>JAVJGI010000001.1:95265047-95325659 GCA_035590275.1 Ibycter americanus
CGGGCGCCTTTTGCGGCTTTCCCCCTTTTTCCCCGTTTTTCTCTTCTTTTTCTTTTTCCTTTTTTCTTTTTCCTTTTTTCTTTTTCCTTTCTTTCTTCTTTCTGGTTTTGGGGATTTTTTTCTTTTTTTCCTTTTTTTCCTTTTTTCCTTTTTCCTTTTTTCCTTTTTTTCCTTTTTCCTTTTTTTCCTTTTTCCTTTTTTCCTTTGCCCTTTTTTCCTTTTTTCCTTTTCCTTTTTTCTCTTTCCTTTTTTCCTCTTTCCTTTTTCCTTTTTTCCTTTTTCCTTTTTTCCTTTTTCCTTTATTCCTTTTTTCCTCTTTCCTTTTTTCTTTTTCTCCTCTTTCCGCTTTTCTTTTTTTTCCTCTTCCTTTTTCCTTTTCTCTTATTTCCTTTTTCCTTTTCCTTTTTCCTTTTTTTCTTATTTTGTCTTTCCCTCCCTCTTTTTTTTTCCCGTTTCATTTCTTCGTTATTTTTCCCCTCTTTAAGAAAGAGGCTGGTGCCAGAAACCAGCTCCTAGGCAGCCCCAGCCCCACCAATGCACTCTCAAGGGCAAGAGATACTTTAAAAAACACATAGATGCGGTGCTTAGGGACATGGGTCACTGGTGGACTTAGCAGTGCTGGGGTAACAGCTGAACTTGATGATCTCAAAGCTCTTTTCCAACCTAAATGATTCCATGATTCTATTCTATGGTTCTATGCTGAGGGTGCAGAGGGTAATACTGCCCCCCCCCCCAGGGCCCTGGTCCCAGCACTGCCCCAAGGCCTGGCACTAGAGTCCAGCCAGAGATTTATCAAACAGGGCTAGAAAGCAAAAAAGATAATAATAAAACCCCAAATTATATATATGTGTCATATTAATGAAAAATTAATTTGAAAATTTTCCAGATCTGAGAGTAGGAAAAAATAGGTTGTAAAATGATGAAGGTGAAAGGGCGTTTGCCACCCCCCCCCCCCCCCCTTTTTTTTGGCAACTTTAGGCTCGGGGGCGACTTTCAGGCTGTGCTGGTGGCAGCTGGAAGCCCTGTCACCCACCCGGTGCTGCCTCCACCACAGCAGCAGCATGCCCGGCTGGCTCCCCCCGCCCCGGCACGCCGGGCCACCGCACACAGCGAGTCCCTCTCGGTCAGAAGATAATTAAAAAAGGATCTAGAGAAAATATCCCTGCCTTAACGTGATTAAAGCAGCAGCCCTCAGCGCCCATGGACCCTCCTCCCACAAGCATCTTTGCTGCAGACAGCGGGGCGGGCTGGTGGGGCGGTATTTTTTGGGGTGACGCACCCTCAGCTGCTGCGATTTGCTGGGGTGCGTGCATCCCAGACCCCCTCTGTCTGCCCCTGCTCCCGGAGCTAACAGGAGGGAGGCTGGGAGTTTTGGGAAAGCAGCAGCTCAGGGGAGGGATGGATCCTGCCACTGTCCCCGCTGAGGGAAACCCCAGCCTCAGCTCGGTCCATGGTGGATGCGAGAGCATCCATGTGCCAGGGAGCCATGGGCAACTGCCCCAGGCAGGCGCAGGCAGGCGCAGGCAGGCGCAGGCAGGCGCACGGACCGCGGCAGCTCGTTTCCATAGGAAACCAGGCTGGCGAGTGCTGCCTCAGCTCCAGGCTGGGGGCTGAAGAGCTGTTTGTACTATTTTTATCCTCCCGGTACTAGGTTTCTTCGGTTTGGCCATGCAAACCCCCCGCCAGCCCTTCCTCCCTCTGGCCAAGGCTGCAGGGCACTGGGGGGGTCCGGGGGGAGGTGAGACCTGCCATCGGCTGGGGACAGCAGCAGCAGCCAGGCAGTCCCTGGCCCAGGGAGCCCAGCACTAGATCGGTGTGACCCACCACCCGTGAGCTTTCCCTGCTTCCAAACGGTCCCATTTTCCCCATGAAAGCAGTATTTTGTAATTGTCTTGCATTTTGTAAAAACAGGGATGTCTTCTCTGCAGCTCCCCAGCGGGGTGTTTGCAATTCCAGGTCTCCTTATGGGATGCGCGGTGTCTTCCCCCAGAGGAGCATCCATCGGAACAAAGTTTGCTTCCTGCAAAAATACCTCGTTGGCTTCTCTTTAAACCCTTTCCTGCACCATGAGGAGCTGGGGGCTGGTACAGGCGTGGAGGGCACATAGCATGGGGGGTGCCGCAGGCAGGCGAGAGGCAAGGGAAGCAACTGAGCAATGCCAATACATGCCTGTGGGTTTTTGCAGCATGCACAGGACGGAGGAAGAAGAATTTGGCTGGCTTTGGCTGATTTGCTGCTCATTTTGATGGGTGCGAGGGAAAATTTAGAGTCATGGGTTTAAAATAGCACTTGCAAAAATAGCTTTCAGGGACCCTTTTAATTTGTTTTTGCTGGGCTAGGCTTGCCCCAAAAGCAATCAGGGATCCTCCTGAAACATCCGATATAATTTCCTTATTGACCGTGATGTAAACGAAGCACCTCCAAATTGCACTCAGCAGCCTGAGCTGCTGCCGGTGACGCTGCACCAGAAGGACCCAGTTCTGCAGGGTTTTAAGGGTGTTTTTCACCTCAAAGACCTCAAGGTTATTGCCAGGGACTTTTGACTTTGGCCTTCGCTGTCCCCAAGCACTAATGTCACCAAATAAACCCCTACGTCAGGGGTGTTGGGTTTTGAGCCAAAAGTGACTGCTGAGGTTTCTGCAGGCAGCCTTATCCAGGGGAGCGGAGCCTGTGCCCTGGCACTGAGGTGACTTTCATGGCATAAGGGCTCCTGGCATTTTCTGGGTTCCCACTGCCATGGGGACACCGGGGTGGCTGTCCCCTCCACCCCACCAACACAGCAGGCTGAAGCACTCATTGATGGGTCTTTTGAGAAACTTCTGTCTCAGAAGAAGCTGTCTCAGGAGAGCTCGTCAGCAGAAGGAAAAAAGAGGATGTGGTGCATTATAATAGTAAAAAAGGCTGCATAAAATCTCATTTTGAGGATTATGAAGTGCCAGCACAAAAAAGCTGTAAACAGGATGTCTGAAAAGATCTTAAGCATAAAGGTCAGAATCTACAATTTAAATGGGTCGCTTGTTGCTTTCTTGCTGTGTACCACTAATGAGCTGGGATGTAGAAAAACTAGTTTGATTTTGAAGCCACATTTTGGTCCTTCTGTGATTTGAAATATCAACTTTTTAGTAGCAGATTTTTTTACTCGGGGGGGTGCAGGGGTGCAGCTGAAAGGGGTTTCTCTCCCCCTGGTCCTGGGCATCCCCCTGGCAGCAGTGGGAAAGGACCAGAGGGGACAGGGATGCTGAGCCCAAGGCCTTTGCAGGTGGGTGATGCTGCAGCAGCATCCCAGTCCTGGGGGTCTCTGGCAGCCGGTGCCAGGGCCGTGGCATGAGGCTCTGCCTTCTTCCTGAGGATGAGGCTGGTGCTGGCAGACATTGCCAGACACTGGGTTACTATGGTGGTGACATCCAGGGAAGGGCAGGATAAGGAGCCTCATTTGAGTCATTCACTTATGTCCTCACTGAGCCCTCAGTGTGCTTCTCCAGGGGCTGCCACCTCTCAAAGGGGTGGAAAATGTGCCTCCAATCCCACCTTTCCCAGAGGTTTCAATGCCTGGAGTTGCTGGGCCAGGTTATCAGGGAGCAGCTGATTAAAAGTCAATATTGAGCTCTTGGTGCTTGTCTCTGCTTTGCCCAGCTTGAGCAATGTGGGGCCAAAAGGAGAGAGTGAGCCCAGAAATAACTAATGCTGCAAACTAATGAGCTTCTGCTGGCAATGTGGATGCTTTTCCTCCTCTTTTTTTTCATTTACATTTTGTGCCATTACAACCTTGGCAGGAGCGAGCTGAAGGGGTAAGGCAGGGCTGCTGCGGTGTTTTGTAGCTGCTTGCAGGGGTGAGTTTTAGGGTTTGGGGGGGCTCAGAGGCAGGAGGTGTGTGTGAGCCGCAGTGTCCTGAGCATCGCTCGCATCCCTGGCACCATCCCGGGTGCTGGAAAGGACAGGCCAGCCCTTGGCAGCTGTGGGGGAATATTGTGCAGTGGCTCTGCTGCCTTTTTGGCGTGGGAAGCCATGCACCACAATCCCCCCGAGCAGCTATGAGATGCTCAAGGGTCCTCCCCAACACCAGCATCTCCCCTGCCCCCCCCCGGGGAAGCAGATGCATGGCCACGGTCCCCTGGGACCAACATGAACATCTCCTGGAGACTGTATCTCCCAGTAACCATCCCTTGAGGGCTTGCACCTCTCTTGCCCTGATTTTTCTTAATTAACTCATTAGGATGCCAGTGACAGTGATGTGAGTTTCCCATGAGGGACCTGCTCTCCTGGTGCAGGCAGCGAGGGCTGCCCAAGCCCTGCTGCCTGCAAGCTCAAGAAATGCCCTGCAGCTGCAAATCGAGGGGAACATTTTAGGGTAAGAGAAGGAAAAAAAAAAAAAGGAAGGGAGATGTTGTAATGATGAGACAGGTTTCTGTGGGTGCTTGCCAGAGCCACAGGGCTAAGAGGATGAACATGGGCCTCTGGCATCCTGATGTTGTTTTTGTGATTATTTGGAGTGGGGGGAATTAATAAAAAAAACCCCAAACCACAAACAAGAAAGAGGCAACCGTGTGGATTAAAACTGGAAGGAAGAGGATTAAGAGATTGAAGGGAAAAGAAGTGCAGAGAATGCAGATGGAGGGGATATTTCCCCTTTCAGCCATTCTACCTTCAGAAAAAGGAGGGGAAAAAGATTTTGATAAGCTTTTTAAAAAATTCATGAAGTTTCCATTTCTCCATTTATTTATTTGTTTCCCAGGATTAACTCATGAAATACAACATCTCATTTGTCAGCAGGTCCTGGGAGAGCAGGGCATAAATCAGATTGCCCTACTAACAAATTATAAAAAGCCAACCTCTGCGACTGTGCTGCCATGCTTGCCGCAGGGCAGGAGGGGATGGTTTGGGGCGGGAGGGGATGGCTCAGGGCAAGAGGCGATGGTTTGGGGCAGGAGGGGATGGCTCGAGGCACAAGTGGGTGGGCAGCAGCTCGCATCACAGGGCTCTGCAGGTGATGCACCTCTGGCTGGATCCAGGCATGCCCCCCCCCCCAACCCCCCATGGAAAAGGGAAGGGGACTGACAGCCCCATAGCCCTGGGAGGACTTCGTGTGGTGGCATGGGTGGGAGGTGATGGGGGGCTGCATGGGGTGGGAGATGCTGGTATGGCTGCGGGTGTGGGAGCAGCTGGGGCTCCCCAGTGTGGGGGCGGAGAGGGGGAAGCCGCAGGGCACCAGCCCTGTCTCACCCACGCAGATGCCAGGCAGATGGGAGCCAGCTCTGGTGGTCCCTGGGGAACTGTGCTGCCAGGGAGGAGCGGAAACGTGGGGATCTGGGATCTCCAGCTGTGTGCAGTGGGTGCGGAGGGATGGGAGCCAACACCACCCCCACCCCATCTGCATTTGGGGACAGGCTCAGCTAATGGACCCCATGAGGAAACCCCAGCCAGGGTTCCCGTGGCCAGTGCCATCCCCACGCAGCCCCACCCTGAAGCATCCTCAGCCAGAGCCATTTGCCTGCTAAATGCGAAGCAAGAAATGGTGCAGGAATTCACCAGGAATGGGCATTTTTGCAATGGATCGGGCTGCCACTGGGCGACCTTGGGCCAAGCACTTAATTGTTCTGGGCTGGTGCAGTCTAAAATGCAGATGAAAATACCTCCCAGGGGTGTCCTGAGGCTTAATGAGCATCAGAGATGTCCTGAGAGCAGCACTGCAGTCCACATTCCCCTAGCCCCCATGACGGCACAGCCCAGCACCACCCGTTAAAGTTCAAAAAGAGACTTAATTTTAATTTCTTTCCACCAATTGATGGATTTGGTTTTGTTTTTCATTAATTTTGTAGGTTGCAAATTGCCCATTGGAGCGCAGCGGGTACCAGGTGCGGGTGCCGGGCTGTGCCGTGGTGGTGCCGGGAGGCTGTGATAGCTGGCATCACCAAACCCTTTCTCACAACCCCTTGGCGAGCAGTTTCTCCACGGTGAGAATTTCTTCCTGCCCTGAAAACTTGTGGCTTGTGGAGCAAAAGTGTTTGAGGGAGGGAATTTTCATGCCCGCTGGAGGGTGTGCAGTGACCTGCCTGGGGTCCCCCAGCATCACCCACCCCAGGCCACCTGCCCTGCACAGAGGGGCCGGCAGCAGCGCATCCAGGACACGAGCAGCTGGGCTGTGGGGAAATAAATCACCGGGCTGAACCACGCCTGCAGCAAGATCTGGGGCAGCGTGGGTCTGCACCACGGGTCATGCATGCTTAAACACCCCGCGGGACAGTGATGGATGCGGGGAAGGGCTGGGGCAGGGGCATGGGTGATGCTTTGCCCTCTGCCTCATGGCAGCAGCTGGCCCTGGACCGGGCAGAGGGCAGCTCCGCAGCTTTTCAATCACAGATGGAGAGGGCATACAGCAGGGCTGTAAATTTACTGGTGACCAGTTTGCTCCCCGCTCCAGAAGCTCTGGGGCTCAGCCTGTGGCTGTGGGTGCTCCTGGCCGTGGCCCCGGGACAGGGGTTTGGTCCATCCCCAGGGTGGCCGGTGGGTCAGAGCATCCCCAACCTGAACAGGTCCCCAAATGCTCGTGGCAGTGGTTCCCTGCCGGCAGGCGAGGCAGCGCGGCAGCCGCTGCAGGGGAGGCAGCACAGGTGTTTTGCCAGGGGAGGAACAGAGAAACCATCTGCGCGCGCGGGTTCGTCCTGATGCTTCAACGGAGGAGAGGATCCAGAGGCAAAACTGCTTCGTGTGGTTTTGATGTGGGATTTTAGCATCTTCGTTGAGCGCTGGCTGATAAATGAGCCGGCTGCTCCCCCGTGCTGTGCCAGGCCATGCCAAGCACTGCTGTGGCGAAGCAGCAGAAGCTGGAGACGGTCCTTGCCCTCCCTGGGTCTGGTTTGCACTCAAGACGTCACTGAATGGGGAAAAGATGGGGCACAGCAAGGCAAGCTCAGCCTTATTCCTGCTTGGAATAGAGTAACCCATGAAAACCTTCAAAAATCCCCATTTTCATCCCATTTCGCCATCCTACCCCGACAGCTCCTGCATGGTGATGGTCAGTGATTGCTGCTGGCAGAGTGATTTGCTCTGACCTCCTCTTCACCGGCAAGGAGCATCTGAGGGCTGGGACAAGGGCAGGGGATGGCTCCCATGGGCCCCATTTTGGAAGTTAGGGCTGCCACAGGGACGGAGCAGCCACTCAGCAGAAGCGCAGCTCTCCTCTCCTTTCCTGCAAAAGAAACAAGCCTTGCCTGTGCCATCCAGAGCCTTATCTCAAAGGTGGCCATCGTATTTTATCTTTATTGTTATTATTTTTATTATTATTACTACTGCTACTACTATGCACCTGGCTGGGAGCAGAGCTCGGCGAGGGCTGCCCTCCTCAAAATAACGCCTGGGAGACTTCTGCAGGTAATTTCCATCAATGTTAATGCATTGAAGGGAGAATAAAGTCCATAAAGTTCAGATCTGTTTGTTCCTGTACAAAAGAAAATTACTATTTCAGCCGTTCCCCAGCATGATGAAGGCCAAGGGTAGATCGCAAATTAACCACTGGTAAAATGCCCAGTGCCGGTGCTGGAGAGCAAGGTGGCTTTTGAGGGTGACCAGGCTGGCAGCTCAGTGTGTGCTGGGGTTGAAGACTAGCACAGGGACAGGACAGGGCAAAGGACAGCATGGGGTCCCCTGCATGCACACAACACCACCATGGGGCCACATCCTGCCCCAAGACTGCGCAGCCAGCCTGGTTCTGATGGAGCCACTATCTGCCCATGATGGTGCTGTCCTGGCTTTGCTTCCATCCCCAAACCAGCAGTGCCCCAGGGCTGTCTGCTGCGGACTGCTCACACCTGCCCAAGACCTGGCATGGCCACAGCCCTGGTCCTGATTCCAGTCCTGGTCCTGGTCCTGCTCCTAGTCTTGGTCCTGCTCCTGGTTCTGCGCTTGGTTCTAGTCCTGTCCTAGACTTGGTCCTAGTCTTGGTCCCAGTCCTGGTCCTAATCCCATGGGTGTCCCAGCTTGGAACCCACATGGGAAGCAGCTCTAGACATTGCAGCAGGAAATTCCCATTGGATATATGGAAGAGACCTCATCCCCATGAGAGCCCTGCAGCCCTGGGATGGGGACACTGAGGGCAGCTAAAATGCTGTGATTTTGGGGCTGAAAGGCTTTTTTCGGGCTGATGTGCGGCACAGCTTGGAGCTGCTCACAGCCTGGTTTTACACCAGCCGTCCCCCAGTGCCCATCACAGCCCGAGCTTCTCCCCGCATCATCTGCCGTTATTATCGCTTTCTGCCGTTCACATTTCCTCGTTGGTGTGTTACGGACGAGCTGAGCACACGCTGTCAGCTGGGCATGCTTCTCCCCGCCAGTAAGAGTGAATTAATTGTTGGTTTAAAAAAGAAAGGAAGAAAAAGAAAAAGGACTTCCCAGGCAAATCAGCGCCCACTGACCAGTGGAAACAGGGCTTGTAAGGGAAAGAAACACCTAGATGGAAGTATGGTATATGATATATGATGTATAGAATATGTATTCTATACATATACATACAGATAGATGTGTGAGGGCCAGAAGCTCTGTGGTGATGGCACCCAGTGACTCCCTGCTGTCTAGTAAGGGCTGGACTCACACCACAGTCCTGCTTTCCTACCTACACACCTATTTTCAGGAAAAAAAACCAGTTTTTGAGCTGCCTGCCCCTCTGCTGAGCCAGTTGGCATCACAGGTGGGAGGGATGAAGGGACACACGGCTAGCACTGCACCGCGGTCCCCAGGCACACGCAGCATCACTGCGGGGTCCTGCGGAGCCCCACAGCTCTGCAAACTGGATGAGGTCTCAGGGGCTCCCCGGGGGTGGCCGTCCCCTCCAGCCTCCCCTCGCCACGACTGAGCTGCCGGCAGTGCCAGATCCGGAGCACACGGAGCGCTCCCCGGCAAACTTGCGCCCACTGCTCCCTGGCCGGAGGGCTGCCGGCACGCAGCCTCCCCGGCCCTAGCCGATGGCAGGAGATTACTGTAGCTTTGGAGCAGACACGTGTAATGGCTGTGTCCTAGTTTTTGAGAGCAGAATCCAGCATAAAAAAAAAAGAAAAGCCATGGTTGTGATGAGAGCAAATATAGTAACTCGCTCTCACACCGGCTCTTCTGGAGTGTTACTAGCTGTAAAGCCGTACCAGGGTCACATCCTCTCAGGCTGGCATGTCCCTGAGGAAAATGGAAAATGATTTGTTTGTTCCTCACCTTCTCCTCCTCCCCAGTGGAAAAGCATCTCCAGACATGTTGCTGGCTGTGTCTGACATAACTGAAGGTTGTCTCATCTCCTTCGGGGTCAGCAACCAAGCCACCTCCTTGGCAGTGTTCCCGTCTCTGTCCCTGTGCCCCTTCCTGTCCTCATCCCTGTTCCCATTCCTGTTCCCACCCCCATTTATTCTCCTGTCCTTGTCCTCATCCCCATCCCGTCCCATCCACATCCTATCCCATCCACATCTCATTCCATCCACATCTCATTCCATCCCATCCCACCCAGTCCTACTCCCATCCCCATCCCGTAAGGCACAGCTCATTACCATTGCAAGTGAAGTGTTAATTTCACCATCATTACTAATTACTACTTGAGAGTCCCAACTCTCTGGGAGCAGAGGCTCCCAGACAGGCACAGGGGGGCTGCGCTCTCGTTTTGGCATATCTCATCCAGGTTGCCCACCCCGGCTGGAAGCATCAACCAAACATGTACCATGGTGGCTAAATCCAACATCCTCACCAGGATGCCAGAACTGAAAGAATCAATTAAAACCACTTAATCACCAATTGGTGGCAAAAGGGAGCCAGACTGGCGAGGACCGGCAAGTGCTGCTGGGTGCAGCCACCGTCTCCCCAGCGTCACCCCCCCGGGATGCTGTAACACAGCCGAACGTGGATTTACTGCCTCTGCTCCATTATCACCAATCAATGTAACAGTTATTAGTTAATAGGCTAAAATTGTCGTTCTAATGTCCCAGATCTGCATGTTACAGCGTGGCTAATTGGTACAGAACTGATTTGGGGGGGGCTTAATGAAAATGTAAATTCAGGCACATTAATCAAACAATTACTTCATAACCACAAGACAGACGGTGCTAAACCTAATTAAGAAATAAACAAAGTTAATCAGTGAACAGAAAACATTTACTAATCATATAGATACATTGCAAGAAAGAAATAATAGGCAATAATTTATGAAAGATTCCCAAACCTGCTCCTCTTCTTAATAACCCAGTGCTCTGGCTTCCAGGAAGCACCACCTCAGTTTTATTAAAGCATTTGTTCTGCTTTAAGGTCTACTGGGCACCAGAGAACAAAAAATATATTACTCTGCAAGATGAATAATTGCATCAATTTAAAAATAATAGGGCTGGGGACTGAACGGGGGTGTGTGGGTGACACCTAACGTTGAGACCGATGCATTTTGGGCTTAATTGTCAGCGGTTAGTGCTTTTCCAGCTCAAAAGTTAATTCCGATTCAGACATAAGAATTGCAAAAAGACATGAAGATGAAAGCCGGTGGCATTTCTCTTTCCTCTGCCTGTTCATAGCTTCTTGTCAAAACCTGCTTGTCTGGCACAATTTCTTTACGTAAATGGGAATATTTCTCCCCAAACTTCCTTCTGCCCGGTGCTGATTCCTACCACAAAGTGATCTGAATTGCCTGCGGCATCGCTGTGCTTCCCACAGCCTTGCAAGACTGTGCTGAGCTTGCAGGGCTCCCATCACCGAGCATCCCAGGGTCCAGCTCTGCTTTCGGCAGGAGGGGACTACTCAGTCTCCCCCCAGCCCCCCACATGTACCAGGGAGATGAGATGGGAGCCACGGGCGCTTGCAGCTCCCTCCCCGAACCAGCCCTGACAGCGCTTCAACACGGAGCCATAGGTGCCAAGGGGGATGGAAAGCAGATGGTGGGGTCAACGCCGGGGCTGCCGGCAGCTACCTGCCCAAGGTCTTGCCTTCACCTGGCTCTCCGGTCAGGTACTGTCAGCAGGACCCTCAGTGGCCCCCACATCCCCAAGGCTCCCCCTGCCCCAAGGAGCTGCATCCCCAAAATGTGCCCAACCGTGCAAAGCTGCAGTGCTGTACATCCCAGCGGGATGGAGGGATCCATCCTGGTCCCCAAATGGGAGCGGGGCTGCCGTGACATTTATCAAAGCTCTGCCTCGAAGGGGGAGCAGAGGAACACAGGGAGCTGTGGATGTGATTTCACGCCCCGTGCAACATTGCTGCTGTCACGCTGGGGCTGGGGAGGGGTTTTATGGGTTTTCACAGCAAATCAGAAAGGAAGCAAATCTGTGAAATGTCACTGTTTCCCGGCAAACTGCTGCTCGCAGGATGCATGGGGCTTCATCACACCCACCAGTGCCACTGGGGGGGTCCCCAGGGCCCTGCTATCAGCAGCCATTTACCCAGGGGGAGGAGGAGGGCCTGACCCACACCCCAGCACTGTTTTTTGGGGTGATTCAGTCTTTCTGGGCTGCCCCATCCTGGATGCACACAAGCCTTGCTCCTTAAGGCAAGGTGAAGCCTGCCTGTGAAAACCTCTCAGCTCTGTCAAAACCACCTTCTGCATTTTCTCTGGCCAAAGTTTTCCCCAAACTCCAATATTTGTGGTCCTGAAGCTGCTTTTTAGTTTCCCCTTTGGCCCTGGAGCAATGCTGGGATGTGGTCCTGGGGTTTTATCCATGAATCCCTTGGCTGGGCAGGATTCTGGTGTTCACACCCCATTCCTGCTCTCTGGGATGAAGGAGAAGGGTGGGATGGGGTTGAGAGCTGCTGGGTTTGGGGGGCTGGTAGCAGACCCCAGCACTGCCTTTGGTGCCCCTGCTGACCCCACCACCACTCCTTCCACTTTCTTATGTTGTGTCTCTCTCCAGAGCCGTTATTAAGCCCATTTCCCCCACAGCCAGGCTAAGCTGTTTATCGAAAGCCTCTGTCATTAGGTTAATGATTCTCAGCAAATTTCATACACAGCCCGGTTCATCCAGAAAATGGAGCAGTGACGCTGACAGCTCAATCAGCTGCAGGAGGAATGGCTCCCGAGCTGCGGGGTGCTCAGCACCATTACACCCCCGTTTGATACCTCACCATGTGCAATGCACCCTGTGCCGCTCAGGACCCCAATCCCAGCTCCATCAGCTCGTTTGCCATGCAGAAACAGACCCACTGAGGAGCAGGGATGGTTTCTGTCTCCCTCCATCCCAGCCTGGCACTGAAAATTTTATTCTGGCACATGACTTATCAGATTCGGAGGCATCCCGCTCTCTTTGATGCCACAGGGATGGCTGGAGCTGGCAGTGAGGGTTTGTGAACCCACCACCCCTGCAACTTCAAAGGAGCATTGTAATATGGCGGGGGCACCGCTAAATGGGGGGCACGAAGCAGCTTTGCTTCAGCTGCAGACTCCATGATCTTGCTTCCCAGGCTGGGGGCCAACCCACTGGCTCTCCCACAGCTGCTGCCTCCTCACAGGGATGTGACTCCTGCCTCTGCACCACACGATGCTAGGAGCATCCCCCCGGCAAAGCCCCAGGCCGGGAGGAGCCCTGGGAGAGCAGGAGGTGGCAAAGGGCAGGGATGCTGCAAGGGCAACCTGGGGCAGCTCAGCTCTCCTCCAGCATTGGGGGCACCTCTTGGGCTACAGTGACCAGGACCTGGGGACAAGGTCTATTTGCCCACCCTGGGTGCTCCTTGTCATGCAACCACCTCATGTCACTATGTCCCCAAGGCCACGACATCAATTGCCTCTGGTAGCAGGCAGCCAGGAGCAGATTTGCTGTGCCAGCATGTCATCCTGAACCATGCAGCTTGGCTCCCAGGGCTTCAAAATGCAGTTCAGTTCTTCTGGGAAGGGGACATGCCCTGGGGGTCAGGGTGGCATCTGTTGGGTGGGGGGCAAGGATTGAGTTTTTAGCTTTCTGGCCCCAAACAGCAGCTGCTGTTGCTGCTCTGCAGCGCCGGCCTCATTGGCATTCTCCAGCGGTGCTGCACACCCGGCGGGACCGGCAGCCGCTGCAGAGCCTGAATTATTCAGCTCAAGCAGGGCCCATTTGCTGATGGAGCAAGCGAGGACTCGTGAGCAGGACTGAGTGCTCAGTTCTGTCGGGAAGCCGTTCCCTGGGCAAGCTCCTGCGGCAGTGCCCTGGCTCCCTCCCGGTGCTGTGCGGGGCTGGCACACATCCCGGTCCCTGGCCTCTGAGCTGGTCCATGGCAGCGACACAACGTGGGAGAAACCCCAGATCTGCTGGCTGGATGCTGCTGTCATGATCTCAGCAGCAATAGATCCAGGGTACCAGTCACACCTTGCCCTGTCAAGTATCTGTCTAAAAAATATAAATAAAAAGCTGGGGGGAAAAAAAGACATAAATAAATCGCTATGTTTAAAAATGTCCCTTTCCAGGCTAAGGAAAAATGACATAAGTTGCCATATTTAAAAATGCCCCTTTCCACACTCATGTAAAAAGCCCCCTCCCCGTGCAGATGTGTGCCTTCCTCCCTTTCACAAATCCATCAGTATTTAAGGAGGTGTTTTAGGTCACCACGTTCCCAATCAGGCGAGGGCTGCCCTTTCCATCAGTCAAAGCAGAGCCATGGGTTTCCATCCCACCGTAGGTCTTGTCCCTTGGTCTCTCCTCTGTCCTCTGTGTCTGGGAGGGGGTCTAAGAAGTCCCATGTCTCAGCCAGCCCCCAGACAAGGTGTGGGTCTGTCACCAGCGCTGCCGACAACAGCATCACCGCCCAGCCCCAGGGCTGCAGCATCCAGGGACTGACGCATCGCCCTGTCCTGGGGGAAGGAGCAGCAGCCACCAACCCAACCCCACACCCATCATCTTCACCCTGGCAGCCCAGACCTGCTGCTGCCTGGAGAAAAGGGACTCTGGCACTGGCTCCCTGCCACCTCTGTGACATTTCAAGTGGCAGCCATGAGTTCAAGGTGGCCTGGGTGGCATCTGGGAACATACCGGGTTGCCAAGCCCCAGCGCTGCTAGAAACGCTCTCAGCCATCTGACGGGATTTACTGGGACATGCTCATGATGGATGGCACAAAAGGGATGAAAATCAATCCAGGCATCTGCCGGCGTCCGGCCTGAGCTGCTAATTCACCCGATTGCTTAAGTGCCGGGCAAACGTCACTCTGGCCCGATGGAGCTGGAAACGCTGCAGCTGGGAAGAGCGGCTTTTCAAACCATTTTTGTCAGCCTAATGCTATTAAAGTGCCTGGGAAGGGAAGGGACGGCAGCGGCCGAGCCCAGCCTCATCTGCCAGCGGTCCCCATCAGGGCACGTGTATCCCCGGCACCCTGGTTGTTCCTGAGTCCCGGGAGGTGTGGTGACCCCTGGCTTGCAGGTGCAGACAATTCCTCCATGCAAGGACATGTCCCCGAGCCTTTCCCGCCATCCCCAGGAGAAGCCCATGGCGATGCTCCGGGCTCGCCTTGCTTTACTCTTTGGAAATTGGGTTGAAGTGCTCGCGGGTTTGCACTTGTGGAGGGCCCCAGTTTGTAGCTCAGCTGTTGTCACCTCTGCTCTCACCCTGAGGATGCTGTCACCTCCACTGTCACCCTGGGGATGCCGTCACCTCCACTGTCACCCTGGGGATGCCATCCCCTCCTCTGGGGACAGCTGTTCCCCAAACCACAGGCGACACCAGAGAAACTGCACCTCCAAATATCTGTCAAAATTCAGGGGGAACCAAGTGCTCTTGCTGGTTTTAGTCCCCAGTTTTGCAGACCTCCTGCTACCTGGGCAGGGCTGAGCAAGCGTAGGGAGGTCAGTGGGGAGCAGTAAAGGAACCGGTGGTTTCTGATTTATGCTGCAAGGTTTTTTTGAAGAAGCATAATAAAACCACTGTGAATTGGACATCTCAGGGGCAAAAAGAAAAAAAAAAAAGATGAAGTGAAGGGAGGGAGCTGCTCTTCAAGCACCAGTGGCTAAAGAGAGCTGTCAGGTCAGGAGGTGTAAGTAGGGGTGATGGTTGGGTCCTCCCTGCACTGCTAGGGCAAAGCTGGAGGTGAGGCAGAGGGGAAACAGAGATGGTGCAAGGTGGACCATTTCAGTTCGGTCAGGGGAAGGATGTGCGACAGGCGGCCAAATGGCCAAGGTGACCTGCCACGTCTCCACTCCCCTGCAATTTGATGATTAAACCAACCTCCTGCCAACAACCTTCAAAGCCCCATCCTGCTGGGTGCTGAGAGGCACTGGCCATGGGCCAGCCCCA
Source organism: Ibycter americanus (assembly GCA_035590275.1). NCBI lineage: Eukaryota > Metazoa > Chordata > Aves > Falconiformes > Falconidae > Ibycter > Ibycter americanus. The sequence continues at coordinate 95,280,243 of JAVJGI010000001.1, forward strand.
TGCTCTGGCACAGGCGTGCTGCCGAGCAAGGGACACATGCTAGCCCCCGACTACGCTCCACTGAGGAGCCCCCCTGCACCCCTTGGGTGGGAAACACGTGCAAGGCTTTTTATTACACTTTTGGCTTGACCCACACCGCAATGCCTATGCCACCTTTCGCTCCCCCTGTCGCCAAATGTCTTTCCGAAAGCAGGTCCTGGCCTGGGGTACCGTAAATCCCAGACAAACGTCCCACCCCATCCAAGGGACAGACCAGCATCTCCCTGAGCACGGCTCTCCCGTGCCCTTGGATGCAGCTGGCTGGCACCAGGACAGTAATTTTTAACTCTATTTTGGCAAAAGCCCTTGTCTGAATTAAACGTCAGTGCACTCCACCTCCCTCTGCAAGCTGCCTTTCTCCTGAGCTCCCTGCGTAGGATGTTAACAAGTGTTTTAAGTTGATTAGGAGAAGAAGACACGGGAGACAAACTGAGACAAATAAACATTGCACGGCCACTGCTGGCGGCTGTTCCTATGGCTGAGTGGTCCCGATGCGCGCACTGCCTCCCTCTCCCCACACCATCCCTGTCACGCTCTGGCCCAGAGACAGCCACAGCCCCGTTTGCCAGTGGCCACTTCCACGGGCACAGGAAACTTTGCAGCACCCTTGGTCGCCCCATGGCTACTCCAGGACCATGAGATGCAGGGCACTGGGAAGGTGTGGGGTGGCCGACACCATCCCCTGTGGCACATGGGCTTTGTGGTGCTGGCAGCATCCCCCCAGCACTGCACAGGTCCCCAGCCTGTTGAGCAGCATCTCCCCACACCTCTGGCAGCACCATCCAACAGGTATGCAGATTGCCAGGGCACAAATGCCATCCCCGTGTCATTTTTCAAACAATTAAATATAAAAAGGCCCAAGTGCAGCTCATATTTCAGTGTTGTTGTTGCTGCCAAATATTATCACATTGACACTGCTTGTAAAACAAAAGCAATCGATAACGTTATATCTCCAGGAGAGCTGCTTCAGCACAGGATTATCCTCACGTGCACCAAGACATGCTGCCTGTGCCTGCCAGCTCAGCACCGGAGCTTTGCTGTGCACCCCTGTGCTGGGGACCTTCTGGGATTTGTTTTCCCTTTTGCTGAGCTTTCCATTTGGCAGGCGATTAATGCGCTTTGCTCCGTGCTTCTCCTTGCTAATGAGAGCTGCACCCAGCGTGGCTGCAGCCCAGAGCAGTCCCTGGGTCAAGATGATTAATGAAGGGGAGACCACTGAGTGTTTAGAAGCTCGCACGTGTTTCTTTGGCCAGGAGAAAAGGTATTTCCCTAGGCAGGGAGGAGAAGCCATCATTTGGGTGGTCCAGCCAGCAGCAAGCAGAGGGGAGCCCACGCCAGGCACTCCAGACCCCATCACACCTTCGTGCTACTTTGAGCAAACACAGCCATAAAAAACAAACTGTTTGCCCATTGCACACGAAAACCGAGCTCACGTCTCTCTCTGAATTATTCACGCCTGTCTCTGTTTTCACTAATATTAAAAAGCTGCGCTTGTGGGAAACATTGTTCCTTTTTTTCCCCAGACATTGTTCCAGACAGTTCTGCTGAAGGCCTGCACCGAAGAGCAAGCTGGAGCTCGGTGTTCCTCTTCCCCGTGTCCAAGCAGCTCAAAGAAGGGAGGGTGAGGGGTGGGAGGAGGAGAAGGGCTAAGGAAGAGGGCCCAGAGCATGGTGAGCTCTTTCTCCTTGTGCATTCAGGGCACGCACATGATGGACACCACAGGACCACTGCATGGGAAGCGTGACCTGTGTCACTGCCGCCTCCATCACTTGTCTTTATCCCAACAAACTCATCTTTCCTCCTGGTTGGTGTGGTGGGGAGGTGAGGAACACCTCGGGATACGCCAGAACCCTGTGGCACTGACCAGCACAGCAGGTTCATTGGTAAGAGCATGGCCCTGCAAGCTCAGCTTTGCAAAACCTGCCCTCCAGGCCAGCCTTAAAATGAGGGTGGATTCAGTCTTGTCATGCAAAACAGAGCAGGGGGCAGGAATAACATTCCCACATCCTGGAATCATTTTGAACCCATCCACAGACCAAGTCTGGAGAGTAATCCTGGTCTTTGGGAAGACAGCAAGGCCAAGACTCCAGCTGTGGGGAGGTTTCCCAGCAAGGGAAGATGCAATCTGGGGGTCCTAGCTTCTCCCCACCACAAGAGGAGAGGACTCCCCTCCTGGGATGAGCCCTTGCTCTCTCTGCTGCCAACGCTTTGCTGCGCATCCCTCACTCCCCTGCATCACTCAGCGTCGTATCTCCACCAAGAAGTGAGGTATTTGGGCAGCAGAGCCTCTGCAGCAGGGCGGCAGGACGTTGCCCCAGCAGCTCGTGGGGAAAGGATTGCTTCGGGATAATCCTAAGTCTCCTGCCTGGGATGCAGCAGCTCGTACATTAAAACCACCACACGTATGGATATGGGTGGAAAAAAGGCTGGTGGTTCAGGACTTGGTAGAAACTGCAGTGTGGAGTAGGCTGGATTGAGGCACTTGAGGTATAAATATTATATATTCAATATATATAACAGGTTTTGATCTACTTTCCTCTGGACTGGCAGAATGGCTTTCACTTAGGCAGGTTTTCCTGCCTAGTTTTCCTGCCTAGCTGTCTCAAAAGGCTTGTTTCTCTGAAAACTTTCCAGCTACTCGATCACAGCAAGTTTGCAAGGCCAGGCCATTAAACAACACAGCGAAAGCAGCAAATGGCTGGGGATAAAAGCAATGCCTGCGCGTGAACCCCAGCAAGGCGAGGGCAGAGCTCGGTGCTGGAACACCATATCCCTGGGGACAGGCAGAGCTTTGGAGATAAGGCACATAGCTGAGACATCCTGAATTCAGCCCCTGGAGATCACACCTGCCTTTCACAACCGAGTAGGAGTCATGCATATCTGAATAATTTGGAGTTTAAAAGGAAAATACTCTTTGTGAGCAGGCTGAATAAAACCCTGATTTGCTGAGGCTCTTGAGATCTTGGCTGTACCACCCAGGGTTTCCATGGCAGGGCTCTTATCAGGTAGATAACGATCAGCTATTCAGCTCTGCCTACCTGGCCCTTAATTAATAATGCTGACCCTCACCCCAGGAACAAAGAGGACTGACAGAGACACCCATGAATTTCTTAGGCTCCTTCTCTCTCAAATTCAGCCCATTCTGTTTACAAATACCCTGAATGCTTCTCCTCAATGGCAGTTCCCTTTGATCCAACAGTAACTCTTTTTGTTTTGTTGTTTTTGCTTTTCCTGTCCCACTTCTATTTTCCAGTTTTGACCTGAACAAGATGAGACTTTTTTGCTTTGACAGTTTTTAGAAGGAGCTAGTTTGTTGAGATTTTTTCACGGCTCTGGCAGAAAACCTGAGAAATCAGTTACTTCTGCAGCCCTAATGGATTCAGAGCACCTGCTCAGCTCTCTAAAAGCAGAAAACTGCAGTTTCCATCTTGACTCCAGCTCCTTAATTCAGCTCCCAAGGCAGGTGCTGGGCTCCCGCTGCCCGGGATCAGATCTGCCTTCCCTGCCGGAGGAGCGGTCAGCACCGTGGGCAGCCAGCTCTGCCCACAGCCTTTGGTGAGGGGCTTTGATTCATTGCTTGGCATCCCCAAAACATCCCCAAAAGGTGCCCACCACATGCTGCCTATGTCACAGGGTGAGGATGCAAAAATGTGTTTGCATTACCCCCCGCAGCGGTGACACCCTGGCAAAGCCTCCACCGCATCCCACTGCTTCTCAGCTCCCATCATCATCCTGACAGGCCCACGTTCTGCAATAAACTGTTCCCAGCTCATATTCACTCCACCTGGATTACAGTAAAATACAATTTTCCACCTCTGACTCAGTGCAGCAGCGTGATGCAAAGGGCTGTATCAGTATGGCAGGGACTGGTGTGTGAGGGTAAGCCTCTTCCCATCGCCGCAGGGGCCGCGGGCTTCTTTGGTGCCACAGCATCGATTTTAGTCTTGCAAAGGGTTCTCAGTCAGAATTGTCCCTTATTTGTTCACTTGATTTCTGCCAAGCCAGGCTCACTTGCAACCACGCATTTTAATCCAAATCTGGTCCCAGTTTTGAGAATCTTTTAAGGTAAACTGTAGTATGATTAATCTAGGCTGATTAGATTAATGGAGGTGTCACCAGGGCAAAGACCAAGTAAAGACAGCCCACCTCAACCTTTGCAGACAGATGCGTTAAGGAACAATGAGCTGAAAGCAGCGGTCTCATTTCCAACATCACCGCAGGGGCTGTCACAGCCCGGTACAGGTACCCAGTACCCCACCTCCAATGCCTGGCCATCCCACTGGGCTGCATCCCACACGGAGGGATCCAATCTGAACACCCATGTGAGCACACAGAAAATGTTGCTCATTGGAAACACAGTCTCCAGGGAAAAGCTGTGGCTCCTGGTAGCTGAGATGAGCTCGGTATGGCAGCCAAGCTTTGTTCGAATGGTGGTGGTTGGAAAAGATCAAAGCCATGGAACTGAAGCCACGGGACAGCAGGAGGATGGGGAAGGTCCGACTTGCATGCATGTTGCTGATTAAATGCCACTTTCCCATCCCAACTGGGTGGCGTTGGCCAGGTGGGCTGGGGTTGCAATTAGCAGGTACAAAATTTGATTAAGGTTGAGCCTGGCACTGATCCGGTTCCCACATGCCAGAGGTGCAGGTCCTGTGTTGGACCACCCCACGCCAGGCTAGCAGAAATACCACAACATTCAGTGCATTTGTTGTTCCGATGCTGTCAGCTGGAGACAGGTGTGCCTTCTGGGGCCTCTGCCTGTACAAGCAAATCAGCATTATGCCCAGTTAATATTCAAGCTGTGATTAATCAAAATACTCCACTCCCCATTCCAATTATGCTCACTGTTTGTCTGTACATCCATTGCTACTTTTGTTTAAGGGTGAGCAGAGTCTATTGGATTTGGGGATTTATGGTAGCTGCCAAGCGCTCCGCTCTCCAACGGCAATAAGTTACATTCCTATTATGCGGCATGCAATAAAAAAGGCTGATATTTATTCTTTGGATTTTTCTTTACCAAGAAAGTCTCCAGAACTCACACAACCACTAAAATGTGGCTTGGTACTTCACAGGCGATGTCACTGCAGCCACCGGCGTGCCGGGGATGTGGCAGTGGCTCCGTAAGGTGGTCATGAGGATGTGAGCATCGCCCAGGCATCTTCGCTGGCCTCTCCCACTTGAGACCCAACGTTACCCTGCAGGAATGAGACAACCCAAACCCTCAGTTTTCCCCAAGGAAAGGCTTTGTGGACTCTCCAGACCCCACCACAGACTGTCTCCAGTCCCACAGCCGCTCATAAATGGTTCTGCAGTGGGCCAGTAGCCCAGGGGAGATGCTAGCCCCAGCTCTGTGCATCTGAGTGAAAGAATAACAGTTTATTTTTAGGCTGAGCACCGACAAGATGAAAGCCATTGATCTGAGCTCATAATTACATTGTTATCTGTGCCCTACGAGATAAAGAGATTTCTAGCTGCAGGCTTTTTGAAAAGCTGGGCTTGAGAGCGGATAGAAGAGGGATTTATTTAGTTGAGCTGCTCTGTTTTTTAAGTGAAATGTTAAATAGTAAAAGAAGTTTGTTTTTATTTATTTTCTTTTTTTCCCCAGAAGATGGAAAGCTGAGGAAGGTTTCTGTCTTGCTCAGTGCAGCAGGAGAGCCTCAGTGCCCTCCTGACACCCCAGGATGATGCAGGACATATTATGAGAGCTCCATAACATGTCCTTTTTATGAATTATACCCCGAGGAGATAGGTTAGAAGAGGGCACTACAGGATGCTGGCATGATATGGGTCATTGGGTGCTGCCATGACCTTCTGGAGCAACATGCATCTTGGAGAGGAGCTGCTTGGCCATACGTTGTATTTTGCATCTCCCACTCCAGGTGACGAGCAAGAGCCCAACGCTTTGTCAACATCCTCAGCCTGGTGCTCGTTCAGAGGGAGAGGTCTGCTCTACTCGCTGGTCCTGCAGCTTTTCCCCTCTGATTGTACTGGCCACTCTCCAAGATCAGCAAGGGACCTGCTTCCATGTCAACTGCTTAGCGTGCCTGCTGTCACCCATGTTTTACAGCCCTCCCAATGAAGAGCAAATCTGTATTGATTTCAGAACAACTAGAGCTGTAAATTACTGGTCATGACTGGCTCGGCCAGTACTGAGATGAGAATCTATTGATTGCACCGAAGGTCTAAATCTAATTAGCACGCAAGGAAACTGGTTGGAACAGCAGAACGATTCAGATGTTCTGAGATGTAATTAAAACTGTAAAGCTACCTACAAAAGCAGAACATGCAAATAATGGTCCTGATCAAGCGCAATTTGCAATCCAAGGGCTTCCTTTTCAGAGAGGCTGAGAAGAAAATGGGAGCAGCAATATCAATCAGGGGGAACAAAGGGCCCTCTCTTATCCCCATGGGTTTGCTCAAAATGCCTCTTTCTCTCTTTTGAAGCGCTTTCCATTCAGGACTTCACAGCCCACCACAGCTGGCGCTGCCTCACCCACAATTAAACAAGGCAGCATCTTAATCACAGGAGATACAGGGGATGCTTGCTCCCATCCTTGGCTGGAGCTGGGTGGCTTTTCCACTGGGACCTCTCCACTGGGACATCTTCGTTTGCCAGTCACCGCACCAATGCCTGGCAGCAGCAGGGAGGAAAAATCAATGGGAAGCTCTCATGCTGAAAAACACTAATAAGAGGGAATTAAAGCTCAATTTTAAGGCTGCTAGACATCTCTGGGAACTATTTTTTCAGAGGACAAAGACCCAAATATTTTCTGCCACTGAAGGTTTGGAAGAGAACAAGCTTTAGCAGCTTTAGCAGCAGAAAAGAGGGGGTGCACTTGGCCCCACTGTTCTCAGCGCATCTGGTAATTTCGGGGATGGTGGTTTGCTCTTTCTTCTTCCCACCCCACCTGAAATACCACCGCTGGGAGCAAGCATGCTTACAGCTTCACCCTTTCTGGAAAAAGACCCATTTTTCTCTGTTCAAGCCTCTTAGCATCCAGCATGACACAACCAAAGAGCTTTGTGCCTGTTGTCCTCACCAGCCATCCCTCTCCTTGTCCTTTGAAGACATGCCAATGCAGCCTGCAGCTCACCAGGAGCTAGTGTCATTTTCCTCCTTTTCCCTGGAGTTTGCCCCCAAAGATGAGATCACCCCAGACAGTTCAGTCACTGCTGTGTACGTTCAACCTCTGGTTGTTTTCCTGCCAGCATCCATGAGAACATGAGGTCCTCTCCTGAGCAGCGGGAGAGCTCAGGGTCCTCGTTAAGAGCAGCATATACAGTCGGCAGCACCCAGCAATTTTAAATATCCTGGAGATGTTCCATGCGGTCCTTGCTCCTGGCCCTTACACAAATGCCCCAATTACCACAAGGAGGTATCTAACGTGCCGTTTTGACCTTTTTGCTCCAAGATGAGTCCAGCTAACCACCAGTGGTTCAGGGGAGGAAGGTGGACCCTGGTCTGCAGGTTTCTCCTGGGCAATTTTTTCCAAGCCATCTGCAATGCACTGTGATGGCACCTCAGTGACTGCCCACAGACCTCTCCTGAAGAACCGCCACTGGCCTAGCCTCAGGGCAAACATGGGTTAAACCTGCAGCGTGTGGGAGCAGTCACGGGGATGGGGCACAGCTCCTCCACCACCCCAAGGCTGTCATCTATCAAGGCTCAGCCACAGCTTGCATGAAGACTGCATGTGGCAGGGGGCACCACCACAATGGGTGCTACCAAAGGGGTGAGAGGTCCCACCACCAAGACGGGTGATACTGAGGGGGTCCCACCACCAAGACGGGTGATACGGAGGGGGTCCCACCACCGGGCTGGAGGGTGCTGAGGGGACATTAGGTGGTGGGCAGCCTTCTGGCACCTCCTGCCTGTGCCATACCTGGAGCATCAGTGACATCTGCTGCTGTCTCTGGGCATCGGCGCCAGACCCCAGGCAGCCACCCTCCACGGCTTGGCTCTGCCTCCACGGGTCCTTCCTGGGTACATGCAGGGTGTGGGTGTCCCCAGAGAGACCAGGCCACCACCCGCGTCCCCCTGCCCAGGGCTGGGGCATGACCCCCATGGAGCCACTGCCTGCTGCCATCCCGTGGGCTCCCACCATCCCAGCGTGTCCTTCCCTGATGATCTGCTGGAAAATGAGCCTAAAAACACCAAAAAAAAAAAAAAAAAAGGGAGAAAAATTTTGCTTGGATGGCTCAGTGGCTGGAGGGAGCGTTTTCCTGCAGTGGTGCACAGGAATTGCAGCTACATGAATCCCAGCATGGCTGGGGTTGGAAGGGACCTGAAAGACCATCTAGTTCCAACCCCCAGCCATAGGCAGGGACACCTCCCACCAGCCCAGGTTGCTCCAAGCCCCGTCCAGCCCAGCCTTGAGCACTGCCAGGGATGGGGCACCCACAGCTGCTCTGGGCAACCTGTGCCAGTGTCTCCCCACCGTCACAGTGAAGAATTTCTTCCTTATATCTGATCTAAATCCACCCTCTTTTAATTTAAAACCATCACCCCTTGTCCTAGCGCTACAGGCCCTACTAAAAAGTCTGGCCCCACCTGTCTTACAAGCCCCCTCAAAGTACCGAAGGGCCACTAAGAGGTCTCCCCGGAGCTGCCTCTTCTCCCGACTGAACATCCCCAACTCTCAGCCTGTCCTGATGGGAGAGGGGCTCCTTCTCCCCTAAACTGGAGTGAAGGGCTGGGGAATGAAGAAGGGCACCAGGAGACTGGTTTCTCAAGGGGTGGGTTTGCTTTTCAAGGGGACCCACAGCAGCACCAGAGCAAAGGAGCAACCACCACCATGGGCACCGGGGTCTCCCCCAGCAGTGTGTGCCCATCACATTTGCACCCAACGAGGCACGAAGCGAGTGGGAGCTCACGGATGCCTGGACTGTGCACAATACCCCCAAGATTTTAACCCAGACTATTCACCAACACACACATCACCCCCCTCATCCCCAGGGGTGCAAGAGAGCCACACTGAGCTCTGCAGAGCTGAGACCTCTCCCCACAGAGAAGGGGTTGCACCCTGCCCTCCCAAACGCCTCAACATCTTGAGACCAACACAACCCCCCAGCACCCCCAAGCCCAACACAAATTCCCACAGCCAGGATTTCTGCCCACCCCTACCAGCCCACAGGGTGCATACTCCCACAGGGAATGAAAGAAGCCAAAAAATATAATTATTTTTTTTTCTTTTCCAATAGTCTCACTTTATTAGATACCACATCAAGAGAGGATGTTGTGCTGCATGCAGCGGAAGACTGGAGTATTTCTAGTTCCTGTGTAACATTTTCTTTTTCTCTTAATAGTTGTAAACTGATATTTTGCTGTAAAATCACTGCATGCAAGTTTGAATGCAAACAGCAGTAGAAGAGGCTTTTTTCTTTTCTTTTTTTTTTTTTTCACCATTCCCAATCCATAGTGCATGCTTTATTTACAACAAAAAGAAGTCATTCAGGGCAAAAAATTACCATCAGAAAAACTGAGAAGAGGGTGGCAGAGACAAGGACTGCGGTTTGCACAATACCAGGAGGGAGATTGGCAAGTTGCACTTTATTTTATGGGTGCAAAGAGATGATTTGAGTATCAGTTGTCTGAAAGGAAAGCAGGCTGAGTAGAGAAGGTCAATACCGGACACGGGTAAAGGCAACCTTAATTTAATTTGTCTGCAAACACAAAGGAGGCTGGGCTGCAGCAGGTCTGGAATAAATTAAGGAATTTGTCAGATTTTTAATTTTTTTTTCTTTAAGGTAATTTCATCCCCAGCCACACATGTCTCCAGCACAGCTCGGAAGCATACTGTGCCCAGCCACTGCTCCAAGAGATATAGGCAAGGTGGAAAGGTTTTGGCCAGGTCCATCACTCTGGAAGGGATGACAGCAGCATCCTACAGCTGAACCACCTCTGCCCAGAGCAGGGAGTTTTCAGGCATGGCTGTGTGGGATGCAGAGGGAAACCATCCGAAAGAAGTGGGTTGTTTCGGTCTGGGCTCTTTGCACAGCCTGCACTGAGGGCAGCGTGGCTCAGGGTCTCTGGGATGTTGCACACTTACTGGCGCAGAGTCAAGAACTGCACAAAAGAAAGGGGAAAATTTTCCAAAATGCCCTCTCCTATTACACTTTTCTGTGCATCATGCCCCAGGCAGCTCCCATCTCAGTGGCCATGCCACAGGATGGAGCCTGGGATGAGAAAAGAGTGTCCCAGCTCTGGCTGAATGGAACAGAGGATGCACATGCTGGTTTAGGTTTGCTTTCCCCATCCATGGTCCAAGGGTGTCTCCTGGTGGAGGGCAGGGTGTGATGAGCTGGCAGCACCCAGCCCGGGCTAGGGTGGGGGGAAGCAGACTTCCTCGGATGTGCAAACCCTCAGCTGGGCTGGGCGAGGGCTGCTCTGCAGCAGCAGCATCGCTGGGCAGGCAGAGAGGTTGGCATCACGCAGCGATGTTAGCATCGCTCAGCGCACAGCTGCGGAAATCACAGCCCTGCAGAGATGCTCCTTGCAAGTCAGCACTCGGAGCAAGCTCTGCTGGGGGAAGGGTGGGGGGAAAAAAAATAACTTAAAAAAATAATATCAAGAATAGGAAGATAACTCATCCAATTCAAAAGAAACAGCTCTGCAGTACAGCTGAATTGAGAACACGCCACACGACAGCACGCCAGCAGACGACAGCAGCGGTTGCAAGGGAAGTCATGGGACAACAGCGTGAACCGAAGGGGCTGAGGTTCAGGTTTCATACAACATGCGCAGCGTGTAGCTGGCCGACAATATATTCCAGTAGTGCTTATTGTGCTACTATCAACATTGCAATGCTTGAGGTTGTCCAGAGACAGCGAATGGTACCAAACCCGATCAGCGTCAGTCTGAGAGCATCTTGACTCTCCTGCTATCAAGAACAAATCAAACACCTCCAGATGATCATTAAAGCGCAGGTTGAAGACAATGGTTCTTGTGCAGACTTGCAAAAAAACAAAACCAAAAAAACCCAAAACCCCACCCCAAAACAAAAAAAACCCAAAGTTTGGAAGACCTCTAACTGTTCCAGCTAATTTCAGTATTTGTGGTATTTTAAAGCAATAATCCTTGCACACATCAGCTAGTTGGTGGGAAGTATTTTCTCCCTTGGCTTCCCTCCTGCATGTGGTACAGCAAATGGTTGGCAGCAGGGTATTCCAAGGAGGGCCCAGGGGCTGCCCTTGGGGTTCAGCTAGTCACTACTTCGCAGCTGGGAGGTGGAGAGGAGGTAGTCACGAGCTCAAAACATGGGTGGGCTCCTACAGCAACGGAGCGTGCCAGTTCCTGGGGCGAAAGGAACCGCACGTGGCGGCTGGAAATGAACACAAATCAACCCCAATCTCTGTTTCCCTGCAAGCACACGGCTCCCTATTTCTCCTTATTGTTACTGTATTATTGGTGAATCTTCTCAGCAAAGGATGGACCACAATATTGCTCAAGTGTGCCAAATCAGAACTAAAGCTCAAGCAGGACTCGCAGGATTACATCAGTGACACAGGCTTTAGCCTAATCACAACACCACAGATACCAGGCTACAGTTATGACCCACACCAAACAGCTTTTTCATTATTGCAACTGAGGTATCGATATCACACAAGCAGAACGGGCTGATGCTCCGACACCAGCACTGAACCCCCTCTAGGCTGGATGACAGCATGGCCGGGCCGGTGGCCACGCATCCCACTGGGAGATAAAGGAGCCACGAGCCACTGGTGATGGGACGAGCCACACGAGCGGAGGCTGGAGGAACACAGAGCATCACCCACACACACAACAGGAACGCTATCACGGCGTACGTGAGACTAGTGAGAAAGAGGAACAGTCAGAGGGTAACTATTGCTTGACAAAATTACACATCAGGATAATTCAATGACAACCCCCCCAAAAACCAAACCAAACCAACCAAAACCCCAGAGGAAGATAATATAAAAGATATGGGTTAGTTTTCAGGTGGAGGTGAGGACAGGGCACAGAGGATGCTTGGAGGAGGCAGAATTGTGCTGCTGCCCTGGGACCAGAGGCGTGTAGCAAGGCATGACTGCGCTGGAAGACGGACATCAGAGATCTACAGGGGCTTGGCAGAGGATGGGCCATTTGGGGAAGTTGGGGCAGTGGCTCCTTTTAATCACTGGCAACGTGGTTCTCATTTTGGAGGGTGTGCCAGCGTTCAATCTTCTTGTCCTTGTTCTTCAAGCATTCATACCAGTGTTTCAAGCGCTCCCCCTTAGCCGTAATGCCGAGCTGACAGCCGCCTGGAAGAAAGGGAGAAGAAGAGACATCTCATTCAGGGATGATGTTGATGTTCCAGTAAATTACTTCCATGGGGACAGACCCCACATTTGCAGCATTTCTTTCCATCTCCTGGATTTAAAATCTCATGGAAATGACTAGAGATGCTCTGCCTGCACAGAAGACCCCATGGGATGCTGGAGATGGGGCAGTACGGTGGCTGCACTGTATTTGATGGCCTGATACAAGCGCCCAACCAACTTGCATGGTCCCACCTCAAAGCTCAGCCTGGGGCTCCTCATAGGACAGGCAACCTACGCATCCCTCCCGTACAGCCAGCACTGCATCGGGCACCAAAACCATACCGCAGAGCACAGAGACTTTCAGCTCACCGATGTAATCATTCGATTTTCCAATATCATAATCCCAGACAGAAATGTCCAGTGACTTCTTGGCCAGGTCACTGTGTTTTATATCATAGAAGAACTCCTGCAGAAGGAGAACATCCACATCACACCAAGCATCCCAGGAAAATACACCCAGAAAACTGCAATTAAGGAATTGCAAGTGATCTCTCTATACAGCCCAAATTCAAAATCCGGAGAGAGGATAATTAAAATACACTAAAGAAGAGGAAATGCTCCTTCCCTGCAGCACCTCTCCTCCCAGGATCACAGCATGCCATACAAACCCCTAAGCTGAACTCATCCCTTGTATCTAAGTGAGCACCTTGCAGGTGTCCCACCAAAGCAGCACTACCCACGGGACCCCCAGGGATGCTCATCCCACTCACATGCCCTGGCCAGGACGACATGGAGCCAGCAGCACTGGAGGCTGCAGTGTGTACGGTGCTGCCCGGCACCGAACTGGTGAGATCCCTCATGGCAAAGCCATTCCTAAAACATTCCTGGGTGCAGAAGGGGGAAAGGAGCCCAAGCAAGGAACTGAACCTCAGGGAATTTGTCTTCAACCTTCTCCAGGCAACATAGTAATTAGCTAAGCGGATTTAATAATATATATATATATAAAAAAAAAGAATGGATCCATCCTTACCTCATTAAACTCAGGATTCAATGTTTTCTTCTTAATCTGTGTCTTGTGCTTGGCCTTTTTTCCCATGTCAGGTTTCAGCCAACTGGGGGCAACAGAAAACAGCTCAAAACTCAAGTTCAAGAACAGTATGAGCTTATAAGCTAAAAAAAGTGAGGTTTGGGGCTAGAAAAAAGCAACTGAAGGTATTTATTTAAAGGAAAGAAATGGTTTACCCACTCTCTCTTCCCACTTTCTAAAATGATCTAAAATAAATGTAAAACAACTAAAATCCTGAATACTTTTTTTTTTTCACTTTTTTTTCTCTCTTGGATTGCTAGACGAGACATGGGAAACCATAAAGACCTGCTTAGCACAGGGTGCTGAGCTCAACAGAACCTTTCTGGGGGAGCATCTCTTGCTCAGAGCGGCTGGGTAAGCTTCAGACACCAGAAAGCAGCAAACCCTTGATGTCCTTCCAAACCACGCATTGGTCGCAAGGTTTTTTTCCCCAAGCTATGCTAAAATAAATGGTTGTAGGAGTTTTACAGAGCAAAAGCAGGTGAATTCCACGTTTCACTGGGGAGGAACCTGCCAAGGCAGACAGCAGGGAGCCGCTGAAATGGTCAGGGAATACAGAAGATGAGCAGCCAGGCTGGTCACCAGCAGATGAGGGCAATCACAGGGCCAGTCACCCAGTCTGGCCACTGGAAAACCCAGCCAAGAACATGTGAATGTATACAAAGATGGGGAGAAGTATGAAGAAAAAAAAAAAAAAAAAAAAAGATAAAAATAATCCATTAGTGTTTCGTACCACACAGACTAGTGTACTCAGCCGAGGTAGGTTCATCTAGCAAATGTGGGAAAAATTCAGGGCTCGGGCTTTGCAGCCTGGCTGCAGACCCAGAACTAAATTGTGGAGTTGGCATTAATTAGATCTGTGGTAGAAATTGATTTAAAAATGGAAAGCCATTGTCTTTTGTTTGTTGGAATAGAAAATATAAAAAATAAGAGACACACTGAGAGGGAAAACTACTCTGTTCCACTCAGCTACAAAAAGATGTGCTAAATGTTCAACATAAGATTTATTGAATGAGTTTTAGGGAGAACAGAGGTTTTTTTTCTGAAGGCAAAAAAACCCAGCAACAAAACCTACAACCAGGAACAGCTGCAGGGTTCTCTCCGTGTCACAGTTTATGAGGTTCGAGTTAAAACAATCTTATTCCCCCCCGTTGGCAGGAGCCACCCGACAAGCGCTGCTCCCCCATCACCCGCCTCCGCAGCTGAGTGCCGACGGGCGAGCTGCTGCTGGAGACCCGCTCCGTGTCACAGCAAGGCATCGCCAGCACCAACGGCAGCAAATACCACTGTCTGTCTTAAGCTAAATTGTTTGCAGTGGAGACATGGCATGGGACAGGGACAGGCAGGGCTGGGTGATCCCTGGGATCCCAGGTACAACCAGCATGTGTGCTTGTGGGGCACAGGCTCCTCGTCATGCATGGAGGGACATCAAGCCACCCCTGCCTTGCATCCATGGTGGGTCAGAGCTGGAGAGAAGGACCTCTTGGCCTCCAGCTCCGTGGGACAGACAGGGCAGGGTGATCCCTGGGATCCCGGGTACAAACAGCACGTGTGCTTATGGAGCATCAAGTGGGGCACATGCTCCTCGTCACGCTTGGAGGGACATCAAGCCACCCCTGCCCTGCAGCCACGGTGGGTCAGAGCTGGAGAAAAGAACCTCTTGGCCTCCAGCTCTGCAGCTGCGAGGTGGCTGTTGGGTCAGTGCATTTGGGATGGACCTAGGGGTTGGGTGAGTCACTAACTTCAGCTGTGGCAGGGGTGTTACCACCTTGCACAGGCATTGAGGCATTGCTGGTGGGCAGTTCACTCCAGCATGAAGCCTCAACATGCTTGGGAAACACTCTCCTCTCTCCAGGGGTTTTGGAAGGAGCTCTCAGCCCATCAGCTACTGCCGAAGGACAGCGGGTGGCTCCATGACCACGCGTTACCATGCTAAGCCACCTCCAGCCCTCACTTACAGTTTAACGAAAGGGTCTGAGTATCCGTTGGCATCCATAGCTGCTAAATGCACACAGCGTACGATGCCGACGATCAAGCCGCCCTGCTGGGTGCTGTACATGAGAGACACGAGGATCTTTCCACGCTCCTCCACGTCCCCACCACGGTCTACCTGCAAGGGGAAGCAACCAGAGATGGGGACATGGGGGCTGAGCAAAGACGACCGTCAACTGCAGAGCAGATGAGACAAGCTGGACACAAAGGAACCTTGTATCCCCATGAGGGATGGGAAAGGGGAAAAAAAAAGAAAAAAGAAAAAAAAAAGGCTCATACATGAGAGATGATGGATGAAACATGTGTGGAGCCTGTCATCCTCCAAGGACTCTTACCTCCTCTTCGTACAATGCCATCCCACGGGATGAGCCAGTCGTTCCAGCACGCTTCATCTTGGATGGGGAAGGGAAAAAGAGATACTGGCATGAGTGACTGCAGCTGGGAGAGGCACCCATGGCAAAAGCACCCCTGGGAGCCCAGCCCAGCTCTTTGGCTGGAGCCAGGAGTGGAAGGGGACTCAGGTACATTCATCTGCTCCATCAACCTTCTTCTCAGAAGACTCAGCACCTCACCTGCAGCACTGGGAAGCAGAGCTCAGGGACAGAGCAACCCACCCTCTCCCCCACAGTGACACACACATCAGCATAGCCTGGCAACACCAGGAGATCCACAGCCACCAGACATGTCCCCAGAGTCACTTCCCCTGGATTCCCACCGCTCTCTCATCCTTGGCTTTGACCTGTCACATCAGCCCAGACATGGGTGGGAATCCAACTCCTAAAAATACCAGTGAGGGCAGGCACCTACAGCTCTTGGCCGGTTCCAGCTCCAAGCCCACCCCTAGCTCCCTCCCATACCATTTGTTAGCAACCTCAATGTTAATGGCAGCAGAAAGAAATTTCACAGAAACTCACTGGTATTACTCTCTCCAAGCAGATGTTGAAGTTCTTTTTCTGATTGGCTTTGAGTTTTTTCAAAGAAACTCTAGTTTCTCCAATAAACTCATTGTGGCCAAATTTGTCTTCATCACACACGGAGATCCTGAAGGGAACAGGAGAGGTGAACATCGACCATGCTGGAGCAGTACCTGGCTCCAGAGCACAAACCCACCCCTGCAGGGGCACTGCTCGGGGGGTGAACAAAGCAAAGCACCACCAAAGCTTCCATCCACCTGGCTCTCCTCTGCCCACAAGCAGTCAGAAAACCAAACTTCTGTTTTGCCAGAAAAATGAACATTTTTAATACACGCTCTGCGATGGGGCAAGAAATCAAAAGGTGGAAGTTTCCTGTGGACAGAAAATGCCAAAAATTTTTAGAGACATCGACATTTTTCGCTGGGACACTGTCAAATCAGGCATGGATACGCAATACACATATCCCTATGCTGATAAGAATAATAGTAATGCTAATAAATTTAATATTAAATGACAGGGTCAAAGCATCTTTTCTTCTCTTCTTAAAAGGATCATCAAAATCAGCATGTTCATGTGAAGCACGTTGATTTTGACCAAAAATCCTGCATTTCCAGGTGCCCTATCAACACCTGCACTTTGCTGCCAGTGCACTTCTGAGGAAGGCTGGCTCTCGATGCTACGGGCAAAGATACCCACGGTCCCCATCCCACCGCACCGCGGGGTACCCCAGCTCCTCTGCTTGCCTGAGGGTTTTCCTTTGCATGTCCTCATCTGTGATGCCGTGGTACACCAGTGTCTCATTCCACACGGGGTTACGGGTGTTGCGCAGCGTCTTCGTCCTCAGCTTATTTGACTATGGTGTGAAAACATGGCATAATTACACCCCGAACTCCTCCCCACCTAATTTCAGCTCCCAGCAGTGGACTATAAATCAGATGCTCCATCACTTCTGGCTCACAAGAGGTGGTTTGACTGGGCTCTGCAGGACGTCACCGCTGCCTGCTGAGGCTGTCGCGCCAGTGAGCCATCAACTCCAGGTGAGCATCACCGACCCGACAAGGTGGACCTTTATGCAAACACCAGGGACTCAGTTGCAGAGGGCAGCCTTCACCACGCAGCTTTTTACACTGTCTGGGGTCTACTCCCTCAAGGACACTTGTGCAAGAAAAAGTTGCACAGAGCAAGCTGTGCAGGGCTCAGGTAAGGGCTCTCGTGGTCTAAAGGAGATGACAGCTTGGGAAACAAGGAGTTCTGTCACTTGTTCATGTTTCTTTTGCAAACAGATGTGCAAAATAAAAAAAAAAATTAAAAGAAAGCTCAGCAAACGAGAGCAATAGAAATCAAAGCAACTCCCAAGACCACATCACCTTGATTTATTCTGCACAAGACCAGAAAGTTCCTGCACATAGAGTAAACCTGTAAATATCAGTCCAATGGTTTTATTATCATTTTTTCATTTTCTTTCACCCTTAATTCCTCTAAGCAAAACTCCGCTGCAGCAAAGAGCTTTGCAGCCTCTGAGCAAGGAGCCAGCACCCCTTGGGCACTTGACCACAGTGGTGGTCATCCCCTCCTCCAGGGTTTCCCCACTGAGACCAGCTTAGCTGGGCTGGGGAGTGAGATTTTCAGGGCTTTCTTTTAGAAGGGGAGTCAGGGTTTATTCTATGGTTCTTTATAACTGTAATGAGAACATGCTGCAGCTTCAAAGCAAATGGATCATTCAAACTCTGGTAATAATTAGAATATTTTTGTCAGATGTTTTGTGATGCATTAACAGTGTCACCTCCTCTGGAGCTCCCCTCCAGCCCTAAGCAGATCTCTGTCTGCAGGATGAGCTGTTCCTCAGGTACGGGAGAACATCTGCAAGCATCATCACTTTTCAGAGATACCTCCCGGGTCAAATATAGCAGCAGTGAGCGACAGCACAGAAATCAAGGGGAGAAAGACTGATGCAAGGAAGGGACCTCAGGGGGCTTTGAGGAACCTCTGCTGCATCCCCAGTCCCAAACCAGGTAAAGCCTCACCTTGCTGGCTCCAGGCAAGAGGTGCAGTTTGACATAGGGATCTGCCAGGCCATTTGAGTCCATTGGTTTTAAGCCCTAAAAGATAATAAAGAAAACGTAGTGCATGAATCCTCCTCAAGCAGAGCCAGGGAAGAGAAAAAGCTACCCACAAAGCAACTCAGTAAACAGAAGAATGCATTCAGCAAGCCAAGAGCCTTGTTCTCTGCCCCAAGCAGGCATGGGTACCACGATGCACTAAAACATCAGACCCACTCGAGGAAAAGCCCCACAGACCTTCCCAGCCAGGAGCGGCTGGGTCTCCTGGGGGAGCAGCCTCTGCCAGCGGCCACACTGCTTCCATCCCATCGCACCGGGGGAGCTGGGAGCCAGACAAACTGAAATTGGTGAAAGAAGGGGGGAAAAGAGGACCACTTACTTTGGCCTTGATGAGGGTGCAGTGCAGGGAGCTGTTCTCCTGGTCGTAGAGCAGGCTGAACTCCAGCGCTCCCAGCGTGGCTGACAGCAAGAGAGAGAAGGAAGAATTGGAAATAGGACCTCGTTAAACTCCCAGCCAATAACTGTGTTTAATCAGCCCTGATTAGGAATAATTAGAAAGATTTGCGGTTCAAATGTACAAGCCATTTAAAGCATGTGAGACTGCACTGGCATCAGCCACGCACAAACCCAGGCAGATTCACGAGCTCTAGCCATCAGAGCTTTACAAAGGTGGAACTGCCCAGGGAGGGCAGCCTGGGGCTGCTGAGCTGACTCTAATATTTGCCAGGCAAAGGAGAACGTAACCCTACAAACCCTTCTCAGGTCAATGCCACCCCAGGACCACCCTGAGAAGGTGTTTCAGCGTGGGTGGCCAGCATCTCCTCCCAAGGCTCGGGGCTTGGCCCCCATTTCAACTTGTTGGACCCTAGCTCACCCTTGTCTTCACGTGCTCATCAGGAAAAATCACAGGGATGAAGAGTTAGCACAGAACCTCAGCTGAGTCCATCTGCTCCTGTCTGAGCATGATTTCTGCACCTGCTCCCGACCCGGAGCAGCTCTTCCCGTCCTGGGTGGAAACAGGCTGGATGGGCAAAGCACTGCCCTGCCACAGGCACTCACCCTCATGCAGCAAATTCCCTTTGAGGGGAGCAAATGCCTGAACACCAAGATCTCACAGCATAAAGGCACTGAAGCCACCAAGCCTTTCCTACAAACACTGTTTCTTGCAGCGAAGGATGCTCTGATGGAAAGAGGCAGCTGCCTTTGGGACTCAAATTTGGAAATGGGAAGGTTGTGTGAGCACAGAGCCTAAACCAGCATGCATCAGAGCTCAGTAATTTTGTGTAAAACAGACTGAAGATCCCACGAGCTGCATTGAACTGACTGAGCAGGGACAGCCTGCGAGACCCTGTCCTAGCTCTGAGCCCCACGGGGAAGGAACGTTCCCCGAGGACTCTCTGCCAGAGACCCACGACCTTATGGTGCAAGTCATAGTCCTGCAGCAACCACCTCCTCAAAATCCCAAAGAAACCACTCACTCCCCTCCAGCTGAGCACCCCAGGTACATACTGCCTTCATCAGAGTCATAGCTGTTGGCATCCTCCTCCTCTTCCTCCTGGGGTGGCTGCCGTGGCGGGGCAGTGGATGCCGGCGGGATGGCGGGGGGCTGCCGGGCTGGCCTCTCCTCTCTGGCGGAGGGCACGGCGTAGCCCCCTCCTCGCTCCTCCCTGACAATGGCACGGGCCAGCTCCGGGGGTCCCAGTGGTGGGCTCACTGCGAGAGGGACCCTGTTAGCCCCCAGCATGCTCTGCTCCCCAGCCCCTTACAGGCAGCCAAACTTTACCTTGTCTCTCCGGGAACCGGCTGGCTGCCCCAGGACCTGGTCTTGCCGCTGCCGGTGGCGCTGGGGACAGACACAGCATTACCAGAGCATTTGCCTGGACCATGCCCTCCATCCCTCTCCCACCCCAGCACCGGCACTGCCCTAAGTAGGGGGGTCCCCTGCCATGACAGGGCACTGGGGCGTGCCCCCAAGGGAGCTGAGCATCCTGGCCACATCCCCATCGCATCCTACCTGGGGGTGCTGCTGGACCAGGACCAGGACCGGGGCTGGCAGTGGCTGGTGGGGGCGGCCGTGGGGCTTGCAGGGAGTTGGTCCTCTTCACACCTGCAAGGAGAGCAGAGAATCAGCAATGGTGTTTCAGGCCCCGGGGGCTTTGCCTGTGTCGAGGATGGGGGTTACAGCCGGAATCAGCCAGAGGCAGCAGAGAAGAGAGAGGTTTGGCCGATGGAGGGAGGTGGCCCAGATAGCTCAGCCCTGCACGCTTTTGGGGAGCGGGGTGCAGCCCAGGCTGGAGCAGGGAGTATTTCACTAGGGGGACCCCGTGCTGCACAGATCCACCTGCAAAAGGGAAATGCAGGAGAGGTGGAACAAGGAGGATGGATGTGGTTGTGGCCAGGCACTGGCCTGAGCTGCAACAGTGAACAAACCCATGGGCATCACTGCGATGCCCATCACACCCTTGTCCCCCTGCACACCTGACTGGCAGCTACACCCCAGGACTACCGCTGCATGGCATCCCCCCGGGGTGCACACACATCCCGCGGCTGCAACGGGGCACAGATGCACAAGGGTTACCCACCCAAACACGAATTAAAACACCAGCTCCCTCCAGGCAGCCCTGAACGCCCCTCTCCAGCTATTACCCGACTACCCTGTCATTGAATATTCCTTTCTTCCCCAAGGAATTAAAGATGACTTGGACATTTTCTAGCCATTTTTACCTTCACCAATTAAATTCACAAGCTCAGCTTCTAGATGAAAAGCGGTTTCTGCCAGTGCCTCTCCCTTTCTGGAGACACCTGGGGAAGACTCAGGCACCACTGCACCCTGTCAGCCACCCGTTTGTGTCACAGCCATTTACAATAGCTTGCGGCACATAAAATTTTCATGAAACAAGAAATGACATCCCCAGCCAGACCCCTGCCAGCAAAGCATGGGCTCCCACCAGCATGGCTGGTCCACGTCTGCTCCTTTGGCAGTGTCTTGTGGGGCACATGCCTGCCCCAGCAGCAATGGCGGGGGGGCACAGCAGCATGAAAAAGGCTTCTGCTTCAGGTCCCAACTCAGTTGCATTTAACCTCTGCTTAAAATTGGCCCCGTAAGCACTGAGCCCACTCCTCCCTTCACTTACAGCTCTTGCATGGCGCATGGGGCTTTTCAAGTTCATGTCCTTTCATAAGATGCCCCTCTCAGGGAAAAGCATGCAGGATCCTGCCTCTCCTCCCTGCATGCAGGGGGAGGGATGGGGATCCCCCTCCATGCCTCCCCCCGATCCTGCCAACACCCAGGACCTCCCCATCAGCAAACTCCATGGAGCAGTGTAAAACAGCAGGTGAGCAGCATGGGAAGCAGGTGCTGGAGCTCCGCAACATGAAATCCCTCAGCATCACTTAGTGCCGCCCGTCGAGCAGAGACAACCCTCGTCTGGCTGCGGCTTTGCGCCCCCCCAGCCCTCTCCTCCCACGCACGCAGAAGCGCCGCTCTCACCAGGGCTCCTGCTGACCCCGGTCTCGGCAGCGTAGTCGTGGCCGTCAGTGTCCCCGCCGGCGTGCTCGCTGCCGCACGGGCCCGGTCTGCCCTCGGCCGACTTGCGGCCAGGCACCACGTAGCTCCCCCGGGCAGCTGCCGTCGTCTCACTGCCTGTGGGGAGAGGGATAAAGGCAGCAGTGAGGCTGGCACCCTGACCGCCCAGCCATCCCCAGAGCCACGGGGAGAGGAGCCGCTGGGGTGATGCCCAGCCTGGGTATCAGCAGGAGGAGGATGGGTATGGCCACTGCAGCATCACTCCCAGAGCACCGGGGACTGCCAGCCGGCTGGCCCCCACAGGGCAGCAGGAGGGCTCTGCACCATCAAACCTGCACGTGTTGGTCGCAAAAGCCCAAAGGACACGGCAAACCATGAGGGCACTGGGAGACACACAAGCGCCACAGGAAAATGAGGCCAGAGGCATCCATCAACTGGTCCTCAGCACCCATCAAACCCCTAATGGCGTTACAGCTCCATGGTCCCCAGGACAGGAGGATCACATTTTCTTTTTGCTGATCATCTTCCATTTATTAGCGAGACAACAGTGACAGCTGCCTTTGCCTCTCACTTCCATCCACCCAGCAGCAGTCATCCCAGGCTGCCAAGACCGCTTCACGGTGATAAATTGCAACCCATGGATGTGATGGAAAAGGTCTCGGTGCTCACCTGGCTTGTGCCGGAGACGCCAGGTATAAATCTTTGCTGTGACATAAATGGGATGTTTACCCTTGGCTGGGCTCTCAGGGTCGCTGGGCGCAATGAGAAAACGAAACGCAACAGATTGCAAGTGGGGAAGAAGAGGGGGGTAAAACCGCTACGATGCTAAAGAGGGGAAAGGAGGGGAAATGAGCATCCACAACCAGGAGCACCTTGGTGCAGAAATTGCGATGCAATAAATAATTTTCCAAAGGAGCTTTAGGAAAATCATGGGCACATTATGAGCATGCTGATCACCAGGAGGGACCTGCAGAGCTGACAAACCTTCCCCCACTCATAGGCGAGCTGGTGGCTTAATAAAAGCAGCCTGTTGCAGAGCCGGGAAGCTTAACGGCACCAGCTACCATTGCGATTAAATACTCTTAATTAAGTGGTTTCCCCAACTGCTGCTGCACGGAAAGATGAAAATCATCACTCGGCACAACCTTGCCAAGGCTCCGCCGGAGGCCCCCACTGGCACTTTGAGCTGTAGCATGGGCTGTGGCTGAGGCCAGGTACCCCTCCATGGGTACCCCCTCCATGGGGGTTGCCCCAACACCACCACCCAGACACATAGGGTGCATCCCCATTGCAAGTGGTGCTGCAGGATGGAGGGAGCACAGCTCAGTGCAAGGCTGTGCCGCCCACCCTGCCCACTGAGATGCTGCCTGCCCGCAGCCCGACACAGAGCAAAGCCTCCGGCAGCCGCAACTGGAAAATCAAACACAGTGCCGTTAAAACCTTCCTGCGCATCGACAGCCAGCTGGGTTATCACTGTCACAACAGACCTGGGTAAAGGAAGGGTGGGATGGAGAGGACCGCTCCAGGGGGGTTGTGTCCCCAGCCCCCTGCAGCTGAGGAAGGGGAGAGGAAGGGAGGGTTTGCAGGTGCTTCCACCCTAATCATCGCCCAGCTAGGAGCAGATGGTGTTGGGTCAGGTAACCTCATCACCTTGGCATTCCAATGTTGAACTGTGAAAATGGGAGCTTATCACTCAGAATTAACTCCCAGTGACACAGCCAGTCTGGCAGCACCCCTATCCCTGGCTCCTACTGGTGCTGGCAGCAGTGCCTGGGGTATGCGGGTCCAGAGCAGCGCAGGGTGTGTGTGAGGTTAGAAAAATGAGTCCTGGCAAGGAACGTGACTTTGCCCCTGTAAGCAAGAGGCACTGATGCTGCTGCTTAACGCAGCCCCCTCAGCTGGCATTGGTAGTAAACATGATGCCGGCAGAGCCTCAGCGGGCTGCAAGTGCTGGAGGGGACAAAGTATAACCATTAAAAATAAAATAAAATAAAATAAAATAAAATAAAATAAAATAATTGTTGCTGCGTCCTTACCTTGCTCTGCTACCCATGCATGGCACAAGCCTGGGTGCAGAGCCCCAGCACTGAGAGCTTTGGTGGGGGAAACCCACCATGGCCAGACCAGCTCGGCTGCTCTGTCCCTTGCAGACATGCACCAGCCCCCCGCAAGCTGCCTAAAGTTTCCACAGGAGGTTTTCCAAGGACTGCCATTAACTAACCAGAAGAACACCTGCCAATCAGCAGCAGGAAACACCACCTACGGAGGCAATTCTGCTCGGCGCTTTCAATTGCGGCGTTCCAGCCCAGGCGTGTGCGGTAGGTGGGGAAGCCCCAGAATAACTCGGTCCCTGCGCCGTGGGTGGCAGCAGCAAGGAGAGGTCCTGCTGCAGCCTCCCGCGGGAAAACACCGCAGGGGAAGGAAAGAGGGAGGAAGGGAGCTCAGCACAGGCAGCGCCGAGGCAGCAGCACAGGGGAGCGTGCGAATGCTGGTGCTTACCATCAGTGTCCTGCTCAGCTGGGGGCCTGGCGTCCGCCTGGCCTTGGGGGCACAAACAGAGGGAGAAGCGGTGAAGCTGCAGCCCGCCCACCCCACCAACACCAACCCGGGATGTGCTGCCACTCTTTCCCCATGTTTCCTTTTTTATTCTTATTTTTCTAGGCTTCTGCATCACCATGTTCATACCCAGGCACTGCCTGAACCCCTGACTGGGCACCCCAGATTCCCACCCAGAGCTGCTTTGCTCAGGGATGCCCCTGCAAACCAGGCCATACTGACTTGGACAGCCTGGAGAAAGCCTCAGCAGGCAGGGAGGGCAGCAGGGCAACTCCTGCAGCCTGTAGAAAACAGGCAGCAGGTCCACGACTGCTCTGGATGCTCTTTGCTAAGGCTTGCTCGCCAGCAGGACCCTTGCCCCCTTGTACTGTCACCCACTGTCACCTACCTCGGGTGGGCGTGCGGGAGGGGAGTTTCAGGTCCTGGGTGGGCAGCTCCGATGGGCTGGGCTCGCTCGGGGTTTGGGGTCCCTTGTTCTTGCTGACGGGCATTGGCTGGGGCAGCACTTGCTTGGGCAAACCCTTGAAGAACCAGGCACCGGAGCGCTTCCACACCTGGGGGGTGCAGGCAGAAGGGTGGCACCCGTGTCCTACTGGGATGCTGGGTGCAGACATGGCCGTCTTTGCCACCCACTCCATCACTGGGGTCCTGCTCCAGCAGGCACCCCCATACTCCCCTGCTCTGCAGCAGCCCCACAGCCCGTCCTACTAATTAAGTCTTCAGCTTTTGCACACTGCAGGTAGCAGGGAGCTAATCTCTGGGCTCAACAGCCTCTTCAACCCCAAGACTTTGTTGTGTTTTTTTTTTTTACCAAAAAAAAAGGGTATTTCATATAGGAAACAATATAATCCTATAAGAACCAGGTTCTAATAGCTGGGCAAGGTTTAGCAGCGCCAGAGGACAGGCTGAAAGTCCCTGGGAGTATCCCCCAGTCCACAGCTGGTCCCGTCTCAGAGGTCTGGCATGGGGACAGTGCACAGGGTGAAACCAAGGGCAGGGACCGCATCCCCGCTCCAGTACAAACACCCGGGGCAGGGGAAGCACGGGGGCTGCCACACTCACCTCCCGCTGCTCGCTGCAGATCTTGCAGAGCCAGATGGCATGGGGCCGGCTGTTGGTGGTCTCCACACCACACTTGGTGCAGACGTTCTGCAGAGAAAGGAAAGCGCTGGGTGGTGGGGCGGGGGTGCCGCAGCCACCGAAAGCTCCCACAGCACCAGCACCTTAAGGAGGGCTGGTTAACAACAGCTCTCCCGGTATAAACATTGGTGACTGCAGAACCCCCCCAGGGATGCCCCCTCATGCCCTGTGCAGAGGGATGCCAAGTAATTCAGGATGCATTGAAGGACCAAGGTGCCCGTTTTTGCACTGGGGAGCAGGCTCTGTGGGTCTGGGGGGGGGCTGCACCTGGCAGCGGGGCACAGGGAGGTGCCTCACCTTCTTGCAGTCCTCGCAGACGACACAGGCAGATCCCCGTGGACCCAGCTGCTCCCCGCAGAGGATGCAGCGGTTCACCCCATCCCCCAGCACGCTCCGGCGCATGTCCTCCAGCCGGGTCATGAGTCGCCTGGCAGAAAAGGGACAAGGGCTGTCAGAAACAGCACCACGTGGCCAGGATGCGGGGTCCCACTCCCAAGCGGTGGCTGCTGCCTTTGGTCATTGAATCATTGAATGGTTTGGGTTCGAAGGGGCCTTAAAGATCATCTGTCTGAAAGGAGGTTGTAGCGAGGTGGGGGTCAGGCTCTTCTCCCAGGTAACAAGCGACAGGACGAGAGGAAACAGCCTCAAGTTGCATCAGGGGAGGTTTAAATTGGATATTAGGAAAAATTTCTTCACCAAAAGGCTGGTCAAGCATCAGAACTGGCTGCCCAGGGAGGTGGTGGAGTCACCAGCCCTGGGAGTGTTTAAAAAAACCGCATAGATGCGGTGCTTAGGGACATGGGTTGGTGGTGGGCTTGGCAGTGCTGGGTTAGCGGCTGGACTTGAGATCTAAAAGGTTTTTTCCAACCTAAATGATTCTATGATCTCACTCCAACCCCCTGCCATGGGCAGGGACACCTCCCACCAGCCCAGGTTGCTCCGAACCCCATCCAGCCTGGCCTTGAGCACTGCCAGGGATGGGGCACCCACAGCTCCTCCGGGCAACCTGTGCCAGTGTCCCACCACCCTCACAGTAAAGAATTTCTTCATTATATCTAGTCTAAATCCATCCCCTTTTAGTTTAAGACCATCACCCCTTGTCCTAGCACTACAGGCCCTACTAAAAAGTCTGTCCCCACCTGTCTTACAAGCCCCCTCACAGTACCGAAGGGCCACTACGAGGTCTCCCCGGAGCTGCCTCTTCTCCTGACTGAACATCCCCAACTCTCAGCCTGTCCTGGTGGGAGAGGGGCTCCAGCCCTCTGATCCAGCTGCTCCTTTTCCTAGTGCAGCTTCCAGCAGAGCCTCTCCTCTTCCAGCTACAGGGAAGCCAGGGGAACCAGGGGAAAAGACACATCCCAGGGGACATGTCAGAGTATTACATTCCCCTATAGCTTTGTAATGCATGACTGTTAACTTCCACTGACACTGTCAGAGAGCAGATACCAGCCCCAGTTCCCGCATACACATGTGTGCATAAATCCATCCAAGTCAGCGCCTTCGCACAAAGTGCTTTGGCATCAGTGAAGTGGCTTTTTCCCCCACATAGAAAGATTTCCACCCAGTCCCAGTGACTGCCCAGGGAAGAGCTGTAAAAGGAGATCTTGGAAGAGCTCTGGCAGGAGGACTGAATGAATTAATTTTCTCATTTTCTAAGGAAAAATATTGCATATAATTTACTTTATGGAAATGCTTAGCCCTTTGAGTGAAATGCAAAAGCCCACTGGAGAGCAGGCTATAAAAGCACATCTGTTTCATGCAAAGGTAAAAAAAAACAAAACAAAAACAAAAACAAAAAAAACAACCCCCAAAAAAATGCCACAAAAAAGACCTCCACAGCTAAGCAACTTCTGAAAAACCAGCAGCGGCAAAAGCAGTTTGCAAAGCAGGAGCAGGAGCGAGCTGCCTGCCAAGCACCCGAGAGCTGGCGGCGAGCTGTACGCTCAGTTAACCCAGAATCCTGGCCCTAAAAATAGTACTAGAAGGGAGAAAGGATGCATTATTTATGCCTTTCAGTGAGGAAGGAGAAGGAATGAAGAAGGGAAGGAGAAGATCCAAGCTCACCATAGAGAGCAGCAGCCCCCTCGCCCGCGGGGCTGCCATCCACTCCCATGGCAGCCTGACCCAGATCTGACAAAGCCACTAACACGGCATGCTGTAAAAACCACCCGACATTTAAAAGACATTTTCCTACATGGCTGATGACAGCTTCAGATTTATGGCGGCTCGGCTGCCAGCACCTCTGAATCGCTCATAAACAATATATGAGCTCCCCACTATATCGGGGGCGGTTGGTCTCCAGCCGCTCGCTGGACGGCCAGTGTCCTGTGGACTGCGCATGGAAAAGCAATGGTGTTATTGTACCTGGACACTTGATAAAGGAATGGCAGCAAGAGGGAGGCAAAAAAAAAAAAAATAAAGCATCGCAAAACACGTAACTTATTACAGTTCATCATATGCTCTGTTGGAAACTCAGTGCAGTCAACAAGAGCATCTCAAAGCCCTTCATCAGCCACTGAGTCAAGCCCAAAGGCAGGACGCGGCTCCATGACTCAGCGTATGTTATCCAACCAAAGCCATGTTATTACAACATCTCATTTAGGTGGAAGACATCAGCCATGCTAAAACCCACTGGAGAATTTCCCCACTCCTCCCCACGCAGGGGCTGATCTCCCTGGGGGGCTCCAGCATCCTCAGGGCTGCCGATGTGGAGGTGCCTCCTGACAGTTATTAATGAACCTGCAGCCCGTTTCCAGACGGGAAAGCTGGGCTGGGCAGCTAAGCGGAGCCAGGCAGAGCCAGGCAGAGCCAGCCGTCGGGGGAAATCGCTATTTTCACAGCTACAGTGTCACCAGACAACAGATGGGCTAGCTTGCAAGTCCCTTCAGTCTTCGCCGCCTGAAGTTTCAGCAGCGACATGACCGTGGGCTCTCTAAATAGAGCAAGTCTTCTTCTCGTCCTTTTGTTGAAAAAGAACATCCTGGGATCACAGCACGTTAATGCCTTTCCACTTCGCTCTTAACGGGGAAGCTATCTGCTAGCCTAACTCCCTGCTCCAGCGTTATTCCCAAGAGATGCCGCTGTCTGATCCCTGCCCTTCATCACCTGCTCACTGCTTTGCAAATGATCCATAGGTGATTTCTTCTGACAGAAAAAGTCAGTTGCTAGAGCCACCATATGCCCTCGATGCCTTCCCAAGATCCGCAGCCCATCCGCCCTGCTGCAAACACGGAGGTCCCAGTGATTTCAAGAGAGCTGCATTATCCCATAAACACCCGGCCAGCAACGAGCAGTATTCCAATTAAAACCTGGAAACTGGCTGTTCCCCAAACATCTCTTATTTAAATGAAATGAATCACACCACGGTTGTTCCCAGCCCACGTCCCACCACATGCCACGCAGGGTCCCCAAGAAGAGCCCCCAACAGCGTCCAGCTTCTGTCGCAGCACATTGCTCCCACCTCGACAGGGAAAACATTCCTGGGGCAAAAACTTTTATTTTCCTGGCAGCAAAGCACACGTACCAGCCCCAAATTTTCTGCAATTTCCCCCCGCCCCCGCTGTGCTGCAAGAGCTCTGCTCCAAGAGAAGCAGCTTCCAGTTGGAAATCTGCAAGCCCAAACAAACTTATTATAGAAACTAGAACAAATGGCACAATCAAAAGGAAAAAAAATAAAGAAAAAAAGCCTTTGCATTTCAAGAGATTCATTATTTAGCTGTGAAATCTTTCCTAGTCTCTCATTTACCAGAGGCAGCTCTTTATGAGATATTTTTTTTAAACCAGTGGAAGAGCTTCAGCAGTCAGTGCACACACCTGTGGCACCAGTTTCAGAAGAAGCACATTTGCCTAATTAAAACATCCATTCAAGCCAGAGAAATTGGGGTTTTTTTTTCTGATTCAGACCCCAAAAGGACTGTATAAAAAGTTAAATTTTAAGTCCTGGCATGAACTTGGCAGAAAGAGGGCAGGACCTGGGAAAGGGGGTGTTGCACCGAGACCCATGGGCTAGGAAGCTCCCGATTAAGGTGATAACTGGGAGTAAAAAGCCCAGGTTTCTGTTTGACTCTATCCAGCACCACCCCACACACACACCGGAGTCCCATGCACGTGCTGGTCTCCCACCGCTAACCAGAGGGATGCTCTGCTCTTCCCCAGGTAGCAGCCAGGAACAAGCTCTCAGCCTTCCCAAAAACTTTTCTCTCCCTCTCCCCTATATATTGTTTGTTCCTCATTTTTATTGCACATAAAATAGCCATCCAATTCATCCCCACCCCTTGCACTCTCTAGGACGACAGCAACATCTTCCTTACCATGATGCGCACTTCAAAGCGCCCATCCCTCTGGCCTCTGTAACACTTAACTTCAAAGAGCAGGAAATATGCTTCAAATTGTTATAATTAGGGGGGAAAAAAATCAAGATAGAAATAATTGAAGCCAGTGGCAGGGAGCTGGCCAAGCCCAGCACCCGGGAGCATCACCGCTCCCAGAGACAGCCCTGCAGGGAGGGAGAGCATCCATCATCTGCCAAAGAAATACGTACTAGTCACTGATGGGAACAAGATACAAGAACTGGGCAATACGCTATATCTTAAATGCTTACCATGCACCTGAGATGATGAAAGCAATAAAACAGTCCCCTGATAATATAGCATCTGCCTGGCCCCATAAATACGGTTTGGGAAAGGAAGGTGAGCAGCCCCGGGGCAGCGAGGGCTTGTGGGGGACCTCCCCTGCCCAGCAGCCCTGGCACAGGCAGGGGAAGGGCTGGCATTTGCAGGGAGACCTGCAAACATCTCCCACGATTTTAGGCAGGCAGAGGGTCCCACAGGGATGCAGCAAAGGCTGAGGGACCACCTCAGGCTGGGCTGAAGCCTGGGTAGCACAGACACTCGCAGTGCTACAGCATCGGCATTTGCTCTTGCACTAGGACCAGAGCAATGCAGAGAGGGACAGAGAGTCCCTGACATTAAGTGCTGATGATCTCGGGAAACAAGACTTAACAGTGGGGCAAGCACGCAAGAGCATGTTGTGTTTAAATATTCATTGCCACTCTGCAGAAATGAATGGCTAAAGATGCGCCTAATGGGTTTTAAATCACGTCGGGGAGGACATTTAATGCAGCAGACAATGAACTGCTGCACCAGGGTGGGAGAAGGACCTGACCTGGGACACCACAAGCCGGGTGCTCCCCAGCCCCATGCGGGAACAGGCTCAGCCATCACTTACACGGCAAAAACTCAAGTAAAACACAAAGGAGGTCAGAAAGTGCCTCCAGAATTAAGCCCTGACTTGGCTCCACGGGGAAATCATGTGCCTTAAAGGGCTGAATATGAAATGAAGGCTAATTTTAATGGTATAAAAGAGACAAGAAAAGAAGCCAAGCTACAGATAAAACATAATGAAAATCAGGATGAAAAATGAGAAGCATTTTTCTTCTCTTGCAAGTGCACAGGTAAATAAAAGTAAAGCATCGTTTGAGCTTTTACAGGTTGACTTTCAAAGCTCATCCTCTGCTGAGAGCCCTCACCATAGAGGGAAGATGCCCAAGGAGGCCACAGGGATTCATACATTTTGAAGTATCCCATTTCACGCTGGTGCATCACTCCAGGTCCTTGCTGCCTCTGGTGATGTGTTACAGGAGGGCTGGTATTTTGCAGGCTCATCCCAGTCTCAGAAAGGAGAAGACTTATTTTTTTGGGGGGGTAAGGGGAACGAACACCAAAAACAAAACCACACAAAAATTCAAGAAGCACGTGAGCTGCCTTCTGGCCATGAATTAACCTCATCTGTTCTAGAAGCTGGCATCTCAGGAGACATTTCTGTCTGCCTCCAGCAGAAACCCTGCCCTTCCTGGCCCCAATTTTTATTTTTGTGTTGTCTGAAGATGAGAAAGAAAATATGAGACTGTGGTCCCCAGAGAGCATCTCTGCTGCCGGACACCGAGGTTAATGACTTAATCCCCTGTGACTTCAACCATCTGCTCCAGCATTATGCACGTGTCATCCCAGCAATAAGCAGCCAAACTAAAATGCAATCCTGTTTGATAGCTGGTCCTCTCTGAGGAAAGGTGAGAGGCTGTGACCCATGGGGAGACTGTCAAACCATCGCACTTTCAGAGGGGACTGGACGGAAGGGAGTAGCTGCAGCTGGGCAGGGGCACGGCCAGATGCAGGAGTGACGCGTCATGTCACCCCTGGGACAACTGGCTCCGTGCTGCAAGGCACTCTCCAGAAACGGCAATTTCTAACTTCAGATGATTTAAGATATTTCCTTCAATGCTGAGAGCACGATGGACCTCATTAGGCAGCGGAGCAGACTCGGTGGGTTATTGATGACACCCAATTATAGGTGCATAACAGAGTTAATTAGTGCCTGCAGGTGCTCCTGCATCAGCTGGGAGGAATGGGCTCCTCATGACTGCAGCCAGAGCATCGCCAGGACAGAGCCAGCACAGAGCTGCCCCAGCGACCCCCCAGGCATGAGTCCAGGCCAAACGGGGAGGGAGAAGGGACGAGAACGGATCCATCCCTGCCGCAGGTCCGCTCTGCCCTCCGGCTTTCAGCCCCTGCGCCCCTAAACTGGCCCAAGGGATCATCCTAATCCCCAGGCAGTTGTAAAGTCCTTCATCAACTCAAGCCCGACGTGCACTCACTGTATCACTGTTTAAGATGATTTCAGCTCCTATTATCCTTCTCTGTGTTATGAGACAATGACCCAGCCAAAAAAAAAAAAAAAAAAGAAAAAAAAACCCCACACGCCAAAGTGTCCCTGTCCTACAATCCTCATCAGCATCCAGATCACATATCCCGCAGGCCTCCATCCACCCCTGGTGCTAAAAATACTCTTTCGCTAGATTAATTTGAGCTGGCTTTGACACGAAGTCTGATTCCACAAACATCTTCTCAACAAGCAGCATCGATCTGTTCCCACCCTGCTTTGGCTGGCCAAGGGAAGGGGCCTGTGGGACAGCGGGTACAGGAGAGGGGACACGAGAGGGCAGGAGATGGATGGCACTAAATCAGGAAGGACTTCAAGGCATGAGGAGGATCATTTGTAGCCAGCACCCAGCTGTAGGCTTCATGATTGCTTAAGTATTATATCTAAAGCTCAAACGCACCCCCCTCAAACACATCCACGGATTAAGATGACCTCAAGTATTTACCACATGTTGCCCCTTTGGAAGGTGCTTTCGCTTCATGTAAGATATTCCTTATATTGACCTAAACCAAGTTTTTAACGAATCTTCCTTCTTTCCCTCCCCCTCCCCGGCCCTTACAGGAATAGAAAATCCCAGAAAATCAGGCTTTCCAGGCACACTTCCCCAGGGCAGCCTGTCGGACCAAGGGACACTGTCACAGCTGCTGCATCCCTGCTAGAGGCCAGCCTGGCAAACCTGGATTATTTTGTAATATAAGGAGCTATCCTGGATAATGTCCGAGCAGCTCCTGAATGGGTGATTCTGTACGAGACTGATATAGACGCTGTCCCATATTTCTGTAGCTGCACATCCTACAGCTCTTGTTGTGCAAGCCAACAAACACAAAGGAGTTGGCAAGGCTCCTGCTACGCCTACGCACAGGAGGCAAATCAGTTGTGACTGCACATCCGCCAGCCTTCCCCTCCTCTACTCCAAGTACAGCACCAAGTCCTCTGCCTGGCTTTTTCATGAATGAGGATGAAGAAACCTCCTCCGACTCGGCTAACGGAGGTAAAAGGGAGAGTTGCTGCAGGTTTGCAAACAGCTGCAGGAATGCACAATGAAAAAAACCACAACAAAAAAGACAAAAAAAAACCCCAACTCACCCCCACTGCTAAAGTCAATTGAAGCATAATCCAAAGAGCATCACGTTCGAGAGTAATTCCTACTGGGCTGCAGATGGGCAAAGCTAGGGAAACGCTGTTTGTAAGCACTTTCAGGGAATGAATCACCACCATTCATAGCTACTTTCACCTGGTTTCTGCCAGAAAGCCAGGAGAGGAAAACGTTCCACTTTGTCACGCAAGGCAATGCCAGCCGGGGAGCCACCCCGATCCCAGGGGAGTGGCACATCCACAGGGCACATGTGGAGCCCGGGCAGCACAAACAGCCGCTGTGGAGGCAGTACCTGCCTAAGCTGCTCACAGACCCGCTCCTAACAAAATCTTTTTATAAACGAGTAAATAAATCCACAACTTAGGAGGCCACGCGCTGCAGCCACCGAGGGAGACTGCACGCTGCAGCTGTAGGACCCTGCGACCCGCATTGCAAACGCACACTCAATATTTAAGGGTTATTAAGTAGCTGGGGTGATGGATTAAAGCTCCGGCTGTGGCACGAGGTTTTGCGGGCACAGGGGACCTCTCTGCATCTCACTAAGCAGCTGCTCTTCAGGGCCACACGCCTGTTTGCCAAGCAAAAGTCATCCCTGAGCTACAAGAGGGGCTTTGACGTTCTCCAAGGGGGCAGAGAGCGTGGTTCCTGCCTGGCTCTGAGTATATTTCCTGCAAGGAGAAGAAAAAAAAAAAAAGAAAAAAAAGCAGTCGATGCTTAAGCTCAGCAAGAATAAAATGCTCCTCTGTAATGAAAAGGCATGACGCCTGACAAACAGGATTGTGGGGATCCCCTCTGGAAAACCATCCCCAGCAGACCAAGTCAATACCTAATGATTAGCAGTATTTCACCTGGCACCTTTGCATAGACAGGGTAGAGATGCAGTAAAAGCAAACGCAGGCACTTCTCGCCCTCTGCTCCACACTGGGTGCATCGGCGCCAGGGATGCCCCCAGCACCCACCAGCAACCATGGGTACCCCGCCACAGATGCAGCTGGGGCAGTGCCAGCCCCCTCCAGGAGCTGGTCCCAACACATGGCCAGCCCCGGGGCTGGGCATCACTCAGACCTATTCAGCTTTGCAGACAGCTCGTTTCTGGGTGGCAGGAGGGATTAACCACTGGGACACACGGATGGAAGGGGTGACAAATCCATCTGTGCTCTCAAAACAAGACAAAACACCTTTTGGTGAGCTGTGGCTTTGCCTGTGCTCACGGCTACTTGGGCTTAGGACCGGGCAAGCAGCTTCATGAAATGAGATGTTATTAATGATCCCTTCTGGACTGGGATGGGGGGGAATCAATGAGACTGTAAATTCTTGGTCCAGAACACAGCGGCACACTGAGCAGCAGTGGTACACCGAGCAGCTCCCTCCCCTGCTTACAGGTTCCTCCTGGCCAAGGACCAACGCCAGCTCAAAAAGATCCCCCGCAGGCTCCCTTTCAGGAGAAACACTGCAGTGCAGTAGCTGCTGGCCAGGAAAGCAGCCAAGCGAGCGCTTTCACCCGCGGGCACCTGCAAGGCTTGGGGTCCCTCCCGTCCCCGCCAGCGTGGCAGTGCCAGTGCCACCACCACTGCCGCCGCCTTACCCGATGCGCTCCTGCTCCATCTCCTCCATTTTCTCAGCCCGGGCGATGACTCGGTTGATGATCTCCTTCTCCTCATCCGTCAGCTCCTCGCTCTTGCGCTGCCGCTCGGGCTGGCCGCCCCGTGCTGCCCAGCCGGCGGGGAGCCTGCGGGGAGAGGGGGGCCAGGGCTTCATCCACAGATCACGCGTGTGCATGTGCAACCACACGTGTGCATGGGCGATAGCCAGGCACCAATTCCCAAGCCCAGGAGGAAGGGGTACGATACCACCCCATCCTCCAAGCTCTCTTCTCGCAGGAAGCCTGCAAACTGCCCCCACCCGCTGGGTGCAAGCTCTTTTTTCCATTTGTCGGGGGCAGGGGGGGGTCATATGGAAATACTTGTTTCATATAGAGAAAACAAATCTCTTTTTCAAAAATATTCTCATTATTTCCATCTTCAGCATCAACTGACACAGTTAATTTTGCACCTTGCTCTCCACCGTGTAACACAGGTTTTGCCAGCAAGCTGCGGTACCGGGGCGATGGCTGCAGGAGTGGAAGGTTTTTTGGGTACATTTTAGCAAACACAGGAGTTTTCCCTCTCCTAACGTCATTTCTAAAGATCCTTTCGCACAGTGAGCACAGCCTGGGTGTCAGGCAGCTTTAACCTGGTGACACGGTAAGATCTGCCACTCAGCCTTGTAAATTAGCAGGCGGCAGAGGGGCAACGCTAACGAAGGGTGCAAAAGGCAAACACCCCTCCTCCCCTCATCTTTCTGCTCATCTAAAGACCTTTCCTGGGTCTTTTCCCTTGGGCTGAGCAGACCTGCACAGTCTTAAACCTTAAGTTCATTAAAACCCTATGCAACGCTTCCCAAACTTAATTACTATTTTCCTTGCATCCAGAGCACGGTTTTTCCTGTTCTTTCAAGACTGTCAGAGTAGCAAGTCAAGAGCAATAGAACAAAAAAAGCATGCGAGATACTTACTGCTCCTTCTCGCTGCTGGGAGGCACAGGGAAAGAGAGAGAACAAGGATTAGGTGAGAGAAGGGATGAGGACAGCTCAGTCCGGGCACAGTCAGTGCTCTCCCTGCCTCTGGGACAACTGTCCCCAACAGCGTGTCCCTCTCCGTGGACCCCCAGTGCTCCTCCAAAGCAGTGCAGAGCATTGAGCTCCAAACACGAGCTTCACCCAGCCCCTGCATCATCCAGGCACCCAAAACCAGCACCCATCCACAGGTGCTGTCACCACCCAGCCAGCCGGGAGGGAGATCTGCCATGTGGTGGGATGCAGCATGGTGCCGTGTTGGAGGGCGTCAGGACAGAGGGACGGGGTTCCTTGGTGGCACCGGGGTGCATGCACACCCATAGGTCTGTCCCCACCACCTTTCTCAGTGGTTTTAGGAGGCAACAGGAAAAAACATCCCCATCCAACCAGTGCAAATCCATTTCCCAATGTCCCCAGAGGAAGAACCGGGGTGGCTGCACCCACATTACCTCCCACCCCCGGGGACTCTCCTTCCTCCCACAGCCCCCACCTGCCTCCTCTCACCTGGCCCGGAGAGACATGGTCCTGTCACTGGGGCACATCCACCGGTCAGAGCTGCCACCCACCACCGCGTCGGTCATCACTGGCTGCTGAGGGGACGCAGGGACACGCGGAGCGAGTGTGGGCACGCTGATGCTCCGCCGACAGGCACTGACGGCACGCTGGGGATGTCAATCACTTTGCTCCTCTGCCTGTGCTGTCAGATCGCAGCGATGCCGATGGAGGTAACCCAGTGCTTTCAGTCAGGCTGTAGGGAAGTAAAAAAAAAAAACCCCACAAGCAAAAAAATACAAAAATCATACCAGGCAAGGCTTCATTTTTGGAATTAAGAGGAGTGGGCGCCGGGAGAGGAACAGGAATGTCACTTTATTCACTGTCTTGATATTGCACACAAGACACAGGAGCCTACAACCACCGCCCTCCCAGGAGGGCAATGCAGCCGCACTCCGCATGGATGTAATTAATGAGATACCCGACCTCACATTAATTATGAGGCTTCAGAGCTGGGAGGGAAGAGGAAGTTTCTGTTTCAGAGAAAAATCTACAAACTAGGAAACTTCCTCCCCAAAACCCAGCACGTCTCGCTGTCCTCCTCCAAACCACGTTTCCTCTGGAACAAAACTCCTCTATTTTCATTTTTGTTTGGTAAAGTTTTCGCAAAATGAAACTGGGAGAGGCGTTGAAGGATGACGTGACAACAGGAGCTGAACACAATAATCTGTCTATCCATCTCCAAAAGATTCATCAAGAAAGGGACCTCTTCAGACCTTTCTCCTTTCAGCAAAACAGACGGCTTTTCTTAAAAAACAAATTGATGTAAAATTCAGAGCCTGAGTGCTAGTTTATTCCCATTTTCTGGAGGTGTTTTTACACCTCCACCCACCGCCCCTACTCGCTGCGTGGGGATGGAGACTGGGTGGCAAAGCCCAAGCTGACACCCACCAGCATCACCCACGGCACAGGGATAGATCCAGCCATCCCATCAGCTTTTCTGGAGGAAACCAGTGTTTTTACACAAGATGAACACCACAGGCCGAGCAGTGTCCCCAGCCAAGGGCAGGATCGGATCCATCCTCCTGTGCAGCCGCTCACTCCAGCACCGCCCATAGGGTGCGGGGCAATGCTGCCACTACACTATGAGTCACTGTCACACCTGGACCACTCCCAGGATGGTCCCCAAGAGCAGAAGGTGCAGCTTGTAGGTCCACGGATGACATTGCCCACGAGATATCACTTGCAAAGGGAGAAGCTCAGGTTGAGCATCCCTTTACAGCCATTAAGGTGAAAATAAAAGAGAAAAGGCAATCTATCCACGAAGGGCTTGGCTTTGCTGCAGCACTGACTAGAGCACAAAGCACCGAGGAAGATACAGATCACCCCTTCGTTAGGGCCTCCTGCTGATGGGGCAAGTTTTTGTTAGCTCAAATGCTTCCCACACACAGGATTTCCCCCTGTCCATCTCCTCCGTGGAGCCAGCGTGGGGTACCTGCTGGGATCCCCCCGCAGCAGCAGCCTCACGCCTGCATTGCTCGCAGCACCTGCATTTGAATTGCTTCCTCCTCCTGCAGCAGAACTTAAAAAAAATAAAATCCACAAAAACCCAAACCCCTCTGCAGAGCCTGGCCCACAGGCAACAAAGCTGCTCCCAGCCCCTGGGACATTCATCCTCCCAAACCTGCTGCCCTGAGAAGATGCTGCCCCAGATCCCTCCCCGGGTGGAAGGGACCGTTCAGCCACCCACATCCCACTGGATCCCAGCACTGAAGCCAGCGTCCCAGAGCTGCCAGCAGGTCCCAGTGAGTCCAGAGCTCAGCTCAAATCCAGCAAATCCACCTTCACAGGGCACAGAGCAGCTCCAACTCTCAGCAAAACTCCAACAGGGGCACTGGGGAGGTTGTCCCGAGGAGAAGATGGAAAACGGAAGCCTGCAAAACTGCCCCACTGAAATCACAGACTCCAAGCCATGAAAAAATGCGCAACTTTCCCAGAAAGTGGGAAAAATCTAATTCCCATCCTCCACTTTCTGCTCTGCAATATTGCAAGGGATTCTCCATCACTCTCTGAAGGGTCGGCAGAGGTTTGAGACTCACCTTTGCTTCACTGATAACTTCCAAAAATACATACACACACACACACACAAAAAGCGAAGCACATGGGGTAATTAGTGCTCTGCTGGCTCCATACAGCAACTATTCCTGTGCCAAACCAGAAGGCTCTGATTGACAAGGTCAGTTAAATAAGCAAATTGTTCATTGAAGTCCCCACCGCCACCTCCACAATCTGCACTGCAGCACCAAACTCCTGCCAGGGATGCGGGGTCCGGCTGCAGCCAGGAGCAGGGGGTCTAGCGGGGCTGGATGCAGATTTAATGGGTTGCCCAGGGATGAAGGGCAGCATCATGCTGCCAGCAAACATTTGTGGGGAGATGCGGGTGGATAAGGGACTCTCCCAAGGACACGCAGAGCAGGAGCAGCTGCCCCGGCTCCACAAATAAGGGAAAATCCCTGTTTTTTCCTAGTGAAGGGTGTAAGGCGCTCACCAGCACATCAGCCAGCGGGGAGGA
This sequence comes from Ibycter americanus, assembly GCA_035590275.1. Taxonomy (NCBI): domain Eukaryota; kingdom Metazoa; phylum Chordata; class Aves; order Falconiformes; family Falconidae; genus Ibycter; species Ibycter americanus. Next base: position 95,319,308 of record JAVJGI010000001.1, read on the forward strand.
AAACTTCCGCCAACTAGAACTTTCTGCTAATAATAGCGAGGCCGCAGGTGTTTCACTTTGTTGCGGATGGAGAAGAGCCCGGGGACAGCTCCTGGAGGAATACACAAGCCTTCCCGAGCCTATAAATAATGGATTTTGAAGATCTACTTTGCGTTACTTCCAGCAACTACTCTCGCTTGTCCTAAATGCTTGGTTCTGCATTTTTAGTGCACAGTAAAGAACAAAATAACAGCTTACGGTGGCTTTTTCCCCCCGCCAAATCCTTGCTTGCAAGCAAAAGGATGTGGCAATCCAAGTCATAATCGATGGGATGCAGCAGCATTTAGTTAATGAAATGGAAATATCCCATCCTAGGAGGATGCCAAGACCTTCTGGGGCTTGGCAGTGCCCAGAGGGTCCCGTGACCTGCTCCCCTCCCAGGGCTGCCATCAGCGGGGATGCGAGGAGCCCTCTCATCCCCACGCAGTGCCGGCTGCTCGAGGTTCCCCGATTGCAGGCGGAGGTCGGGAGGAGCGAGGCGGCAGCTCCCACTGGCGCGAACGCAGCGCATCCCAAGCAGAGCCAGGAATAGAAGCGAGGTCTTAATTTCTGGCCTTAAGGAAGAGCCACATGACTCTAATCACACCGCTCCATTACTTCTGTATGACGGAGCCCATGAATTTGATCATGCCTTAATAAAAAAGGGATTGAACGCCTTCCGTGAATCACTCTGCCTCTCCCCAAGCCGCCGGCGCTGTCGTCCCGCGCGCAGCCGCTGCTTGCTCTGAGCCGAGAGGTGCCGGTTCACAGCCCCATTGCCAGCACCCAAAGTCTGGCAGAAGCAGCATCAGGTCCTCCTCACCCTCCAGCAGCCCTGGGCAGGCAGGGAAAGGCAGCGGGAGCCCCATGACACGAGCCCATTCTGCCCCACGGGCACCAGGAGGGACCCGGAGCCACCGGCAGCACCCACACTGCCACCACCCACCGGGCATCTGCAAGGAGAGACCATCACAGGGCTACCCAAACACACTGCTTTAGCCATCTGGAAAGAACATACTGGGGTAGAAAACAGAAAATTCAGCATTTTAAAGACTCCCAGCGTAATAATCAGGTTTTTTACGGTGAGCTCAACATCTTACACTTGGCGGTGCCTGCAGAGATCATCTCCGCCAGCAAAGACACTGACACAGGCAACCTATTTCTCCAGCCTTCTCAGCTCTGCAATGCAGCTTTCTTAAATATTGAATAAGTCTGCTGCTCTACACCACCTGCCAGTGCCAATGATGAGGTAATTTTTGCATTGACAAAGCCTAATGCGATTAATCTGGTTTGAAAGAGCAGGTTTTAGAGCCTGGCCATTCACTCAGAGAAACACACTTGCAGACAGAGCATTGGCGGCAGCTTGTTATTCACCACCAGTAGCCAGACCCCAAACAAATAACCCAAACTGCTGCTCGGATGCCAAGTGAGAGATTATTTCTGTGTGTCAACACCAAACAGGAGGTTTTGAACTCGAACGGATCCAAACACCGTCCTCCATCAGGCTGATGGAGTTTTCATGCCAGCTCCAAGGCCAGCCTGGCCACGGGAGCTGATTTACACTCCTCAGCTGGGAAGCGGAGCTAGGGAGGGAAGTCAGGAATGAGCACCCAATTGCCTGATGGGCCTCTCCAGCCCCATGCCCAGGGAGAAGGGGTGCATATTTTGGGGTAACAAGGACCCAGTGGGACCCTCCAGCTGAGCGATGGGAAGAGCAAATGCAGAAGGGAGGATGCCCCAGGATGGGAACTGTGCCTCCCCCACCCAGCACACACATGCGTCCCCAAACACCATTTTTAGCAGGAGCTCTCTCCCAGCTAGTGGTGACATTTGCCACGACAAGTCCATCAGGGCCAGATCCTGCCCTCCTCCATGGCCCAGCACCAGGGCTGGTGCCTGGCACACAGGAGAGCTGTGCAAACCACAGGGTACCGCGGGTCCCAACCGCAGACCTGGCACAGACACCGTGCACCCCACATCTGGCTCTGCCCCGAGCATCTCCCAGCATTCAGGCTCTTCCTTTCCCAGGAAAAAGAGTTTGCCCAGCGCAGGAGCCATGTACACACCACAGCATCCCCTATGGCATACGTGTATGGCTACAGGGGCCACAGAGAGCTGGCCCAGCAGACAGCAGGGTGCTCACTCCCTTCCAGGGTCAGTGAGGATTTGGTACTACTGGATTTACCTGTAGAGTGGGGGAAAAAAGGTGTAAACAGCCCCAAAATATCTGCTGAGGCAGCTGTGTAATGCTGCTATACAATCAGCAGACCAGAGGGGCAGGAGGGCTGCCCAATTTTGCCCCAGGGAGTTTTGGTCCCTCGAATCCCAACATCCCCAGGCAGCCAGCATCCACGCTTTGTCTCATCTCACATGCTAATCATTTTAGAAAGTTCGGGCAAAATTGGGTAAGCCACTTTACGGATGGTGCTTCAGGAAACAGCCCACATCCAAGATTTTCCTTTAAAAAAAGGAAGACTAGAGGCAGACCTTAGCTGGCAGAAACACACCTAAGTGTCAAACTGAAGCTGCTTGGCCTGGACCCCGCTGCAGACAGCCAGAGAGGGGCTGGAACAGCAGGACAGCCACCCTGTGACTCCAGGTGTAGCACGGAGTGACCCACAGCCACAGCAGAACCCACTGCCCGTGCTTCCACGGGGACCCATGTGTCCCAACCACCCATCAATGCTGCTCCAGTGCAAGATGGCATGAGGTGGGATCAGACCCCAGGGTGCAGAGCCCTCCAGCCATGCTGCGGCAAAGCGAGGGCCAGGGGTCCTGGAAATTCGGCTTTTGGGAAAGACCTGGAACCAACAAAACATAAACCCAGGGTCATTGCATCCTTCAGCCCCATGCCAGACCCTTATGGGGAACCAAGCAACCTCCTGGGCCAGCTCGGCACAAGTGGGTTAATTAAGGCTAAATGTGGCCCCACAGGTCACTGATGGTGATGGCCACAGTCCACAGGTGACAGTGATCCACAGATCAGAGGCATACAAGAAACACAAAGCAATGAAAGTACCAGCCATCCTCTGGTGCCTCAATCCCATGGGTGCCCCTGCAAGCCCACCCAGCAGCACCCTGCCTGCAGCACCCATGACACACCAGGATGGGACCACCATGACATGGCACGCTGCTCAATGGCACAGGGCATCCCCTCACGCAGCACAGGAGCCCACGGGGCTCTCCTGGCTCTGCCACCCTCCAGCTAAACCCACAGCACACAGCAGCAGGGCTGGGAACCCTCCCGAACGCCAATGCTTTTGATTTGGCCGATGCCTCCGCTACCTTTGAATTCACAGAAGGTGCCAAGAGATGCCTTTTTTCCCCTCCCCCTTAATTCCCAGCTCCCTGTCATCCTCCAGACAAAGATCCATCCCAAGGCAGCTGAGCAGCAGTGCACAGTCAATTTTATTTAAGCAGCACATTGACATTTCCTCCAGCAGCTCCTTCACAAACCAAACACTGTTATGATGCTGTCACAAGGATTTACTCCCGTTGATTAATTGCAGGAAAGAGAATGGGAGGGTAGGGGGGAATCACTTCTAGATTTATATGACTTACCCGTGGCTGCTGGAGCTGGGGGTCTCCGGCCAGGCAATGGCCAAGAGCACCCCAAGTCTACTTGATGCTATTAAATGCAGCGATGGCATTGCCATCGCTCCTCTTGCCGCGGCAGAGCTGCTCCAAAGGCTGCTTAGCAACAGATTGCTGCACCGTTCCAGCACACCGATCCGGGGCTCATGGCCAGAGCCACCAGGATGACCCAGCCCCATCACGGATGCCAGCACAGGGACCCCCACACAACAGCAGCAGCTGAAGGAAGTTTAGCAACGTGAAAAGTCTGGGAAGTACCTGCCAGCCGGGTGACACAACGCGTGCTCAGAGGCAGCAGGTCCTGCTCACTGCTGGGGGGCGGTTCCCAAAGGCAGCGACGGTCCCCACAAGATGCCCCAGCAGCAGTCAAGGACCACAGCATCGCACTGCAGGAGCACGTGCCCCATCCCCAGACTACAATCCTAGGTGGAGGATGCTCAACGCTGCAAACCTGCCCTCCTTGGGGGTAGCAGGGACGCCCAGCCAGGGTCAGAGAAGCCACAGAGAGCCAGGCACTCCACGACAGACCTGTGTGGAGGGAGTCCCACTCAGCACCACAGCCTGACCCTCCCCAAGAGCCACAGAAAGCCTGGGCACCAGCAGAGAGGAGCATGCAGCCGCCCTGGAAGATGCTGGGCTCCCAACTTCCCCAGTCACTACATGCAGCTCCTTTCTCTCCTCACACACCCCCACTAAGCATCTGGTCCCACACAGCCAGACCTGCCCCCCACCACCGAGGCACTGGGCCAAAACAGGAGAGCCCATACCCACCTCCTGGTGCTGGAGGAGACTGATGCTGCTCAGACCCATGCAGGTACAGACAGGGATGGAGCCAGGGCATCTTCTGGCACATGAATGTCATAAACCATCAGGTCATTAGCCCCAGCCACCCCCCAGTCTCCAGCTTAATAAGGATGGGGAAATTAATCAGGCTGGCCTTGGGGGCACTGCCTTGGGGAGCAGAACCCTCCTCCCTGCTCAGCCCTTGAGCGCTCTGGGACCACCTGGAATGATTCATCACCAATTATCAGTAATTGGCAATGACTGCAGTGACATCGTCACCTGTCTGCAGGCAGGAGGAGGGCACTGGGCCGGGGGCCACCAGCAGCGCAGAGGTTCACTGCTGCCGGCACAGCCCTGGTACCTGCAGCAGACACGGGGGACCATCTCCTTCTCAGGCCCCAGAGAAAAGTCCCTCAAAACTTAAGCACAAAAAGAGATCCTGGAGCTGCAAGTCCCCTCACCCTTCCTCAGCAGTTTTTCTTCCCTTGCCCCTTTCAAAACCAGGGAACGTTTAATACCGGCACGCACACCCCCATGGAGGTGCAGCAGAGTCCCGCAATGGGCTTCTGGGTTCTACCCTCGCCACAAAGGGTGCTTCACACAAAAAATATATGCTTTTTCCCATATTCAGCATGCTTTTTGGCTCTCCTCAGGAGCCAGGGCAGTGCAAAAGCAAGACTGAGAAGGAGGAGAAAGAAAATCAGCAAGCCAGAGCCAATGCCAAGCAGGGGACAGGATTTGCACCCAGGTGGGCTGCTCCTAGCAGGACTGGTGGGGCCGATGCAGGGGGTCTTAGCTGGAAGCCCATCCCACAGACCACAGGCACAGGTGATGCCAAACAGCTCCCACCGCATCGCCTGGATACGGCACAGCTCTGCCGGGGGCGGCTGGCACTCACCCAGTGGTGGGGCTGCTGCGGACAAGTATCACCCACCCAACGCTACTCTCCTGGGGGATGCCAGAGCAATCCCCAACTCAGCATGTGGGGCTCAGACCCACAGCACCACATACCCCAGGCTGATCCCCATGGAAGGGCTGAACACAGATCCCCTGAGTCAGTCCCTACAGCAAGAGCAAGCAGTTCACTAAAACCCTACCAGATGAATGATGCATCATCAAATAAAGCCCAGTATCACAACATTAACAATATTTATTTTCAGGCTAAGCTGCAGCCTGGGCTTTTGATACCAGTAATTAAAGCAAATGGTTCATCTGTTATCATCTTTGCATCCCTGGAGCCAACTGTCCGTGTTTTGAAGCCCTGTATTATCTTTTTATTATTATTATTATTGCAGCCTCCCGGGAAGGGGGGATCAGACTGATCCGAACACACTTTTTAGATCCCAGGAGTGGTGTAGCATGGACCAAGCCCAAAGCAGAGCCACGTCCAGGGCAGCCACCTCGCTCAAAGCTTTATAGCAGCGAAATGAAGAAGTGTTAATTGCACAGAGACAAATTGCTGCTCCAGTTTATATCTGAAACCAGAATTAACGGAAAGACACCAGCAAGAAAGATAATCAGGTCCCTGCTCTGAGGCAACCTGTCCCTGGGAGCAGCGGCATGAAGCAGCCTCAGCCTATTTTCTGAGGTGGCTGGGTTTGCCTCCAGAAGGTTTTGGGCTGTGACTCCAAATGGTTTTTCATGCCGTTTGCAACACTTTTGTCTGTGCTGGGAAAGGAGCAGAGAAAGCGCTTGCCCAGGCCCTTGAGCCAGCCCTGAGCGGGGCAGCGATGCCCTTTCAGAGCCCTAACGGGGAGCAGAGGACCCGGAGCCCCCCCGCTGCGCACCCCTCGGCGCCGGGATGCTCTCTGCATCCCACCGCTGCCGCCTGCCAGGGAAGGGGCTCGGCTCCTGCCGCCACCGCAGCTCCCGCTCTTCCCGCTCCGGGACCAGGGATAAAAGATGATATCGGGGGCTTCAAACCACCCCCCCAAATGCCCCAACGCGCTCCAAAGTT
>JAVJGI010000001.1:95326628-95390752 GCA_035590275.1 Ibycter americanus
CCCGCCCCCTCTCCCGCCCCTCTCCCCTCGGCCATCCCCAGCCCGCCCCACCCTTGGGGGACAGAGCAGCTTTTTGCCGCCCCCCCCGCCCCGCCCCCCTACACACATCCCCTGGCACTGGCCTTTGGGCATCTCCCCCTGCCCTGCCCGCAGCCCCCCAGCTGCCTGCACCAGCATCTCCCCACTCATACGCGGGGGCCCGAAGTGGGGCAGACTCTTCCCCCATGCAGTGCCTGCAGCATCAGCCAAAAGCTGCAGGAACTGCCTGCCCACCCGGGCTCCCCATGACTGGGGTTTTGGCCCCTGCACTCAGGTTTAAGCAGCACAGGGGATCCCACAGAGCTTGCTCAGATTAACCCTACAGACCCACCTCAGCCCCACACAGAAGCGGGGAACACGCTGCCTGTGGCCAGGCTCTGCGATGACTCCAGCACTGCTTGGACCTCCAGGAGAGCACTGATCCCCCCTGCAGGGGCAGTTACTGCAGGGAACAGGGATAACCTGGGATGGAACAGGTGATTTATTGCACAGAAGGAACTCTGTTCCTGAGCTGAAGCACCCGTGGCTTCATAAGCTGAAAGAGGCAGCAGCCTGAACCCACCCCCCGGCACCATGTCCCACCTCCCCACCAGAGAGCTCTGACCTCCTTCCCCCTGCGGCAGGGACCACATGGATGGTGGGGGGCTCAGCTCACAGCCAGGAGATAAAGCCAGGCTGGGATGGAGCCCAGCTTACAAATGTGCTTTCATACCAAGTTCATCAGCTCCAGCAGCCCCTTTTTATCCGCTCACGATATTCCAGTGGGGAACCATAGCACCTTTGGTCTTTCGTGACTTTCCAGAAGTTCTCCTGCCGGTTGCTCCTGCATCATCCCTCACCAGGTGAAGCGAGGTGGATGGATCATCTGCCAGCAGGAGGGGATGGAAATCAGAGCTGGCCTGACACTTCGGCATGAGCAGCCAAAGAGGGAAAATTAATAAAAATCTTGATAAAAGGATGCTGTGAGATGAAGCTGAGGGGGTGAGACATGGCTCTGGGCTGCCCCTGCAAGCAGGAGACCGACAGGGCTTTAAGCAATGCTCAGCCACAGCCAAGGATGCCATGCCTGAGTCAGGGCGGGGAAGGAAAGTTTCTCATTCCTATAGCTGGATGTCACTGCTTTTATATAAAAGATTTTTAACCAGTTGCAAGTAAGCCTTTCATGAAAATACAATTTTATTTTTTTTTTTAAAGAAATCCCTGAAGAGACAGAAATCCTTGAAGGATGGAGCATGTTCCTGCCTTCAGCAAGGAATGTATTCCACCACTCAAGGTTGAATGTTGATTGGCATTCATCTAGATGCTTGATGGACACCTTCTTCTCTTTCAGACTCAACTATGTATTTTTATTTAGTAAAAGTATCTCTCACTTATGCAAAGTAGTTGGAGAGATGAGCACAGTACTTTCAAGCTGATATGTCTTGACACCTTCCTTGGAGAGTCTCAAAAAGGAGCAGAAATTTGAAAATCAGATCTAAAACTTGCTTTCCAGAAAGGAAGAAAAGCAACACCTGCAGATCTCTGTTCTAAATACCTGGCACTTTTGCTCCCCTTTCTAAGCCCATCTTCTAAAATAAAAGAGGCAGTTTGATTTTTCTTGAATTATAAATACATTTTGGCAGTCTGGCATCTCTGCTGCAGCAGATCAAAGCATGGAAGTTTTATTTATTTATTTCCTCGCAGGTTTATTTTTATGATCACCAGCCCTCTAATTCTCAAGAATTTGTTATATTTCCCCTTGTGATCTGACTCAGCACACAGCAAAACACCCAGTTCAACCCCAGAGCCATCCTGCCTGGAGGCTGGGATGGAGCCTGTCTGCAGCGCTCGGCCACAGCACTGCACCCTGGCAGCCCCTGCCCACATACTCAAGTTCAAGTGCAGAGGCAAAAATCCTGGAGGTTATTAGGGCAGCGCAGTGGTTCCCTGCTTGAGGTGGCAGAAGCCCAGGCTGGATGCACCCAGGGCACTGCTGTATCAAGCGAGCCTCCATCCTGCGGTACCTATGGTCTTGGGTTTATTGCCATTGGCAATCCCACTGATTTCCATGGGAATCATTGAGGAATAAAAACAAATTCATGGCTACAGACAGCTCCAGGCATCAAATCAGCACCAGAACCAGACCTGGAGATGTCAGAGCTGGGCTCTGCTTCACCTCCAGCCATCTCCCATCCTTGGCTGCAGCTGGTGCCAGGGATGGAGCTGGGGATGAAGCTGGAGATGGAGCCCAAAATGGGGCTGGAAATGGAACTGGAGCTGGATCCGGGGATGGAGCTGGAGCTGGACCACTTTCCCCCAGGGCAGCATGGCTGCACAAGCACAGCCTGATGGCAGGGCACAGCAAACACGGCTGCACCAGCAAATTAAAGCATCAAAAGCACAGCACGTGCCATACTGCTGACTCAGCTATTGCCACCCTTGCACTGCTGCTCGGCTGCTCTGGGAGAAAACCTCTCTCCTTCTTTTATAGCCCAATTAGTCACATCTAATTGAAGTGCTGGACAGGAGATCGAGAGTGATGAGCCAGTGCCAGGCCAGGATTATCCCTCTGCTGTCTGCAGAGTTGTGCAGTCAAATGGAAAAAAAAGAATATGAGCTTTTTAAAACATTTTTTCTTCAATATTTTTAATTAGGATTAAAAGTGTTTTAGTGGAAATCTATAAACTCTCAGAGCTCGAGCACACAACAGCTCTGAATAACAGCTGTCGTCGCTGACTCCGATACAGAGGAAAATAAACCAGGATCACATCGAGCCCTCCCCTCACAGCCACAGCACAGCTGCATGCGTTAAATTAGAAAGATTGATGGCAGCTCGGGCACCCAAGAGAGCATTTTTTTGCTTCTGTAAATCACTAAATCTGAGCTGCTCTCCCACCAAGCCTGCCTGGCCACAGATCCCGATGGATGCCCCCAGGAGCTCCCCAGGACGTGACAGCAAGAAGCGCGCACCGGCTGCATCGTAACTCACCGCCGATCGCCTCAGCCTGTGCTCTCCACTGCACTCAGCCCAAGTGTTTTAGTGCTGACTTAATTATTTGACATGCAAGAGAGATGGGAAAGGACCCACCACCTGACACCCGAAATCCATAACCAGCTGCCCAGAGTCGCTCCTTGCTGGTAAGGAATGCTTTGGAGAAAGAGGTGGAGGAGAAAAGAGGGAGAAGAGGATGGAGAAGGGGGTGATGGGCACCAGCCCGAGCTCTCCGAGCAGCAGGACAGACCCTGGCAGCTGAAACCAGGGAGTTTGTGCCCAGCACTTTGGGGAGCAGAGAGTTTGCACCTACTTTTTCAAGAAGAGAAAACACCAAGCCAAGATTCAGGCCAGAGCAGGAGAAAACCATCCCTCGGTCCCTCCCTTGGCACCTGCTGGGATGCAGCCAGATCCACGCTATTTGATTAACACCTTGTCCCCCTCCAGCCCACCCTCCTGCCAGCTCAGAAAATAACAAGCAAGGCCCAAGCCAGAGGAGACATCCTCAATTAATCCCCTTGATTAAAGTGCCAGAATAAAAATAAAAATAATAATAAATGAAAACAACCAACAAACCAACGTTATAAAGGAAAAGAAAGCAAGTTTTCCCCCTTGTCACTTGGTTCGGGTGCCAGGATGTCACAGGGAGCCCAGCTGCTCCAGGAGCTGGTGATGGGATTTTCTTTTCTGCAGAAGCAGTGGCTGGAGAAATAAAGGAAGAAAAGCATCTTGTGAGGATGCTGGGACATTTTTAACCAACCCCTGTGCCTCTCCACAGCGTGTCAGCCCTCGCCGGCCCCATGCCTGCCAGAGACACAGGAAAGCATCTGTAGTGAGGGGACTTCAGCATCCCATCCCGCTCCCACCCATCCCAGGTGCCAGCAACCCCGGCAGAAAATCCCCCTCCCCAGCCCACTTACAGCCTCACCCCAGAGCCATCAGGTCCTAAGGAAACCCACAGGGACCCCAAATCCCACGCCAGCACCCCCATCTCCCCTTCCCTCAGCCCCCGCAGTGGCATGGGCAGGACCCAGACCCCCAGCCAAGCCCGGGGGCTCAGCCCACGGTCCCAGCAGCGATGCTCAGCCCTGAGCTCAGCAGGCCCAGCTCAATCATGGAGGCAGCTCATTACACTCTTTTAATAAGATATGTGCTAGTTTTACATTCATTTTTCAATTCTGATAACGTTCTGTCCTATAAAACTGCACTATTATCCTTGGCGAGGTGAGGGGAAGAATATATTTCCTAAAAGACTGCCTGCATTAATTTTTCAGTAAGTGCCATAAAAGATTTAATCTCCAGCTCCTTTTTTGTTAATGGGATTAGTATAACTTATTTACTGATTTAATTAATTGGTGTGCCTTCTCCTCAGCTGAGTACAGCGTTTCAGAAACTTACTCTTTTTGGCTGAGGATAACTGCTTCATTTCATTTTAGAGACTGCAAAGAACACATACCTGTAAGATTTGAATTATTTAAATTATTTCTGATAGGGTGCATTAAAAAGAGGGGAGGAAGGAGCTTTATCTCCCCTTCCACCCATGAACGCCGAGCATTGGCTCTACCACACCATTGCCAATATATATTCATTAACAACAGTTGTCACTGCTGGTAACATCCTCCAGCACTGGGATGGACACGCTCCATCCCGTGGCGGATGGAGGGACCTGCCTGCATCCCACCGGCTGCATCCCTGCACGCCCGGCTATGCCGCATCCTCACCCAGCAAGGAGATTTATTAATTTATCCACCTCTCATCCCCTCTGATGCCCAGAGCAATGGTGCTTGGGGGCACAGGGTGCCCATGGAAGGGTCCCAAGCTGTAGCCCTGGGGCTGGGGGACCGGCACCCCCCGACACCTCTCCCATCGCTTTATATAGGTCACCCTGTGCTCGGCGGCACAGCAGCCACGCTTGCAGCGGGGGAGGTTGGACTTCACACTCTTGCTCTCCGAGCTGCTTTTCTAGGTCACCAACCCACAGCGGTGTATTAAAATAGAGTCTCTCCACTTCCCATTTCCCACGGCCGTAGGCTGAGATGCCTGTGCTGTCGCAGCCGCCAGCCGAAGGGGAAGGGGTGCAAGAGGGTGGCTGCAAACCCAGGGGCTGTGCGCACCCCGTACTTGCTCCTCCGGGCACCCGCAGCGATGCACAGTGCGGGCTGGGGGAGGCAACGCTGCACCCCCAAAATAACCAATTCCAAGGGATTTAGGGGATGCAGCAAGATGTGCCCATGCGTGGGGACACCACCAAGGCAGGTCAGAGAGCATAAACAGGGAGTCGGTGCCCAGCCCCTGGGGATGATGCTGTCCTCAACCCCGGCTCCCCATGGCACTGGGTCTCACCTCCATGCCCCAGCCGGTGATGGAGGATAACCGCCCCGTGCCAGGCTTTATATAAAGACATAATGGATACCAGCCCCCAGCTCAGCCTGGGAGGTGCAGCCTCCAGCAGCGATTTTTGTTCGATCTGCAATAATTAACTCACAGCAAATAGCGACGTCCAGGCAGGCGGCCACATTCCCAGCCGCACACAGAAACCTGGAAACACTCTGTGGTGGAGAGGTAGGCTGCTCCACTTTGAAGCAGAGAAGCATCCCCCTGCTCTTATCTCACTCCCCAGCAGCTTCCAAATGGAAATTTTACATCGGGAAAGAAAAGCCCAACCCGGCAGCAAGCAGCAGCACGCAGGTGTCCGCTCATTCCCCAGCCTGACTCCAAGAATATCTTCCCATTCTGCCAAAACACGCAGGCAGATTTCAGCTGACGGCTCCCCCATCACTCCCCAGCCAGAGGATCGCACACAGACCCGCAGCATGGAGGCAGAAAGGCTGCTCGGGTGGTGGGGGTGGCAGCGCTGGGTCACCACAGCACCGAGACACCAGAGACACCACGGCTGTCCCCGAGCCAGACCGATGGAATAAATAATACTTAGTCTTTTCAAGTAGTGGTGATCATGACTGCTGGTCATTGTCCTGCCCAAGGGCTACCTGGAAGGGCACATTGGGTCTTGCCCTTTTGGGTTCATTTGTTATTATTTCTCTTCTCTTTGATTTTTAGAGGGCTCCTTTTCCTGCACCCTGGATATGCTGCTCTGCCCCTTGTTTCAAGATGTCAACCCAGGCAGAATCAGAATACCCCCTCTTATGAGAAAGGAAAACAACATTTAAAACCCTCAAGGAGCCTTGCGGAGGCATTCCTATAGTGCTGCAGGACCAAGCATCACCCTCTGCCCCACCAGACCCACCACACCCGAGGGCTGAGGTCCCTTCCCAGCGCCGGCACCGGGGATGCGGCCATGCAGGGCTGTAGGGCAGCAGGTTTGGTGGAGACCCACCTCCATGCCATATGTGTTCCCTTTTCCATATGAATCCACAGCAAAAACCTTGACAAGCCCGAAAGCCCCCAAAGCTCTATTCTTCACAAGGCGACCGAGAGGTTAAATCAGCACGTGTTACACTCACACAGGGACGGAGCAAGAGGGGACCTTTTCCAGCAAGCGCAGCTTGTTTAACAAGTTTCGAAATCAATACTGTCGTCGAGTCCTATCCAAATGACAGCCTGAGCGAGATGCCGCTGCAAAGGGATTTGGCTGTCAAGCCTTCCCAGCACAGAGCGATTTGCTGGGGCCGATCCCAGGGGCAAATCCCAGCCCGACAGGGAGCCTCAGGGGCTGCGGTTTGGGTCCCCGGGGAGCATCAGCTCAGCATCCCCTCTCACCCATGGGACACGCTCAGCCCAAAGCCACCAGCAACTATCTTATACAAAGAGCTCTTTTCCAGCTTGTTTTATTTCCCAGCAAAGTCTGCAAGATATCGATTGCTGCTCAGGCCGCTGCCTTGAGGGTAATGATTTGCTTTGAAAAATTAAAGCAGCAGCAGCTGAGTTTCTCATGTGACACTGAGACGTGGCTGCAAGCAAAAAGGTTGCTTGGCCGGTAGCACAAGGCTTTAACTCGGCAAACTGGCTGGTTGGAGCTCCCAGGACATGCGGATGGCGCATTTACAGCTGCTCTCGCTACCAGCGTGCCCTGCTTTGGGAAGAAACCCGGCAGACATCCCTCATCCCATGCCCAAGCCAGCCAGCAAGCTGTGCTAAAAGCAGCCTGCTGAGATGCTCCGCTCACCCAGCGAGGACAAGCAGCTCCTTGCAGCCGGCTGCGGAGCGAGCTGGAGCCTCTGCAAATCTCCCAGCACCTGCGAAGGGTTAAACCTGGAGTATCGCTGCATGAATATTCTCGCCAACACCTGCATCTCATCCGCAGGGAAGGGAGAGGAGAGTTTTTGAGATATGCCAGAACTAGTTGCTTTGATCTTTAGTGCTGTGGAGTCTTATTGCTGCTGCTTAAAGTAAAAACAACCTCTGAGGGCTTTGATATTCTCGAATACACAGGCACTCGGAGAAAACATGAGGTTGAAAAACATTCCCTAGTAGTTAATGTGTATTCACGCTCGATTCTGTTAACCTGGACAAAGAAAGTCCTAATGAAAAACCCTGGGTTCATCCTGAGCTTCCCTGGAGGAGGGTACTCATGTGATTCCTCTTTCACGAGAAATGTGCACAAGGTCAGAGAAAGTCACCCAGATCAGACCAATAAATACAAGTTACCCATCACTGGGCAAACTGCCGTCGGTTAGTTGAGAGCTATAGCTCTGAGGTTTCCTACCGAAGAGAAAATGCTGGACTCGTGACCCAAGAAAGGGGCGCAGCTTGGGAGCCACATACTACAATGTATTGCTGAGCGTTCGCCGGACGGACAGACACACACGGCCAACATCCCTCCCAGACACAACAGCAAGTGATTAATTTTTGTGTTGCTTCCCTAGAAAAACCTCCCACGTGGGGATTTCCAGGCTTTGCCCTGACTCTGGACAGCATCTCCTCAGTCGAGTGGCTGCTCCTGCTATAATGCTGCAAACGCGGATTTTCCCAGTGCCTCGGCAGCAGGGATGATTTCAGGCAAGAGGGTTAAGGCAGGACACAGACAATCTGAGCTCAGCACTTGGTTTGACAGATCTCAGTCGATCCCACTCCCCAAAAGATGCTCCAGCATGATGCCACCAGCGCTGGGCTGGCCATCTGCCACAGGGTCACGGTCAACACCTTCCCACCCTGCGCCCCAACGGGACCACAAACACACCTGCAGACCCTGACCTGAATTTCCATGCAAAACCTGACTGCAATTTGCAGTTCTTTCCCAGAGGATCAGATCTGGGTGTTTTGGTGAATTCGATCTTTGCTTCAGCAGATGCAGCCAAGGTCAGAGACGGATGCTCCTGTCCAACTATTGCATTGGGAAATCAAAAGATAGAATAAACACATTCTATTTGGACCAAGAAATAATGAAGGAAGAGCAAGTGACGTGGCGATAGCTACAGCCCGTGCTCAGCCACAGAGATTTGGCTGGAGGCAGCACACGGTCCTTGGAGCAGCCAGCAGTGCCAGGAGAAGGCACCCTGTTAGTGCCAGCACCGCACCGGCTGACGGATCAGGAGTGACAGCGCAGGGCCCTGTGGTTGTCAACCTCTGCACATCCACAGAGGCCAGCGAAGATTCACGAGCTGGTGCTTCCAGGTGAGAAGCTGACCCATCTCTGCATCCTTGCATGGGAAGTGGGAGATACAGCACGAAGGAAGAGATTCAGCCGTGAGGAGCAGCTGCCTGGGGTTCAGCAGGCAGGGCTTCCAGCGAGACCCTCGGTGCCAACAGCACCAAAGGCTGGCACCAGTGAAAGGATGGCATGGATTAGCTTTGTTGCAAGAAAACCAACCTCCACCCTGATTTTTTTTCTCCTTACAGAAAGTCAGCTTTGAGCACAGCAAGGTACTATCCAGGCTTGCATGGAGCAGGACAGAGAAGGCGTCACCACTGGTCAGGAATGCCGGCACAGGGCAGCTCGATGCAGGTGTGGGGCTGGCTGGCCCTGGTCCCTGTGCCTGGACCACCCCATCACCACAGTCAGGAGGGATTTCTGAGGTGCCTCCCCACACTGCCACTGGAAAAGTGACAGTCAGGACTGGCATCTCACTAAATTAGCAGAGGCAAATGTGCATGCTGCAACGTGCTCCATCATCTGCCCCATCCTGTAAAGCCCACCTGAAATATGGCCCGTCTGCACCTGCAGCCACAGCTCCCTCAGGTGCCAGCCGGGAGCTGCTTCTGACCGCTCCGAATGCCCTCACAGTTACTAATCTCAGAAACATTTGTTAAAATTATTTTTTCTTCCAGGAACAAATTAAAGTGACCTGATTTCCAAGATGGCTCAGATGAACCTGCATCCATTGAACAAACACTGCTATTAGTTATTCCCTGAGCTCCCCATCCATACAGCTGTGGTCCACACGGCCACTGCTGGCCACGTCGCATTGCCCTGCAGCCCCCTCCTTTCTGCTTGTCCCTACAGCTGGTCTGAAAGCGTTTGCAGAAGGAAGAGCGGGATTCCTGGTCATGGCTGGATGTGGCCACCTCTTGCCTGTGATCACGGGAGCAAGAGCTGAGCAACTTCTGCCCTGCTTGGGAAGCAAAGGGAGTTACACGTCCCCCTTAATCTGCTGTGGCTCGCTATCTGTGGCCATGCTGCAGCCTGGCATCCCAATGACATCTCAGGGACACCTCCACCACGTGGCGGATGGTGCATCTTGATGGCTGGCCTAAATCTCTCTCCACATCCCCCTTTGGCTCCAGCACATCCCTGGCCGCAGGCAGGAGGTGACCCAGTTGGGGACATACACATCCCCCAGAGCCTCAGGGCTTTGGCAAAAGCATCCCCAGTGCCAGGTCCTGCACCCGTGCCTGGCTGCCTCCGAGGTCCCGGTCAGGGTTGGAAGGGTGACAGCCATCGCATCACAGCGACATGTGCCCCGGTGCCTCCAGCATGGCACCAAGTCTGCATCCAGCCAGCATCCCTGGGGCAGACACCATGCCCGAACAGAACCAGCCTGTCCCAGAGCCACCTCCTCTTAAGACAGTAGGAAAAAAAGACCTTAAAATAACCCAGGGTGAGCTTATCCCCCTGGACAACGCTGCTGCAGCCTGAGTCCACAGGACCGTGCCTGAATTTCCATACAAAACCTGACTGTGTTTTGCAATTCTGAGGATCTGATCTGGGTGTTTTGCTGAACTGAACCTTTGCTTTGGCAGTGTTGCTTTCCTTCATCCTCTCCCGTGGGCTCAGCAGGGCCATGTACCCTTGCAGCACCCTGTGTGGCTTCCCACCGCCATGTCCCAGGACACCGGGGTGGCACCGGGGACAGGCAGGACCAAGCAGCACAGCTGTGCTGGGTGGCTGCTGCCAGCACCACCAGATCAGTAACGTCCATCTGCATCGTTATGTGCCTTTGCAGAGAAATCAATTAGACATGCAGAACACCGACCAGCCAGCATCGTCTTGCACCATGAGACAAAACACCTCCTGATTTATCCACCCCAACAGGTCCAGGAGTGAATCCAGGCCGGCAGAAGATGGTGCATGCCCAGAACTGGAAGTCAGCCCCTTCTGCATGGTCCTCCACTTTTTTCTGGATTCTTCCTGTCCTTTGGTTTCTCTGACTTCAGAAGCCCTATATGAAATGTGCCGGGGAGCTTTCCCCATGGGAGAAATCCCATCCTGCTGCCGGCTGGGAGAAGGTGCTCCCCAGCCTGTCCTTGGATGTGCATTCAGGCACGAGAAGCCTCCGGGGTCCCTCGAGCTGTTGGAGCTGGATGGGAGGCACTGGGCAGGTCCCCGCTCCAACCAGGCAGCAGCTGCTCGAGGAGTGTAAAACCTACCTGCTGGGAAAACATGGAAGGAAAGGGAAAAAAAGAGAGGAGAGGAGAGGAAAAGAGAAAAGAGAAAAGAGGAAGGAGAGGAGAGGAAAGGAGAGGAGAGGAGAGGAGAAAGGAAAGGGAAAGGGAAAGAAAAGAAAAGAAAGGGAAAGGGAAAGAAAAGAAAAGAAAAAGGGAAAGGGAAGGAAAAGAAAAGAAAGGGAAATAAAATAAAATAAAATAAAAGAAAAGAAAAAAGAAAAGAAAAGGGAAAAGAAAAAAGAAGGAGGAGAGAAGGAAAGAAGAAGGAGGAAAGAAGGAAACAAGAAGGAAGAAAGGAAATAGTGCATGTCTGTGGGCAAAGCACCACTGCAGCGGCCGCAGCACCATGTTTCTGTGTTAACCTGGCCGCAAGCAGGGAGGTTTGCACAGACAAGCAGTGACATTTTGCGATGTGTTGCATTAATTAAACACGAACTTGTTTTCCCATCTCTGTGAAAGGGGAACGAAAGGCAGGGGCTGGCACTGATGGCTTGCTGGCTGCTTGCAGTGACCTGCAAGGCGAGAGCTCGCCTTTCCCTTTCCCTTGATTCTTGGAAAGAGCTCTACGATTTCAGCCTCAATATTTTTGGCAAAAAAGTCACAAACAGCTGAAAAAGGAGGTCCTATCATAGGAAACACCAGGCAGCTTGAGCACAGAGCAGCACGACCAGCCCTGATGCAAGAAAAATCGGGCTCTGAGTGTGTTTGGAGTCGGGCAGATGCGGCGGCGGTGGCGGAGCGGGATGCCCATGGCCGGCCAGGCAGCAGCGATGCGCCGGCCAGGATGGGAATCACCAAACCTGCAACACAGATGGATTTCTACACATTTTTGTACCCATCCACTCTCCCAGACATGGCTTTCTCTGAGCCTGCAGTATCACAGAGACCCAAGAAATGCTCAGATCCCTTTGCAGGACCCCTGGTGCTGCAGGTAGCCTGAAAACAGCTTTTCTGTCTCTCCTCCCAATATCTGCCCAGGGAGGGAAGCGTGGGGCCGGGCAGTGCCTTCCCAGCCCGCCTGAGCAGGCTGCCGTAGCCTTTTCTTTTCCAGGGCTGTAAATCCTGACAGAGAGCTTTTTTTCTCCTGCTTTTTACTGTTTGGCAGCCATTCAGGTTGTATTTGTGTTTTGGCTGCCAGCAATGCAGCATTTACAAACCTGCCCTGGATTTATCTGCTGCAGAGTCGGTCACTAAATTAACAAATAAAAAAGTTTGGGTTCGTTTGGAAATGATAATTTTATACCACCCGAGACACACGCCAGCCCTCTCCCACTCACAGCCCGCTTCTCCTGCCTCAATTCCTCCCTCTTTACAGCATCAGTCAGCTTCAGTTTTCCCCCAAAATGGATTAAATACACATTTTGCTTTTCTTTCCTCCATCCCAGCTGGATTTGCTCCCTGCAGACCCCATGCAACATTCCCAGGAGCATCTCCCCAGAGGTCAGAGCCCCCTCCAGCCCTCCTGATCTTGGGGTTCCCCTGGGAGACCATGTGATACCACAGACTTCCCCCCCCATTAGGCCATTTCTGTGGGGTCCTGAGTAGATTCTTTAGTGGCTAGTATAGACTGAGCACCTGCTCCAACATCTCTCCAGCAGACATGTTTTTCCCCCACCTTGCCGTTTAAGCACACTAACTTGCAGGAACTTAATTACCTTTGAAACCTTTACTGCTTTATCAAGTGTCCCAATGGTTCACATCGTGCTGACGGATAGGGACAAGGTGGCAGGGCAGTCACACAAGTGTTTTTGGGGAAAAACAACAACACCCTGTGTTTTTGGGGAAAGCAGGCTCAGGAAAGATGCTCTGTAGATGCCTGGGGCTGACAATCGGGAGGGTTAAGCATGATGGTTCAATTAGCCAACTCCAGCCCTGCCAGACCACAGGGAATCCTAGATGGACACACTTCGTCTGTGTGCAGGTATCAGCTCATCCTTGCTTGGTTTGGTTTGCAGGAGCAATGCTGGAGTTGGAGACTTTGCACCCAGCAAGGCCATGGCAAGCAGTGTTGGCTCATCCCACATCCCACTGTCCCAGCAGCATCCCAGGGACCCCCAGCAATGCTTTTCAGTACCACCATGACCCAGCTCTCTCCCTGGAGCCCAGCTCATTGCCAGCACATTTTGGCCATCCTTCCCAAAGAGCATTCCCAACCTGTGTGCCAAGGAGCACACAATGGTGATGCAAAGTTACCATCCACTCAACGCCAATCAGCAGTGGATTTCAACCATAAAAGGGGATTTTCTGGGCTCCCCAGGGTCTCATCGCAAAGTCAAAGCCCAGTTCTGCACTCACCAAATTGGGTACCCTAGAAGAATTCTTGCACACTTTGACAGTGAAGGAAGAAGATTTATACAGAGAAGATACAAGCTCCTGTCTCCTTGCCACCAGCATGTTCCTCTATAACATGGATGTACATCATGTGTCGGCCTTGGGATTAATGCTGGTTATTTAGACTATCTCCCGTCCTCCCAGGTTTTCTCCATGGGATTCAATCCACTCGATTCCAGCTGGTGCACACCATTTGTCTCAGTGGCTTCCTCACAGCACTGGATTTTTGCAGAAATGTCATCATGGATGGGGCGAGATGGAGCCCACATCACAGCGCACTGCAGGTGCAGCAAGACCCCAGTGGGAAAGGCTTTAAGGTGCTGGTACACGTGGTCCTCATCCCTGGCAGTGCCCTGGAGAGGGTAGCAGGACCACACCAGTACATCTCCCCAGAGGATGTCTCTGAAGGATGCTCGTTCAGTCCACTCAGCAAGTGGAAGGCCAAAAGCATGAAGACACCCAGGGCAGGTACTGCTATCAGGTGCCAAAGCTGTTCCCGAGGGCTTTTCCCATGACAGGGACACTGCTCTGCTCCTCAAACCAGCAGAACGCAGGGATGGAGACATGGCTTCTTCCTGCAGACACAGAGGGTCTGCATCAGCATCACATCCCAGTGATGACTCCTGCTTCATGCCCTGCGCTCACTGACCAGATCCCAGCAGGACCCAGCACCACAGAAGGACCGAGCAGCGCTGCTGAACCAGAGATGTTCTTGGCACCATCCTGCAACATTCAGCAGCCCCAAGCTGCTGCTGGACCCGTGGAACACAGCCGTCCCCGCTGCCGGCTGAGCCGAGCCAAGAGGTTAAACACAAACTCATTAGCCACCCAGATTCAATCTCTTCCAGTGATTTAGTGCTATGCTATCAAAGCTGGCTTATAAAAGAAAGAAGTTTCCTTTCAAGAACTGTCGTTTCATTAAAACGGTGACCAGTAACCCCCAAACCAGAGGGCTGCTCAGGCCCTTGGGGCAGAGCCTGCAAACGCTGGAGCCATCAGCATTGGGCATAGCTTTTGGGCAACCTGCGCCTACATTTGCATTTAGGGGGTTTAATTTCTCCATGAAAGAAACCAGCCAGCACTATTAAACCTAATAGAGAGAAAATCAAGCTCAAATGCAAACAGTAAAGATGAAATTTAGGAGGGCTAAATGCTCTTCAATTCCTAAATGGCCAGGACAAATAGAACATCAATAACCCCCATCGAGCTGGCAAGAGGCAGGATTCTTGCAAGGAAAATTGGTGGCTCTGTTTTTCTAATAAAAGTTGATGGGGATGAGCTAGAGGAGATGGGGACCTTGCAGGGAAGATCAGGATTTTGGTGCATTAGCCTGCAGGATGGAGGCCCAGCCAGATCCACTCCTCTTAGCTAGAGGGACTGGCACAGACTGAGGTGGCTAAAGACGAAGCAGCAAGACAAGCTAAGAGAGCATGAAGGTGCCAGCAAAGCCTGAGCAATGAAGGTCCAAGCAGATGACGGCTCTGCCTGTGCCCCAGAGCAGGATGATGCTCAGCATGTGACATCTCAGCTTCCCCAGCCCAGGAGACCAGAGACCTCCTGCATCTCCAGCTAATCTAGTTTCTAAAGTCTCCTCTGAACTGCCAGCTCCTCACTCTCTTTGCCTCCAGGGTTTAACTGTGAAGGCTCCCTCTGCACAGCCATGACCCTGATGGCTGGAAGAAGAAAGCAGGTTTAATTCTGCCCCCATCGGTGAGCCAGGTCCTGATCTCTCAACACCAGCATCAACACAAAGACACCACTTCTTTCCCTGGAGCTACTCCTCATTTACATGAGCATAATTGATATTCTGCCTCGTTAGGTTTTAATGCACAACTTTGAGAGCTTACTTAAAATTCATTGGAGCTTGCCTGCTCAAAAGGATTTACGACCCTCCCCCCCAAAAAGAAAAAAAAAAAAAAAAAAAAGTGTGTTTGTGGAATTCTGCAAAGCCCTGAAGACAGAAGGACCGAACATCTCCATCTGCTCCGCAGTGCAGCGGGAGCAGGGCTGTAGTAAATCAAGACAGGGTGATGCAGCGATCCCTCCCGCAGATGGCTTCGGCAGCCACCAGTGCTCCTCTCCTGACAGCACAAGCGGTGGACCTGGAGTGGAAGAAGCTGGGAGAAATCCCTGTGCTTCTTCCCAGTGTCCCCCAAAAAGGGAGAGCCACAGCTCCAGGCTGGCAGGGGTGGACACTGTCCTGATTAAAGGCAGGGAGATGGAGAGGACAAGTGGCCACTTGTCTGCTGGAGCATCCCTCAGGCAGGGCTGTGCTTTGAAATGAAGCTGTCAGAGCAGGGACCGCTCTGCTGGGCAGCATGGACCTTTCCCATCACCCAGCTGGTGACTTGCTGAGCCGAGCTCAACAGGCTGCTCCGGGGTCCTGCACCGCTGGGACAGGGAGTGGGACATGGCGGCAAGGACACGCTTCTCATGCCACGATGGGGACTGGCCACCCAACACCCTCACCCAGCAGGGGCTGCTCAGAGGTGGGAGAGAGAAATACACCCCAGTGCAGCAAAGCAGCTGGCTGTGTTTTTCTTCGGCACTGCTGCTTTGAGGGTTTATCCTTTTGGATACCTTGTTGCAATAAGGTAACCCGTCCTACTCTCCATGGGACTCATCACAGGAGGGTGGTGAGATCCCCAAAGTGCTGATCCTGGACTCGCTGATCAATAGGGAATAGGCACCCACCGGGGCCGCACGTCGTCCAGTTAAAACACATGGTAGAAGGAGAGATCCTGGGAATTTTCCTCTCTCTTTTCCGTAATTCCCACTGCATTCAAAAACATGTTCCAGGAAAGCTGCTAAATTTTCCACAATCAAGACAGACAGGACAACAAGCAAGAAGGGAAAGCAAACAGGGTTCTTCTGCTGTTTGATTTTTCCCAACTTTCTTTTATTTCCCCCTCTTTCTTTTATTTCCCCCCTCTCTTTCTTTCCACTCCCCCCTTTCTTTTTTCCA
Organism: Ibycter americanus; assembly: GCA_035590275.1. Lineage (NCBI taxonomy): Eukaryota > Metazoa > Chordata > Aves > Falconiformes > Falconidae > Ibycter > Ibycter americanus. The sequence continues at coordinate 95,342,717 of JAVJGI010000001.1, forward strand.
GCCTGTGCTACCACCCATCTTGCCCCCCAGCACCCAGCAATGAGCAGTTCCCACAGGGAAGCTGAACACAACCAGTTATATATTGCCTCATCAGCCTGAGGACAAGGAAAAATATTCCTCAACTATGAATGCTGGATAGAGTCAGCTCCTTTCAAACGGGACGTCAGGGGGGAACGGCTCTCCTTGGCCACCGGGCTGTGTCGGTGTGATTTTGGGGACACACGTCGGGCACCGGCGCTTTGCAGACTAATGGGGCAGCCTGTCCCCAGCCCGTGGGGAGCAGAAGTTGCATCTCCTGGCGAGCCAGGACACCTCTCACGTCCTACAGCCATTAAATGGGGGCTTAAAGGTTGTAGCAGAGGTGGGTGAGGGGGTGGGAAAAAGAATTTAAAGGATGTCAGAAGCCTGAAGGACTCTTACAAACTATGCACCTTTCTCCCAGCTAAACCGCCCTGCGAGGCTGAAGCATTTCTTCCTCCTCAGCCGCCTTCTTCCACCCTCAAAAGGAAAGAAAAATAAAAGGGGAACAAACCAAGTGCATATTTCAAAGCAAATCACTTTAAAAGTGCACTTAAAACTCTCCCAGCGCAGTTTAAGAAATGTAACACGTCCTCTCAAAGGAGATGGGTTTTTTTCCCCCATAAAATGATCCACTAACAGCTTTCCAAACGCACCGCGTGAGAATAATCTAAAGGCATAAAAACACTTGCCAGAGGCAGATTCTGTAGGATGTACTTGTCAACAGCTCTCCTGCTGTGCCCGCGCACCCGGGTGCCCGCACCCTGCGCCAGGGAAACCGCCCACGGCGGGGCCAGGGCTGGGGATGCGGCTGTGGGTGCCCCCCCGAGCCTCTGGATGTGAGGTTGGATTCTTGTACCATTCCCCCTTCCAGAACTTGCACAGCCATCAGCTTTCCAACGAGCCCAAAGGGAGCCCAGGGTCCAGCGCCGCGAGCCCCAGGGCTGCTCCCGGCAAACAGCCTCTGCAAAGCAACAGAGATCCAAAACACAGATTTAAACCGAGGAAAGCAAAGAGAGAATCAAGGAGCAGCAAAGAGGTACCGCTCATGTTTTAAGACCAAGTTAAGGTAACTCTCGCTCGGCTCTCTCAAGGCAGATAAAGCAGCAGGCAGGTACTCGCAGCCCTCCCGCAGCTGTCTGGAAGGATGCTGGTTTGGGCATCGGCTTTTCAAGTTGCATTCAGGCACGTTCAAGCCTGAACTGGCAAAGTCTCACACACACACACACTCTGTCTGTTCTAAAAAGGCTAAAGCTGGAGCCGCTGGTGAGCCCAGCCAGCTAGCAGAAAGAGTTCCATGGGAGGGAAAAAAAAACCACCTGAGAATTGGACACTGCTTAGGGGCATTTCTTTAATTATTTAAAGAGCTGCGGAGAAAGAAATTCATAAAAGCCTCGCTCCGAAGGCAAGCATAATCAGGCTTTAATTATTTTTTTTTTTTAAAAATACAGTATATAGGACTAGGTAGTTGCTAGCAGCTGAATTAGAAAGCGAGCAAAAGCAACGAGAGCAAGCAGCACTCGGAAGAAATCCGTGGTCACCACTGCCAAGCTGGATCAGGTTAGGTATGGAGAAAGCCAGGCAGGGGTGTCAGCCCTGTAATCAACAGACGGGGTGGAAGTGCTGACACTAATGCAGAGAAATTGGGTTTATTTAGTACGGAAGAAGAAGAATGAGATGATGTATTCATGCCATAGTATGATGAGACATTTTGTATTGCAACACGAACTAAAATAAACCAATAAATAGAGATTATTAATGCCAAGCTTTTTAAAAATCAGCAGGATCTGGAGCAATTGAATCAAAGAGGTTTAAAAGAGCTGGCCAAGGAGTTATTTCTAGATATTTTTTTTTTTCTTTTTAAGTCCCTTTTAAAAGGCTACTTTAAATTACAGTGGTGGTGTTTATCTCCTTGTACGTTAAAACAATCCATGACGTCTTCCAAATCGTTGGGCTGACATTGAAGCCGAGCAAAACAAAGGAAGATCTGAAACAGGACTCACTTAATGAAGAACTGAAATTTAATTAGTGCCAATCAGCACACACTTATGAAAAGCACATTTCATTAAAACCAACCTGAGCTTTTTGTGAGATTCCAAAATGAGTTTACCAACGCGACAGGGTGCTTGATTCAGCTGTGGGTGACATTTTGATAAAGAAGCTGGAACAATATAAAAATCAACACCAGAACCTGTTCAGTCTCTACTCAGCTGGTTAACACACGGCTGCCCAAATGTCAGGCGAAGGAAGCAATCGCCACTGACAGGGATGCTCTATCAAGTCGCTAAAGAACGAGGGCTAATAATGAATGCAGGGAAAGCAGCGTTACAGCTGGGGTAATACCAAAGCTCAGGCTACAAGGTTCCTTCTGGCCTTAAAAGCCATTAATACAGAGGGGTGGGGAAAGGGGAAACATCTGGTGAAAACAGGGTAGGGGTTTCCCTCTCCTCCCACCCTATCTGGATGCACACGCACATCGCTGGGCTTCAGACAAGGCTCCATCCTCAGCACAATGACTGTGCCCGCTGACGGTTATTTTCCACGCTGTATTTGTGCTTCAGCTTTTATTCCTCTCCTGGGAAATCAGTAGCGAGCTCTGCAACAGGCTACAATAAAAAAAAATAATTAAAAAAAAATCAGTTATTAGGACAATCAGAAAAGGAAAGTACTGGGAATGGGGCTGCGCGCCTCATCCAAAAGCCAGATGCAGGCGAGGCTTTGAGCGAGGACAGCACAGGTACAGGGTGGCAGAGATGCTGCCTATGCCACCTGACGTGGGAAACAGGTTAAACTGCAGCAAAGCAGGAGGCTATCAACAGCCCAGGCTTTTGGGCAGGGGTGGGGGGGGGCTGGGGGGGTTGGTAGCTGGAATATGCTGGTTGGACAGCCCAAGGGTTACATATAAGCCCTGTACGGGGAACAGGGCATTCCTCGCCCTGCAGCAGCAGGAGCATGGCAGAACGTGGCAGAGCTGCTGCTTTTGGTCCCAGGTGTATCGGTCCCAACACGTTTCCCCTCCTGCAGAGGACACAGGGCTCACCAAGCCGCACCGGGGGCAGCTTGCCCTTCTTTTTTCACACAAATTGCAGGTGTTAGGAAGCCTCCTCCTCGTGTGTGGAGGTTCCCCAGGGGCCACCAGGCTCCAGGCTTGGGACATCGCTCCCTGGCGATGCAATGGCCACGGTCTCTGCCCAAGGTATGAACCCACCACAGCCCGAAGCGGTTGTTGCTCTCTGTAGAAGACACCCTGGCTGAGGTTGCTCTCCATCGTTGCTAATTACTACAGGGAGCCCCCTGCATGTGCACACGCTCCCCTCCAACAGCACCTCCAAAGGCAGGACATGCTGAAGCCCAGAGCCACCATCCTGGCCAGCTGCCACCCCCATCTCCTTGCAAAGTCCCTTTGATGCTTTACAACCTTCACCGGGGGGAAGTCACCGCTCTGCTCAGTGCAGGTGATGCATGAAACACTCCGGCTGCCACCCTGGGTTGCAGAAGGGGAGGAGAGCGGTGGCTGCAGGGCTGCCCTGGGGATGTCTTTGGGGTGACAACCAGCAAAATAGGGACAAAAGCACGGCCAGAGCCCCTGAGCTGGGGGGAGAAGCAGGAGAATCTTGCATCAGTCCCAGGGTAACAGCCACACAAGCCACATGCAGGGGCTGCCAGAAGGACCCAGGTGGCTGGGGTGGACAGAAAGGCCACTGTCCTGCCTGACGATACGGTGGCTGAAGGTGACAGAGAGGTTTGGGGGTGGTGGGAGGAAGGACAGGAGCAGGGAGCTGCAGGGAGCAGCCAGGCATTAGTGCAGAAGGGCGAGCACCCAGCTGAGCCCCGGCATCCATTTGAAATCTGGTGCCTTTACACCATCCAGGGAGCAGGTTTTCTCCCAAAGGTGCCAGCATACTTGGGCAACCAGCTCCTGCTCTGCGTTTGCACCCTGCAAGCAGCATTGCAGGGAGAAAAAAAAAAAAAAAAAGCAGGTCTGTGCTTCTGGGCATGCGGAGGCACCTTCCTCCCTCCCTAGCCTCCACTCCTCTGCAAAACCTTCACGCTCCTCTGCAAAACCTTCACGTCTCTGATCAGGCACAGGCAGAGAAGCAAACACTCCTCCTGATGCTGATGAGCCTTTTTCTACCCAGCCCCGCGTGCTCCTTTACCTTTGGGCAGGGATAATAGGACAGCCTGAGCCAGGCGCCTGCTGCAAATGTCACCTCTTTGGAGAGGAGGACAGGGGGTGGCCGCAGTGCTGTGGCTCATCAGCGCTCTTGTCTGGAAGGAGCTAGGGCAGAAGAAGGAATTAATCCTGAAAACTCAGCTAGTACCTTTGATTTTGGGGCCCTGCAGCATCCGCCACCCCCTGCGCTGCGCAAGGAGCAGCGGGGACCCATCAGCACCCCCATGGCGATGCACCCCCATCCTCTCATCCCTCCTCGGGGCTGCCCAGGTGCCGATTCCTGGCCCAGAGACCTCTCACAAACCATGGCTGATTTCTGTCCATTACTGACAACCTGAGGCCAGCACATCCCGATGCCTGAGGAGCGCATCTCCTCCCCTCCGTGTTCCCAAACCGCTACAGCCACAGCCAGCCTGCTCGCAAAGCCCAGACGCTCTCATCGCACCTCCCTGGAGAGTTTTACACTCAGACATGGTCTTCTGGTTCATCTCCAGGCTGCGGCCATCAGTGGTCCTCCCCCGCTTCCCTCTCCCCCTCCTCCTCAGGCAAAAACAGGAGAGAGGAACACAAAGGACACGTGGCACATCAGGCACCTGGTCTGATGCTCAGAGACACCGAGGCTCCAGAGCGAGGGCGTGAGAAGAATCTGGTGAGATGAGGCCTCCAGAGGTGACTCAGACCTGAGGGAGGACACTGAAGGATGCACATTATGGGTCTCCATCCAGGCACTTTCAGTGCAATGACCCATAAATACGCTGTTTGCTCGACCACTGCTGCGTTTACGTGCTCTGCTTTCACTGGAGGGATGCTCCCGAGGAGACGCTGACCTGAACGCTGCAATACAGCAAGTCCAAGCAGAGGATGTGGCACTGGAGCAGAAAGCCACGTGAGACTGGCCAGAACCATCTCCTTGAGGGGACAAAGAGGAAGCACATGAGATATTGCCAGTGCTGGACCACCCCGTGAAGCAGAGGGTCTCAATTCCCAAAAGCAGGAGCATCCCTCCCATTAGCCCTCATCCTTCTGGATTTGGACCTGGTGGGACACAAGGCAGAGACCAGATGAGCCACATCTCCATCCACTGATCCCTTATGGGAACTTCCAGTGCTTCCCAGTGACCTTTCCCACCCCCTTCTCTCCTGCTGGAGATTTATCACAGACCCTGAACAACAAACTCGCACCAGTCTCCTTCAATGTAAATTATTCCAAGTTGTCCTCTATACATAAAGCTTCTTCCAGCTCACTTTATTAATCTGTGCAATTAATTAGGCGCTTGCCAATTAAATCTTAAGCATCATTTTAGTTTAGTTGAAGGAGGTGGTGGGAGTTTTCCGGTTTGGGGGAAAAAAAAAAAAAAAAAAAGGGAAAATTGGAAAAGCAAGTAAAGCCCTAATGACGGGAATGATTAAGGACAGCCTGGCAAGCAGGCCCTTAGAAGACACGGATCTGCAGTCAGCTCAGATCACACCTCTCTCATCCCTAACGAAAAAATAATCATCATCACAGCATCATTGCAAAGTCAATAACTTTAATACAGTTGAGAATTACTTCCACTCGCTTCATCATCACATATCCCCACTGAGAGCAAGCTGAGTGAATTCTCCAGCTAGAGAAAAAGCATTTTGTCCTCGTCTTTCCTTCAGGGGAGGAACCTGACGTGGCAGCAGGAGACCGTAGCTACTCGGATGGTGAGCAATTGTTTTGCCAACCAGATGAGTTCATGGGTAACCGTGAGTGGTAAGAGCTTTTGTCACTGGGTGAAACATGTTCTGTTCAGCAAGGTACAAACCTGTGGGCTCTTCACGGACAAGCCCTGCCCCAAAAGCCCTGTGGGAGCACAGAAATCATCCCATTTCCCCATCACCCGTGGGTCCCGAGGATGCAGGGATGGTGCCGTCTTCCCTTCTCTGTTCCTCATGAGCTGCTAAATCCATGCAAAGAAGCAACTGTCATATACACCACACAGATACGATGTGGGCATGGGCCACTACCACAGTGGAAAACTGAACCAGTTAGGGAGGATAAAGCTGATTTGAAATCCAGACGTGTAGGTAAAGACAAGGCAGCAGCAGCCACGGATCAAACCCACATTCCTCATATTCACACTTCGTCTCTCATCAAAAGCTCTCCAGGCTCTGCTAAAGGCAATTAATTAGATTCACCTTCCCAGAGAAGATCAGCACCTTTTGTTATTTTCAAAGAACAGGGAGGGTAAAAAAAATTTAAAAAAAATCAAAAAAAAATCACAAAGCAGCATTGCTTTCATCCAAATTATTTTAAAAGGCAATTATGAAGGATAATCCTCTGAAAAATTACACGATGGATTTCCACTAAACCTGTTCTTGGGTCCCCATCGGTCTAATGCTGTGGTCCTGCAGCTGCTGGTGGGGTGTTGGCCTCCCCTTCCCACCTGCCCAGCCCACACTGTCACAGCTGCCTCTTAGATTTTTCACTTTTCCTCCGATTTAGAATAGAATATTGGATAAAGCGCCAATTAAAAAAAATAAAGCAAGCTGTGTTTGTCTTGGGTTAAGCTGAGGTTTTCAAAGGACATTACCCCAGTCTGTTGGAAATCAAGAACAATGAAGCTCTGCGGCAGCCTCTATTCAACGCCTTTGAAAATCCCAGCTTTTCATCTGGGATTGAGCTGAAAGCACGAGGAGCGCCAGGGGATGGTTTCATCCCCGCACTGTCACGCTGCCTGCTCAAACAGGGCCACACGCACTGCCAGGGCAGCATCCCAGCTCATCCATCCTCCTGCCATAGTTACAGCTCCTGGGTTGTGCCCCGTGGGAGAAAATTTATTAAAATCCAAATGTCCACTAGCAGCACAGAAAAATCACCCGGGTAGACCAGCTGGCCAGAGGGTTGGCTTTCTGGCTGCTGAGCCTGTGCTGCTCAGAGCTGTACCCCATGCCTGGGAGAGGGAAACGGTTTAGAGATGAAGTCTGGAGCTGGGATTAGAAAACTGCTATTCCTGGGAGAGGGGTAGGGGGGAGAAAGAGAGTTATTGATTCATTACACTAAACACTTTGGATGTCTTGCTGCCAAGTCCTGCTGCCAGTGGTGGTTCTCCATGAAATCCCTCCAGATGCTGTACACATGCTCAGCCGTAGACACCACCCACAGCACACTGCTGGCAGCAGCTTCCCACCTTTCTCAATAAAGACCACTCTTGACAGGGGCGCTCATAAAGACAATAGTCCAGAAGCCATCAAGTTTCTGATGAGTTTGACCCACCCCACGCACAGAACGACCCTCGCTCTTCCTTCCAGGGCTGTTATCCTGACAACTATGAGTGTGATGGAGGAGCATTGGCTTGATGGGCTGCTCGGGGCAGGTATGTTCCCTCCACCTTGCCCAGGAGGGCTACTGCCATAAAGTAAAACCTGATCCAAGTCAGGTCATTTCCAGGAGCAGACAATCTTCTTTGTGGAGGTGGACTCCAGCAGTGCACAGCCTTTGACAAACACAACTGGGGAACCTGCCTTACTCCCAGCTAACTCCTAACTTGGCATCTGTCCTGCCTACAAACTGCTTGAGAGGGATTTCAGAAGAGCCAAGTGTTTCACTGTGACTGATGGGTAAAGCTCAGGGCTGCTCTCAGCAGCATCTCCACACTGTGAACTGGAGAACAGACGAGATGCGACTCAACACAGCTCCGCTTACCCAAAGCTCCACAGTTGCTAGGGATAAGTTTGCAAATGATCCTAAAACCCAGCCCCAGCCCTACAAGAGTTCAACCAGCATTACTGGAGAACCATCACCCACCCAGAAAGGCTCACGCAGCACATTGGTAAAAGCAAACCTGCCTTTACAGATCCCATCACAGTGCAGTAGGGCAGACAGCAAGCCCTGCTGGAATGCCACGCTGACCTTTACAAACCTGATTTTCCCCCCCACCATCTCCTGCTCTCCAGTCCTGGCTGCAGCCAGAGCGGGACATTCATCATCGTTTACCTTCAGGACTGCAGGAGGGGACTGGGGAGGAGTGGGAAGCGGAAGGGCGCTGCAATTAGACAGCTTGGCACTCATGGTCCCATCTCCGCTTCCCATTTGCCATCGCAGAAATAATAAGAAAGCCAAGCCGGCTGTAACGATCCAGCCTCTTCCTAAAAACATGCACCATTGGCAGCAGCTTTATTGCTGCCGGTTCGAAGGCAAGCCGGCGCAGCCTCTGCTTTCCTGAGCTTCCCAAGGATAAGTCAGATAAACGTATGGAGAAGACTAACTGCAGTGAGTCTCCACCCTGAAGCACAGAGCCCACCACAGCACCCGTGGAGAGGGATCCCCCCAGGACCCTCGCTGCAGGCTCCTGGAGAGCGCAGCGATGAATGCCTGCTCCTCTGAACGGGGGAGGTTAATTACTGTGATCAAAAATATCCAGAGGGAAAAACGTTACACCAGATATTACCAATTAATCCAGAAATCTAAACAGCACAATTGCTGCAATTAATAGGATCCTACACTTGCACTAATTACCAGTCTGTGGGAGAGGCGGCTGTGCTGGGAGGGAGGGGGGTGTCCGCGGAGCTGCCGGAGCAGCAGATCCCAGCCCCACCTGGGGATGCTGCAGGGGGTTCCCATCTAGAGTCGTGCCAAAATGGAAGTGGCAGGGGCGACTGGAGGGCCTGAGGGGGTCTCCTACCTTCGAAGCTACACCAGGGTGCTCAGGGCCTTGCACAAAGCTCATTAAACCCCCAGCAAGCCAAACCTGCTCACGGTGGCATCACTGCACGTCCCCGGACTGGTGGGGATGTGCTGTTCTGCAGCATTGCAATCGCACAGGCTTTAAACCAGGAGAAGAGCTGATCCTGCACCCAGACTCCCCCCCAGCACCATCCCCCCCAGTCACAGTGGGCTGCAAACCACACCACAATCATGCCAAGGGTGTCCCCGCGTGCCAGGATGGTCCTGGGGAAAGTGTGGTGCACAGAGGACACCACGTCCACTCCACGTCTCCACTGCCCAGCGTAGAAGTTATCCCGTCTCCTTGTCTTAGGAGTGTTGAAAACACAGGAACACAGAGCAAAGCTGGATAAAACAGCATCCCAGCGCCTTTCCCTTCCTGCCCTACCAGCCTGGCTCAGACACAGCCTCATCCCACCCCCAGCAGAAAGCAGAGCCACCTCTCCTCCTGCCAGCATGTTTAAGGAGGAGGGAGGATCCTGCTTCCTCACCACTTTTAGAACTTTTAGCTCATTTAGAAAGGGGTTCCTCTGCAGAGAGCAAATGATCCCGCTAACAGCTGCTTTGCTCTTTAAGTAACCTGTTGGTCCTTACTCCCAGCATGCAAATTCAGCTATCGAGGGCAAGGCGATGCAATATAATAGATGTGATGTCAAGAAAAATTAAATCAAATGTCAGGATAAAATTCCAGGGGGGAACATACTTTTATGATTCATAACGCCAACCAATTATCCCAGTGACAGGCTGAACGGCAGTATTTTATCATGCCTAGCAGCCTAGAAAGGGAGTTGTGCAAATCGGCTCATAAAAAGATCCTTTAACAAACTCAGCGGACGTTGTAATGATCACTACCACACACTTCATTTTTCAGCCCTAAATGACAAAAAAAGAAACCCTGGCACTCGGTGTGTGCCACAGCTGATGTATTCCCAAGAAAAAGCAGCTCTGCCAGGGAAACGCTCCGGGTGCCCCATCCGCTCCTGGTGCTCGAGATCTCTCCTTTCTCCCACTAGCACAGGCAGGGCTCAGCCATCCATCCTAAAAACAGTACAGATCTTTTCAACAGCTGACATGCTTCATCGCTACTTGCTTTGGGCACTGAGACATAAAGCCGAGGTTACATTTCCATCAGAAATACAAAGTAATTTAATATCTGAACCAGGTACGAAACATTGCCCTTGGCGATGACTGCCGCCAAAATTATATCAGCCAACACGATGCAGCGGGGGATCAGCCAGGCACTACGGCCAGACGCAGCAGCAGGCGAAGCAGCGTTAATACAGTCTATCAAGGCTGAATGTATTTTGTTTATACACAACATTTAGCCCTGGTGTCTCATTAGCCAGCGGAGCAGAGCGCGCTGGAAAGGCGGTGGCAGCAGACATCAGCTTGATGGGAAGCCACCGCGCCGAGGGCAACGCAGGAGATGACAGCAGAAAGCCCACGCAGCCTCCGGGTCAGGCTGCAGTGCAGGACACCCTCAAAAACCCTTCAGATGCCAAGTTTTGATGTACAAAATACAGCATCCAGTGCAAAAGCACACGCAGGGCTAATGGGAGTCAAGTCATCAAAACCCAACAAAAACCTTAGCATTATTTTTAATCCCTGGCAAAACCACATGGAAAAGCAAAGGAAAATCTCTGGATGAAAAAAAGCTTCCCACACTGGAAGTATTTGCCTTGCATAGAAGCATTTGCAAGATCATTGCTTGAAGTGTAATCACATGAACTGGTTATTTTGTAGGACCTACCAAGTACTTCATACTTCAATGTCCTGAAGTGCGGAAAGGAAGGAGGCAGTTGCACCTCTGCCAGCAAAGGTGGAGGCATTTGCAGTAGCAATCACTACATAAACCAAGGTGGATACACAGAACACCCAGCCCTGCATCACAGTACTGCCTCTGTCCAACAGAAGGAAAAGTCTGGGATGAAAAAGAACAGAATTTTTCTGGCTCAGAAAAAGGGTATTTGGACCAAGAGATGGAAAAAGAAATTCCACCTATTAAACCAAACCCACCACTTGGACTCGGACACTCTCACCAGCTGCTCTTCCCAAAATGGCTCTTTCTTTTCCCCCCACCCAGAAAAAAAACCCAAAGATGTGCTCAGGACCTCCCTCTGCACCAGGGCAGGGAGCCAGTGACCCCCTGGGGGGCTCAGGGCTCTGCCAGTGCCCAGGAGCGATGGGCTGGCAGACGGAGCCGGGTGGACCTTCACTTGGCCCTTGTTTGCGCTACATGGACCTTTTCCAAATGAGCAGGTTAAATATTTACATCCTGGAGATACAAAAGAAAAACCAAGCCACCACCAGCTGGGTCCCCGAGGAAGAGATTTCTGATGCTTTCCATCCCTGCTAATAAAATACAATTCCTGGCTGGTCCAGGATTATTTTGGAGAGGTGTTTAATTGGCGCTTATTGCAGTAGCTTTCCAGCCCCCTGCCAGGACGGGACAGTTAATGAAGTGGGCAGCAGCTGCTCCCGCTCCACTTGCGACAACAACAGGGTTGTAGGAGGCAGCATCAAGCCACCGGCTCATCGGCCATTGCCGCCTGCACACACGGACACCCACCCAGCTCCCCCACCACTCCTACGCTGTCACAGGTCTTACAGCAAAGAGGTATTTTTGCCTGTTTGTTCCCAGCCTGTGCCGAAGCACAGCAGCGCTTCCCTCACCAAGCCCGTGGAGGACGGCACAGCCGCGTCCCCGGGAGCCCACGCTGTCTGTTCCCAGCCTGGGGCCCACTGGAGCAGAAGCGGAGCCCAGATGGCAACAGGCTGCCCTTTGCGCCGCTGCTTCGTGTGACAGGGCCAGGAGTATCCCTCCTGACTCGCAGGGTGACATCCACCTGGACCGTTTCTCTACAAGAAGCAAAAGCAAAGACGCTGACAAACCAGGGGCAAGGGAGCTGTGCTTACAAAGCGCTGTTCCACACCAGGACAGGCACCCCCATGGCATAAGCCAGCTTTTTCAGCAGGTTTTAGCGCCGTACCCCAGCCTTATGGCCACCCACAGAGGTGCTCCCACCATCATGACCCCAGAGAGACAGACCTGGGTATCCTCTGTACCCTCCCAAACACGCACCCACCCCTTCCAGGGGCTGGCTGGCCTCGAGGGTCACCCACAGCCACCACGCAGGAGCCCCAGCATCCCCCGGGCTGCAGCACAGGAGCCCCCAGGGACCCTGCACAGGCAGGTTCAAATAGGACTGTTGGCGCTGTCCCACTGCCACATGACACAGCATCCAAATGGCCTTAAAATAAACTTCCCTTCCTTTCTTATGCATGATTAAGCTTCCTCCCGAAAGCGCGTGTGCCTGTGCATGCACGTGTGCATACACACACGGGCGCACTCTCCACCGCGCCGGCACCGTAGGCAGCAGCACAGTCATTATGTTTTAAATAAAGCATTTTTAAAATCTCTCAGAATTTAGCAACAATTGCCATGGATACCAATCACTGAAATCCCTCTGTTACTATGGCAACACCTTTCCCATCCTGCCTATTTATCCTGGAACTGACACACCATTTATCGTGAGCGATAGGAAAAGAATTTGAAAGCAACCTTCCCTAAGTGCATGGAAGCATAAAAATCCTCAGTGAGGAAATAACTATTAATAGAGATAAAACAGCTACAGCGCGTATTAGCCCCAGACTGATGGTACACGGGGCACGTTTTGTGCCTGTGCATCACTGCTAAACACTGAGGACAACATGAGGAAAACACAGCCTCCAGCACAAGGGAAGGCAGGCAGGGTCAGTAAGGCTCAGTAACGGAAAACACACTATTTTTTTTTGCACGTTTAAGGCGCAAATAATTAACGTGAGAGCCTGTAAGAGCAAGACTTTGCGATGCAAAGGCACTGGGGTAACCGCACTGCTGCAGTGGCACAGGAATGCTTTAGCAAACGCTGCTCACAGCCTCCCCAAAAGTCTGTGGGCGATGCTCAGGGCTCACAGTGAGCCCTCGCCAGGTCTGATGGCACCAGAGTACGAAATTACCTCCTCGCTCCAGCAAACGGGCTTCCAGGGGTGCAGAGTCGGCAATGCAGCCAGGTGAACCGTACGTAAGTGTCTCATGCTAGCTACTTATGATGCCCGCTGGGGTAATATTCAAGAGGCCTGAAACCTTCACAGTATTTATTTTCACAATACATCTGACAAGTCAGCACAGTCAATTATTCCCTGCATCTCTGAGGGTCAAACTCAGCAGAGCCAGAGCCTGTCGATGAATTAACTCAGCCCATCGCCCAAAGCACAGAGGAGCTGAACGTGTTAAGCACAAAGCAACTCCTGCAGTCTGGCTACAAGCACTCACATGCAAGAGCCTCCAGGCCCTTACGCACCAGCAATCAGCCCATTTGCAGCACAGACTGGAACAAAGCCTCTCCCCAGCCCTTCTGATCCCATGCCAGAGTGCTGAGCACGCTGCGTGTCAGAAACACTCAGCAGCCGGTCAAAGAAAGGGGAGCAAGCCTTGCAGAAGGAAGCCCACCACCACCACAGCCCTTCTTCCCACACCCGTCATGAAATATAGGAAAAAAAGCTCCAAGCCCCTGGGAGGGAGATCACTCCCAACATCAGTCCTCCCCTCACACTCCTGTCCTACAGCTTCAGGCACAGAGATGCTGACCAGGAGGAAGAACAGCAAACACAAGGCAAGTCCAAGGTAGTGGACAACACAAGGGCTCCACCCCCTATTTCATTCCCCAAGCTGCATTACCATTAAGACTAGATAATCCATCCTGAAGGGCTCCATGTTCAAAGGGCAAGACATAGGTATGGGCAGTGGGACCCCAACCCTTCCTTTGGGAAGGATGGAGGCACAGACTGTCCCAGCTAACCACCCTGAGGACACACTTACTTGTTTCTGCAGGGTGACAGCAACACAGTGGCTCCATCCTTTGGTTTTCATCAGTGGCAGGCAGAGTATTTGGGAGAGCAGCTTCCTATTTTTCTCGTGCCTCTGATAAAAGCATCATGATCCAGACTGAGTCCATCCAATGACCTGTGCCTGGGAAGAGCAATTTGAGTAAGAGTCTACTGCTTTTCCATTTTATGCAGAAATGCACCTCTGCAATGGAAAAAGTCACCACTCCAAACCTTTTGATTGATTCAGCTGAATTTTAGGAGCAGATTGTCCAGATGCTGGTATTACTACACAGATCTAGGGCTGGGAAATGGACCAAAGCTAACAGAAATTCAGTACAGCCACTGATGATTTGTACAATTATGAGCTGCTATGAATCAATAGGTTAACTTTCAGACAGATCCTTGCGGGAGAACCCTTAGAGATCGATTTCAAATTTCATACAGTATCTAGCCAAATCTCTTTATTAGGGACAACAGCAGTCTCTGAATCACAGAAATGAGAAGGCTGAAGGCTACACAGAGGTTAGTGCAGGACACCTGCAAGGACAGCAGCACGAAGCAATCCAGGATAGATGCTCTGGATGTACTGCATTTCCCTGAGCTCATGAGCCATGAGGAATGTGAATTGACTGCAACGTCAGAAAGGCCGTTAATTACAATAACGCGAGTCACTGCAAACATCTGTGATTAACAAGAGGACACCAGGAGACTGAAGGAAGGGGAGCAGATCGCAGCCCGACACGGCATGCTGAATACCGCAGTCGAGACGTGTGAACATCGAAATGCAATCTTGATGCTGCTGGGGAAAGACTTGCAAAGCACAGACCTCGCAGGGCTCAGAAGTCCCAGGGACATTTGCTGTTTGTACAAAACCCCTCCAAAAGAATACCCCAATTAAAGCAGCTTTCTGCTATGCTAAATTAGGACAGCACTGCAAGTAGGATCAGCGGCTGTCAAAGGATGCTTGAAGCATTGGGAAGGCAGCGGGAGGATGTGTCCATGTGCTGGATCTGTATCCAAAGCACAGGCTCCCAAGGGATGCCAATTCCCATGGGAAGGCCAGTGTGGCCAAATACGTACAGATCAAGCCAGGATTGCTGCAGTCGGGTGTGAGCAGGGGCCAGATTTATCAGAAACAGTGAGCACAATCAATCTTGCCTAGCCAGCCTTCGACCTGCTCTGCATGCCCGCAACCCAGCCACCAGGAAGGACAAAGCCATTCCCTTCCTTCAAAAGGACACTGACCTGCTCTACAAACACAAAACCTTAAATGCACAAGATAAAGCAAGATCAAGCAGTTTGAAAAAGCAACCACTTCGACATTATTCCTATCTCCTGTTTCTTATACAGCACTTTATATCCCTTTAGCTGTCATTCATAGTTGTAAATATACGTGGGATATACAGATCTAGAAAATTAAAGATTGCAGCCAGGAAAAAAAAACCAACATAAACTAAGCTCAGATTTAACACTATTAAATAAAAAGACCAGAAGGAATCACAGCATCCTCCAGCCTGGTTTCCAGCACAAGAGAGACTGGGAAGTTCCTCCCCCTCCCATTTCACATCCAATGACACAAATAAGGAAACAAAAAAACCACCGGCATAAGAATCCAAAGATCTTTCCTCTATTAGGAGCAAACCTGCACAAAGTCAAGAAAAACAGTGAGTTGTCAAGATGACACACACTAAAAATGCAGCAGCCTCTCCCAACACTTGGAGGCATTCATTGGGAGAGTCGGGCGGGAGGTTTGTTTTTTTTTTTTCAAATCAAACATTTTGATCTATGAATTGTTATGCTGCCTTACTCTGTGGGGAAAACAGGAAGCAATCAGCATTTTAAGAATCCTTTGAAGGTATCTTTCCCAATGATTACAAAAGAAAAAGGGAAAAAAAGAAAAGAAAAGGGAAAAAAAAGATATACATTTGAGCCTTGGGCCCTAGCTCAAGGCAAAGGAAGATTTCAGAGGCTTGAAGGACAAGCACCATGCGATGGGCTCAAGGATGATCCCAAGCGAAGGGACTAGCACATGGAGGCTTAAAAAGCACAACCAGGTGCGATATACAGGGACATGAAACAAGAATTGCTACCTGAAAAGAGAACCTGATTTGCACCAGCTTTGCTAGCAGAGATGCGCCAGAAAAACATTTTCTTTGAAAGCAGCAGATCGGCTGATTGAAGGATACCTTCATTTTTCCTGACCCCTTCAGCTCTTCTTGTCATGGGATCAGAAGAGTGGTACAATGCATACTCCTTTCCCTATAACAGGAGGCATGTTTCAGAATGCACCTAACCTAAACCCTAATTGCATTGGAGTTCATACTGAAGAAAAGTCAGCCAAAGTTTCAAGGTTTAATGGAGATAACAGCTTGTCCTTGAGCAATATCTGATCAGCTAGGTTTGTATAAACACCGAAAGTGCTGGGAGAATAAATTCTGTTCATACTTACCTACATGGGGCAAGCAAAAATGCAACACAGCAGCCTGGGAGAAAGCAGGAGGGGCTACCAGTGTCAGCACATCACTATAAATCTTTGTCAAAGTTCTCAGATGGGACCAGTCCCCATCCCTCCCCAACCCTGCAACAGATTATAAAACCACCGCTATACACAGAGACGGATGTAAACTGTTAAGAGACATTCATAAAAAAAATAAATCTTACTCTGCAGGATAATCGCCTTAAAACCAAGCTGCTCTACATAGCTACTGTCCTCATTTGAATTCAGCTTGTACACGAATCTGCAGAGGCCTCAACCACAGGGCTTTGCCTCCTTCCTGGCATTTCAGTAGATTATCTCTATGCTTTGCCATCGCCTTGAGATTAAGCTTGTTTTACTACAAATTCAGCTGATTATTTGCTGTGTTCAACCAGCACTGCTCATGTTGTCTGTGTTACAACACAGAGCATTTATTTCCTAAAAAGTTGCAGGATGGCACAGTTGCATTTTTACCGCTCGGCCCCAAAAGCAGGATCAAGGGGAGAGCTAATGCTTAGTGGAACCTTTCCTTGAATTAAAAACCCTTCTTATGTTGTTATGAAGCCACTCAGGCTGTCTAGTTTCTGGGAATCAGTACCAGCAACGACATGCCTAGTGGGAACATTCCCAACAGCTTTAAGAAAAAGCAGTATTGGTGGACCTAAAATTAGACTTATATGCCACACCTAAGGGCACGCATACGCTCTTACGCTCCAGCCTAGAGAACAGGTAGGACATCACATTTTTGGAAGTATCTAGCTCCAAGTGCTACAGAGAGTCAGAAATTTTGATAGCTTTTGAAGTATGGTAGCAGCAGCCAGCAGAAAGGAGCCTGGGGTGCAATACAGCTCCTTTTCAAAGCACCAGTCCCTCTTTTGAGTCGCTGCATGGTGCTGGCATAGAGGCGTCTCAGGGAACAGCAGAACCACAAAGACAAATGATGCAAGAGATGAAAGATCTGGAAGGAAGGAGCAGCAGGAGTGAGAGCAACAGCTTCTTTCTCTCTCACCCCAGAAGAACTGGTTGCAGTTAAGTGCGATGCAGACAGAGAAAGAACAGGATTGCCCTTCCTTTCCTCCAGTTAAAACTGATCATACGCTAGTAGCCAAAAAAAGACCAAACAAAAAACGGGCAAATCCTCCCCGCTCCCAGTTTTGAGCACATTCCACATCAGGTTCAAAAATCAGGAAAGAAACAATGAAGGTCAATTATCTGAAGGTGGAGCAGGAAAGAGAAAGTAAGAGGCAGGAGCACAAGTGTAGGACTCCTGGTACAAGAGCCACAGAGGGCTAACTGGAGAGGCAGTACCTGGACAGCACAGAAAGCCTCCCACGGGGCAGCCAGCTGGCAGCAGAGGGTAGGAACACAAAGAGAAAAGCTCATATGCATCATATTTAACAAGAGTTTTGCTCCGCTGGCTCTCAGGAAGGACAGCTGCTCTCTTCAACAGCATCTCATCCTGTGAGGGGCTCAGCCGTACAACTCAGAAACACTACGATCTAGACATGAAGATGAGTGGCCATACACCACCATCCTTTCTGACTGCTAGCTGGAGAACAGAGTAACTGACAACCCATCTTAAGAAAATGATTTTTATTTCTTTTTTTTATTATTTTTTTCCCTTTTTTTTTGAAGTTCTGATGTTTACAGATATGCTTTTATTTCTGATAATATAGCTTCGCAGCAATAAAAATCACAATGCAGCTAGCAGAGCAGCTGAACTAAGACCCATAAATACCAGCACAGAAAACAATGGACAACCACCAATATTTCTATACATGAACTATTATTTTAATGTCACATTTTGACAATTGTAAATGGTCTACAGAATGTATGTGGGCAAAAGGCAGTAAGTGAGTCTTTTGAAACACTAGATGTATAATAAACAGCGCATTATCAACATTTACATGATTCACATCAAATTGATGACATCCTAAATGTATTCCTTTTAAAGGATAGAAATTTTTCAATAAAATATTACATTTCATTTAATACTCTGGTACAATACTTCATACATTGCAGGAAAAAAATAAATGCAAGGTCTACTCCACCTAATAAGAGGATCCTTTTTCATTAGTCTTTAGTACTGTAACAAAAAAAAATAATCACAATAATGTCATAAATAAACAGGCTTGAAATTATTAATTATGTTTCACTATTTAAAAGGGAGAAATTAAAAATTAATTTGAAATAATGAAGTTATGGGTAGAAAATCAAAATCTGACAACACATCCTAGTACCAGCTGTGATTATTCTCATCCCTACGACAAAAAAAAGGAAACAGGTTTTATAACTTCGTTAGCCATATCCTAGTTAATCGTGTTTCAAACACATATCTTAAGAGGAAAAGGTAAAGTTTGGTCAGGATTAATAGGAGAACCAATCAGTCCTAACAACAGTTAGCTGAAATTAAATTGTATGCTATAAAACATTCAGTAAATGAAGTCTGCAGCAAATTCATGCTGGCATAAATTATTGTGCCTTAGGAGTCGGGTTAAAGTTTCCCTTGTGGTATAAAGTCTTCTACAACAGAACACTTCACAACTGCATCCCTTTTCCATTCCATTGATACAGCAAAAGCTTGTAAATCAATGATTAAAATTTATTCTCTAAAAACTCACTAGAAATACATGACACCCACATTCACTTATCTCCCCTGATCCAAAGGACATTTCTCTTTCTTGCTTCATCTGTCACAAACCCCAGCAATTGCTTAAAATAATTTAAAAAATGCTTTAAGAATCATCCCTCTCTTGCCAGTGCACAAAAGGCAGACAGATTTTATCTTGCAAGGTCTCCCCTTTGGTATTCAGCAGGGCCTAACACTTCAGTTAGGAGTATTTATTCACAATCTTTCAGATTCTGTTCCCCCCTCATTGACATTCTTCCACCATATGCTCCCCAGGATTAATACACATTCTGCAGTAAGAATTCCCTGGCTCCAAGAAAAAACAAACAAAAAAAATCCTACAGTGGCATGTTCTAAACAGCTAAAGCGAGGTCGTAAGAGGCAATTTTATGTTGGCCGCGTAACTGATTGCTGCTTATACAGGTCAATCTTTTAAGACACATCACATTAACTGAGTTCATAACTGAGTTCAGATTCATCAAGGATCCTTCTCTCGTTTCTCTTTACTTCTCCTTTGACTTCTCAGTTTGGTGCAGAACAGCTCCAAACCTGAATATGCGTTCCACCTTGCTATAAGGTATGCAGTGCAGAATTTATCTAACTCTGCACAAAGTTTTAGACTAATATTTAATTGCTGTCAATTGCTCTATACAAATACCAACACTTACAACATCCCTGTTTGGCAGGATGAAGCTGTAAATAGGGACAGTAGAGGAAGCAGGCAACGCAGAATACGTATCTCACTACCGAATTAACAGATTTCTCTCTCATCATGACTAGGAATTTTAGATCTAGAAAGGGCACAAGTATTTATGACTAGAGTACAAGGCTGTGACATTAAAACACATAGTATGGTATGCTGGTGACAGGAGTTAAAAAAAAAAACAAACCCCAAAGCCTCAAAAGACAGAAAGGACAATAGGCAAAGTAACAAAATTCTGCTTAACATTAAAGAAGCACCTTCATTCAGTTCAAACAAAATGTTCAAATATTTGATTTTGCAAAGCACTCTCAGGAAAAGGTAATGTAATCTCCCACTTAACCTTTCACAAAGCTGCATTAATTACATTCCAGGCTTTAGCATGATTTCACTAGTGAGGCCAACAACACCATTCCATTGGCCCTGCATCCCTGCATACAGCAATGTAACGCAGTGTTCACCATCTGCACCTGCTGTATGAAAATGGCAACAATTCCTTAACACCACTTAAGTCACAGAACTACTTCCCCAGAAACACGGGGAAAAGATGTAGGTAAGACACCACCGGCACCTACTCCTAGGGACCAATTCTGCCATTAATGCACACATGCAGCTGCTAATGGCTTCAAGGGGAGCTTCTGGTCCAGATAATTGGACAGAGCAAACAAAGTGAAGAAACCCAAGTAAGTGGCAGCTTAACAGCAGTTCTTCGTTCTAGAGTCTCTAGAAGAGGACTTTGTCCCATTGACAACAATCAGAAGTGGTTTCAGATGAACATGATTTTTAATCAAATAGGGACAGCAAATTCAATGCAGCTCTGAAAGGCACTTCAGGTAGAATGGTAATAAACTGCCTGATGAAACGAACCAGAACAAGCCTGTTGGCCTCGCTGCCCATGCTGCCCTTTTCAACTAAGGCAATTTTAGCGGATAGCTAACTTCCATGCACTGCTTTCCCCACAAAACTTGAATTTAGCCACTTACACTAGCATAAGGCCTTACTAAAAAAAAGAGAAGGCTCAACAGCTTCCACCTCCCCCAGCAGAAGGGGAAGAGGGTAACCTTATACTAAGGTAACAGCCTGCACAGTGGGTTTCACTTGTTTCACTGTTTTTAATATGCTGTCAAGATGTCATCATGCAACTTTTTAAAATACCTTACCTCTATAAGTTCAATCTCTTGCTTAATGAACACAGACAAATTAACATAGACAGCGTCCTCACAAACCACTAGGCCACTGCGTCTTTTGAGAGATACAGTAAATTTCTATTCTGGGTCGAGATCGTGTAAAAGAATTTTTGTTTGATGTAAAGGCTACCTTGCATAATTATTCAAAAATAGCCCATCCAGCCACTCAGCTAAGTCGCAATCTCAAAGCCATCAGTTATCACAAAAAGCACCTTCATATCAATAACTGCTCACCCCTATGAAACTCAGTCTGAGTTTGAAATGTATTAGGACTAATTTTATCATGTAGCTGATTCTATTCACGCTAGTGATCCACTGTTTTCAAACAATCAAGTATTGTTCCCATCAGTATTTTACATCAGTGTAACGGATTTATCCACATCATTGCTCTCCCACCACCCCACCCCACCCCACCACAAAATAAAATCCCACAACGGCTCAAATAGAGGAAAAAAACAAACCAACTAATAGCCATACTGTGAAACAAGAATACTATTTAAAAAACAAATGGATGACAATCCGACAGTTTGCGGGATTCACAACTGTCTCTACAAAGTAGTTGTCTACATTGTAGAAAGGATTTCCGTTCATTTGGAAAATGAGCAATTGTAAATCAGGTATTGGAGAGAAGAGATATAAACAATCTTTAGATGGTCTTAAGTTTTGCCTACTGTTGAAGGATTAAAACCGCAAATAAAAAGGTACCAAGCCCTCAGAGTTCACCGTTCATGTGAAGCTTCTTCCATCTCTTTCTTGACCTTTTTAAAAACCATGTTCATTTCTGGGAAAAGAAGGGAGAAGAAAATAAAAAAGTATTTAGGAAAAAAAAATCCCCAGCAGTTATTTTCTATTCTGACATTATACAGAAGTGCTCAATTTTGACACAAGAAAGCCTTAGACTCATTGAAAAGTCTCAAACCTTGCTTATAAACTGTGTGGTACTTTGGCAATAGAAGATGAGATTGTGTACAAACTTGGAGAAGGTCCCTGAAGTAAATAGATAAAATGCATTTACAGTTACCAAATGGAAAAGGGAAAATAGGATTTGTGAGGTCTTTAAAAACACATAGGGAAAGATGACAAAAGGCTTTAGATTAGAATCCAAAAAAGTTAATGACTAAAGATACCTTAAATTCAAGAGTATCCCTTTTTACTGTATTCACAACCTATTAACCAAAGTATCAGATAATTTATGAGCTAATAGCCTATATACGTATTCAGTTGTCTGATTGTAAGAACAAAATTAGAACATATATTTAAAATATAATAAAGAGAATCTACAGACTTCTCTCCAAGCAAAAGCAAGGATTTAATTTTTACTAGTATGATGACAATAGTACACCAACTGCTCACACCACACAGGCACAGCAGTAACTTTGCTCATCACGTCTTTTATGAGGCTGAACATGAGATTAAGTGTTCTTTGAATCTCTTTAGATGCACACAAATCCTTGCCGTCAACCAGGAGCAAAGATCACTTTTAAAAGACATGGAAAATTTAGGCTGTAGTTGCTACTCATCTTTTGCTAGCATGCAGAATTTCAGTCTCCTGAATAGTAAAGACTTCCAACTTATATCACTGGTGAGCCAGGACACAACAACAAAGGCCGAACTACCAAGCTAATATTCCACATTGTTTCAAAAGGGTAGACATAGATGAAACTCAATTAGCTTCTGGAATTTAAACATCCTAAGTGGGATAGATTACATGCGTTTTGGGCATTAGAAAGTCCTTCCTATAGTTGTTCTCACAGTCTGGTTTTGTGTACATTTTCTCCAGGCACCACAACTCCAGGCTGGACATGCACACTGACTCCTGAATACACATACCTGCCTTTGCATGGAAGTCTCTGTACATCTTCTCATCTGAAACTTTTTTGCTGTTGCATCAGTCCCACATTTTCATATACTCTAGCACTATCTTCTCTCATTCTGAAATGAAACAAATATTTACAGTCCAAAGAATCTAGTTTGAGAAAACCGTATTTGTACACACAATGTAATTCAGCAACAATTTATTTTGCTCGATTTGTTCTAAGAGCAAAGCAGAGAGCAACAATCTAGGGCAGATTCTGTGATAACTCATTCTCATTCAAGGTCTCTGAAGATTAGTTACTACAGTTCAAAACTTACACACTAACAACAGAAGCAAACTTACTCTGGACACGTTGGGGTTGGGGTACAGGGTGGAAGAGGGCTCTGATCCCCACCTGTCTGGTCCGATAAAGAATATTTAATGTTTGTGTATTCGTGACCTTTTCTCTTGCTCTTCTGTGAAGCAAAACACAACAAAAAGCCGGGATATGAATTACTAATAGAAAACAATCATTGAAGCACTGCAGAAATTACATGTGTAACTAACTGTGTATGGTTTTATTAGAAAGATTTGGCTAAGGGGAAAGAGAACTCAGTTCCGTAGATAACACACACAAAATGGGTAAGACCTAAAGATTGGCTGTAGTTATTAGTTACAAGACCTAAGAGCCCCACTTTTCAACATTCCCCTTTCCACTACAATCTCCAGCAGAATATACCAACCTTATGAACCAGCACTCATACGCAATCTTCATCTTACTTGGCAGAAGAAACCACACTTCATTCTTTAATAGACAGTATCAGCCAGTGGGCTTCACACTGACCTTATTTCCAGCTTGGAGATGTGGCCAAATGAGTAACAGTGTTGTTTGCAAGATCTCTAATAAAATAACATCTTAGCCCATTAGGTTTGATATAAAAAGAACCCAAGCTGTTATTTGTATTCTGCAGCATATGTTACAAGCTGCAGCCAATCGTGCTGGCATTCATTTAAAGCTACTGAAAGCTCCAGCAAGTAAAGCTGCACTAGGAAAGAAAGGGGATATGGCTTTCTCCCTTTTAAAGACAAACATTCACAACACACATACGCTGAAACCTACATACAAATTAAAGCCTCACTTTAAAGTTTTACAGGGTAATGGGTTTTGGGGGGTGTTTGTTTTGGTTTTGTTTGTTGGTGTTGTTTTTTTTTTTAATGTTCAAACCAGTACTAAATAACTGGCCTGAATCAATCTCACAACAGAGGTTGTCAGAGCCTCTGGGGAGTTCTGGCTGCTCAGTTTCCATTAAGAATGCTCTGTATAGCAACACAGGTTGAAGTTTTTCCAAGATAGCCTTCTGAAACTTCCTCAACTTGTTCTGTTATTTGACTGAACTTCTTCCCACTCAGCCTGCTACTTACTCCTGACAAATCACTTTCAAATAGACTACCAGTCCAGATCAGTTACCTAGAAGGTTAATGCTAAAAAAATAAGATTTAAACAAAACACAAAGATTCAAACTCTGCTGCATTCTACAGTTATGGCTACACAACTCTCATCTGCTAATAATATTCTGAAGCCCAAAACTAGGGCTTGATTTCCACTGCCCGCCCCCCCAAACTATGTGATGAATGGCAGTTCAAGTTACAGATGTACTGTACAGTAAAAGCAATTTAAAAAGAATCAGTCAGTTCTTCTATTACTTAAGCTGACTGAAACAGAAAACAAGCCAAAAAAAAATAGATATCTGGCTTCCCTTCCTTCTTCTTAATTCACTGTAATTATCCCTTCTAATTCAGAATAATAGAAATGTGGTAAGAACTACTTGTTTCCTAGATGTAAGTGAACATACACATTTCCACAGGGGAAAAAAAGAAAAACCACTAAAACAAATACACTTTGCTTTTCTTCTACACTTGTAAGACGACAGGCAATATTTAGCACAACACTTAATTTATGAAATTTTGACGCTCTCAACATTGCAATGTGAGAGGGAAGGGTAGCAGAGCAGGGAAATTTTTTCCTGAATACAAAGAAAAAGCAGCATATCTACGTGAATGGGTGCAGCTATTCACATATCCACTTCTTCAATCCAGCTGGTTCTAAGCCCTGCATGACAACAGGCTAGCTAATATGACTACCTAATTTCTTAGCAGAGCTGCCCTGTGTTCACCCAGATTGAAAAGCAGACAGAGAGCATGACCTCATATTGTTTCTTACAAAGGTGCCCTGACTTGACTTCAGGGTTTTTTTTCCAACTTCCACTGTTTGCAACTGCAATTAAAGCAAGCATAGAGAAGAAAGTTCCTGAAGTTAGTTTGGGAATGAAACGTTGTGTTTCAAGAAACTATCTTATTGGGGTGAAATTCAAACATTCTGCATAGCATTCTACTAGTCAGCCAATTTTTTTCCTGTCCTATCAAAACATGCTTTGAAGCATTCACAATGCACCGTGGTTTTTTCAGGATATTAGTTCTTACAGTTACCACAAAGCTTTGCTTTTGTCTTGAGAAATTCTGTATTGTTTTACTCCTATAGCTGCCACTAGCCCTAGTTATTGGTCAACGCCTCCTGAAATAAATCAGTGTTCCATTTCCAGTTTCTTAAACTTTCATACCTGTGCCTTCTGAGCTAGGAACAGAATAGAGGATGAAACACCACTAACTGAGCCTCATCACCTTAGGAGAAATACACTGCTCCACTCAACAGCAAAATACTACCCAAAACCCATTACAACAACCAAGAGAGAGTTCCAGATCTGCTTGTATATGGCAGCACCAGAAAGAGACCATATTCAAAAAGCTGAGGATACAAGGCTTGCATAATTACACACAGAGATATGAAGCAGCTCTAAGGCGAAGTGAGACAACAAAGCCAGGAAAAAAAGTACACCTGAGGGATTTCTTGTTCCTCACTTTGTGTCTAATCACCATCACAGCACACAACAGCTGTCCTGGGAAGAAGCATAAAGCCTCTCTCCTCTCTGCTGAACAGCACATCTACATCATGTAGGCAAATATAAAATAAGCTCTGCCACACTCCAAAGCAGCTAGAAGCCACACAAGAGTGCCAAGCCCAAGCTGGCACACTCCATCTCTAAATAGGGATAATATCTCACACCTGGCACTGCACTAACCACACAGCTCCCCACATCTGCGTGATCAGTTGTGAGGGTTTATCTCCTTCTGAGCAGCAAGCCAGCTGCAGAAGGAGAGAGATTGAAATTCTGAAACAAAAAGATAAAAATCCCAGATGACCAGAGGTTAGGGCAGCAAACGAAAGCAACAGTGAGTAGAATGTCAGTTCTTTATTACAAAATGAGGTAACTTCTGTAAAACACTGTAGAACTTGAGTGCAATGAAGTACTTAAACAGGAAGAGTGAGATGAAGGTCTTGTGGTTGTCACCACATATTCCAAAACTTTTCTCGTCTTACCACACCAAATCACTCCTCTAACTGCTTTTTGTTGGACACTGTACTGCAGGATCTCCACACTCAATCCTTCAGTCCAATATACTTACCTCTTACTAATAAACATGTAATTTAAGACTCCAAAATTGGCATTACAGTGACTAGCATTTGAATTTGATTATCATACTTTAGAAATAGATTTGAAACGTCTTTAAAACAATGGAGTACAAGGTTCTGCACTAATTAACAGTGACTTATCTTTTATTCTTCTTGCACAGAAAACTAGATAATATTAAGGAAATTTGAGATCTGGGATGCAGGGACTGGGGGACAGGGAGGACAGGAACCCATACATGTAAGCATTTTCATGGAAAGTAAACCAGCACTAGATGCAGTCATACGCAGAAGCCTCTCAGACTGCTGATTTTTTTACTCTGCCAGCAGCCAAACACACTTCTGTGGTATTTTACAGTTTTCTAATTCCACCTGACAGTTTAAGTAACTCGTAAGCATAATGAATTGAAACATAGGCTAACTTCTCTGAAGAGGGTTAACAGGTTACAGACCCAGCCTCTTCACGATGCATTGGTTACACAGCCAGCAGTCATGCCTCCAAAAGTCACAGGCAGCAAACAAGCAACTCTGTTCTATGTTCCAATGATAACACGTTCCTATGTAACATTTTATGCTTAGGAAAAATATACCTGCTCCTCTTCAATTCTGCGCTGTAGCGTTTCAATGTAGTGCTGTACTGCCATGTAAATAAATCTATACTGTGCTTCTGTCTGAACCATTCCTGACCGTTGTGATCTCACCATCTGAATGGTCTTCGGAACATCAATATCACAGTCCACACCTACGGAGAATCACCATAATGTTAAGAACAGTAAAATAAACTGTCTTTGGAGGAGAGATTGGTCTCATATTACAGAAAAACACAGTGCAGTTGAATCATCTTACAATAAGCGAGATTGCTAACATACAACACAGAGGATTCATCCCTGACTGCTAAATACACAGATCTGTAAAACTGTAGCATAACATGGAAAGCTGTCCTGGAGGAGAAAACCACATCACTTCACACTGTTTCAAGACAACTCTAAAACGCAACCTAGCTCAACATACATGCTGAGTTAGTGTTTATGGCAGTTTATACATAAATACAACACTGAAAACAAGTTACTCAAATTCACCGTGCATGAGTACATCGACAGCCACACACCCATTAATGATTTCAAAAGAAAAATAGAAAAATAAATAATAATAAGAAAAACATAATCAGACTCCTGGCTAATCCTCAGTTGAAGGTTTTCATTGTGCTGAACTGGAGCAGGGTTTCAGCACTTTGATTCCAGCCAAGTCAAGAGGAATGAGTGAGTCCCTTCTATGCCAAACATACACACCTAGTTTGCAGCATCACTAGAATCTCTCTATTCTGCCAACACTCCTGTTGTTTTACCATGATGTATCTGTCAACGTCCCAGGAAAATAAAAGTGGGGGGAACCTACCTTTTTCTCTGATTATGTCAATAAGAATATCAATCACAATGAAAGTTCCTGTTCGCCCAATCCCAGCACTGTAAAAAGGGGGGGAAAAAAGTTAATTGCTTTTTTCTTTCTGAACAGACACCAAAACACCAGTCCAAGTAAGAGCCTAACATCAAGAGACATTAGACTTCCAAATTATATCCAGAGTTAAACCAAGCCACACAGTCAAAAGTAACTAGAGACCTAATCAACTTAACATGGAAGAGACAAAGTCATAACAGCAATTCTGTACCTCAGCATTTATTAACATCCTTGAATATAAAAAAACAAACTACAAGGTCAGATCTAACATTTATAAATGTTACAAAAAGTATCTCATTTACAAGTCAAGACCGAGGAGAGAGTACTTACAGGAGGTGGGATGGGATACTATAATTTCCATGATCCTGCACCTGAAATGTATCTAGCCAAGCTTTCTCATACACCTTCTCATAGAAGTACCACCTTCTCATAGAAGTACTCAAGAAGTACCACCTTCTCATACAGCATCAGAAATTCTTATTCATAAAGACATGCGTACTCAGACAGCCTGCTTCGAACATAACCATTTCGCACCTATCTAGAGTATAACCTTTTGCAAAACAGAAAACACAAACATCTTGACAGATCATAGTCCGAGTAGCTCTCGGGGAAAGCTGTCATCTTTTAAAGTTTTCAGCTCCCCCCACCAAAAAAAAAAAACCAACAAACCAAGCCAAAAGGGATCCAACAGAACTCCACAGGTATAGACAACAGCAGCAGGAAAGGCATAGTGCATCATCATACCTGCAATGCACCACAACTGGTCCTGCATCAGAAATGCTCTCTTGCTTATGGTGCACCTCCTCTAGAAAGTCTAGTACACCACCAGGGTCACTTGGAACTCCATGATCAGGCCAAGTTCTGAAGTGATATTGCCAGACTGTTCTCTCTGTGTTCCCCTGGAAGGAAGATGCCAATATATGAAAACAAAATCCTTCAGATCAAAATTCAGCTAAAAGCATTTATGTGGCAAAGTTGAGTCCGATCAGAAGGTGGCATATCCAACCTGCTGCTCAGTATTCACAGCACCACAATTCTTTTAAAGAGGGGAACAAGTCAGAGTTCTTCCTAGCCTGATAAGTCAATCACACCACCACCAGCTTCCCCAGCCCCCTCTTTCTCATGCAGTTGCTTCCAAGAACATTTCCATCTTCACCTTTAGAAGCCATAGAAAAGTCCTGTCTGGGGGTGACCAACAGCAAGGGACTTTCATCTGTCATACTCATCATCAATACCTAGTGGCACTTACCTTACGCACTTCTTTCCACATAGTTCCATCCCATGGACATACCAATCTAATACATCCTGATTACTTGCTTTTTAGACAATTCATTTTGCACCCTGATCCAAATTGGTTCTTAACAAGGAAGTGTTATTTCCACACTAGTTAACTGTTTCCTTCCTCATCTTTTGTATTCCTTCTCTTAAGTATTCTTTCTACATACTGAAACCACACACAACCATTTTCTTCTAGTGCTACCATCTCCATGAAAGGGAGCAAATGCCTAACTAGAATTTAGTGGCATTACTTAAAAGCATTGTCCCTCTTTCCAGATTTCCTCAAAGCTCTGCAGCCATGCATCTTCTGCCAAAAAGTCCTTAGGTATAAGGATCTTCAATTATCCCAAGGACAAAGAGAAAGATACATGGAACTGAACCTGAGGCTTCAAAGAAAGAGACAGGGCTCAATTTATTAATCTCTTAGTGCTTCTATTGATTGCAAAGAAACTGTCTATTTCTGCAAATTTTTTTGTGATCTGCAACTTAAATTAAAAGCAAAGTTACTAACATACTTACTTGCCCAACTTTAGAAAGCTTAAGTTCTCTTAGTGTGTAATCATGTGCTGCGCTCTCCTTAACATTCCTAACACGCATAACACCATACTCCTTTAGGGAATATTCATCAGGCCAATACTTGACGCACTTACTCTGCAAGATTTAAAACAAATAAATAAACAAAATTTTTAAAATTGAGCAAATCAGTAAGAAGAAAGGCTGGTTTGTAAACTGATTAACAAACATTTCTGAAGCTTTCATTTCTGAATACACGGAGGACAATCACTAGTGCCAACTGGACAACTAGCTGACAAGTTAACATGTTTTAGGAGGAAGTTTCTCCTCCCCATAACAAACACTGGATGATTTCAGACAAACAAGTACAGGCAATCTCTCCTTTCAGCAGCTTTCACGATCATCTTAGTATCTGCTTTGCCTCGATAGTTTCAAATCCCAGAGATTAAAATGCTGTTACTTGCACCTCCACCCAACTACAAGTTTCAAAATACTGAGGATTTCCAGTGGAATGCTGTAGACTTACAGGCTATTCTACTACCAAAACACAACAGGCTGCAAAATAAATACAAGTCAAAAGTGTAAGGCATTTTTAGCAGAAATGAAACCTAGATGCTTGCTTTTTCATCACTTAGAGCAGAAAGGGCTAACATAGCTGTCTAATTCAACCACCAAAGCAACAAAGAATTGTGCCGTGTGGCAGCGGACTGAAGCCTCATGTGTCTATAGCTTCTGAAACGTAGAGCTTTTGGTGTGCTACTTCTCTCTCAAGCTTATCTTTGACATGGGATATATTCCATCCACTGAGGAATGGATTCACCTATTACTACTTTGATTTGGTTCATGCAACAGTTCAGGCAAGAGCAGCTCCTGCTAGCCTGTGAATGCAATACAAGTCCACCCAGTACCAAATGAGAAATTACAGTGGGTATATAGATGCACCTTCCAGCAATAACAAACGCATACCAAACACCAAATACTATAGAGAAACATTTCCTATTTGCAGTTACTACTGCATATTTATGACAAAACATAGCAACAAGAAAGTTCCTTCTGTCAACACAAGACAGAGTAAGAGATGATTGAACACATGCTTTCCAGCCTACTTAGGCAACAAGATGCTTTTCAGTTACTTTTGCCCTTCTTTCCCTGTCATCTCCAAAAGGGTAGAAGCTAAATTGATCCTGGTATATGCCAACATAACTTGCAGTTTCAATACAGAACTCTGAACACGAGAGCAGTTGGTATGGCAAGCCTGAACAGTAATACATGATATTAAAATAAGCTTTAATCTGATAGAGGGGATGCATGTATTATCGGCTTGATGGACTGCCTGCAAAACACCACTATTTTAATTTGTAAGTATTTGCTGCTTCTACGGTGCATGCTAAAGCATATTCAGAACTCTATGCAAATCTGAGACGTTTCTAGTTCCTCACTTCCTTAGGCAATGTGCTCTTGAAGTCATTTCTGATGCAGAGGTTTCTCTCCTTCCTGGAGATCTGAAAGATCTTGGCCTGAGATAAAAAGCTTTTATTTTATATCAGGACTGTTATTTGCAATTCTTGAAGAAATGAAATAGGCATCTCAAGAAAACAACAAAAAACCAAAAACAAACCTAAAACAAACAGCAAAAAAATAAAATAAAATCAATGCATGCAGCACTGATTAAGTAATCAGACCTTAAGATGTTCTATACAGCCAGAGCACAGAAAACAGGCTTAGCAAAATTTGGAAAGAATCGTGGAGAAACTGCAGAGGAGCACAGGCCATTCAGAAGGTTATTAAAAAAAAAAAAAAAAAAGGAGGTGCATTCAAGTCAACTCTTCCAAAACAACCCCAGAACTTATTTCTCTTCCTCCAAGAGAAAGATCTAAAAGGAAGGTCACTGGGAAGGGGTAGCTTCTCCCTGCTTCAGTGCATTCTCAGGAAGAAAACACAAATCATGGTCCTTTATAAGGTTGACGAATGGGCAGAAGTTTACAAAGCCTAAAAAAATCCACAAGACAGAGTCTAACGGTTTCTACAAACACCACCAATGACAGCTTTGACACCTACATTAGGAAGAGAAGCCCATAAAATCTACTGCTATTTGTCTGTAGTACTATACACAAAGCCTCTATTTTTGTAGCAGTGGTAAGGAACCCCTGCAATTATCAGTCATCCACAGAAAAATATTACACTTTCAATTCAATTTTTTTCAAAAGTGACGCTCATCTAACAAGATAACAGCTTTCCAGTCAGAAACAGATCATCAGATTATTGAAAAAGATGGACAATGGTATGTGGAAGAAGAAAAATTTATTCTACCAAACAGAAAAAAGATCAGAAGCAACATATTCCAAAGATAAAACTATACTATACACAGGAAGCAGTATGTGACCATTGCCAGAATATCAGTATTCAACTATTTCATATTCTCTCCTGCCATATGTCATTAGAACCCAGTAACAAAGTAATAGCCTCAGATTTGCCAGAACACAGTGAACAAGACAAGATCTCTGTACTTAAAAGCTAAAATGGAGGTTCTTGGGATATACCATTTCCTCTTTACAAAATTACAAGATACTTTGTATCTTGGGATACAAAATTTCCTCTTTCAGAGCATTAGATACTGCCAGAGCAGTTCACAAGTGGTTTGCAGATCACTGAGGCTGGAGAGGCAGCTGTGTTCATACGGAACAAGGCAGTCAAAGGCAAAGGACCTGACTTCAGGAATAAAAGTGCTAAATCGCACCTGCCTGGGGGATTCCTAACCAGGTACAGTTTCAGCCATAATCACTGGCTCAGCACATAAGAATATTATG
This sequence comes from Ibycter americanus, assembly GCA_035590275.1. Lineage (NCBI taxonomy): Eukaryota > Metazoa > Chordata > Aves > Falconiformes > Falconidae > Ibycter > Ibycter americanus. Next base: position 95,374,833 of record JAVJGI010000001.1, read on the forward strand.
AAATTCAAGCACAAAAAGTGAAATCAGAAGACAGAATAGCATTCTAATAGTCTAGTAAATGTGACTCAAGATGAATCTGGGGCAACAACTTTCACATTATATTGCCATTTTTAGGTAAGAAGCAATATCATCTACGTTCATTCTCATAAAGTCCCACAATTATACTTTTCCAGTAAAATCTATACAGACTTGGTAAGCTAAAATAAATGGCAATACTTTTGTTGAAGGAACAGGGAGTTTACCCCTTAAAATACGCAGAATGCCTCTTTGGCTACACCTCACATTCCAGTGCCTCATTCCCTGAGTAATTTTAAGATACATAGATTCACATTCAGTAGCTAAAATTTAATCAGTCAACCCTTAAAAAAGTGACATCTGATGAAAAGAGTATACCCTCAATTCCCACAGGCACCAATAAAAAAGGACACTCAGCACCTTCCAGGTCTCCAAAGACAGTTGTGGCACACCAGATTTCAGCATATAAATCAATACAACCAAGTCAATTTAGTCCATACTGGCATTCAAATGTCATGACCTTTCCCAAGGCCAGTTTGAGGGTCTGTTTTTACCTTTCCTCTTTCAACTTCTTTTGTTGTCATAACAATAACTCGAGAATTCTCCTGGAACACCATCCTCCAAAAGTCATTCACTGTATTCTGCAGGCAACCTTGAGTAGCAATGTAGCTTTTTTTTGGCTTTGAGTTGTTGCACTTGGTTTCAAACTCAGGCTAGAGAAAAAACAATTTAACAAATGGTGACAAACCCTTACAAGAATAACCTGGATTTAGGTAAGTGTGTTGAAGAGTAGACATGGGCTGTGCCAACAAGGCTCCTGTAGGTAGGAGTATACTCACCATAATAATATTAGCATTGATATAGTCTGAAACAGGTTCGTTTGGATCACCATCATGTAGAACAACTCTGGTATGATCAACTGGAAGAATGTATATGAATGTTAAGCACTTGTATCCTACAGTTACGAACACACAACTACTTTTAAATATCCCACAGGACCATTTCTTACTGCTACCAGAAACTATTAAGTTATCAAACTTAATAAATTAGTGGCTAGAATATTTAACCTTTCCTTGTTTGCCATTTCTTAAAACAAGTGGCCAATTCATAACAAGCTAGATCAAAGTAAGTGTTCATGCCTCCTAGTAACTCATGAGTGCATGGACAGTCAAGCACTAAGTCAAGGCAAATGGCCCCTGGATTTGCACTATGCAGTTTTGTACCACAAATTAATCCTCTTAAAGTTAAGTATTCCAGTTTGCTGAATAACATTTTAGGGATGTGACACTTTTAAATGGAGCTGAAGATAAAAACAATATTTGGGAATCGAAATATTGGTATCTACAAAGTGCATATGTTCGAACACAAATTGGAAATTGCACGGGCTAATACTGACAACATAAGAGGAGGAATTATCACTAAAGAGAAGAAAAAGCAGGGTGGTGCTTAATTAACCCTGTATTTACGAGCTAAGAAAATAAAGCAGAGAGAAGCAGCAGGCTTACATTATAATGAAAGAAATCAATACTTACAGGGTAAAATGTTTTTGTATCTGTTTTTGTTTTTGTTTTCCTGACGCTGACCTTCTTTACGACTATAGAGAAGTTTGCATTCTTGCTGCTGTAAAGTCTAAATGAAAACAGCACAAATAACGAGTCTTAATAAAAGCAGTATGGGCTGTTTTACCATCATTATAGCAATTCTTTCTCACAAAAAGGATAATACTCAATTATAATGCCAGAGAGTCAGAAAGAGAGGTACTGGATTTCTCCATTCAGACTTAGTACAGCGTTGCTTCCAAGGTATATTATGAAACACTGGAGAATGAGTGACAAGGCAAACTATTTTCCACCTAACAAACACCTATGATTTCAAAGTTTCTTTAAACCAAACTATAACCAGCAAGCCTTCACGATACTGTTCTGACCAAGCAGACCCAAGCTGCTCCCTTAAAGCTTTCAGCTGTAAAACACTGCAAGGAAACTGGTTACAAAGGGCCACAACAAAATTTTGGCTGTGGAAATCCGACCACCTTAAAAGGCACCCTAAATAAACCAAACAACACAAGCAGCATTCTACAGAGCTTGTCCAAATATACCTACATATCACTAGGTCTTTCTCACCAAGCATAAAAGTTAGGAGTACTATTGCATTTCTCCTTTTTGCTGAATCAAGCAGGTAAATGGGTTAAAAAACTTCCACTGAACTGGCATTACCACCGATACACATTAGTAACTAATGCATTTAAAACATTGCCAACCTGCAAAGGAGTAAAGCACTTTGTGATCCAGTGCTTCTCTACCTGAGCTGTACCAGATTCCTCTAGGCCTTACCAGCCTTCTTCCTCTCCTTCAGCTACAGCCAGTCTGTAGTAATACCACTAGAAAGTCCCCAAAACAAGTCAGATTACGAAGGCTGTGTTACGTCAATGCCACAAGAGCAGATCCTTGCAAGCTGCAGCCAGACCAACTTGACACAACCAAAGAGGAGGAAGGAACATACAGAAAACCCAAAGCACATCAACACAAGCAACTGCATTTAAATATCAAGCACAGTGAAAAGCCCTTCAGCAGTTAGAAGCAGAATATTAGGAAGATATTATTGTCTATTCCCCAAAAACAGAAGTCCACATGGGAATGCTACAGTTTTTTTCAAAGGTATGGATGAGACAGGTAAAATGCCAATGTTCAACCCACTACCACAGCCACGTACCACTTTTCAAGTGCTCCAATTACTGCCTCCTACCAACACAAGGCTACTTCACTAAACCAGTACAAGATTTTGCACAGACTTCCTCATATTACCCTGTTGGAGGAAGAAGGGGGGCATCAGGTAACTACAAACAGGGTTATTCATAAACCATCCTAGTGCAGAAACAATACATCTGTGTGGGGATTTCTCCTGTTGGCAAGGAGCTAATTTCTCAATGTCTGGTTCACAATATGACAGGGAAAACAGCAATTCCATACTTCACGGCCATGCTGCCTAGTAACAAATCTCCCTACTTACAATCAAGCTGGAGGGACGAGAATCTTGATGTTGTTTTTCCAAGTTTTAATCCCAAAAGCAGTACTGGCCTGACTAAAAGGAACACTCAGGTTTTGGAAGCTGCTCCCCTTGTTATTACCACCTTTAATGCTCTTGCAGAGATTGCTTTTTACTTTAAAGCTTGGGCAGGTCAGACATTTGCTCACTTCTTTTTCAGTCTGTTATTGCTACTGCCTCACTTTGTGACCTTGGTCAGTAAGGCTCATCCTGACAGGGAAACCAAAGAACAAAAGCAATACAGGAGAGCTGCAAGGTTTCATGCTTGTGAAGTGAAAGAGAGAAAGCACATCCCCAAAAAACACTGCTTGCGAGTACCAGCAATGGGTGAAACTGCGCTTTGCGCTAAGTTCACCTCTTGCCACACTGCAAGACTTTCAATCGCCATTATCACAGAGCACCCTTACCTAATATTAACACTTTTGAGTTTCAGCCAAGTGAGACGCCAAGCAAAAGAACCGAAAGCTAAACTTTTCTAGCAGGTTAAAAAATGGAAACAATTAAGTGTGTGGAAACGATAGCTTCAAACACATCTTCAATTCATACAGTTAATTATTATTGCTTTGAACATCCCTGAGGAGAGATCCATGAGCAGCAGTGACTTCTAACAAGCCCATTAAGGAATGTACACAGTGTAACAATAAATCTGAAACACAGTCCTCAATTTCACTACAACATCCAAGCATTAAGCTCACCAAAGAGCCATTTTTCAGAAGCAAAAACATTACAAGGACTGTCAACATGTCTGTCTAGTAGTTCATGGGACAAGAGGTACATTCTTAAATATGCCTGCAGACAAGTAATTTATAACTACCATCTGGACTGCCAAATCATAAACAGCACAGGCAGAGATCCATGGACAACCTGGAGTTTGCCCCTTGCCTCCTGCCACCAAGGCTGACAGCTATAGCTTACTTGAAGTGAATGAAAAAGCATGACACTAAAACTGCTATGAGATTGCTTCATTTCCAAAAAACACAGTGGAAAAAAATAAGTTTTAGCACTGACCTCACTAACAGCAGTAAAGGGGAAAGAGAAGTGGAACGTCTCACAAGTACAATCTTTCATTTCTTACATTTTCCTGTAAGATTTCTGGCTTGCTAGCAAATACTCTTCAGGGAAGTCACAAGACAGGAAGACACCTTGCTTCTGAAGGGCAACTGATAAATGCATTACAAGACAAATTTATTCAAAGACCAGAGGTCAGAAAAGACATCAGAAGGGTCAAGTAATAGCTCAGTTGTATTTTGACAAATCAACAATCCATTCCTAAAATGCACCACACAAGAGTGCTTCCCTCAATAAAAACCAAAAAGCATTAATTCACATAGCTTCTAGTAAGCCAGCACCAATTACAAGAAGGCCAAGCCAACAGGGCACACTTTTTCTTTTTATCCCCTCTGAATAAGAGTAAGGTATGCCTAGAGTCTCCAGGGAAGGCAACAGACACCTTTTGCTTGGCTCACTTGCAAATGTATCTTCAGACTAAACTACACCGTGATCACAGGCACAATCACAGAATGGGTTGGGTTGGAAGGGACCTAAAGATCACCTACTCCAACCCCCCTGCCATAGGCAGGGACACCTTCCAGTAGACCAGGCTGTTCAAAGCCCCATCCAACCTGGCCTTGAATGCTTCCAGGGATGGGGCACCCACAGCTTCTCTGGCAACCTGTGATGGTGCCTCAGCACCCTCATATTTACCATCTACATGACTGTGTCATGGTAATGATAAAGGACACCACTAATCAGTCTTTGCCAAAAGCAGTTAATTCCCATATGCATGTCCCAACCATTAGAGTAGGTGTGGCTAATCTTCCTGACCCTTCAGGCCCCACACCAAAGTTCACATGTTGAATTCTGCAAGAGAAGTGATTCAAAGGTTGAGGCCAGTTTACCTCCAAGCAAGGTTCACAAGCAATAGATGAGAACTGCTCCCCAAGGGATCCACCATTCTACGGTTAGGGTAAAACAGAGTCCCAAGTCCTCAGTAATGGCCAGAGTAACCTTTGCTGACTTGCTTCCCCTTCCAAGTGGGGTTCGGACCATTCAGCAGTCCTGGGTCAAGGACTGTCCCCCACACACTGGGCACAGGGGAAGAGAAAGGAGAAAGCTTAGTCCTCATTTTATGATTTCCCCACTGTCATGACCTCACCTTCTTATATTACATCTACACTTGTAGTGAAACTTGTTACCTCTTTGGTAAGAGTCTTTTGCTTTTCATGGACTTATTTTTCTCCTCCTGACAATAATCACAGAACAGACTGGACAGTACATTTAGCTAATGTATATGTCTGATCAAAAAAAGGAGTTTCTTCAAGAACAATTGCTTTGAAAATTTGTCACTATTCAAGAAGTTTCTCAAAATAGCGTTACACAGCCCAAACCAGCCTCTGTGAAAGATCAGGACTTTCCAGTTTCCTGTTGCCACCTGCTGGTGGCATTCCCGACTCTACTGTGGTTTTCTTACATCTGTGTGGTATAAACCAGCCCATTCTATTTAAGACAACTTCCAAGCTTTTGGCTATGGCCATCACATGCATGCAGCTGTTAAGCAACCCCAGTTGTCAGAGAAGGGTTAGGACCCAGGCTAGACGCAAGTAGTTTGGAATGTGTTAGTTAACACTCATGATTTGGTCTACTTGAAAAACTAACAGTTTCAGCCATATGTTCTTTCAAGCATAAGTAGCTCCCTGAAATCATTAGGACTTCAAAGAAGGGGAGAGCTCAGCCAGAACAGCTATGTTACACACACCAGAGGTGCACAGGCAAGACAGAAGGAAAGGCAATGCTACTTTCTGGGAGGGAAATGGAATTGTGGCTGCAGGCAGAAATGAAACACTGAAACAAAACAAAAATAAATCTCCAGGAGTCGAAGGAATACATATCATCAATGTTGCTTCATCTCAGAGTTTGCTACCGCTACAGCTTCACAATCATTTTAAGATAAAAAAAAATGGCTATCAAAAAGCCACAAACTCAAGGGCAAGAGCATATACTGACAGAGAAATCACACTGAAGTTTCCTTGAAGCAGTGGTACCCAACCTCCTAAAACACAGCAGAATGCAAACAAAAAAAACATGGTGCAATTCTCTTCATAAGCACAATACATCTGACATATTCCAACTGCATCAGATACCACTACTGGACTGGTACTTGGGTCACCAAGAGTCATGTAGGCTAGGAATTAGTCCTTTGCCTCCAGAAATGTTAACCCAGCCTACAGACCTCTTCCTGTCCATGTGAAGAAAGGGAATACAGGAATGAACCCAATTAATCATCCTGGTGGGCCAGATATAGTTGTACATACGGTGCTCTCATGATGGGGAGGATATTCAGGAGGGATTGTGCTATGTACTGAATGAATAGCACTGAAGAACATAATTACCTGTCAGAATCAGGAAAAAAGGTAAGTATTTCAATCCACAAGAGTGGAACCAGTAAAATTTTAACACTGTACCTGACACAGGAGATGGGAGCAAGAACAGGGATCTGAAGCAATGGAGGAGGAGATAAGAAAATGTCAGGAAGGCAGAAACAAACCTCACTTATTAGTAGTGTAGAGATTTAATACCATAACACTTGGAATGTAATGAAGTACCTCAAATTCTTCCCAGAAGCCCTGCTTGACTTTATCTGTAGTCTCTGCTAGCTTGCTTAGCTCTCGCACTCTGCTTTCAATCTCTGCAGCATTAATACGGGTAGTATTCAGAGGCTAAGAAAGATACAAATATTAAACCAAGATATAACAAGTGACAACTGTGAAAAGACAGCTAAAACACAAATCCCCTAAAATACATATATTTTATATAGGCAATTCTAGGATCCAGGCATCTATTTGGACTTCAAAACTTTACAATTCATACAATGAAGGGCAGTAAGAATAGACAGGAAGGGGGCAGGGAACAATTGCTTTTAGATAAAGTCTCAGGGTTGTTCTTCAATACATTAAGTTGTCTCATTTCTGGACTACCCCTGCAGTCCCTATGGACCATGATGAAACAGAGAAATTCTGCACGCATCAGACACAAGAGTCTATCCCTTCATAGGCACATAAGAAATTGTTCCCATTTAAATAACTGACTTCATCATCCGGTTCCATGAAGTTTAGTTCTTTGTTTTTGCATTAGGAAAGAAAAAACGCTGATGTCTCTCAGAACATACAGAAACCCCTGCACTTCAACAATATATTCTAAAGGTAACAAAGTTTAGTGGTGTCTTCTCCATTCACTCACCTGCTTGAGTTGCAATACTGTGCCCAAAGTTTCTACCATAGGGTTCTTCTTGTAATGTTCCACTAGATCTGTCAGAGAGTCAAATTTCTCCCCTCCACCAACATCGTATTTTAGATCCTTGAAAGACAGATGCTTATCAAAATAAACACACTTCATACAATGACATCTACGCTAACATCATCTTTACACTATGCAACATACAACAAATTATCTCTAAAACAATATGTAGAAGAATCTACTAAGTCCCTTCTGCTAAGGGATGGTAGAACCTTAGTAAAAAGAAACACACACATAAACTACGGAGGGCATTTCCCTTTCTGTCATCTAATTGAAAATCATTTTATCTGCCTTTTCAGGAGAGCTGATTCCTTCTGAACTGAGGTTCAGTCAGCTCAAGCAGGCTACCTGAGCTACATGATTAGAATCCAGGAAATAGCTTTGGAAATCAATTCAAATTCCTAAAAGAGTATCATTGCCTCCTGAAAGGCTGGTATTGACTGGCATCATCCCTATTATAAGGAAGCAGAGTTGAGTCATTTTTCTCCATGTCATAAATGCTATTAGTAGTTAACTGCAAATCAAAGAGGTTTTCTTGAAAAAAGAAAAGAAAAAAAAGATAAATATTCTGGTAGTTTAGCTTTTAGTCTTGGTAAGCCATTTTACCTCCAAAATACTTCTGTTACTGCATTTTAGTTGTTTTTAAACAATTAAGTTGTTGCACTGTCTTTTAGGCTAACAGAAGAAAAAGAAAATGACAAAATCTTTTTTTTTTTTTTTAATAGCAACCCATGGATGTATATGAAAATATCAGAAGACTATAATTTAATAATGCTTCAGTGAAGAACTAACCTATAATAAAATCAAGATTCCCATTTAAAAGTGTTCCTCGGATTCAATATGCAAAATTTTCACAGAATGTTGATCATCTATCAGGTACAACTTTATAAACTGACAGGAGAAAGATATATTCAGATAGATCTCTATTTGTCCAATTACTTATATTTTTATATAATTCATCCAGGAGACTGCAACTCACTTAAGAAGATTCATGAACATGAAAGGCTCCATCAGCAGAGGATTTGAGACAGACTTCTGATGCAATCAAAAGCAAATCTATTAGAAGGTACTTGACAGCATAGTATAGTATGACATGATTCAGTCAGGCAAGCAGTCAAAAAAAATAAAACACTTATAGATGATATATAGCACACCCAGTAGCACAGGGAAAGGGGAAATGTATTCAGCTCTCTGTAGTGAGGTGCAAGATGGCCCTCCTGTTAGAATAAACCCACTGCCCATGGAAGTAGCCCTGTTAAAGAAGCTCGTGCTTCATCATACCTGGCAGTGAATCATGACATGTGTCACTTTAGACTTCCCATCATTACTCTCTCCTTTATCATCTCCTGTCCGGACAGAAAGAACAAAGTCCCCAGGATGGCTTTGACTCTCACGCACAAGAAAGCTTCCATGTTTTCCTTTTTCTGTTAATAGTTTTTCAGCTTCTCTTCCAGAGAGATGCCCATGAAACCACCTTTTAAAGTAAGATAATAGACAGGTACCCTACTTGTCATTCCAGCCATGTCTGAATCTGCTTGTTCTAAATATTATATATAAATACATTATAGTATATAAATATATTGTTATATATAAAACACTTACGTATGCTAAACAACAATGCACAGGTCTATAAAAGCCTCAGTTTATCAAAACAATTTTTAAAAAAAGCCTTGGAAGCATACATGTACATACACATCAGTGATTACAGAAACACTTCGAAGCAAGCACTTCCATAAGTGCTTAAATCTGCATTTCACACAAGCTTCAAATGAAGCTCTGATTTGGATCCTTTACAACAATCCAAATGGATTCCCTGGTGTCCAAAAAACACAAGCTTACACTGCAACTGCTTCCTCAGTCAAGGCATTTATTCTTCTTTTATTTCTTTGATGAAGACACACTTTCCTGACAAACCTGCGAGAACTTATCTTTGAGACGTTACCCTTCCATCACATTAGGAACTGGACAGGATAATCACACCAATATCATTTCTTCAAGAAACATGACCAAAAAGGCAATAATCCTCCTCACTACTGTTAACTACAAGCCATTCTGAGGAATGGGAGAACTTGTTTTAATATTCTTCCTTGGTTTTTCACTTCTAGGAATAAACTGGTATCTACTGGCCATAGAGGTTTATTTCTGACATATGCATACTTCCTGAGTATATGTCAGGTCTAAAGTCTCAGACCCTCCCCACCAGCCATGCTCCTCAAAACATGAGTTGGAGCAATCTGAGGATGCTCATGTCATTCACTTTCTTACGCATATGCCCACTGCCGGAAAAATCATATAAAGTTATGCCCAGAAACATACCTGGGAATTCCTTGCAGTTATAACAGCTCCAGGCAGCTTCAGGAGAACTTCTACAATAAAACATTCTCCCAGTAAAAATAAAGGGAACTATGTCCTCTTTTTTAGTATTGTTTCACACCAGGAAGAATGCTAAAGAAAACAGGTTCTGAGGCTTAGAATGCTTTACCTTTAGTCACATTTATTAGTCTACTTTGCAAGCAACCTCACGGAAACCAATGGTACCACTTTTAGCACAAGATAGCAGCCATCCTCTCATCAAATGGAAGCTGATTGTAGTGCTAATGAATGCATGTGTTCACCCCTATGAAGAAGTGCACAGACACTGAGCTTTTCACCACCATTTCTCTGACCTTTCAGATGTAGGATCAGCACAGTTCAGTGGATATTTCAACTCTATAACATCTCCGTTCTTTTCCTTGAGCTGTCCATGATGTTCCATATAATATTGGACTAACTCAGCCAACGTAGCAAACTTCTCTCCTCCATAGAGGTCATAGTAGTCTCCTGTGTTCTGGATCTTGATGTGGGTGACAGCTCCAGTTCGTCTAATATTTGAAACAAAGGGAAAAAAAACCCCACACAAGTCAGCTGATTTCTAATCAATCACTTATATATTTAGCGTTCTGTTGTCCGAGTTAGAGAAATCCATACTTACATTTGCATCACTTTCCAACTGAAATATTGCAGAATAGCTAAGCTAGTGCACCTCTGAAGTGTGCTTCAGCCACATTTCAGTGGCTTGCAAGAAGGGGAAGTGTCTGTCCAACCGTCAGGAAGAATAGGAAAAAAAGAAACTTAATTCCGTAATGAAGGAATCCTTGAAGCCAGTGTAAGCTCTGCGGCCTCAAGATCTCCAACAGAAATCTCTCAGACTCCCAAGAACTGCACACACAAGCACAAGGGGTGGAGGGGCAAGAAGAATTCAGCATTCTCAAGACACCCATCAGAGCTTGTTTGCTCCTTTCCCTAGAATTTCACACTAACTGCCAAGATCTCTCCTTCATTAAACAGTTGCCTTTGCCTGATGCAAGTCATTTGCTCCCACAGTCTCTAGTATTAACGAAAAACAGCTCTCTGAGAGTCCCCTTCTGTTCCGCAAGGCCCATTATCTCAAAGGTATCCAAGCAGCATTATTCTTATCACCAATTCCACTTTTCCCTTTTCCTTTATCTACTTCCTCTTGCTGTCCTTTCCCTATCCCTAACCACTACACACACAGTGTCAGGGGACAAGTGTTACAAAAGGCCTATTTTGGAAGCTGAAATAGCACCGCCGTTGCCCTTAAAAACTTGCTGACTTTTCCTGTAAGAAAAGAGGATGGATAGCATTTCCTTGCACATGCTTGATCAGTAATTCTTATCAACTCTGCTACTTTCACATGGTTATCAAATAGATTTTTAAGGGGCTAAAAGTAATGCTATTATTAATCTATTTGTGCTTCCCCTTAACTTTTCTGTGTCTCTGCAGAATCAGAATTCATCACCTACAGTTTCTCCAAGCTGGGTAAAAGTATTTGAGAACCTCTTCAGGGAAAATGGGAGAAAAAGAAGAGGGGGGAAAAAAGCAAACAGACTAAATAGCGATCCGTGCATTCTTTCATCTCTACAAGTAGTTCATCTACAACTCTTTCCCCACAGAACAGCATCAGATGAAAACCGTTACTAGTTCGGGGAGAAAATCAAAAAACATTTAAACTTACCTAACAGAGAGCGTAAAGTCCCCTGGGTTACTTTTGCTGGGCCGTGCCAAAAAGCTGCCATCCACTCCTCTCGTTAACAGTAGGTTTTCTGCCTCCACCCCAGTAATATTTGGATGAAACCATCTACAAGAAATTAAAAATAAAGAGTGTTAATAAACACAAGATCATCTGGTTTTCAGAGTTAACTTACATGACAAGATTAAACAACAATCCAAAAGCTTCAAAACCAGGAAGTACTGAATTTTGTTCCTAAATGAATAAGAATCTCTATCTTAGCAGAAAGCACAAATTATTCATTTCATATTGCATTGCAATTTTATGTATTGGTAAGAGATGCTTTGTAAGTGGAAGTGCTATACCTATACATACTCAGACTGCTTGGATTAAAATGATATCAAAGGCATACAATGTAAACAGAGACCACAAGTCATACATTTCCCTTACTACAGGAAGACAGGACACACAATGAAACTGAAAGACAATCAAGAAAAACACTTAAAAATAAAACGAAACACCCAAAGTGACATCTGACAACATTTTAAAGGTCAAAAATTTAACAAAACCTCATGCTTTAGGGCACAGGCTGACCACCAGCTGATGGGGGTCAGGAAGGAACTTCACTTGTGGACAACCTATTCAGTTGCCCAGTCTTCTTCCACCTTCCTCAAAAGAATGTGGTGCTGACCGCTGCCAGATACAAGAGCACTGCTCCGTCTTCTAACTACCATGGCAATTTCTCTAGTCCGAATATATCCCGCTTAAATACAAACACCAAGGAATCTCATATTGATATTCACCACCCACAAAGAGCCTTCTGAATGACTAATGTAGTGCCCTGCCAAAGGAGAACTGTATATGGACTATATCTAAGAAGCTCACTGTCCCCACCTATGACATTAACTTTTGAGAGACTTATTCTTAGCCATTCGGTTAACACATCCGTGTTTTCTCTTATCTATAATTGAGGATTTTTATTGCACTCTTGCAGTACTAAACTATCTGTATTCTGGATGAAAGGAGTTTTTAACGAGGCATGATTTTAGAAGACAAACTTGGAGAAAAAACAAAACCAAAACCACACTACCACACAGTCCAGGAACAGAGGTGAACACAGCCACTAAGAACTGTTTTAGTGGCTTTGTCAGACTTGTATTTGGCAATTAAAAGATCACCTTTATTTTTCAGAGTTGCCATAAATCAGACACTATGCAGGGCACAACTGAAAATACACATCTGTATGTGCAGAAAGAACACAGGCTACTCCTCTTTGCACCCGAGGTTCTTAGTTTCTCCAAAGTAAGGCAAAACATTAAGGCTAAAGACTCTGCAACCAATCCCATTACAAATATGAGTGCTGTATCTAAAAAAAACATTGAATAGCATTTCTGATCATTCCTGATACAGTCAGCATTTCACGCTAAATTGCTAAAACAGCAAAACATGCGGGTGCATGTCTAAATTTAGGGTTATTATTTCAATTGTTCCAGCAGTTCCTTGTGTACTGAAAAGTTGACAATATTCTTATCCAGGCCTTGTCCAGCCTATTCTCTTCAGAAATGGATTCTCATGGAAACATTCTGGAGAGTTTCAGAGATTCTAGAATATCCAGACCTCTAGCAAGTCATTCAAATTGGAATTAGGATTACTTGTGTACTGATTCCATTTCAGAAGTAAATGACTCTTCTTGTTAGTCTTGCTTTTTTTCTAGTTAAGGATATTCTGCTTGCACCAAGAAAAACTAGTGAATACTACCATACCTTTAACTGAAGAACACCACCAACAAAAAAAATCATCAAACCTATGCAGCACAAGTCATGGGAAAAAAAAACAACTTTTAAGTTACTACAGAAAATGGGAACAAATTAATAAATAATGTTACATTTATCTAATGACTACTCAAATGTCAAGAAAAGTTCTGTTTGATGCAGCCTCACAAAAGAAACTGCACAAGCATCAGTACCTAGGCTGAACCAAACATTAAACAATGTATTTCAGAATATAACAGGTTAGTCTGCAGAAGCTGATAATATATTTACCACACTTCCACCCCTAAAATATCTCTTCCATTAGGAAAAACCAAAAACCAAACCAAATAAAAGTGCAGCAACATTTTAAACTGTTTATAAGCTTTTTAAATACACATAGGATTCAAGAGACACCTTTTCAAGGTTTTGAGTTTATATCCAAAAATGTATAAACACCCAAAGGAGAAATTATTGGAATCAGCCCTACAGATTTATTATATGGTGACACTCCATAAACTTTAATTCATATAATATCTTCCCTATCTTATCCTAAACCCTAATGCATCTGGAAGTAACTGTACACGAGTTGTTAAAAGATGTAAAATAACAGAAAAAACCAGTAATTTAATGAACAGAAGGGACTACAAATAACTTGTGCTTAAAGGAGAGGTTAAAAAGATAACAGGTTGTTTAAAAACAAAAATCTCACCCCCACATATACATACACTCCCACTAAAGATGGCAAAAAGTCAGTAAGTACAGCAAAAGAAAAGCTACATCTGGGAGACCGATGCAGCTTGTTGCACTTTATGTAACTTTTGTTCTAATGGTAACTTGTACTCCTGCTCTCTCATCTTTGTATTTTTGGCTTTGAGTAGGAAGATGCATTTGTCAGCCACCCCAAATAGAAAAATGGGGGTGTTAGTGATCTCTGTTAAATGGTTCCGGACTGGTGATCAAGATCGCTTCATTTGAAGTACTGCCATCACATGTGTGCTTTTGAACCTTGGTGGCTACATCCCTTCCAAAACTGGAGGAGAGAGCAAAGGGGACTGCAGACACAGATACCAGTAACATAACCCCTACAGAGGACCTTCTCTTACGCTGCCTTTTATAGGGACGGAATGCATTTTAGACTTTTTTTCTACTTTCCTTCTCCAGTCTCTATTATGAGCAGGTGCAGAGGCTATCGCAAGCAAAGGGCATCACAGCCAATAAATACAATCAAGAAAGTAACACAACGCACACGTAAACCCACACTCTAATTAAACTAGCTGTCCTCACTATGCATGGAATACTCCTTACAGCAATTCTGAGCTGGGGGGTTCAGCAGCATAACATTCCAAGTGCCTTATTAGTTTACAGTAAGATGAAAATGTTGGCAGAAAAGTAACCAGTGACATAGCAGGAGTCTCATTTACAAAACTAAGGGGATATCAGCTGAGCAAGACACCTTTTGATGAAAAATAACACATGGTAGGAAATACAGCCTTACTACAATTCTCTATTTTTTTAGCATAGCCCAGAAAACATCAGCAGGATCTGTGTTTTAAGCCCTACATTGCCAGCATATCTCTCTCTTACCAAACTGAAGAGAGAAAAGAAAAAATCAATACATTTTTCCATGCTGTGATTGGGCTTTTCTAATCACCTTTTCAAGAGCAGGAAAGATTAAATCAGTTCTAAGTCTCAACTGTCACAATCACAGCATTCAGGGAGGCAGTGACAGGTAGTTTAATTACTCCTATTAATAGGCTCATCAGTTTCTATTTCTCATCTTTTTTTAGTCTCCTTCACAAGCTACAATTTGAAGTTCTGAGCAGAAGATGAGGATTACTCCCAACAATGAGGAAGTTCACAAGTGTTTCCAAAAGGTAACTTCTATACTTGTTCAGATGTGTGAGTAGGGACATGCAGAAAACCCAACGTATACTAGAGATCCTTCACAGGCTTCAGAAGACCCCAAATCCAAATTCAACTATAAGTGGCCACGGACTGAAAATCAACCCACCTAGTTTCACCATCTTAAGCAGAAGAGGACAGCCCAATGTTGCAGAAGTTATACTTCAATTGATATTACTTAAAGAGATGTATCAAATTTCAGAATTGGTATTTTAGATAAGAATATAACCGTCTTTTACCTTTTTATGACCGTAATTCCTTGTAAGTCTGACATTTACCTTAACCTCAGCCCAAAAAGGACTGCTAACACTAGACAAAC
This sequence comes from Ibycter americanus, assembly GCA_035590275.1. NCBI lineage: Eukaryota > Metazoa > Chordata > Aves > Falconiformes > Falconidae > Ibycter > Ibycter americanus. Next base: position 95,390,167 of record JAVJGI010000001.1, read on the forward strand.
ACCAAAATACATTAAGGACAGCGAGAAGCTACAACAAAGAAACAGATTCATCTGCTTATCATCCTGATTTTCCAGTGCCACGGGGTTTTGAGATCAGACCGAATGTGCTAATAAACGAAGAGTCCAGATCAGGTCAGCTTACCAACACTCATTTGAAAGCTGGCTCGCGTTTTAGTTTCAGTAACATCACTAGCGCTGGACTAGAGAGAGCAACACGAGCCTCCCTGGCCTGGGATACTGGGCCGAGAACTGAGTGGGACGCCAGGCGGATAAAATTCATCTCCCAGCTCCAGCTCAAGCGCACACGCGGGTGCAGGGAAACTCGCTTGGAACACCCGCCCGCACCCCCTCCCCGGCGCCAATGTTACCATGGCAGCTCTGGCCTCTGCACGGGGGCCGGTGGACCCCGAAGCCATCCGGCTCCCTCGCCCCACCGGGCCCGCAGCCAGGCCGGGGTGGACCTAGCGAGCAGGAAGGGCAGTAAGGCCGGGAGCTGCGAGGCTGCGCACACGCGTGGGGCTCGGCCTTCCCTGGCCACAGACCCCCCGCAGCCCTCGGGGTCCCCAGCCCGGGCTGTTCCGGGCGG
>JAVJGI010000001.1:95392044-95414436 GCA_035590275.1 Ibycter americanus
CTCCGGCGCGGCCGGGGGAGGCCTGAGCGCCGGGCGGCTGTGACCGGCCTCGGGATGGAGGCGGCGGCCTCGGCGGGTGGTGGCATTTCCTGGGGCTTCCTGCTGGGGAGGGTCTGGATGCACCCGGCCAGCTTGCAGCTGCTGTAGTGCGGAAGAGCGTTCTGCCTTACGGACGGGCGTGCAGCAGGCAGAATGGCTGCTGATTCCTGGTTAGCCGCGGCTGTAAGAGGCGGCTGACAGCTATTAGAATGGCGTACAGGATCAACTTCCGATTCTTTAATTTTGTTTTGGCGACTTAGGTGCTCCTCTGCGTATCTTGCAATAAGTCGTAGCTTCTGTTTTATTTGCATCTGCAGATGGCGGGCGAGAAGGCAGCTGGTGAGAAAAAGCCAGCCGAGAAGGCACCCAGTGAGAAGAAGCCAGGCAAGAAAAAAACTGCTGAGAAGAAGCCAGCTGAGCAGAAGACAGGCCAGAAGGAAGCAGGTGACAAGAAGAAGAGGGTTAGGAGGCATCATGCCAGCCGTAACCCTGTCCTGGCCCGAGGTATTGGGAGATATTCTCGGTCAGCCATGTACGCCAGAAAAGCATTGTACAAGCGCAAGTACACTGCTCCGGAAACAAAGGTAGGACAATAAATACTGCATTTAAATAATCACGATTTTCATGGTGACTTTGGTTTGAAATGTCATTATGTTTTCCCTTTTCCTTGCCTACAGATAGAAAAGAAAAAGAAAGAAAAGCCACGCGCAACCATCACCAAGCCAGTGGGTGGAGACAAGAATGGAGGCAGCCGTGTGGTTAAAATCCGCAAAATGGTAAGGAAAAGAACTCAGACATTCACAGTTTAATGTTTTTAGGTGTAATTTTTGACTAGGTGATGTGCCTCTTGGTGCCGCGCTTCACTGAACTGTCAGCAGTTACATCCTTGAGATACGGACCCAGCGACTGTCATTCTTGGGCAGATGCTGGTCATTTAGAGAACAGTTAGTAGGCACGAGTGGGTTCTTTTCTGCAGTTTGTGTTGCTGTGCTGAAGCAGAAGCACGTGTAGAAATACAGAGCTGGTCTGAAATTTCGTTGTTGCATAGTTTTGCAGAAGATACTCAGTGTGTTCCTGAAGTGCTGGTTGCAGCAGAAGAAAGATCTTTCAGAAGAATCATCTTTAGGGAAACAGTATCTCTTACAAAAGAAAGAATTTAAACTGTAGTGAAAGCTTTCTGTCCTGTAGAATACACGGTAGTACATGGCTTTGCTCTTCTTCTTCCAGCCCAGATACTATCCCACTGAAGATGTTCCTCGCAAGCTTTTGAGTCACGGCAAAAAGCCCTTTTGCCAGCATAAGAGGCGGCTGCGGGCCTCTATTACTCCAGGAACTGTTCTGATCCTTCTGACCGGCCGTCACAGGGGCAAGGTAATGGGGAACTCCTTCCCGTTGACTCTCAGGGTGGCTTTGCAGCATTTCTGTGCTGAAACTGTTTTGACTGAGCTGAAGTACCATGAATTTACCAGCCAATTTTATGGGATGCTGCTCAACCACTAGATAACAAATCTGCAAATCTGTTTTTCTGTGAATTGTCTAGATGCTTTCTCTTGTCTTGCCTTTAGGGAAAACAGTCTTTAATGTTCTACACTGTGCTGCAAGGCAAACAGGCTAGTCCAGTTGCTTAGACAAAATCAAGGGAGTCTTGCTGCAACGCAGAAAAGCGTGTAGACTTGTGTCATGCTAACTTTGCACTGCAGAATAGCAGAGCCGATGCCTCTTTCTGTTACTGTTGCGACAAGGACCTCATCTTAGACTAGATATTGCAAAGGAAGAATTACATTTTTGTTCTTGACCTAATTATCAAGGTAACACTCGATTGTTACATTGAGATTTGTTCTTCATCTTAATGATGTTACTAACAGGTCTTAACTGACATCCTTTATTTTCTTTAATTTTTTGGCTTCAATGTCACATTACTTAAAAGAATGCTGTTCAAAGAAGGAGAACATGACCAGAAAGAATAAAATGCAACTAGGGGGTGGCTGTGACCATGCGATATGTTGTGGTGCCCCTCTCGTCTTTATCTTTTTCCTGCCTTTAGCTCATACAGAGAATTTGGGTGACAGGATGGCTGTCTCGCCATTCTGCAGAATAGGCAAAGATTAAAAAAATGTACTAGTTGGCTTTGCTCAGCCTTGAATGATGAAGCACGTGGAGAGATGCGATCTGTCGTAGATGAGGTAACTGTGAGAAATGTTGGTAGTTTGGCTTAGGTGGTGGTTACTTTTCAAGGCATGCGGTTGCGGCCATGCCTGGATGCTTTATCGATGCTGACACCAGTGACGCAGGCCGAGGTGGGCATGGTCCTGGTTTGGTTGCAGTATTTGAGACTGCTGGGACCTGAGGACTGATATGTCACATCTCATCTCTTTTCAGCGTGTTGTCTTCTTGAAGCAGCTTGCTACTGGCCTTTTGCTTGTTACAGGTAAAAAAACTTTTATATAAATGTGATTATTTTTGTTCAGGAGTGGGGCAGTGGATTTGGAGATTTTTGGGTGGGTTTCTTTTAAGTTCAGTTTGTCTCTGGGGACAGTAGCATTGCAGATCCTCCCGCAGATGGTTTGGCACATCATGTGTTCATGTGACTACATGGAATTAGTTTTGTGTTTTTCCAGGGAGGTGAATTAAGCTTCAATATCTGAGTACCTGGAAGAGATCAGGAAGCATTTGTTGGCTTTTCTAGAGGCTTTGGGGAAGGGCTTTTTGGATTGTTCAGATTCTAGCTGTAGGTGTCTCTGGAAGAGACTAGTCATCTCCTGCACCACAAAAATGCAATGTAAAAGCAGTGGTTGTTCCCAGGAAAGTAACCTTGTTCTCTCTTTTGTCTTTCCTCTGCCTTTAGGACCCTTGGCTATCAATCGTGTCCCTCTGCGTAGGGCCCATCAGAAATTTGTTATTGCTACATCTACAAAGGTTGATATCTCAGGAGTGAAAATTCCCAAGCATCTCACTGATGCGTACTTTAAGAAGAAGAGGCTGCGTAAGCCCAAGCACCAGGAAGGCGAGATCTTTGACACTGAAAAAGAAGTAAGCAACATGCGTGTTCATTCTTTTTCCATGCTTTCATTAATATAAAGCCAGGCTGGAAAGAGGGGAAATACCATGAAACAAATGAAGAGTTGAATTTTAAGTGGTCCTCAATAAAGTGAGGTAATGCCACAAAAATGAATTAATACAGCAGCATTGAGATAAACCCCTTTTAAATTTGGGGATTCTTGTCTGCTTGTACCTTAGCAGAACAGCAGCAGTGATTATTCCAGTTAAATATCTTTTTTTGACCAAGAAACACCTTTACTGTTTTGATCCTGCCAACAGCATGCTGCTGGCTCCGGTATCTGCAACGTAAGCCAAACAGTGGCTTCAGTTCTCTCTGCCACCTCCGGTCTCCTACCATCTTTCCCATATTTAGAACAAATGGAGAAAAGATTTCTAAACGCCAGAACTCGGGGTTTGGCCTGAATTTTCTTATCTCCGTAGAAGAGTCTGAAGTCACTCTGCAGGATTTTAACATTATTCTTTGTACTTTCTAGAAATACGAGATAACAGAGCAACGCAAGTCAGACCAGAAGGCAGTGGATTCGCAGATCCTTGCACAAATCAAGAAGGTGCCTCAGCTCCGTGGGTACCTGCGTTCTACATTTTGTCTCTCAAATGGAGTCTATCCTCACAAATTGGTGTTCTAACTGTTCTGAAAGCACCACATTAAATTTGAAGGGAAAAAAGCAAGGATTTCTGGTCTCTTCATTGCAATCCGTAATAGAATGTGTTGCACAAATCTTGCAGTGTGTGCTATTTAACAGATAAGAAGCCTGTGGCATGAAATTCTGAGCAGCTATACGTAGATGACTAGAATTTTGAGTGTATAAGGTTTTGGATTTATGGGCTTTGGTAGTTTTTTCATTTTGAGTTTGTGGTTGTTGGCTGTTTTTTTTCACTATTTAGTATAAACAGGAAATCAGCATTCTTAACTGTGAATTAAGTTGGGGGGGAGGAAACCAAAACCCAACATAGTAGATATGACTGCTGGATTGACTACCCATCAGGACAAACTGCAGAACAAAATCCAGCCCAATGTCTGTGCTGGCCTATTTCTCTGCACCCTTACTGTGCTGAAACCAGTGCTTCGAGTATCTTGTGTAGAACCAGGTCTTGGCAAAAAAACGCTGCTAGGTAGGTAACTCGTTAGCATTTTGAAGCTTGTGTGCAGGTTTTTTGAGATAGTATTTCTGATGAACAGCTTTGATCCATCAGTAGCCACAAACCTCAGCAAATACAGCAACGTTTTAGGGGTGTTTCAGAAGCTATGACTTGCGTTTTGAATTGGAAACACTGGGAATACTCCACAGTGTTGCAGGGTAGCATCATCCCTGGAACCGTAACAAAATTTGGAATGTATGTCCCTTCCCAGTCCCTTATTTTTTCCCCTGTTCTTTGTTTATCCATGTGGGATGTAACGCTTTCAGTCAGGAAGAATACCACCTGCTTAGATCAAAAAGCAAAAGCGTGACTAAATTCTGTAGGCTCAGAAATGAGTTAAGAAACAGAAATTGTTTCTGTGAGAGGCAAGTATTTTTCTATCTGGGATACTTCCAGAGTCTCAGCAATTTTCCTATGTCAAAAACTGGCAGAAAGTGAGTTGAGAAAGTTAGTCATGTCTGTTTTCTTTATCTGTTGAGGTCAGTTACCAGATACCTGGAAGAGGATGCTTGGGCAGTAATGGGTCTGCTCTTACAGAAACTGAGGATGTACATATTAACAAATCTGGCATGCCTGAGCTGTTTCTTAGCCAGACTTATGCAGGAAACAAGGCTTATATAACTGCACCATCTGTCTTCCCATTAATTCTTAGCTGAAGGTAGCCAATGGGGTCAAACTTGACAGGGAGTAGAGGTTTCATACAAGCTTCATGAAAAGGGGATAGAAAAGGGAGTAATACAGCCCTCACTGAGGTAGAAGCCAGCATGTCGTGTACTAACCACACTCATTGGGAAGGAGGAATCGGGCTTCAGGTGCTCCAGAGCCAACAAGAAAACTCAGACACCGGCCGAATACCTGGCTCTGTGGTTGTCTTTAGCTGATGGTGGCTGATGTACACAGTATGGAAGTATTTAGCGCTGGTTACTCTTCCACATTCTTCCTCTTGATAACCAACATATTAAATATTAGTGTGGTTCAGCAGAGGGAGCCAGTGAGCAAGCTTTGTCCAAATGCAGAGCTGGCCTGCTGGCTGGGAACACAGCTCGTGTTGCTGCCTTGTGGTACTCCGAGAAGATGTTCTTTATTTTTCACTGTCATCGGAGCTATGTCTGTGATGAGTTACATCTTCTGTCGTATGTGGTTTGGTGGATAATGGGTATAGTCAGAGGTTTCTTAAGTTGATGTGAGATTTTACTGCAGTGGTGGGGCTGGCCTGTTAACATGAATCAGCTCTAAAAAGATGTTCCATGCATCTCACTGCTAGTACTAAGATAAGGTTGCTGATACTACCAGAGAAAGATCTTAACCCTATATGCTTAGAAAGCTTACTTAAAGTAAAAATTGTGTGTGGGAACACTTAAATGGGAAAAGTCCAAAACCAGCAAGGAGACTTCTGGGTCAAAATAGTTTGTAGCAGCATGTGATACTGCAAAGTCTGCAACAGATTTGGTCACACAGTTGCAGTCTTCAGAGGTACTAGTGCTTCCATCATTCCCTTCCCCTCTGGAATGGGGAAGCTGTAGTAACAAAATAGCCCTATGGGCTAGTCTAAGAATAATCAGACATTTAGATAAAATGGTATTTTCTATAATTACTGATTGCTTTGACACATTCCTCATTTGTGTATCAGAAGATAGGAAATGGTACTTGGAACCATTAACCTTGTTTACTGAAAGGGGAAGCTTTGTCTTCCAGTGTGCTGTCAGGAAGTGATTTGGTAATTAATTCAGTTATCTTAATAGGTCCTGGTATGGATAAATGGCCTCGCATGCTGCCATTGCCTCCCTCGCCCCAGCCCTGTCACTAGTCTGACAAGGTGGTGACCAATAACACAGCCATGCAAGGTGGGGAGAGAGAGGGAGGAATTAATGTTTTCATGCTGGTTGAGATCCCCGAACTGAGTCACTGTGGGACCAGATGAATGTTGCTGTCGGCACAAAGGGGGGTGGGAGCAGGCCTGCTTCTGGGGGTGCTAGCTGTTAAGTTTTAACGCCAAATCGTGCCTTCACAGCACTGAGCAGCTCCTCGGGCTTTTCTGCAGAAAGTGGAGACAGCAAAATCCCCGTCTTTCGTAAGGAGAGGCAGCCAGTGGACAGCTGGGATTTGTCTTTCTCTTAACCTCTAAAATATTTTCCCTGAGTTCTGTGAAATCTGGCTTTTCTTCTGAAATGGGATGAGGGATGGAAAAGAGGAAAAACAAGGACTGTACAGATAGCCAACACAGAAACAAAGTGAATATTCAGAAGGATTTTTTAGTCTAGATAATACTGTCCACTACCTGAAAAATACTTCCATCACATAAAGAGCTTTTGTGTGTGTTCTCGCTGTCCTGCAGCTTTTCTCATTCTGAGCATGTAAACAGTTCTGCAGTCCTCGCTAGCTGAGTCATTGCTTTCCACAGTGCATCCCCCACAGAAGAAGCTAGAGACATCCAAAGCCTCAGTCACCCAATCAAAAGTGCTGGAGATGTGCAGGTCCAAAAATAGTGACAGGCTCAACCACAGCAGCACTTCATTAGCATCAAATATGCTCTTTGCTTCAGCTGCCTAATAAAGTGATATGTAATTATAATAAAGCATCCTATTGAGAGGAAAGATAGAGGGATGTTGGCTTTCTCAGGGAATTGGTAATAAGATGCAATGCCTTGTTATCTACAGACACCTATTTTTACCTATTAGCTGCCTCTGTGAAATGACCTGGTGGATTCAGTCCAGCCCAGAGAGGCTATGTTGACTGCTGTGGTGGCTGGCTGTCTCAGGGAGTCAGACAATAGCTTTGCTTCTGGGACTAGGATCCTTAGGAGAAACGAAGCTTATTTGCAAGACAAAGTACTTCGGGAATGTTACCTTTGGTATATCAGGTGTGAGACAATTGGTTTTAACATTAATTAAGAGAAGACACTATGGCTGGAGCATGAAGGTGCTTTTACAGGACTACCACACGTACCATTTTTGCCAGGTGTTGAGGAAAATATGCCAAATGTCCAGACATCCAGTGATCAGCTATTCCATTCACCTATGCTATGAAATCATATAATCATTTAGGTTGCAAAAGACCTTTAAGATCATCGGGCCCAACTGTTAACCCAGCACTGCCATCGCTAAACCATGTCCCTAGGCATCACATCTACACATCTTTTAAATACCTCCAGGGATGGTAACTAAACCATTTCCCCCAGCAGCCTGTTCCAATGCTTGACAACCTTTTCGGAGAAGAAATTTTTCCTAATAGCCAATCTAAACCTCCCCTGGCACAACTTGAGACCATTTCCTCTTGTCCTATCGCTTGTTATCTGGGAGAAAAGACCAACCCTAACCTCACTACAACCTCCTTTCGGGTAGTTGTAGAGAGCGAGAAGGTCTCCCCTGAGCCTCCTTTTCTCCCAGCTAAACAACTCCAGTTCCCTCAGCCGCTCCTCGTCAGACTTGTTCTCTAGACCCTTCACCAGCTTTGTTGCCTTTCTCTGGACACGCTCCAGCACCTCAGTGTCTTTCTTGTAGTGAGGGGCCCAAAGCTGAACGCAGTGTTTGAGGTACCTTGTCACACAGGGGCAGCCGAACCTTTTTCCCCCAGTGTATTTCCACCTGATCACTGCCCTTCCTTTCCTCGTGGTTCACAAAACTGTTGCCACCAGTATACCCAGCCTCACTTCTGCAAAAAGGCATTCTGGATCTCCCCACAAGCTCAATAAAGAATAAATAGAATTTGGGGACAGTTTCTTTGTCTTCACCACCTGGAAGAAGCTCTGCTTTAGCCTCATAGAAAATGTAGGCAATATCATGAGAGACTATTCACAGAAAAGAGCTGGCCTAGGCAGCCTCCCTCTAGTAAGTGCAAGAGAACTCCTTCCGCTCTTCTCCAAGTCCTGATTCCCGTGACACTTCAAGTGATTCAAACATTAGAAACCCCATCCAAATGGATTCCAGAACTTGTTCCAGATTCTCTGCATATTCTTCTTCCAGTACATTTTGTTTCTTGTCTTTCAGTGCAGAGGGCTTCCTGGTCTTTCCTTATTAAAATCAACTGGGTTTTAAGATCAAAACTGTTTTTTACAGTTTTCTAACTCCAGGTGAGCAATTACCCTGCTCAGTTTGAAACTGGGCAGCAGAGTTCTACCCTGTCCCTGGCTCACTGTGAAGGCTGCGTTAATGAGGTCTCCTAAAGTTCCACTAAGGTAAGAGGTCACACTGTTTTCCTGTGGTGTTCAGGTGATTAAGCAGCATACCAATCTACAAGTATCAGTGGCTCCTATGATTTTATCAGCTATTACTCTGTTACAAGACAGACCAAGCTTAGTCTAAGAGATGTCGAACTACACAGGAGAGTCTTACAAACTCCACTACACTTTCTTCCATCATTATTGTCCTGAAATAGCAGGTCACATAAGTGACATAATCATATGGGTACAGTATTATGAGCTCCTGCTCCTGTTCTGGTTTGGAGACAGCATCTGAAGTTCCCAGTGACTTGTGTGGGATGTGAGGATGCAGGAAAAGCAGAACTATTTACCTGTTAACTTGATTTCTCCAGCTCTCCTGCATTACAGTCTGCACTAAGCACTTGACAACTCATTGTTTAAGCAATTAGAATAATTAAATCCATATTTTTATAAGGATCTTATTCATAATAGTTCTCACTATTTTTTTCCTCATTGCTCAGGAAGCCACTAATTGAACAAAGTGAACCAGTCCCACTAGCTGTAGTCAACATTTGCACTGAGTCATGGTAGAGGGTTGGTCTGTGATGGTTACATGTGGAATTTAACGTGCTTGGCAACAACCAACCCTGACATTTCTTACTTGTTTAGTTGCTTTTTCATTGTTTGTTTGTTGTTTGGAGGTTTTTTTAGATTAGACCAATTTCAACCCTCTCGCAGATGAAGAGTCAAAAAATGTTTTTGTCAGCTGCCGGCCTTTTTTGGCCCATTTTATCCTGTTTTTGCCCCCATTATTTCAATGTTTCTCTTTCTCAGTGGAAATGACTTTACATGATAGATTGTACACACAGCCAGCAACTTCTATGACCTAACCATGGTGCACGCTATACCAGACATAAATACTTGCTAGTAGTAATAATGATAAGGAGAGAGGAAGCATGGTAGTCAAAATACTACTTGAGATTAAAGAAATTTCATTTTTTTTTCTTAGCTTTATTGATTTTCTGTGTGATCCTGAGCAAGTAACTTAATTTCAGTGAGGTCGATGTTCATATACCTGCAGAACAGCAGTAACACTTTCTCATACCAGGTCTCAAGAAGTGTTTTAAACTTAGAATCATAGGATCATATAATCGTTTAGGTTGGAAAAGACCTTTAAGATCATCAAGTCCAAGCATTAACCCCACACTGCCAAGTCCACCACTGAACTACATCCCTAAGCACTGCATTTACGTGTTTTTTAAACACCTCCAGGCATGGTGACTCCACCACCTCCCTGGGCAGCCTGTGCCAATGCTTGACCAGCCTTTCGGTGAAGAAATTTTTCCTAATAGCCAATCTAAAACTCCCCTGGCACAACTTGATGCCATTTCCTCTTGTCCTGAAAAACTTCTGCAGACATACAATTTATGACAATGCCCTAAAATACGTAAAAGAATAAAAAGTCTATGCTTGGATGACACTGATGGGACCCGATCCATTATTCTAATCTTCCCCTACTAAGATCATATCAATATTTAATACTGAAAAATAAAAACATTGTGTCATGTTGAAGACTGGCAGAGGTGGCATGAGGAACAAACATCTTCTTATTCCTATTTTTCAGTGGTAAAGTCATTTTTCACAGAACGTAGTCCATTATATTTGTACAGGACAGTACAGCTAAAAGATTTAGAGACTCTGGTAACATTCTGTGTTTCTGCATTTTGTCCAATTAGCAGTTCCTAGCACTTGGCCTGCAGATTTTTTTTCTAATGATCATAATAAACCACTTCTCATACTTTATGTACACTGAGCACATTGGCTTTGTAACACCCAGCAGAGGTAAAAACTGCCATTATAACACTGAGAAACTGTACACAAAGGTAAAATGATTTATTCAGTCCATTGGAGCAAGTCAGTGGGATGCAGAGAACCACACCAAGTAGCACTAGGAAAAGCTTTAAACCTCATGAAGAAAACAGGAGACTAAAGCAGAAGCAATTACATCTTCATCTATTTTGTCAGTCCTACTTGATATCGAGGTTTTCCACTCACTTGACAGATGCACTTAGGATGTAATTGTTTTTAAAATTAAGGCTTTCAGATATCACCATGTGCTATACATGGTATCCTACTGTTCAAAATGCCCATTTTCACATGAGGAAATAAATTACAAAGGTAAAATGTACTAAACCAGTCCTAGGCAGCAAGCTTGATATACAAGGGAGAAAGGTTATTTTTCAGAACAAGGAAATATGAAGGCCCTAAAAAGAATGATGCAGCCTCAAAATGTTTTACTGGAGATGTTTAGGTAAAATCGGTATTCAAATTACTGGTTTGAATGTCCTGCTAAGCTGAAATGAAGATCCATTTCATGGCATTCCATAGAAATTGGTGGGTAACTATAACTGTTTCTTAAAATAAACACAAAAAATAAACAAATGCCCCTCTAGAATCAGAGAACTGAAACAACAGCAACTATTACTCAAACGACAGGCACATGGCAAAGCTTCTGTGCATTGCACATTATCCACATGGCTTCTCTCTGGACTGACACAGAAAGTGCAAAAACGGCATTTGAAATCTGGAGCTTTGTGTTTGTGTGAGAGAAAAAACCAAACCCATGCACATACTAGGGACACAGAGGGACAAAAAGGAAAACTGCATTTTGCGACTGCTGATGCAAGAGAAAACTTTGAGAGCAGTTTGGTGTTTTTTTTGTCAAAACACTGGCTTTGGTCAAAGCACTGTGCACAAAAATCTGTGGTTAATTTAATCCAACACTCTAAAAAAAAGACTTTTTCATGCTTTGTAAATAAGAAGGACTTCATCAAGGCAACATCTAGCATCATCATGTAACTGTCTTCTAACACAGGGAACCCATGAATCTCTGGCTACCAGCTTGAATCAAAAAAATGAAAATAACACAAATAACATCACAAATTATGTGGCTTGGGCTACTTGAAATAACAGATGATTTCACAATTACCTCAGAAGGGTGTCCCAGCATAAGCCAGTCAGTGCAGCTGTCTCCTGGGGATTTATAAGAATACTCATTAGAATTTGTATCATTCTTCCCATCCTGCCACCCCAAACTGCAACTTTTCATGTCACTCAATTGGCCACTGCACCAAGCCTGGGTAGACTGGATAATCGAGCCTAAGAAATGGCTTTTTTGTGCGTTTGTCATGCACAATTAACAGCCATATGACAACCATCTGGAAGAATGGAAGAATGAGGACAATACTCGTAATATGGTCACTGTATTGCATGTGAAAGGCTAGGCTGATGCTGTCTGTTTGTGAACCAATAATCTAATGAAGGTGGTGATACTGGTATAGTCCTCTAAATAGTTGGTTGGCTTTGGATGACTGACAGATAGTGCTGCTTTCAATTCTTCCGTTGATTGATTGCTCATGGAGTTATTTTAGTTGAAGGGCAATTAACTGTTCTTCATGGTTTATCTGTAGGCTGCTTGTGATGTTGTTCTTTTTAAAGAAACACTGCTATGTTGTTAAGCATCAAGTCAAGGGTTTACAAAACAATTCCAGAAAGGACTGACTTTTACCTGTCAACACCAGGATTTCATTAGCACTTGACATGCCACTGCAGCATTCATAAACTCTACAATATTACAAGTGAAGAAACTGTCCTACCTGTAGCAGCATGAAAAGGCTTTCAGCCATCCTGGCTTCATCTAGGGGCCAGTCCATCACAAGTCTGTGGAATGATCAATTATTTGCCTTTACTGGTTTATGCCATCTGGCTGTAAGGAACAGAGGGAAAAACAGGTGAGTCATAGTGAGCATAGGAAGACTGCACCTCTCACAGCAATCAGCAACATCTCTTCACTAACAAAACCACAATAGACATCTATATCCTTTTTTGTTTGTCTCACTCATATTTATATCCCATCTAGTTGTTCACTCACTGTGACTTTATTGTATAATCATTCTTACTTTTCCTTTAAAAGTAGATTATTGGCTGGAAATTATACAAAAGAGATACTGGAAAGAACAGTAGAAATGCTTCAAGAAAGGAAGGAAGGGGAGGTAGGCACTATGGGAATAGCACCTTTGGAGAAGTGGGCACTTACAGCTGCAAAACACCACCACACTGAGAGAAAAATTGTTCTCCCCAGAGGAAAAGGCATTCCAATTTGCGCTGCATGGTTTCAGTTTTCAATTAGTGGCTTTCAGTTTTAAGTTTGTTTTGAATGCCTGTCACCATTCAAGAGAAAATCACTACAGACTATAGCATTTTCTTTGGCCAGGGATTCACTGACCTGGCTTCCTTTTCTTAGGGAAAAGGGTGCTGCAGTGCTGCAATGCCTGTGCAAACCTGCTAATTAAGACTTCACAGGATCTCGTATCTGATTTGTGAATTTCACGTAAAAGAGAAAGATAAAAGAGTTAAGAAGCCACCTCATTTAAAATTCTCATTTAAAAAACTGCTTTGGCTCTTTTCTTTGGTGTCCTGTTGTTTCAGACTCTCTAGTCACTGTTACCTCTTTTGTAACACCCTTGCAAGTTATCCTTACTTAGAGATGTGCTTATGAAAGGCAACTCATTTTTGGATGAATAACATGTAATGAGTTGTGGGGTTTATTCCCAATATTGCTAACTCAGCATGAGTGACTGAATAGATGTTTTTGTCAGGATTGGCATACCTTTATCTAAAACATATGTAAAGACCCAGCGCTAGCCTTTTGTAGCAAACAGCTGCCTCAGGCCTTTCATTCTGGATGACACCTACAAAACATGGCTGGTGGAAGCAAGCTGGCAAAATTCTGCTTTTTGCCACCTTTGAGTAATTCCTCCATCATTCAGTCCATCACTACTTTTCCTGTGGACAAGCTATTACATGACATTCCCAAAGCTGGTTTTTTTTTCCCCTTTTCTTTTTCCTTCCTACAGTTCCTTCTGCTTTCTCCCTGACATGGGTATGGAAATTACTTTGAACAGAATAGAAAAAATAGTGCATGGACTATGAAAACCATCTAATCCTGCACCATGAGATCAGCTAAGTCCCCATCAGACCTAACAGATACTTGCCTAGTGCATTGCTAAAGCCCTCCGTTAACAGAGGTCCCACAGCCTCAGAAGGCAGTCCAGTCTCCCGCTGAACACAGCGTACCAATGGGGAATGTTTCCTGATGTCTGCCCTCTGTCTCCCCAGCTGTAGTTTAAGCCCATGATTTTTTCCTGTCAACAGCAGCTTGCTGGTTCTCTCCCTGCTTCATCCCTTCCCACATTTGTTACCATGTCTCCTCTCTGCCTTCTCTTCCCAAGACTGAATTTACCAAATCTTTTCAAGCTTTCCTCACTGGCTATGTTTTCAAGATGCCTGATTGCTCTCAGCAAGACTTTCCCCAGCCCATTCATGGGCTTCTTGAAACACAGTGATCAATTCCAAATGCAACTATCCAGGTGGTGCTTCGTGTTTAGCTTTTAAGCAGTTTTGTTCCATGTCTGTAAAACATCACAGTAAGATTTTGTTTTTGAATGAAGCTTACAGCTGCTACAGAATTATAGATAATAAGAAAAAATAAGTAGCATAGACAAATTCTTGCCAGCCATAGTAATCCCTGCTTTCCACCCACTTATCTATTCATACATTTGATTTTACTGTATTTATTATATGTATTTTAAACTCTCAGTGTCAAAATGCTCCTAACCTTACCATATGATCGATTTAGACTGAGATATACGAATGAAATTGAACTAACCTTCCTAGATAGTTCGACTTTCTGGTACTCTAAAAAGCCATGAAAACTTATAATTATTTTATTCCTAGAGTGTTTTCTGTAACAAATCAAGACTTCTATCAACAAGAAATGAAAAAGCCAAGATGCACTCATTTCAATTTTTTTATTAGTTCTGCTTTGTCTAGAGGAAAAGCATCCTTATTCACAAAGCGTAGCTCCTGAATTGGAATAGTTTGAAATCTGGTTAGGTAGGGTAGGCTGATTATTACTGTAGCACAAAAATGCTGAAGCCTGAAGCAAATATTTAGACATGAGACAAAGATATATTATGGGATATTTATGTAAGAAATGTAAGTTACAGAATACCCATAGTAGTTAATTGCTATATTTCTTGACCTGACCTCTACAGTTGATGGGAAATACATCGTTCCACTAGCATACAAAGGATATGAGCACACTGGCCTACCTGTCCTTTCTTCTGACTTTTCATTTACTTCCAGTTACGAGCTCAGTTCAGTTCAGTGAGGCTTTGTTGACAATGTAAAAGTTAAAAGAAAAAAAAAGGAAAAAAACAAAAGACTGACAGAACTGTCTGGTGTCTGTCAGAATTTGGCAAATCCAGATTGGGTAGATACCTTCACAAGTAGATATAATCGTCCCCATATTCATGGCTTTGTGTTAGTGCAGACCATTCATCCCAAAGTGAGAGTGAAAGAAAAATGCTGTACTGGGAAGCTTCTCCCAGGAATTTTTATTTGTGGTTCTAATGGGATGAATGGAATGTAAAAAGGAGACAAAAAGGTACTAGAATGTAAGTACTATAATTAAAAAATCTCCTCTGTTGCCAGGAATGATATAAATAAGGATAAGTTGTTATAAATAAAATATAAGCTCCTGTAGATGTCACAACAATATTTTTCTGCAACACTATACAGACTGTCCCTAAGGAAGTCTTAATGATATGGGAGATTTTAAGAAAATCTACAGCTGGCATAAAATTTGCCAGTAATTGAAATCAACTCATCCTGTGAATAAGTCATATTTAACAGAACTTAATTAAAATAAGAAAAAATTGGAGCATAATGTTAAAACAGATATTTGGAGTTTTCATTTCAATACTAATTTTATCCAGCATCAAAATTATTAATAAATTATATCAAATAAAAATAAATTAAAACAACATATGGATTCGTCCTGGCCCCACGCTGGGCACCAAAAAGGACTGTCGTGGTTTAATCCCGGGTGGCAACCAAGCACCACGCAGCCGCTTGCTCACTCCCCCCAACCCAGAGGGGTGGAGAGGAGGATCAGAAAGGAATGTAGAACTTGAGGGTTGAGATAAGAACAATTTGGTAATTTAAACATAATAAAGAGATAAGAACAATTGTAATAACAATAGCAATAATAATAATAACAATTAGGATGGAAAGGTGGGAAAAAGGGTAAAATCCAAAGGAAAAGGGAAAAAGGGGAAAGAAACCAAAACAAGTCATGCACAGTACAACTGCTCACCACCCACTGACCGATGCCCATCCAGTCCCCGAGCAACGATCCCCCCCACAACTAACCCTCCAAGTTTATATACCAAGCATGGCATCCCATGGTATGGAATACCTCTTTGGCTGGTTCAGGTCAGCGCATTATCAACATTGTTCTCACATCATAGCCAAAACACAGCACTGTACTAACTACTAAGAAGAAAGTTAACTCCATCCTAGCTGAAACCAGGACAGGATTAAATAAAAATCTTACATGATATAAAGTAAAATTGGAATAAAAAGAAAACTGAAATAAGTTAATTGTCCTGAAATGTACTTTTTCCCCTGAAATGTTACATTGCAAATGTCAACATTTCAGCTTTTTATTCTGATTGGGATTAAACACCTTTGATAAATATTCCATATAACTCTGCCCAGTTCTCAGTGAACTTTGAGACAATGTCTGTGTAGGGCCATCCTGATGGGGAGAGAGAACTAATTTCTCCCAGGGATGTAAGTTTTGTAAAACACAGATCTTGTTCGAGTATAAAGTAACATGAACTTAGCCTCCCCACCCGAACCCTGAAGCTAGCCAGCTAGTTAACCAGCTGCCTAGTTAACCAGGGGAAGATATCCCAACAGCAGAGTGTTGGTGGCCTGGCCACAGGGAGCTCTTCCCCTCCTGAGCACCTGCAAGGACAAGGCATGATGCTTCCCCACCTTGCCATGCAGCTGCAGCTGCTATCCCCATCCCTCACGTTTCCATCAGGCTTCGGTGATGTGAACATCCTTATCCTCCCCCAGGAAGTCTGATGGCAGGTTTGACAACATGCTTCAATCAGCACTGAATGAACATTTCAGGGAGTCTAATGAATCAGACACAAACCCCAGCAGATCACCACACCCATCTCCTGTAGGAGTCGTGGACAGGGAGTTAACATCCCACTTGCCTGGGCCCTGCACTTGGACAGCAGCATGATCCAGAGGTTAATGCATCCCATTTTCTGCATGACATACTGAGGATGACTTTACGTTGTAATTCTCCTTGAAATACAAGCGTGAAGTAAAACAGGTTGTGTTCATACTGTTTAATGTAAAGGAGGAAAATATATTTCTATTTAAAGATGAGAAGGCTTTAACATGTTTAACGGATCTGTTCTCATTTTTTACTATCAGAGATTTAAAGTTATGATATAGGGCTGTGACTCCAAGTGGGACGTATAATTTTACTAAAATTAAAGCTGAGGTCTTTTAACACAAAATAGCAAAAAAATGGACATTTTAGATCCATCTGCCTTGGAACAAAGAACATATTTGAGTAACAAGGCGATGCTCCGAGAAGGAAAAACAAAAGTCTGTATGTTCTGTGTCAGTAGCTGGAATTCTTTCTGGTTATCAATGAATAGCTCTCAAACATGGGGATTTGCAGGACTAGTAGTTGAACCAATTTACTTGGGAAATTATAGAAAATTATTGAAATACAAATGTAGAAATTCAAACTTTCTTGATAGTCTAATAGAAAACCAGCTTATGACACTGTCCTTTTCCAAGAGTTTTAAATAAAACTTTATGTAAAATATGGCATAAATATGAAGCTAGAGATAGTTCTGATGAAAGATATATTTTGTGTTTGTGTCTAAGTATCAGCCCCATCTCTATGCTGACCACTTGCTGCGTTACAATAGCGTTACCAAGCAGTCCTCATCTCTTTTACAAGACATAGAAAACACAGCCAATCTTGCAGCATACATTGATCCAAGAAACTACCATTTTTGTAACTCATTCTTGAGAACCAATTTTGAAATCATCAGATCTCGGCCAAGCTATTAGGGATTTTGTCAATTTAACATTACAAACCCTGAGAAACACTTTCTAAAGTGGATCTTGTAATAATTTGTATGAATTATATAAATCCACCTTGTTACATTTATATTTTTACAATATTGAGCAGAATATTGTAGCAGACTTTTTTTCATTTATTTTTTTCCTCATTTTATTGCACCGGTTTTCAGGGAGGTTGAATTTTAAAACAGTACCGAATAGCTGTATTTAAAACCTACCTATTTTTGGATATTAATAATGAGTCTTCTGAGACATTAGAGATTCAGAAATTCAGGACAACCACTAAGGGATCTGTTCAGCTCCCAACCACTGTTCCTCACTGATGGGCAGCACTTAAATACTTCCCTCCGTAAAAGGCTACTTGCATTAAATTCTTGAATAAGAAAATGAGACATGAAATTTCTGAGAGTAATGCTAAATGCCAGCTTTCTTTGTTTCTGCATGTGAAATACTGCAAACAGAATTTAAACGTAGGTTGTTATTTCATTTACAATCCCAGTATGAGTCAACAATATCATACAGCTGCAGAGAAAGCAAAGATGATACTGAGACACTTAACAGGAATATTGCATCAAAGACACAGGAGTCTGTCCAAACCATTTCACACTGGTAAGGTTTCATCTAAAATAGCAGCAGCTCAAGAGCAATGCGGACAAGTTGGAGGAAATCCCAAAGAGCAGGAAAATGATCAGACTTCCAGAGTACATGGCCAACAGAGAAAGTTTGAAAGAATGGGGATTATTTAATACAGAGACGATGGAGCGGAATTGTCACAGTCTTCACACATGAAAAAGACTGCACATAAGAGGAAGGAAATAAACTGTTCTCTGGGCCTACAAAAGCTGAAAAAAATGAAAAAGCTTAAATTACAGTAACACAAGTTCAATTAAGCATTAGGAAACGCCCTAACTGTAATGACAATTCAACAATGGAATAGATCGCAGGTGGAGTCTCCATCACTCTAGATGGGACAGGTGTGTGTCGCAAGTAGTGTTGTTGCAGCTTGCATCACAACACTGGACTAGAATGCCTCTAAGAAAACATTCCAGCAGTTTTATTACAATTCTATAATTTACATTTGTTTCATGTCCAATTTAAGGCTATGTTTGCGAGGTAGGTGATTCATACTCATGTTCCCTATGACAAAATTGTGCTTATTCATTTTCATTAAAAACTCTCCTTATTTGTTCTTCCTTCCTCAAGCCTACCTTGCTATCAGTCAGAGTCTTCTTCAGAGGTTATTGAATATTTCTCCTTAGTAATTAAAATACATTTCTGAAGTTCGAAATCTTTTTATTTCACTGTCTAGTTTGTTTTTTCTCCTCTGTCAAATACTGGGGGTTTTTTTCCACTTCAGTCCTTTCTAAGTTTTACTTGGAGAAAAATGAAGAAACTGTATTTTTTAATCACAGCTAGCGTGCCAAGAAATGCCAGTATTCCTTGCATAGTGGCCTTATTAATGATGGCATTTGGGCTCTCTAAATAACATGTACCAGGCAGAGGAGCCAGGATTCAGGGTATGGAAATCTGGTTATTGCAGACCACATAAAAATAGCAACTATTTCTTCTGTTTCACACATTTCTTAGTGCCACAATGGTCATTAAAACTGAAACTGACATTTCTAAATTAACAGAAAGATGTACAGCAAAGCCTCAGGATGAAAAGAATTTCCACCATACGTTATAACTGTTAATATAAAATTAATCTGGAGGGCGAGACAATGTTCCTTTAAATTCCATTACATAATAGGCAAATGGTCAATTCGAAGCATGAATACTGAATTTCCACTTTCAGCTCACAGAACTGAATTTTTGCCCGTAGACCCTGAGCATCTTCTGCTAAACCTCAGTAACTGTGATGCACAAAGAAGCACAAGGGCACATTCTGCTGCAGGACCAGAGACCTGCACCTCAGGAAGCTCATTCCAGAATCCAGCCACCAGACGCAGAGACTGCCACAGCCACAGCAGCTGTAGGCAGCTGACCCATACGCTCAAAAATAATTTTACAAAAAACCCTGGTTTTCTGTACAAGTCTATTTACAACTTAAGGACTGTATTTCTTCAGCTTGACGATTTGTGGCACAAAGTTATTCTAGTCTGTTTTTTGAGTCACACTATGTCCCATAATGTAGTACAAGACTTCTTTGTAGTTATTGCAGTACACCCCTGAATGCTACATTGAAGTTACAGTGGCTGACATTTTCTGGTGACATGCAGAGCAAAAATAATATTTTTTTTTCATTATATTATACAACATCTTCTGCAGTAGATGCCAGACAAACTGCATTACGTTTGCTGAATTCATTACAGGGCCCTAATATAGAAAATGTCACGTAGAAAGCTACGTCAGCATTCCATGCTATGTAAGCTTGCAGATTTTACAACAAACTGTTAATTCCCGAATTGTGGGCATCTAAAATAATTTAGTAAATCTTAAATTTACTAGTAATTCTTTTATTTACCTGCACTGAGGCAGGGCAGGACACATTTCTCAGTTTTATGGCATTAGATTCATTCAATAACTGAATTTTAACTTTGAATTGTCAAATCGATACAATTTAGAGGAACTCCACATAAGCAAATAAATAACTATAAAATGGTAAACATCCCCTCTGTTCAGCTTGGGATGTCTTCACAGAAATACTGCTAAAAGGGATTTCTAATATGTCTGCACAATCTCCAGTTCACAGTTAAGTGGCCTCGCCACCCACTGTCAAATGACAAAACACAGCCTCTGGCCAGTATATAATTTAGCCATGCACCTCTTTCTGTGCTTAGCCTGGTATGAGTGCATCCAGAGTTACACATACCTCTCTGCTAGCTCTGAGTCAGCTCCTTTTTCAAATATAAGGCCTTGGTTTGTATTTCAAAGCAATTAGTGGATTGAATCGACAGCTGTATCAAACCCTGATTCTCCATCTGGGAGCTACTGTGGCAACCATATTCCTCTGGGATAAAGTATTCCAGAAGGCCTCAAAAAGAGCACATGAGAGCTGGAGACAAAGAATTTTCAGCCTGGGGTCACCCAGCCTAGGAAACAGTCCTTTGGAGAACAACAGATATATCCAATACTCGGCCACCTCTACAAAACAGTGCAAATCCTTTCTGTTGACAAGCCTTCCTGGCATGAGTGTTGCTTGTGAAGTGAACATCCTGTTTTACTCCCAGCTCTGCTATTTGTCTTGATTTTGTGGAAGGTATTCAACTAGTACCATGGCAGTACAAAATGTGAAGACAGAATTTTTTTCAGTGTTACTCCCACTAAAATGCAAACACACTTTGTGTTTCTCTTCCTCTATTCCTGTCTCATACGAATGAATGAAAACAATGTAAAACTCCTACTCTGGTAACAAAACAATAACACCAGTCACTATCTTGCATGAAATATTGTGACTAATCTAACCTCAGCAGCTTTCCCATTCCTCCAAGGAGACCTTGTGAGCACAGCTTATCTCAACTGCCAGAACTCAGCTGCCACGTCCCACCTGCCATAAAATCTTCAAATCTCAGCATTCTCTTTCTTCTGAGTACTAGCACAGCTCCCGTGGGAGGATCAGGGTGGATTTCATATCTGTGGATATGTCCATCTGCAGCCGTTGCTCTCTGTGGCGTGTCTTGACCAAAATTAACATATGCCAGTCTCTCCCTGATACCAACTCTCCATTCTCTCCCTGCTCAAAAATGGCACTCTGTAGGACAGAAGCAAATTAATATCTATTTCTGTAATAAAGCCAAGCCTGGAGACTCTTCTGCTGTCCAATACATGAATGGCAGTGATATCCTACCAAATATAGTGCACTGAGCTATCACACAGATCTGTAAACAACTGCTCGCATGAACTTACCTGAACCCTATGTTGTCTGAACTGGCCTCAAAGACAAACTTGGCAACTGTGTGAATGCTTACGCTGCTGAATCAGTGATATGGAGACACTTTGTGTGGGCCAGAAGTTGAGTGGTGATCCATTACAGGGAAAACGTGCTTCTTCCCAACCAGATTTAATAGGACATAAAGCACTGGTGGTAGATCTCATTTTACTACAGCTTTGAATACGCTTTTCCTCCAATACCACAACATATTTGCTACAATGCACTAATATATTAAATAATTTAATCTGATCAAACAGGTAAATGAATTTGCAGCGCTCCATCTCTGTTCAGTTGTGCGCAGTCACCGTTTCAGGAAAAGCAGTCACTTGTAACGGGAATCCCCACAGTAATTACACCCTAAAAATATTTAACATTTATCATCATGTCTTTCTCATTAACATGATTTGTCTCACAAGCACGTACTTTGCCGAACAGTCAGGTACAGCTGCCTGCAACACTGGGGGCCTCTCTGAACAGGTTTGGGCTGAGGCAACAAGGTGTGAAATGAGACCGATGGGAAACGGGGAAGGTTACGTGATGCTGCCCAAAAGAGAGAAACAGAGAAAAGGGCCCATTTTTCCTTGGATCTCCTTTTTTCCACATACACTGCGGTGTTGTGAACCTCTTGCTTCACACCCTCTGGCATCCTCATTACATAGATAAATCTGGAGTTATGGATTTTAAGGGACATACCTGCTTGCTCGCAAGTCCTTCGGGAAAAGGCTGCCTGTGAGGTGACAGGATTCCTTGGAGGAGGTGATGGAGGGGTGGATGAGGGAGGAGAAGGGAGAAAGGGAGGTCATTCTGGAAGGAGAAGGGGACAGACAAAAAAAGGGAGGAACTCCTCTCTGAGGAGGGGAGAAACAACCCTGTGGGGAACGAAAGGCACCAAGAGGGATCAGTCCTTGAGGGAAAAGGGGAGTTTTTGGGCCCTGACCAACCGAGGTGAGGCTGAAGAGGGAAGCGCTGAGGGGAGCGGCCCCACCCTCGGGGTGAGGGGCTGAGGGAGCAGCTCTCGGGCGAGGGGCTGATGAAGGCGGCCTTCGGGTGCAGGAAGGCGGGGCGCTGAGGGGAGCGCGCACCGCGAGGGGCGGGGGCGAGGCGCTGAGGCGCTGAG
>JAVJGI010000001.1:95414805-95487465 GCA_035590275.1 Ibycter americanus
GCCTGCGGACCTCCAGCGCCCGCCAGGACCCCCCCGAGACCCGTCCCACCCTCGGAGATCTCCGTTGCCCCCCAGGACGCCCACTGCCCCCCCCCGGGACCCCCACTGTGACTCACCACCACCCCTGGGTATCCCAATCGCCCCCACCACACCTGGGGATGCCCACTACCCCCCCAGGGACCCCCCCAGACCCTTCCCAGCCCTGGGGATCTCCATTGCCCCCCAGGACCCCCACTGCCCCCCGAGACCCCCACTGGGACCCCTCCCACCCCTGGGGACCCCTCCCACTACCCAGGAGCACAAGGGACCCCACCCCTCCCTCGGGCCTCACAGTGCCCCATGCACCCCCCGTGTGCTCAGGGGGGCACCGTGCCCTCCAACAGGAATTGGGGGGGGGAAACACCCTCCGGGACACCTGGGACTCCCGGGGGGCGGGGGGGGGGAGGGCGTGGGAAGGGAAGTGGGGGGTCACGGCCCCCCGGCTCCCCTGGGAGCCTTTAGGCCTCCCCGGCATCTGCCCCCCCACCCCACCCCATGGGGCCAGGGGGGCGGGGGGGCCCCAGCAGTGGTCACCGCACCCCCCCGGCCATAACCAGCGTGGCCCCCCCTATTCCGGGGGGTGTGTGGGGGGCTGGACCCCCCTACGGGGTGGGGGTGGGGGGCAAACGGGGAATGACAAGGGGAGGATGAGGGGGGCTGGGGTGGAGAAGAGTGGATGCGGATGCAGGGTGAAAGATCTGGGGTATGGGGCCAGCTGGTATTGAGGCAGTCTACTTGTTTTAAGTCGATCTAATTTATTTCAAATAATGGTGAAAGTGGAGCTGGACCGGAGGGTGGTGAGGTGCTGATGAAGACGGAGGGTGAAGTATTGGTGCTACCTTCTTGTTTTGAATCAGTGGGGTTAGCAAATCCGAACCATGCTCATGTATTTCAATGTGGCCTTTGGCTCATTTATTTTTATTCATGGTTTTGTGTCTTTTTGCTGTTACTTGTAGGTCTTTCTAATTAAGCATCTTATTGTAAGGCTGATTAGGGTACTGGGGTGTCTGGGGGTTTTATTTAGTCTGCTGACAGTGATCATTATTAAAGAGCCAGGAGGGCAGCTGAGATTGTCATTCCGGCTTTTTACCTTCTCAGAACTGCTGGTGGTTTTGGCTGCAGGCAGATTGTACAGCTGTTTTGTCTTATGAGGAGACGGTGAAGGACTGAATGTCACGGATTGTAGGTTGCATCTATTTTGTAGACCGCATTATTTTTTTTTTTCCCTGTGTGCCTCCCTTCTCTTCTTTCACCCCGCCCTCTTCTCCAGCAATGTGGCTTGCAATGACACAGGGCCTTTGTCAGAGGAGCTGAGTGGTGTGAGCCGAGAGGGGATGGTTCAGCAGGAGCTTTATCTCTGTGCTGTGTTAGGTCACAGGCGTTTAGGCCGCAAAACCCTTCGGTGAGGCTGTGGCTGCTAACTGAGGTGTTGCTAAGAAGAACCCATGAGCCAGGCTTGCAGTTCTAACAACATCTTTGTTCACCTTGTGATGTGGAGTCTTCATGGTGTTTATGAAAACTTCCCACAGCCTTATCTAAGGAAAGATATTTTTTTGCTGAACATGCATTTTCTTTTCTGTGTGATGTTATGCTGGGGATTGGGATGGGAACATTAGCTGTTCCCATGCCAGGGATGTTGGCAAATATCAGATGAACAGGAAAAGAGAGACTTTTAAGGTGGATGACTTACCCCTCTCTGTATAAACATGGAATGATTCTCCCTTGTGATCAGTCTCCACTCTGGCATTCAATGCAGTTTGAATGCAAGAAAATATTTCGTTTTCATTACACAGTTTCAGAAGCAGCATTGAGTCTAATAACTGTGTTAGAAAAATACATGCCTCCACAGCATTATTTGTGTTATGTTGTAATAAAGGAAGATATCATTTAAAAAACAAACGAAAATGCAAACCAAATCCTGTTTTTAAGATCTTGCTAGGCCAGAAGTATGTTCCAGCCTGAAACCTGACACGCAGCTTCACTTGACAAACACTTTAGCTCTGGAGAATTATTTGTAGGTGCTAGGAATGTCTATGAAACTAGAATTGTTTGGGGAAGATAGGAATGGAATTAGTGTTACAGTGTCATGTCCTTTATGACACTTTCATGAGTGTTTCAGCAATCCAGTGCCACTGATTCACATAACTTTGCCTGTTCCAGAGACGGTGGTTTTTTTATGTATGTTTGCAGTGTGAAACTTTAAAATAAATAAATAAATAAGACTTCTTGCTATGGTACTTATTTTGATCTATAGTCTTAAGTTGCAGAATATTAAAGCATTTTATTTTCTTTCACTGAAAGAATTGATGGCCTTAAGTGACTTATTTTTCAGATCTTGTTTGTAAAACGGTTTATAGTTCTTGGTGTTCAGAGGGGAGGGTTAAAAAAAAAAGTGAAATTTCAGGTGGTGTAAATGTAAATTACTTAGCTCATAACTTTTCTCTGCCTCTTTTTAATGTTGTTTTTTCAAATAAAGGGCTACCTTGGTAAACTGGAATGGCTTTGAGGAGCCATTTTGTGGAAATAGGTGCATGCATCTTATTGAAGTGTGGCCATGCAATCGACTGATACACTGAATAGCTCATTTGCACTGTTTCTGCTCCTGCTTGCAGTGTAATAAAGATATTTGGAAATGGTCCAAGTAGAAATCTCTTGGGATATGTTATTGGACAAGGGTAGGAGATGCTGCAGCTGCTGCTTTGATTAGTAAAGTTCTTTAATACACTTCATGTGCTTCATCAATGGTGGTCAGAACCCTGCCTGAATTTCTGATATGATGTGCTTAATTAAAAAATGTAGTATACTTATATGGGTATTTTTTGGGCGGGAGGTATCATTCTGGTCTGTTTTGCTTAAATATCCCTTTAAAGAGCTTATTGGTGAATGATGTCAGTGTATTTGGATGTGTTTCCTTTGTCCTTCTGTTCAAAGGTTTTGCCTATTTATAAAAAGAAAAGCAGAAGAAAAATGTTACAGTACTGGTATTATGCCAGGGAAGGTTTATGAAAATTTCTTACTCTGTTATTTTGACTCCCATACAACTTTTACTTTTTTTTTTTTAATATATTTTGGGGTTTTTTCTTAATAGTGGTTGTGGAAGTGTTAACATTCTCTTTCATTTAAAGGTAACTTGTTCTAGGAGTATTTTTAGGTTTAAAGAGTGTGTGGGGGGGTTGTTTTTATTTTTATTTTTTATGTGATGTAAATGATGTATGCCAACTTCTTAGACTGTCAGCATATTTACAAAGAAAATTATTACCAAGAAGAAAGGGGGCACTTTTTCAAAATTTGATAGAATTTTGTAATGTTGTGCATATAAAAGCCACTCCTGGTATGGGTTTCCCAATAAAATCTTCTTGTCAAATGAGGCCTAGATTTGTTAACAGTTACGCAAGCCTTTGCACCCTTATTTTAAAGCCTTTCATACAGAGAAATGACTTTCAAAGTGCAAAGTCTTCTGCTTCTTGGAGATGACCTTATGTGACTAATGACTGAATATGCTGCCATGACACTTTGTCTGGTCTCTGCCCTGGATGTCAATGCCTGCATAGGAGGGACAGCTTAATGGAAGATGAGCTGTTCTTTAATGTGCTACAGTGGAAACTGCAGCACTTCCAGAATCCTCCCAATCAAACATCTTTCACAGAGGCAATAAACCCTGGGAGTGGGGCAAGAGGTATGTCTGAAGGGAGAGGTCCCTTAAACCATGTAGTTTTAATCTGCCAGTATGCTAGAGTAAACATGCTGAGACTTATGAGAGTGCCAGCAATATAAATTGATGTGTTAACCCTTGGTAACTTACTAAGAATGACACTACTGATCATTGGTTGCTCACATCAATGGCGACATAGTGACATGATGGCAAAAAAGTATTCACTCTTATCTAGGCAATTTAATTTGGTTGACATGCATTACTGTTGTGATCCTTCCATTTGAGGAGACTGTCTTTCTGATCTTCACATTCGTGGCCGGTATTTTCATTTGTTTTAAATTTGCAGTATCGGCAATTTTTCAGCAAATTAGTGATAGGCTCAGTTATTTTTTCCCACAAGGAAATAAGTGGGAAGAAAGGCGAATCTTCAATATATAGTCACAGTATGAAGTAGAACAACCTTATGTGTTGCTCCACTTAACTCATAAGCGCTCTGTTTTACAGAACAGCCTAACAAGACATAATAGTTATTTGGATATCTGTTCTTGCTGCTCTCCTGCATAGCCTGGAAAAGTTCTAAATACCTATTTCGGTTTTGTTTGGGGTTTTTGTTTCTTTGATGTATTTTTAACATGAAGCTGAAGTGTAGCTCCTACCTCTATATCTGTCTGGATCATGTATGTATCTGTTCATATCTGTTCTCATCCAATGTTTTCACTCTTGTCAAGCTCTGCTGTTGTAGGACAGAGTACGAGATGCCACTGGACAGCTGTCACTGTGCACTACAGATATGTATTTTGAATGAAATATAAGTGTTAAAAAAAAAAAAAAGTAGTGTCCTTTGCTTTTCCCCCCCACGTATGGTCTGGACTAGCCCTCTAGGAGGAAGTTGAACAACTCAAGTCCAGTGCTGTTTTAACAGCATGTGTCAATCTTGTGACTAACTTGTGTTTTCTGTCAAAATTATTTAGACTTGAAGGTGTCTGCTAAACTTGAAGCTTTCACCCATTTTCTTCGTGGACTATAAGAAACATTTTGTCACTTTTCTTTGCTGAAGGAGAGAGTAGTTCTCTGTAATTATCTAGGTCAGCGCTTCCAAATCTTTCTGGTTGTGACCTTCCTTCCATCTACAAGGTTCACCTCTGTCAAGATAAAAATTCCTAATGCCAGCATAAACAATTGACTTTTTACTAAGTGATGACCCCTCTTGGGGTTACAGCCTCTAGCTTGGGAACTGCCAATCCATGCATGTATGTCAGGCTTGTAACTTCCCTAGTCCTGCCTTTTGCACACCCTTCCAGTTCAAATACTCCAGTATTCCTCTTTTGAGAGTGTTTATGGCTTTCAAAGTAACACCAGGTGAAGTTAGTTCTTGAAGTTAACTCTGCATGGGAAGATAACCTTACAGATGTGAGCCTTGGCTGTTACTTCTGCACGGGAGTTGATGGCATTCTTTCAGGCATTATTGTAAGCCTCTCACTTGCTTTTTGAGGGGACTCTGAAATCTTGATTGCTTTCCTTTTAAGCTCGTTCTTATTAGATGATTGTGTAAACCACCAATATTGTGTGATTTAATCTCCAGGAGGGTTGCTGCTGTTATCATCAATTGTCATAAAATGACCTCTTTTAATTTATTAAACTTTTATAATATTGACTACCATGCCTCTTGGCTTTTTTATTTTTAAAGTCATGTTTTAGTTATCCTAGTAGAGAAATACTAGAAAACTTCTTCTAAAGGATGAATTTGCAAATATGTTTCCCTAATATAGTTCTTATTACAAATTGCAGCTGGTTAGTTCAGTGACTTGCACTCTCAGATGTTTAAATGACAAAGATTTTCTTTACCCTTTGCAGACGTTTTCATCTACTACTAAAATAAGAGCCAAATAAATATTTTAATGAACAAATAAAGAAACAACTTTTGTACCATTTTTTGTGTGTGTTTACAGCTTGCCTGTACTCTGTAATTCATCTCAGATATCAAGGTTATTTGGTAAATTTGTACAGTTATGAAAAAAATTGTTTGGTACAATATTGTGTATGCAGTAAAAGACACAGGTTTCTTAGTGCTTATTTCTGAGCAAGTAATTAGGTTTCTAATGCTTTCACAAGGGAAAATAGTTCATGCTTTTAGCTGAGTTGTTAAAAAACTGCTGTTATATACAGGATTATGAATCAGTAGAGGCTTTGAACAAGGTGATACAGTTAAAATTTCTTGGAGCAGAAAAAATCAGAACAGTGTTAAAACTTGCACTTTTCAACTGCAACACTAAAAGCATAATTTAAAGTATGCAGCAGCTGCTAAGAACCTATAAAATTTCAATCTCTGAAACATCAGGGTGAAAATGTGTGCATATATTTATATATTTTACAAACACACAGGCATATAAAACAAAAAGCCTTATAGAAGATTTGGAAAAATCTTTTAAAAGAAATCAAGGCAGTGTTTGCACTGACAGCTTCCTACTGTGTGTCTTCAGAAATTGCTGTTAGCAGAAATGTTGTTACCCAGCAGAGCAACAGAAAGTGGAAGATGAGGAGTATGTATACAGCGTTGTTTATGGGAACAGTTTAGATTTTGATGTTTATTTCAATTTTCAAGGTACTTTTGAAACTGTTAATTCTGGTATTTCTCGTATAGGATAATCTATAAATCTTGTAATTCAGTCTTTTTTACATTATTTTATTTGTATTTCAAGAGACAAAAGAACCAACTAAACAAGTGGTTGCTCCCTGTATGTTAACTTTGTGGTACGAGAGGAATGACCTTATAGCTGTAATGTAGTTAATTTTTTCATGCCATTGTTAAAGATAACTTATGATTTTAAGGTGGTTTCTATTTTTCTCTATAGTTTGTTAATCCTGTGAAATGCGAATAATACTTGTTTAATGCTCAGGGGACTATTACGGATCTAATTGATATTGGTAAATGTACCACAGTCTTCAAGAAGTTATCTTCATGTGTGAAGTTCAGCCAATTTAATTATGTAGAGAAAGAATTAAATGCTGTTTTGGAGATTTAAAGGCTTTCACTTGCAATATGTAACTTCAGGAAAAAATACACCTTTGTGAACAGCTTCTTTGCTCATCAATTCCCTGTGTAGTGAAATTAAAACTGATTAATGAAACCAGCGTATTCAGCCCGAGACTGTCACTTAAGCTAGTACATTGGGAGAGCTATTGCAAAAAGTCCTTTTTCATGTCTGTCATTGGCCATGCATTTTCTTCTTTCATTTCCATTCTACAAAACATACAAACAAAGGGGAAAAAAAACCCCAAACAACAAAAAATACCCCACAGGCACTACTGCCAACACCAGAGAGAGGACTAGGGGGCAGGAATTTTAGCCAGGGGAGAAACCTGCCTTTTAGTGACAGCTCACTTTAAATTTACTTAATGTGGTCGTAAAACCTTAGACTAAAACTCTTCATGTAGCTTAGTGTGTCTTAATTGTAGTACCTCTGGTATTTACTATGAGTAGAGAAGCACGTTGCCCTAGCAAACAGTGAATGCCAGTGACTACTTTCTGCAGCAGTATTGGCAAAAATATTGTTTAATGGGAAGTATCTGGGTACAGTCATGTGGTAGGTTGAAATAGGACAAAAACTGGATACAGCAGGAAAGATGACATCCTTCCCATAGCTGATGATCTAAAATTAGATACCTTTTGTGCCTCTCAATGTTAAAGATGATGTTGATGACCAATGAGAGTGATTGAACTCTGGATCAACCATTTTCTAATTAAAATGTTTATTAAAATTGATATAAAATTTTAAACAAAATAATGTTTAAGGGCAAAATACTGCAAAATTAAAGTAGTGACAATTAAACTTTACTAACACAGTTTTTAATTACATGTAACTTCAGGCTGTTAAGCGTGACACTAAAAATCAAAACTTTTCAAAGGTAATCTTTGCTAACAAGAAGTAGACATAAGCTGGAAAGCAGGCAATGGTCACAGTCAACAGTGTATGAACTGTAATTTCAAAGTGACTGAACAGTATGTTTCTCATTTGCAAAAAAAGTCAATGTGATGTTTACCCTACTTACAAAATTGGATATAGAAAAAGATCTTAAAAAGTGATGTTTTATTTCTTCCCGTAATTCTAGTGTCTTGGTTACACTAGAATTTATACGGGAATTACTCAGTTACATTAGAATTACACTTTTTCTGCTGACACTGTGGGGTTTTTTTGTTCATTAGAAGTTATTCTTTAAAACTTTACACTTCTGTTATAAAGATTATTTTTTTGTTAATACTATTGACTGTTCCTGAGGAAAATGTTAATGTCTTATCTAAAAGCAGAAAAATTGAGTATTTTTAATACTACTAAAGTACAGAAGGTAGATAGACTTTAATTTTTCTCCGAATTCTCTTTACATTTGTCTTTATAAAATGACTAGGTTATTTTAACTGCTACTGAGCATCTTAACTTTTTCATGTCCTTGTATTCATGGTATATTAATCTGCATTATTTTTGTAGCTTGGCTGGGTTATCTTTTGCTAATTCTGAATGTAATCTGTAGTTTCAGATTTTGTTTAGTATTCTTCCTTTTAAGCATATGTTTGTGTTTTTAGCTTGATGTTACTGTTATGCTGCTGTTTCTGTTAGAGATTGTCTTTTGAGATGCAAGTAGATGCTTGGGTAACTTGTTTTATGGCAAAGCAGTGCGATTGTTACGTCCTTTAAATCCTCTTTAGACCTTGTTAGTCAGAAATGATTGGTGCTGTGAAGTGATTAAGTCTTTACTGGTTCAGATGACTGCTTGTGAAGTGCTAGCTTTTGCGTGTCTGCTTCTGACATCTTCCCAAGTGTTGTACAGGTAAATATTGAGGCAAAATGCCCAAATATCGGCAACAAAAGGATGCTGGAAATTTGTCCTAAATCAGAGGTCAAACTCAAGTGTAAATACTGAGGCATCAAGGAGGCAGGGGAAAGGGAATTTTACCTCTTGCTGAATGAGGAATAGTTGTTCAGTGAAGTATTGGAGAGGACAGCTTGAGTAAAACACGTGCATCTGCAGGGAAATGAATCTGTGCTTATTTTAAACAAAGAGAATGGTCAGATCTGGATAGGAAGAGAATAAACTAATTTCAGGGAGGATTAAATTTTGTAGGGGGATTTAAAAAGGGGAATCTGGCAGAGTATGCCAGCTTTTATAGCCTGAAGAAACCCTCTTTAGTGAGTGCAGCCTCAGGCAAAAGGCGTTCAGACTGGCAGGCTCTGACAGCCATGTGCTGGGGAGGCAAATCAGCTAGGTCGAGGGTGGGGAAGACCGTTCTGATTTAATCTACAAGTCATTTTAGCACAGATTTTCTATTTCTTCACCTGTGTCTTCTATAAACACTGGTAGTTGTATTGTCTATTTCAGAATTTGTGAATGAATGTGACGGGTTTGTTACTTGCATTTTATTTTGATTTGATTTGGCTTCAGGTAGCTTCAAGATAAAAAGCTTTGCCTGAAGATATGAGAAAAATAGTGTGCTGAGGAAACCTTGGCAAGGGCTGTGATTCCTTTGTGAAGTCTTTAGACTAAGTACGTACATAGTGTATATATAGCATGGGCCAAGTCAAGCTCTGTTATTAGCATTGGGTTAGAAAGAGGTGTGTGTTGCTAACCCGTTAGAACCACAATGGTTCCTTCGTGTGTGGCAAGATCTTAGGGAGCATGTCTGAACCCTGAAAGCTCCGGAGTTGTGTGTTACAGCAAGTCACTGAAAATCTGATTTTGAAGCTCCTTTTTGGAGGTAGCTTCGAGTACTTACTTGTCAGTAAGATGTCTTTTGAGGAAAAGATTTTAACAAGATTTTCTGAAGGCTCCTGTATAATAGATGACCTTACACCTTTCACTAAATACCCTGTTATTTTCTGGGAGTGCAAATGTCTACTTACACCTTCGAATGATGTTGAATGGTTAAGTTTTATTCACTGGTTCCATAAGCTGTGTATGAAAACTAGATTATGTAAATCACTTTATTTTCAAAAATCTCTAAGTCCTGTTTTGGAACTGTTCCAAATCTGTTGAATTTAGTATACTTCATATACCATTAACCAAAATTAGTGCATATTTCCTTTACGTAAGACCAAAGCGAAACACTCTTCAACAGTTCCAGACAGACCATACTATGCTTATAAAGCAAATTACAAACTCTGAGATCAGTGAGAAAATAAAACTTCAGTAGGGAAAGGCTTTTCATCAGCATACCTGCAAATATTTGACACTGACTTCTTGTCTTGACTCAGAGATGTAGAGCAATAGCAAAGACAGAAAAAAATATCTATCTTCCTGCTAAACTGTGGGACCTGAGAAACAGGAGCATGTAAGACGGTGTGACTAGTTTTCATAAGTGTACCTTCAGTTGCACTCAATGAGTGACAAAATTTGCAAGGTTAAGTTATATCCAAAAGGTGGGCCTTTCTGCAACACTTTGGTTACAGTTTTGTTGATGAGAACCCACTGAACATAACATTGGTAACTTGAAGGAAACTGAAAAAACATTCATCAGTTGCAATTGGAACTTGGTCTTCAGTTCCGTTTGCAATGCGATTTGGCTGAAATAAAGCAGTTCTCATGTGTTTGAATATTTAAACCTGCTTGTTACTACATACTCGGTACAGATCTGGCTCAAAGTCCACATGAGGTTGTACAAAGTTAGTGAATTTACACAGCGGTACACTTATAATTTAGACGGGCACAACTTTCTGAAATATTATCTGGCATGGATTGCAGGGTTTCACTGTGTTTACAGGAAAGGGGGGAGAAGGATAAGCAGCTACCTCATGCCCATGGAAGTATAATCTAAAAGGGAAAGCCAACTAAGCATACCGCAACTTGTTTTGTGGTGTCTGTTATTAGCATAGCGAGAGACCATAGACCTATTTTCTTCAGCATTTAACTCTCACGATGAAAACATTGCTTTTCTTTTTCTTCCACTTCTGCTGCTTGTTATCACTTGGTAGAGGATCCATCACCTATTTAGTTCAGTTCAAGAAAGTCAAAAGCAAACTGTTTTAGAAAGTGATTGCATCTATAACAGGAAACAATTAGACTTACTTCTGAGACAATAGAACACACAAATTAATGAGGTAGTTATTTTAAATGTGTAATATATGGTTTAGGGATTAATATTCTTAATCTTTTTGAAGAAATTAATTAAAAGAGGTTCATTAGTTTTAAGAACTCAATGCTAACATCTATTCAAATGTAATTATGTGAATTACTTTAAAGTGAACTTTTCATGACACTAGCAATAAGTGTTTTACTGAAAAGCTGTTTCATTGACTTTAGTAAGGGTATTTGTAGAAATGGCAGATGCAATTTGTCCTGAAGCGTTTTATCAAGCTGTTCAAAATTCTACAGTTAGACATAAACATCTATTTCATATTCTGTATGACAACTGCCTACAATTAAAAAAAAAAACACAACCAAAACCAGACAACCCTCTATGAAATTGCCCATTGCATCTCTTAATCTCTGACATCCCCCTTCCCCCCTTTTTTTTTGTTTGTTTTTTATTAAATGAGGGAAAAACAGCTTTATAGCATAAATATAGGCCGAAGAGGGTGTGTTTGGGAGTGAATGAGACAAGGCAGCATGGCATGCAGGCAGAAGCTCTTTGAACACAGGATCGAAAGTACTGGAAAATGGCTCATTGCTTTCCTTGAGGTTGCCATAGCTTAAGTGACTTTGACCTCAACTGTTGTTATATGCTGTAGGGAGAAAAATTCACTGTAAATTACTTTGAATTCTGAGTTCTTTCAAGTACCGGGCTGGGTACTAACCCATAAATGTGTTTCTTGTACTTGTTTTCTGTTATTCCAGCTTTGTCTCCAATTTTACTTAGAAGTGCTAAAAAGGTCTCTTTCTTCTGTCTGAAATGATGATTAGACTTGTAGGTTTTTAAACCATGGCAGCAACTGGAAATATTTTGAGAAAGGCATAGCTAAGTGTGATATGATAAAACGGGGGAGGGAGAGTATAATGAAACTCTTGGTTCATTTTTAGAGAACTGGTTTGCTTGTTTGTTTGAAAAGCTCTGAAACTAGAATGTATACATTCTTGTTACAAAATATTGTTGACCTGTTAGTTTCCCTAGAAGAACTCTAAACTCAGCCCCTGGGACCCTCTACCCCCTCAGTCCTTTTGAAGTTCTTAGCAAAATTGCCTCAACTACCAAAACCCAAAATGCTCCAGGGGAGGAAAGTCTTTATTTTCAAAAATACTATTTTGTATGGTTTTTTTCTTTACAGTCTATATTATTGTTGGTTTAGAATCATGACTAAAAGTTTTAAAATCTCTTGTCAGCAGCCCCCAAGGCCAGGCTTCAGTGGCAGTGTTGACTCAACAATAAGAGACTTCATACCACCTGCATGCTCTTTGGCCTCCAATGCAACTTTATCTGTGTCCAGAAATTAAAAAAAATAAAAAATATCCCACAGTCTATTGTAGAGGGCAGCTGATCTAGAAATCATACTACAGGCATATGTTACTTCCTGCCTTAAGGAAAAGAAAACCTATATAAATACCAACTTTTCCCCTCCTTTCAGATACTAACATTTGAGACCAAGAATCCAACAGAGCTGGCTGAGCGCTTACGATCTGTGTGTGGAAACCAGAGCAATGCTTATGCTCGACTGCTGGAGTACCGACTAAACGCTTTGCGTGGACTCTGGAACGCCCAGCGCCAGCTAGCCTTGGAGGAGCAGCATGACCGGGAGAGCTCAGGGGATGAAGAAGCTCTGGCCTTGCTCAAACGTCAAGGCTTGTTACAGCAGCCTGAACAGGCACCATTTACTTCACGAATGGGGCTTCTATTGGTCTTTCCCCTCATTCAGTCTCAAAGTAGAACAGACCCTTCTCTCTGTAACATAACTGCTGAGGTGCTATTGAATTGCCTTCGAGACTGCCAGCCTTTGAGTTTGACTAAGGAACCAGCTGACTGTCTTAATGGGATAGAGTCTTTGCTGTGCTCCTGGCTGGAAGACACTTCTGCTTCAGGCCAACAGATTCCATATAAGCAAAAAGAAAATGCTGCTGCTGCCCTAGTTGCCTTGGCTTGTGCGAGGTAAGGAAGCTGTATTGAAATGACCTGTTGTGGTTGATATTGGTAGTAAGTGTTTATATTTAAATGTAAGAAACAAAAATGATGTGACCACACTGTTGATACTGATTTTTGGTTTACACTAGTCTTTTTCTTTCTAATATTTAAATATTGGTTTGGAAAGGGTGCAGCTGATAAGCTAAGCATTTATTTTTTGCGTGTGTTTAGCATATGTAAAAACAGAAGGATCTAGGTTAGAAATGCCTCTTGTGCATATTGCTGCTTCTACTGCAGTGATCTGTTCTAGGAATAGTTCCAAATGTTTTTATCATGGAGGAAAGTTGTTTCACTTTTCCCGTTGTACTACCCCTTTAATTCTGTAGTTTATGCACCTTTGTTTGGCTGTAGAAGGCATTACTGCCAAGTTTCAGGGCAATTAGTTTCAGATTTCAGTGTTGCCTGTGAAACATCTGGAGGCATTTTTTCATTTTGTTGCCAGTGAAGAGTTAAAGCAGTGTGGGTTGAACTATCCAGTGCCCTGCATGGGTTTAGCACAGCTCAGGTGATTGAGGACAAAGTGGCCATAAGGGCTTTCAATAAAATCTTATCCTTTTTAGGGGATGGGGCTTGGGGAGAGGGGGAGAAGTATACAAAACTTCTGGAAAGCCATACGAATGTAGGTCTAACTAAAGTCACTAGTAGCCTTTTGCAAATCTTGGCTTTAATGTTTCTCGGGTTGCAGCTTTGTCTGTCAGGTTTAAGTCAGATTTAAGATGTTGAAGTTCTCGGGAGATGTCATGATTTGCTTCAGAAAAAGGTTTATTCAAATGAAAAACACTTAACTTCTAGTGTACTTGTTCTAATGAAGTCAATGGGAAGTTTACTGTATGTGGCAAACTCTTCTGCACTGACAACTGCCTTATCTAAAAGGCAATGTACTTGAACATAGCTCAGATAAATTGGATTAGATAAACACAATCTCATTTATTTTTATTCCAGATGTCAATTTTCAGGAAGTATGAGATGTTCTTTTGCAGCTGAATTTGTAAAAGAGCTAAATTTCAAATACAGCTTTTGAAACGAAGGTTGATCTTATATTTTCTTTGCAAATCTGTCTTGCATTGCTTACAGGATTGTAATACACTGACATGCTCTGTTCACCTATGAAAGCCTTCTGTTTTTTCTTTAAATACGTAAGTTGTGTGTTGGGTACCATTATGAAGAAAAAGCCTTTAAAATGAGGCTATTATTGAGGTTCCTAGTTGTGATCTTGGGTGTTTCATATCACTAAGAATAAAACAACAGGGTAAATATTGCTTTAAATAATTAATTGAGGTGCTTTAAAGTATTCAGCATCGTTTTTCTCTGAGCTGGGGTTTATCAGTGAAAGCATACAGCTGAAAATGACAGTGGGGAAAACAGGGTTTGGGGGGGTGGAGGAGGAAAGTTAAGATGCCAAGACTGACTACATGTGACAGAAAGCAAAAGGTTCTATTCAGCGGAGTGCATGGAAAGGATCTCTTCGAGTGATCAGTCATGCTTCTGAAGAAATCAATTCATAACTGACTACTGTCACACCTAAGATGCAGTCAACATTCTTGTATTTTGCTAAGCTATTATGGCTGGAGATAAAGTTATCATGTCTTTTGGAAACTTACTTCTTCCTAATACCCTGACCTTTAAAAACTGAAACAGAAAAATATATTTTTTAAGACCTCTGTATCCCTTTATTTCTACAAAAAACAGGTGTCTTCCACTATATTAACATACAGATTTCGTAGGTTCTCCAAAAAAAGTATTCAGCTTATGAATGAACAAGGATTATAATTAGAGCTACAAACTCCATATGTCTGTAAATACCACAATAAAATTGTAAAGCAACACACTTCTAGGCAAGATTAGAAACAACAACTACTTCGGTTTAATTTTGTTTTCAGAAGTATCTAGTCCTTATATACATTTAAATGCATCACTTCAGAAGGAGGGGAGAAGCTTCCAAATTTGTGTTTGGAAGCAAAAGTAATCAGAAACTTAGTCTGGTCGTTTCTATTTTAGTGAAGAAAGCCATCTCTAGTGTTGTCTGCAGCAGCTCTTCCTAATACTTTGGCTCAGCCCTAGGAAGACCTGCAGATTGTATTTGAAGATCTAAATATGATTAATCAGCTACAAGAAATGTTGAAAGTAGCTGTTGGTAATAGATCCAAGATTGTGGTATTATCATGTGCCGAGATTGCCTTTACTATACATGTTGTTTATGACACAGGCCATGGCTGCTGATCTCCATACCTGCATGGTGCTTCATCCTCTTCCAAAATGATAGCATGATTTAGACTGGCAGTTTTCCAGCATTCTTCCTTTATATTACCCTCTCTTCCTCTTTTTACTGCTTCCACAAAAGAAAAAAAAATTACCCAGCAAAGAAATGCTAATTGGAAAAGAAGCCTGATGACATATCTTGGGTATTCTTTCTTTATGGTATTGGATATTATATTCTACATAGATGCTGTTGTCTGTGTGCATTTGGTCTTGTTCAATAGACATATTTAATTCATGTTCTTCTTATCATTTTAGAGGGTCTCTGAAAACCTTTGTTCATACAGTGCATCTATTACAGAAACAGTCTGATCTAGGATCCTTGCCTGTGGCTGATGTGTTATACAGGTTTGTAGTGACTTTTCTTACTGTAGCACTTTTACATCAAGTCTGAAAATGTGCAAGTGCATTTACAGATAAATGTCTTCAAATGTGATTAAAAGGCGTTAGGAGTTATTGAAAGGTCTAGGAAAAATTGAAATTCAGTGAATTGCAGAAGGAAGACATTAGAAAGTCAAATTTAAAGGGATCTCCTTACTGGGTTTTTTTGGTGTTTTTATTTTTTAAATTAAATATTTATAATTCTTTTAAGTGGCTTATAAACTCTGACAGAATAATTGCTTAAAATACATCTTCATCTTTTGATTTAGCTCATTTTTGCTATCACTGTTCTCTATGGATCTTATTTTATTTTCTGCTTAAAGGTTGTTGCTTTTGGAGGGAGGACCTGGATCACCCTCTTGCTTGCTTGGAGGAAAGCATATAGTATCTTGGGGCTTTGAAGACATGTTACCTGCACCTGATGCCAACAGTAGTTCCAGCAGTGAAAATAAAGGTGAATTATTTCATGACTGTCAGTATTAGCAGGGGAGGACAAGATGCTTTTAGTGTTGATAATTGTTTAAAAATTAATGTAAACCCTTAGAGTTGGAAAGGATTTCTCCTTTTCTGTTGGAAGTAATGTAAAAGCAAGTACAGTACATATCAAATAACTGCAAGCTGAAAGGTTTAGAAGGACTATCTATAGAGAGAATGGGGCATCACAGGAGTGTCTCGAAGCCTGATACATAATGAGAGGGGGAGGGCAGCAACTGTCTGGGCACTTTTTTGTCTGCGTTTGTACATTCAGAACTGAAGTTTTAAAACATGGACCTAATTTACAGGAGTAAATTGCTTACATTGTTTGATCTGTCATACCTATTCTCATTTACTTAATCTAACTAGGTATGTAAACAATTTGTTTGCTTTTTTAAAGTTGATTTGAGGATCAGATAGGAAAAGTTCTGTTTAATATAAAAGTTAATAGGCTAAGTTTTAAGCCTGATGTGTTAATGATAGTATGGCATATAATATTTTTTTTATTTACAAGATAATGGGGTTCAGAAAATGTTTTTTGGTTGCTGAAGATCAGATGCATTGTCTAGTAATCAAGTTGTAGGAAACAATCAAAAGCAGTAGATACAGTTGATCCCTCCCTGACCTCAGTGGAAATTTTGTAGAGGGGTCAGATTGTGTTTGGATATTATCCACTCATTAGTCTCTCAGTAAGCGTAATTGGTCCTGTGCAGTATCACTGTATTCAGTAGCTAGCTATCATTGGCAGAGCATGTTTATTTTTAGAAGTAAAAGTTCATCGCTTTTTTTTTCCCTTTCCCCACTTTACTTTGTTTCTGTCCAATGTGTTGCATGTTCTTTTATGCTTTCTTCTGTATTTATTTCCCTGAATTAATTCTCAGTTTTTACTGCTTTGTTTGCTTACTATTTTTGCACTAAACAAGAGAGTTCACATTGCTTTAGAAATAGTAGTTCAAACTTTGATGATGTCTCATTAAGTTTAGTGAAAGCCATAGGAATCTACAAATCTGAGTTGTCATTTTAGGCTATCCACAAATTTATTGAAGACATCTGTATTTTGAAGAGATTTTCTTGCAAAGAGAGCGACTACATTTCCACACACACACCTGGCTGACTTTTCAGATTCTGAGACCTTAAATAAATTGACTGGACTTTTGTGTCCCACCTTGATTGTTAATAATTACTACTTTGAGTGACAGAGCTATGTTTGAAATATATTTTGTCTTAATTTAACAGTGTTCAGAGGTGGAAGGATCTGCTTACTAGCTTTATGAGAAGCACAGGGTTGTACCAGAAACTAGATCAGGGCTCAGTATTGGCTTATTCCTTCCTCACAAACAGCACGTTATACCAGCGGTCCTGGGCAGAAAGGCTTGCATAATCATAAGCCTTGCTTGTACTTTATCTTGCTGCCAGTTCTGAGTTCTGAACAGCATTACCTGTTGCAAAAGCAGAAGAGAATCGTGGTCTTCTCCTCTGTGTCATTCTGAAGGCATTTAATAGCAAATATTCAAGTTGGTTTATATTTAAGTAAAGGAATTTTCCATTTGAAATTAGTTTGGTTGAATAGTTCTGTGTTCCTAAGCATGGTTGGGTATGCTAGTCTAGTTACTGCTGTATTTATGGTTTTGAATAGTGTGCAGAAAAAGCAAGTTCAAACTTACTGGGTTTTTTTATAGCAGCTTGGGCCAGGGTACCTGAAGACAGGTCTTTAACACTGAAATGAGAACACAACACAGGAAAAATAAATTATTTGGAAATGGATGATGTACATTTGAATCATGAAAAAACAGTGCTAATGTCATTTGTTATCTCAAAAGAGAAGCTGAGTGACTAGCACCTAATTCTTGTTAAGTTTATTTGGCAACAGCAGGAGATTTAAATAGCCCTAGTATTTGTGTGAATTAGGCAAGCATAGTCTGGGCACCTCGGTAAGGCTTGAAAGAAATTTAGAGAAACTACTGTAAAAAGGATGGACTTTTGCTATGTTACAGTAGCTCTTAGAACATGGAATAATAAATTTAGTATTAAAAAAATCATTCTGACCCATTGGTAATGACCTGTCATGAGCATCTGTTAGTTTTCGATTGCTGTGGTAGCTACCGCAGAAGTGTAATGACCATGGAGAATTTCCAGTTTTGTATGTTACAGAGGTGGTCTCTGTTCTATTCTTTCTTACTGATTCAGATGCAGACTTAGGGCGCTGTCTTGCAGCAGATGGGCTCTATCTTTATACAACTAACTCAGTGGGCAGAGGAATAAGCAAATTGGGATCTGGATTGCATGGTACTTTGCGGTAAGTGACAGTTGAATATTTGCTATTCTGCCAATCTGTTTAAAAAAAAATAAAGTTTTGGTGAACCTCTTTCAGATGTTAGGTGTAACAAGGCTGGAGCAGATTATGCATTTTCATTAAATGCTATTTTACTGTTTTGATTTTCTCATCTGAAATTCTTCCTGAGCATGTTTTCTCTAGAATTGTAGACTAATTTAGGTTGAAAGGGACCTCTGGAGGTCCATTTAGTTCAATACCTCCTGCAAAGAGGTATACTAGCAGAATAGGTAGTATTTTAGATATTTATTTTTTTAAAATGTATAGTAAGTTGATTTATTCTTTGCTGAGAGGGATATCGTACAGACTCATTTTGTGACCTTTTTATTTATGGTTGTACAACTGCTGAATTTGTAAGTATTTGTTTTCTAATAATGTCATTCATTATATAAATGATTAGTGCAGCTGTGAGTCACTGTACCTTGCTGCTTTATTGCTTGGAAATCATGAGGCTTCTTATGCTTTAAGTCTTTTTACAGTAGAAATTGCTGTCTTAGGCTGACTTCAGTTTAAGTTCAAAGTAAAAGAATGTGGTTGTGAGCTTTTCTTAAAAAAAAAAAACCAAAAAACCAGCACAGGGTTTTAAAGAGTTTTAATATACTGCTTTTTTGCAGAGGTTTTGTGTACTGCCGTAATGAAGAGCTGGAGACGGGGTGGGTTGCTTTTGGCAACAGCAAACTTCTTCATCGGCCTGTCTCTTTTGATAATAAGCCTCACTCCCTTTTCCAGGTTGTGGATCAACATACCCTTCAGGTAAAAGGAAGAGTTCATTGCAGAGTTACAGTAGAATAAGAAAACATTCTTAATTAATCGCAATCATTTCTAACTTTAATTAGTTTTGTCCTTGAAGTTTCTTCCTTATATTTTGTGAAACTGCCTTTTTATAAATACCCATTGAAAGCATTGCATAATAGAACTTGTAAGTTATGTTATAGATATTACTGTGTCTTTGTGTTAGTGTGTGTGTATATATATGTATGTATGTGTGCATGTACACATATATGTATATGCATATACAGGCTTACACTGTACTCTATTATGATAATATTCTAAGAGATAGAATATAATATGGTTACATCATAAAACAATAAACCAATAGCAGAATAGACTTCGGCTCTAACTGAAAACATAATTTTCCTGGACAGCTTGCTATTTTTCTACTGTAACAAAATTCAGGTATTGTTTCTGATCTAATTGTGTTTTGTAGATAAACAGATATCATCCTCTGTGGAAATGGATAGTTTTGTTTGCTTTGGGTTTTTTCCTCCCATGTTTTAAGGGTGGATATACACACTTATGTCCAGTGTGTTTCCTGAAACTGAGAATGTTTGGATTCCCCTTTTCTTCCAAAGTTTCAAGTAATATTTCAGAGAAGTTGCAGAAAGTAGATAACTCTTTACCATGTGTATTTTCCTTATGGTACTGTGGGTATGCTGTCAATAATTAGAGGGGAAGTGATCCTTTTATTTTTACGTATGTTAAAAGTTTAGATACATAAGCTGTTTTGTATGCAGTAGATCCGTTTGGCAAACATTATACAATAGCTCTTTGTAACAAATAAATGTAATAGCACTATTATGTCCAATAATAAGCTTCTTCTGGACTAACTGCACTTGATATTTATTTATTTAAGTACACTGTTAATAGTTATAAGAACAAACTTCAAAATAAGAACTATTAAGATGCTCTCTGTCTTGTAGGTATGTCAAATAATCCCAATGCCAGTAAATCACTTCCCAGTTGGCAGTACTATGACTACCGTGCATCTTTCTTCAGATGGCACATACTTCTACTGGATTTGGTCTCCTGCAAGCCTCAATGAAAAAACACCAAAAGGCCACTCCGTCTTTATGGATATTTTTGAACTTATAGTAAGCAAATTACATGTTTTCTGTGACTCAGGAGTTGGTAGCATGACTGCTGCTTAATTAAATATCAGCATTATGAAATCAACATCTTAAGTTTGAATATTGATACAAGTAATCTGAGTAGTTATTTGTAATGTGTTTACAAAATACCTTTTAACTGAACAGGTGTGTTGCTCAATTCTGTCTTCAGAGGATGTATGACTATCATATTTAGCAATATGAATTGTAACATAAAATGTGTTTTATCATCATTAGCAATTAAATTTTATGCTGGGACAGTAATTCAGTGTATTAGGTTTGAAAGCATGGTTTACTGTGAATCTGCTTCGTTGCATTAAAAGCCAATGGGGTCCCACAAGTTACAAATACAATTGTTTT
Organism: Ibycter americanus; assembly: GCA_035590275.1. Taxonomy (NCBI): domain Eukaryota; kingdom Metazoa; phylum Chordata; class Aves; order Falconiformes; family Falconidae; genus Ibycter; species Ibycter americanus. The sequence continues at coordinate 95,435,286 of JAVJGI010000001.1, forward strand.
GTCTATGCTGCATTTTATAACCTAATATGTTTTTTATGTTGTATGATAACCTTTGGGTTTAGTATAAAGCCAAATGCATTTCAAAATACTAAGTCTGGAGAAACATATCAGTAGTTTGAATTCCCTTTTCTCTCAACAGCTTATATATATGTTTATGTGTGTGTATATATACACACATGCGTGTGCATGCATTTATATATCCATGTGTGTATATTTTGACAATGAAGCATCTCAGTCTAAAAATGTATTCATTTACTTAGCAGAGCTTACAGCAATTCATAGACCTGTAGTACTGGTAATTGAAACAGTATGAGGATTTAGCTTTGATGGAGTACTCTAGGGCGCAGTGTCTGTGTATCTGCTCAGCAGTTGCTGTACAGCAGCTGTACTTAGTGGGATGATGGAGCTAGAATTGGTAGGCTATAATAATACAACTTACGGAAAATCTAATGCTGTAAATCAGATCTGAAAGAATATAAGAGATGCATTCTTTAATAAAATTTCCCCTGAAGATTATGCTCTAAGAAAACCATCACTTACACTTTTTGGCTGGCAAATGATTTAAAGGCCTCTTTTTACAAAACTTGCCAGTGAAACATCACTAAGAAAATTCAGGAGGGTTACATATTTTTAAGTAGAATTCCGTAAGTAAACTTCGGATTATGACAAGCAGTTCTGTCTTTAAGGACAGACCAAACAGAAGATACTCTACTGAATGACAAAGTTGCAAACAAAACACTCATCTGTCTAGCTTTTATAACATGTTTTTTGCAAGAAGTTCTGACAGCAGAGTTCAAGTTCGTATCCCTATTTGATACGTTGTATTGTTCAATTTTACTGTCTTTAGATTTCAATATCTAAAAGTATTTTTCTTCCTCCATTTTAATAGGTAGAAAATGGCGTATGTATAGCAAATCCTCTACAGGAACGAATTATATTAATGAGAAAAGAGGGTGAATCTGCAAAGAGTATAAATGAGATGCTTCTGAGTAGGCTGTCTAGGTATAGAGCCTCCCCGTCAGCAACATTGGCTGCTCTCACTGGCTCTACAATCTCCAATACGTTGAAAGAGGACCAAGCAGGTCAGAAGAGATTTTACCTGACTCTCAGTAGTTTTTCACGGTTTTTTTTCTTAATGCATACAGTATCAGGTCTGGTAATTACTAACCTCTTGGGACATATTAAAAAAAAAGAGTGTGCATTTTTTTGCAAAATAAGCATTTGAAATACATATGCAATATTTGCTTAATGCTTGAATTACAATTTCCTTTGCTGAATTAGGCACTGATGATGAGAAAAGTTTAAGAATGAAAACCAGGAAGAACACTTGTAGCACCCTTGTTTTTCCCCCATGTATTCAATTATAGGACTGATTTATGCCACATTTGTTAAAACTGGTAATTGCATTTCTCTGCTGGCAGTTCACATGGGCTCCTAATGTTATGTAACAATGGACTGCAGTTTAAGAAATGAAACTGTTGTTTCAGAATAAGTTTAATATTATAAATTGGAGGTAATTTGGCTTTTTGGAGGTAATTTGGCTTTTTGGAGGTAACTTGCATGGTGTTTGGGTATTCTCTTAAGGGCTTGCTGAAGCTACCCAGCTAGGCAGAAACTTACCCTACTAGGGAACCTTGAATGAATGACACTGATGGCTTTCAGGATAATCTGGAGCTTTATAAGATTTGTCTTAAGATTTTATTCAGTTTATCCTGAATTAGTTCTTCCTTCATACGTATGTCAGTTTTCTTTTTTCAATGTTAAACAATTAAAGGTATTTCCATAAAAATAAATCATTCAGGAAATAATGTGCTTACAGGGAAATTGGCAGAGAGTTAGCTTGAAGAGCTATTTTAAAGGCTGTGTTTTGCTAGTTAACAACTAGAGTGCTACAGAAGAAGAAGAAGTGGTTATTCTTGGATAATTCTTTAGTCAGTGCTCAGGAAAGTGTTGATCAGCTGTCGCAGGAGCTAGATCATTATGACTGTATACGTTTCATGGGGAACAGGAGAACTTAAAATAGTAAATGCGTAGTGAATCTTAAATGATCTCTTTATGTTAGAAGATTATTTGGCTCTAAGATACTGCTTTTGATTTGTTTATCACCATACAATTCTTAAAACAGTTTTGTTCATACTTAAATTTTAGGCTCCTAATTTTCCTGGTTTGGAAATGAGATTTCTGTCTTTGTAAGTTGTTCTCTCTAGTTAAATAAAACTAAACTGTTAGTTTCACTAACTGTGAAACTCTTTATATCCTTCTAGAGATTGATGCTGAATGTGTGGGATTATGAGGCCGCCCCTATATACAACTTCTTAAAGCAACTTCTGAACGCTGCAAAATGTAGCTTAAATTAATTTCTATATTGATTTATTTGAAGCCCTAAATAGAAATCTGCTTTGTTTGCTGCCTGTTTTTATGAGGTTTTAATGTTGTGAAGAAATACATGTTCATGTTCTATTTTTCGGTTTAATATTTCAGCTGCAAACACTAGTTGTGGGCTGCCACTGAAAATGTTAAGGAAGACTCCCATATACACATGTGGAACGTACTTGGTGATGTTGGTCCCGCCTCCAGGTGGATCAGGCAGTTCTGCAACACGCTCGCTCTTTGGAGGAACAAGTGCTTTGTCATCTTTAAAAAGTAAGTTGGATACATGTGTGGCAGTCTAAGTCCTTGGGTTTCTGAAATACGATAAACTTCTCAGAAATTTATTGGAGTCTTTTTTTCTGTGTAGTTCTTGCTTCAAGCTTGGTGTTCAATATTTCGGATGGGCAGTTCACAAGCCGAGCAGATCTCATTGATGCTGCAGGAAGTTCACTGGGACGTGGTGCTTTAGTTCCAGGACTTGGTAAGAAGTAGATCTCTTTCCTGGGAATATTTCAGAACTAAATGTATCCAGCCCTTAGATTCTAGATAATGTTGCAGTAAGCAACTCTGCAGTTGGTGGGGTTTCATGTCTATGGTGATATTTTGTAAATTTTACATTTTTGAAAGTTCAGAATTCCCTGAAGGAATTTCCAGTATCTGGCTCTTGCAGTTTCAGCTGCACGCAAGCTCAAGAAAAGTGTTTTCTGTAGCAGAAGGGAATCTTGAAAGAAGTGTGATTTTTATACCCTGCTTATGCTGTAAGGTGCTACAAAGTTATGAGTATCTTACCTCTATTTGAAAATACATATAGGCATCTTAGCTGGAAAGACATTGCAGGTATTTCTGATTTCCCTGTCACTTTGACTGAAACTTCATGAGTGTTTTCTTCAGAACTTTTTTTAATTTTTTCTTTTTCTTTCTTTTTTTTAACCTGCTTGGTATTATAAAATCTTTTGAACAATGCTAGTTCAACACTGCATATCATTGCTAGCATTTTAATAAGCAGTGTTTTTATATTGCTTAAGAAAGAATGTATTTCTCAAAAATGTGTGGGCTAAATAGTTTTAAATAACATTCTGAATGCTAGGACACATGGATAGGTATAATTGTATGTTAACCTGTTAGCTACTGTTACTGGAAATTTACCTCAGTCATTTCAAACATGTAGACATGTAAGTAATTTTTTAATTTTTGAAGTATGGTAAATACCTCTGTCACAGAACATTTGTGTCTATAATCCATTAATCCTTTTCCTTTTACTGTTTTGTACCTGCTTGTGTTTGTAGACTATAAGATTTTCAGGAGATGAGTCTCTAAGCTTAAATTTTTTTTAACAGTTGCACTGTGAAAACTATCGGTTTTGTTAAAGCTATTATGTTTATACCACAAGGCCTTTAAAAAAAGTTCTAAAGTGCTTAATTGTCAATAGCTGTAGTAAAATAAACTTGAAACTTTTTTCCCTGTGCTTTTTCTAGAAGTTATTAGTGTCTGATGCCAGACTCAGCTGTATTTAGTTTATGTACTGTGGCAGTGTGTGATAAGTTTGTGGAGGAATGATATATGTTATGTACTTACAAATAACAACTGGTAGAGTATTCACCTGAAACACATGCTGTTGTACATCTGCTCGAAACATCAAGAGGGATGTGCATTTGCTTCATTCCTTTAAGAAATCTCCTTTTAATGGTTTTCATTCCGATGCATTGTTACTAAATTGCTGTCCCATGACAGAACTTTTAAAGCAAGTAATTTGGTTTTATATGTGCTGTAAAAATAGTTTAGTCTAGTTTTCTAAAAAACATTCGAAAATTTGATGTCCAAATATTTTCCTTTTCTTAGGTGCTTGTTATGATACTATGAATAACATGATATGGACGTGCTCTAATGATTATATTGATCAGTGGTGCAATCCTGGGAACCAGGCATTCCATTGTGTCTGCCAGAGACTGGGAGTCAGTCACGTCATTGCAGAGCCCAAAGGTGAGGTAAATCTACAAGTCAGCATGTTATACAAAGTGAAAGAGGAATGTATGTTTATCATAGAATAGTGTACAGAAACTATCTTCTGAAACCTTGTATTAAAAATTGAGTTCATTCTTGAAAATGTGTCTATAAATATTAGTCATGGTTTATCTTTGCTCTAAGAAAGGAAAAAGCAAAATGTGAGACATGTTTGGAAGTTTTCAGATTCGTGCTACCTTTATCAGACTTAAAAAGTGATGTGGGTAATTTTTTGTTTGTCTTGTAGGCGGGTGTCCCGAGTTAGAGGTGATGGTGATATATTGTATTTTAGAAGCTGATGCTATAGTGTATGTTTGTAGACAGCATTTGAACCACTCTTATTCTTCTAGGAGATGCAACAACCACAAATGAGGTTATTAACCAGTTACTGCACCACGTTGGTGCCATGTGTATCCACCAACTCAACCTGCTTGCAGCCAGCAACAATCTTCCCATAACAAATTTTTTGGGCAAGCAACATCCAATTGAAGCACATCACCTCAGCAGTATCTGTGACATTATGGAAAAAGCTATGGTGAATGGAGATACTTGCATAATACGCTGCATCCTGGTTGTCTTTCAGGTACAAGGGCATGTTAAATGTACTTCACAATAAACACTAAAGACAAAAACATTGTTTTAGAATACAGGCAACCACTTGATTTTATAAGGGCTTTTTTCTCCGTTGCATTCAGTTTAATGGAGGTTGACTTAACAGTGGCTTTGCAGTATCTCGTACACCCATTTAAGAATCCAGATTTAAATGTAAGTGTAATTGCTACCTGTACAAATCAAAATAAAATCCAGAGAGGTTACTTCCTTATTTCTTTCTCTTTTTTTTTTTTTTCCTTTTTTTGATCCAAAGTCAGTTTCTGACTCTAGGATTTCTAGTGACCTAGACAAATAGTTTGTGAGACTGACTGCAGAAAAAGAGTTAATGTGAACAATGTTTAAGTTTTTAATCTTGTGTTTAATTTTTCTTAGGTGGTTTTTAAATTTTTCTTCAGTCCACAAACTGAAAGAAACAGAGATATTGTTAGAAGGTCTGGCCTATTACTTTGGCAGCTACTGATGGCACCAAGGGATCAGATTTGCTCTGAAATTCAGAAGGAGGTTTGCCTAGCCATTAGGTAAATATCTGCCTTGTCAAATTAAATTTAATTTAGATTTTAGGTTATTTGAAAATGTTGTAATAGATGAACATTCAAATTGTATTCAGCCATTTAGTTTTAAATTAATATGATAAAATGTAGGTTGACATAGTATAATAAAATTATTACAATTTATATTTGTGGAAGAAGGGAAATATGTGTTTGTCATGACAATGCAATAACAGATAGTAATTACTTTCTGTACTTGTTTTCATTTGTTGCTTTTTATTGGCTTCCTTTTAAATTGTTTTTTTTAATGTTTATTAGAATGTAGCTGCTAAACTCAAGCAAAATTTTCTGCATTTCAGTGATGGCTGGAATGACTTCCATGTTTAGCTTACGTAGTTTATTGGTGTTCTGGAATAGGCAAAGCTAATGTCAGCTGTTATACCAGTGTTTCAAGTGACAATACTGAAATTCTCCTAAACAAAAGAAAGGTAAGGGGAAGTAGAATGAATAATACTTGAGGAATGCTTGAAGATGGAAGGCCTAGGGAAAATCACAGGCAGGGTAGTAAGGCTGTCTTGAGAACGTCAGTTTTATGTTTAAGAAAGAAGAATCTGTTTTAGTGCGAGGGTGGACATTATATCTCTGGGCTAGTAGCCCAGGTCATCAAACACTTGAAACAGGGTGGTTGCAGTAGCTCCACTTGATATTAGCTACTGTATCTCTTAAACCTGATGCTGTGTAATTTCCTTTCTCTGGCTTGTCAAAATATCAGAATGACTAAGTACAGGAAAGCAAGCAAAAAGTGATTGTGTATCACGAAAACGAGCTAATGTAGATCTCAAGGACAGGGAATGCTGTCTCAAACGTCCTAAGTACAAATATAATCTGCTTTCAAGTGGGAAGTGCTCCAAAGGTTGAGAACAAAGTCTTCTGAAGATCAACCTGCATTTTTTTTCGTGTGAATCATGACACTCCAAATTTCAGTGGCTTTATGCAACTCTGAAGAACAATAGCATATCTTTAGTATGATTATCTAGCATTTTCAGGGTCTTGCTTTTTGACAGGGAAAAGTGTATCCTGTTAACTGTATGGAGAGCTGCTGCATTTTTCCCATGTTTAACCCTATACCCTTAAATGACTTGTAAAAAAAAAAAAAAAAAAATCAGAGGTGGGCATTAGGTAATATCTCCTTTCTCCTGTTTTCTCATTGGGGGATTCTGATACCAATGGAAACCTCAAAGTTAGCTTGCAATGTATGATAACTTTTCCTGATGTTTGTATCGGAAGTTGGTCAGCATGAGCCAGAGGGAGGGAGATGCAATAATCTCTGCTCTCAGTGTGAAGCTGAAAAACATACCAGTTTTCTTTTCTATGACTATTATTTAGAAAGAAAAGGGGAAAAAGAAAAGAAGAAAAACTGTTGTAATAGTTTCAACGCTTCAGACAGTCATGAAGTACTCACTTTCAAGTTATAATCATCTATCTTGATGTGGTAATTCATGTAGAAAGGACAAAGTTCATCACAAGTTAGAGGGGAAAAGTATCTCCACAAGGAGTACTTATGCATATCTGTGTTGTTTCTGAAATGCTAGTTCTAGAATATTCTGTGTAGCTTAACCGAAGACTTCCATAAGGAGCTAGTCTTTAATAAGTATAAAACTGTAACAGTAGTGACTTCTTGGTTACTGTCTCTTGCATTTTCCCTTGTTCTTATAACAGGTAAGCCACAGCTCTTACCCCATCACCAGAGTTGAGTCATTCTCTAAGCCATCATCCATTTTTTCTGACATCTGTCTGTTTCTTAGAAAAAAGGTTGTACTGTCATATATACAAGTGATTTATGTGGAGCTTCTGAGAGGGAAGCAAACAGCTCTTGGAGAAGCTTTGGGACCTAAACAATAAAATGTAGTTGATTACAAGGGGTTTCTGGAGAAAGCAGCTGCTTATTTTATGACTAATACAAATGTTAAAATATGGAGGATGCCTTTCTAAGTTGGAAGGAGCTTTTATGTAGTCATTTTAAATGTTACATCAGATACTAAGCTCAGATTCTGTGACACCATTTTTCACATGTTCATTGAAATTATTTTGTTTGCTTTTAAATGTGTTAAGTAATACATGGTTTTATTTTTCTCTTTAGCTCTGGTTTAAATATCCTGTATCCTGGAGAAGCAGAAATCAATAATTTATTGAAATTGGTCTTAACTGAAGGTGAGAATGTCTTACTGACATGTGAGTGTGTGTGTTTTTTCTAATTGAAAACCAAAACTGAAAATACTTCTCAACCTCTGGAGGGAGAACAGTTCAGAATATTGAACACTAGTCTGCTTTAAACCCATCCTATTCTAGGAAATTATGGAATGCTTCAAATCCTGAAGCTGCCTTCTGAATGGCTACATGGTCAAGTGTATGTTAAGCGTGGAAAAAAGAAAATTTGTCTCAATTGGGCAGCTGTTTGAAATTGAATAGGATTAAAGTTCTGTTTTGTCACTATTAGTAGTGTTTCTTGTCCAGGTTGTATTTGAGAACACCTAGTTAGCAGTTAATGTTACCCATGGCAATTACACAGTAACCAGAGGGAATTTTAGTCCTTAGTGAAAGAGTAATAGTCTATTTGCATTCATCCTGAAATGGGAGTCTGGGCTTAGAAGCAGCTGATACACAGTAATTTGTTACTTCATAGGAACGCGTTTGTGTGTCAAAGTCCTTGGAATTTAAAACAGTGCTATGTGCAGAGTAAGTTTTAATGGTCTTGTAATATCAACAGGGAATTGGGTTACACCGTAAATAGAGTAATTTCTGAGAAGTGTAGCATATATTAAGATATCTGAGGAAGTAAAAATAAATTAATTCTGTAAAATGCTGTTTTGAATAAGTTTTTGCATTCCATTTTAGGAGAGAGAAATAGTGGTCTCTCTCAACTTCGTGATGTTATCCTGACTAATTTAGCTGAACAGCTGCAGAACAACAGATTTGGAAGTGAAGATGATGATCACTATAGGTAAAATGCAACAATGTGCTTCCCCTCCTCCCCATGTATAGTCTATATTTCTGTTATTTACTTTAGGTAAGCTTGCATAAAATTCTGCTGAAATTGCTTGCTAACTTACTGGCAGTGTGACCTGAAATTATCTCTTTGTGTCCTTAGTGGGTAGAATTTCATTAGGACAAGGGAGAGAGGGGTTTGACATTTTAGAGGAATCTTAGGAGAATTCTGTATACAGCTTTAGTTTTGGATTCCCTGCTCCTTACCATGTATATGGTAAATGTGGATGTTAATTCATAAGTATGACATTATGGCATTGCTCTCCATATCACTGTTAGGTAACTTTTCAGCAGTAAAACTATCAATTTCAAATACCTGTTCAAGTTGGAAGGGATCTTTTTTTTAGAAGTCATTGGAAGTCAGATTCATATCAGTGCAGCACAGGAAATCACTGGTCATCTGTTGCATTGATTGTGGTTAAACATTTCAGGCTTCAATTTCTTTGTGTCTGAATCTCTGAAGTTGAACAGGTGTTTGCTTTAGTTTCACATAATTTGTGGTATAGCTTGCAGAAATTTTTGAAATGAGCTATACAAAATATACCGTAATTAGACTACTAACATTTTACGTCTTGCTTGCATTTTTTGAAGACTAAATGATGAGCTGTTACACTACATTCTCAAGATTGTTGTCCGAGAATCTTGTGTCTTAATCACCAAGTGCCAAACCGTATCTAAAGATGATTTTCAAAGGCTGCTTTCAACTGTGCCTGTAAGTAAAATGCATTTTGATAAAAGTATATTTGCCTTTGGCTTCTTTTGCTCCTTAAATCCCTCATCTTCATGGAGTATGTTGAGGTGAAACTTTTGTAGTTGTGTGTTTTAAATACAGAAAAAGAGTGTATTTTGTTCATGCTGTGCAGTGAAAGAAGAAACAGTTTCTTACAGCAGAGTAAATTGTACAGTAATGCTCAAACAGGCTTATATGTGGATATATTTTCCAGTTGCTCTGGTAGCTGTTTCAATTTAAAGGAAGTTTGTGTATTTCAATCTTTAAAGCATTTCTTTAAAGCATTACAACAGCTTAAAAACCCAAATAAACTTATTTTACAGTTGTGTGTAATAATTTGTAGAAGCAGAAAGGATTATCTTTTACAGACAAAAATGAAGGTTGACTGTTATTTAATGGTAAAAGTATGCATAGATGTTTTCAGCAGGATCAGCTCCCTGATCTGGCTGATGGCAAAGATGGGGGAGCTCACATGCAAACGCTGGGAGGGGACAGGAGATCATGGCCTGTGCTGCAGGAGTATGGGGAAGGAGGAGGAGCATGGAGCCATCATCTTTAGGAACGTGAATTAAATTTAGCTATATGGTGGCATTATCTTTTAAGAATTAATTAATGTTACAGTACTTGAGTATTACTATGTTACATAGTCAAATAAAATGGTGCTGCTGCTTGATATGTTTTGCAAGTTATTTCACAAAATTCAACTTTTGGCAACCAGTTTCTTCTCTTATATGTATTAACAAGCTTCTGTTAAATCAGCAAAAAAAATTTCTGTTGAAGGGAAACTTGTTTTTTGCTTTTGCTTGTCCTCTCCCTCAACGTTTTTTCTTCTTTTATATATCAAAGTACAAGGATTGCCTGCATCAAGGTTGATTAAAGAATTTAGATAATGTAAAGTGTACTTATTTATGTTAAAGGCTGCATCTTCGTGCTTGCGGTATCTGATGGCTGTACAGAACCACCTCCTCAGTAACACTATTTTGATTAAACCTGATGAAAATGATGACAGTGACAGCTCCTTGCAGGGAGAGACATTGAAGGTACAGGTAAACACCAAGTTTTATTCTAGTATGGCTCTCTACAGTCAGTGTTCCTGTGACACCTCTTGTTTCTGCAGTACATTCTGCTTATGCTGTTTTGTTCGTTCTTTTCCTCTTGATAAAGTTAAATTACTGTAGACGGTTTTTTCTTGTTCTCCAGCTAAAGTCTGCAATTGTTTTGTGTTCAGTGTTGCAGCTTGGGTTCTGTATTGTCAGTGAGAGGAGACACTTCCCTTCCTAAATATATGTATAATGAGGTTAAAAATGTATTTTAATTAACACACGCAGTAATAAAATTCATGTGCCAGGAATCCTTTCTGGACGTATTACACCCCACACCCCACCCCCACTTTCTTTTCTCCAAATCACTTAGGTGGTCCTTGAAAAAATATTTTTCAGATTTAAATAGGAAAGGTTTTTCTCGTTTGCCTTACCTGGCTTCTGCTTTTTTGCAGTTTTAACTTACAAAGCTTATGTAGAACCACCTACATCTGTTGTCTGAAATAGTGTGAATGATGTTTGTGGCAAGGAAACTGCTAGAGGGCAAGGTTTGCAGACAGTGGTTGTTTTGCCATAGGGTTGTATAAGTATACTTATACAAAAATGTATAATTATAAGGTTGTATTACACCATTAAAATGGTGTAATTTAGTATTACTGCTGGAATAGTCTTGAATGAACTCAGAGAAGCCAGATTTGTCCTAGCATGCAGGCTGTCTTGTCATAGTAGTTTTTGTAACAGTAACAGTTCTTCTATAATGGTATTGACTTCAGAATTTCGGGTTTGTTAAGCTGATTTTGTCTGTTTCTTTTGGAGACTTCATGTGCTTGTAATCTGCTGCAGTTGAACATTATTGGTTCAGGCTCATTGAGTAAATGCTAAATATTGTAGTACTGTTCTTGTCTCACTATTCACCCATGTTTTCATTGTTCAGTTTCTCTCTCTACAGTGATCCTCATATGTGCTAGGACATTCTGTCACCAATGCTGTACCCTGGCTGGCTAACAGCTGTCTCTCCTGTGCTGGACTTGGGGATTCCTTCCCTCTAGAAACTGGGATGTGCATCCTGTAAAATACGCACCTAGTTTCTCCCAGCACTTTGGGGCTTAGCATTAATCTAATTTAAGTCTTGGATGAATCTACTGCTGCAGGCCTGCCAGGTCACATTATCATTCTTTTAATTTAGAAATCCATCGTTTTGTTCTGTTGTCCTTTTTTTGTATTCTCTAAGAATTTAAGTATCCTATAAATCTTTTTGTACCTAGGAGCTAAAGACCAGCATTTTGTCTCTTGCTACACAAATTCTGACAGGATGTGATGAAGTCTTAGAAATGCTGCAACAGGTCACTACAGCACTAATAAACAGTGACATTTCTGATAGAGAGCAAAGGTAAGACAAATATGAGTGTGCTAACTTGAAAACAGTAAGCTGTTGCTTTTTGTGTGTTACTGTATGAGCACAGTTAGCATTACTTATTCTTTATAGCTATATTCTTTTATTGAGCTTTGAATGTATAGGAATTGTTTCTTACTATAGCATTTGCTTAGCACTAATCTTTTGAAGAATTTAGAATCAGACTCTCTATGTCGGTACTACTAGCTTGATAATCTATAGAAATTTCAAGTTGGTAAGGTTTTAGCCAGTTACAATGGTATTTATGAGCAGGGTAACATAGTAGTTAGCTGGGAATATTCCTGTAAGCTAGAGCATTTTTTTATTTTTAAATTCCTGACTATTACATCTTTAGTAGCTGGACTAGGTATTTTATCCATGTCAAGTCTTGGATGTTGTTGATATCCTGCATGTGTCATCAGGTAGCCTGACCTTGCCCTTCCCTGTCTTCCCTCTACTTAAAAATATATGTTAGGAATGGGATGTAAACAAAAGCTGTGAACCTTTTCTCTCCTTAAACAAACACCTCCCTCTCCCAGTTGTTTCAGGTTTCAGTTTCTACGCTTTTCTGTGTCCACAAGATTAGTTTTGTTTATTGACAATACACAATTCCTTTGAGATATTTTCAGATAGGCGTCATGCTCAAATATATCCTTGCAGCTACAGATTCTTTTCAAGTACTTTGAGCTATGTGTGCTAGGAGCCTGATATACGTACTGAACAAATACATTTGTGTTTGATGTGGACTTTCATCCCATGCCCGTGGGAGTTTATAAGTTTCTAAGTAATTATTAAACCCTTGATTTACTGTCTTCTGGTCTATCATTGTTTAGTAAGAATTGAGAGCAAAAACTAGGTTGCTAACACTGGAGAAATGGTAATGTTTTCAATATATTAGGTTTTGGGGTTTATTTTTAAATATAATGGAAATGTTCTCTGCTGAATTTTGAATTGCCTACTTATGCAGTCTGTTACAAGATTAAACAGATGACTAAAAATAGTAGTGATACTCTATGAAAATAGTTGTTACTATGTAAACCTTGACTTTCATTGCAGATTAAAAGGCCTGGAGCAAATTACAAAGGCTACTATGCTTGGTCATCTGCTTCCTGTCCTACTGACATCTCTGATGCATCCAAATTTGCAGACTCTAACTATGGCTGATGCCTTGATGCCTCAGCTGGTGCAGCTGGTTCTTTACACAAGTCAGGTATGGTCTTTGTGTCAGCAGTTGTCTACAAAAGAAAAAATTGTGGCATGCATGTACTAAAATGCTGTAGATCTTGGTCAACTTTCTGCAATAAGCAATCCACAGATCATAGTTTAAGAATTGCTCAACAGCTACAAAAGCTGATAATGCTGGATATTAAATTTGACTTGGTACAACAGCTACTAAGTAGTGATTTATTGTCAATAACAACATACAGTGTGATTGTTAATATATTTCAATGATGAAGTCTTAAAATGATTTGCTGTTTGCATGTTTCTAACACTGTATGTTTTGTGCCACAGACTGCACTGCTGCTTAAAACTCAGTCTCCAGTTTTCTCAGAACTGAACAGTTCCCCCAGTGGTGCATCAGAACAGAAAGGGAAGCTGTTACCTGATGAGAGGTGATTTTCTTTAGATCTAGGTCTTTTTCCTGGGATAAAATCTTAGCTGTAATGCTCATTTGACCCCTGCTGTGGGATAAACCTTAAAGCATCAATATTTTTTTTTTAAAGGCAAAGCTGTAGTTGTTTGTAAGGCTGTCTTAGAGATATATAAGCCTTTACAAAAGGCAATTAATTCTAAAATTTTTTTGCATATAGGATTAAATGATTTATATCTTCAGGTTGCTTGCACAGGCTATGGTTTGTTTTGTTTTTTCCCCTCCCCTCAAGCATTAGGAATTAATTCAAAATGTGCCTCTTACAATAAATTAGACTAAGGAAGACCATCATGAGAAAATGTAAACTGCTGTGGCAGCATGAGATACAGTATGAAAACCATTGGAAAGGTATTAAATGGTTTAATTTACGTAGAGAAATATAACTATTTTAAGTCCTGCATTTAAGTCATGTGTCTCAGCTCAAAGTTATACAGCTTCTGCTCAGAAACACACAGCTAAATTAAATAAGAAATGCTTATCATAGCTATTTGCAGTGTTGCAGAATTTGTTGTATTAAACAACTTGTGATAATGTGTAATGTACTGTGTGAAAACTCTGAAGAATTTATTTTCAGTCCTCCTCCAAATTACAAGCTTCAGTGAAATATTAGGCATATCGTTTTATGACAGTATAATCAGTTTTGGGTGCTGTCCCAGGAGGGGTGTTTTTTTGTGCTACTAAGCGTGTGTTAGAATCCATATATAGTACCATTTATTTTTTATGGTGCTGCTTAGCTTGTTTACCATGATTTGGAAATTGGAAAGCATAGGGAAAAGTTCGGATTTTACACATTAGAGATTGGCATAGTTTTTTCTAATGTACAGAGTTCGTGCTATTTAAGTTCCACGTGTTCCCGCAATACATTTATGCCTAAAATGAGTCAATACTTTGTGTCACTATGTATCAATACTGAGAGGTGATTTTAAGTACTTTATAGTTTGATGTCTGAATATATAGTAAAAATCTGTGTGTTGAATTCTGGGACTAATTTTTCATTCTAATTTCAGAATGCTGGAAGAGAAAGAAGAACCAGGTTTTCTCACGGGTTTGAAGATCCCTGCTCCCTGGGCTGCTGGGAAGACAGTAGAAACAGTTCATCCCGTCAGGGATAACTATAAATTTAAAGAAACTGTACATATTCCAGGAGCCCGCTGTTTATATCTTAGATTTGACAACAGATGTTCTTCACAATACGATTATGATAAGGTAAGCAAGGGCCCATTCGGAAATTCTTTCTTTTGTATGTCTTTCCGTCAGCAGTACTTCCCATTTTCATCATTTCTGCCCCTTGTCTTTTATGGCACCTTATTTCCCATGTTCAGGATAATGCAGGAGGTTTTTATTGATAGGAGCTTATTAGTGTACACTGTAATGCCACAGTCTACTTACTTCAAGCCTGTAAAGTACAGGGATGCAGAGAGGTTTTTTTCTTGTGTGGCACAAGTGTGAATAACTTCAAAAGAATTCTTGAGTTTCATCTTAAGACTACACTTAGCTAAATGATAGAAAATGTACAAAGAGTTGTTGACATAAAAAGGCAAGAAAGTGACACTAAATGGTGCATGTTTAATGTCTGTTATTCTTGAAACAATCCAGAAAGAATATATACTTAATTGTTCTTATGTATTGTTTCAGAACATAATATCCAGTGACTGTTTCAATGTTTAAAACCTGTTAGTTATGAGGATCTTTTGTTAAGTGTTAGGCTCTGTAATTTGGAAGTTTCCTCAAAAGGTCTCAGAAGTAGTAGTTACAAAACAGGGGAGAGAGAGTAGGCTCCAGAGGTATGGGGGTTTGAGATGGAGGGGGGTGCCTGGTTTGGGTTTCCCCCTCCTCAGAAATTCATACCAACTCTTTCTTTTTTTTTAAGTTCATTTCATGATGGCTCAAACTGTCAAAGTTTGACTTCCTTCTCAGTTTTGCTGTTGTTCAGTTTTCCTTATTTCTCAAATTTTAATCTGGCTGCCTCATTTGTACATCAGCACAGTTTGTTTAAACTGGGCAGAACTGGAAAGGTTACTTTTTTCCCCCCGATTATAAATAGCTTGTTTATATGGATTAATACGAACAAGTATTTTCGATTTCAAGAATGCAGCTAATAACACTTACTTGCTTCAGAGCTACTTGTGCTGCTTACTAATTCTTGCCATATTCTCTTCAACACAGAGCAAGTCCTGTGATACTCACTCCCATTATTTATAAGCATCTTTAATGTCACCCGTTATTGGTTAAACTCCTCCAGAAAACTTTGGGCCTCATCATGTTTCCACTGAAGTCTCTGACAAAATATTAACTTTGATGGGAGCAGGATCAATCCATTTATTAGCAGAGAGGCAGTATGTTCTAGTTAGCTCAGCATGAGGACTGGAAGTTATGATTTCTTCTGATTTCGGCTCTCAGTTCTGCTGCTGACTTGCTTTGTGAACTCGGGGGCAAGTCACTCAATTTCCTCTCTGCCTCAGTTTCCCCATCTGTAAAATGGGGATAATAATACTTGCCTACTCACCTCACAGGGCTGTTGTGAGGATTTGTTAATGTTGATAAAGCGCTTTGAAAATATAAAGCGCGGTGTAAGTGCTAAGTATTATTATTATTATTAGATTTTCTTGTTTTTCTCTTACAGTCTAACAGTGTATTTTATGTTTTGAAGTTGGTGATCTATGCTGGTCCTAACACAAACAGTAGGAAGGTTGCTGAGTATGGAGGCAATACACTGGGATATGGCAGCCGTAGTGTCTTAGGAACTGGTTGGCCGAAAGACTTAGTAAAGGTACAGTATTATAATCCAACAATATTTCACATAGAAAAATCCCCTTTGGAAACCATGTCAAGTCTATTTTAACCCTTATAGCAATGAAGTCGAAGCTTTTAAGTGTATGGTCAGCCATGATGAGATCACTTAAGTGGGCTGTTGTGTCCTTGGGGAATAACTTTAAACTCAACTGTGTGTTATGTGTGGTGCTTCTCTTTGAGCTTATCTTGTTTTGTTATGTCTTAACTGGAATTCGTTATCAGTACATTTTGGTTCTGGAGTCTCTAACGGCACTACTGTTATCATAAGTATATATTCCTAGGATAAATTCTTGCACAGTCTGAGGCTGTGCGTATTTTCTTAAGGTCTGTGGGCATGACTGCGTGTTTTTTAACAGTAACCCACAAATGTAACAAGTAGTAAATGTAGCAATTTTCCAACCATTTGTGTTGGGTTTTAAAATTACATGGGATGCTTTTGACAGTAAAGCTAAGACAGAAAAATGTCTCAAACTTCTTGAAACTTAAGTATTTCAAGAATTTTGCAGTTATGTTCCCTCAGATTGTATGCAGTATGATTTTTTTTTTTTTAATGTGTTTGTGCTGCTACGTTGCCCCACACTAAAACTGGGATTATATACATAACAAAAATAATTTCGAAAAGAAGTAAAAAACTGTAAAGCAATTTCAGACAAGCACTTGGCTGTTCGCAGTTAATGGAATTTCATTTATTTTTCAGACATAGATTTTTATACTGTTCTTTTAGCAAACTCGTCTATTATCGTGTTGACATTCTTCTCCTTGAAGAGCTTGTCTGTCTTGCTTCAGGAAGAGAACTGTTGACTATTGCATGGTTTCTTGCAGACAAACAATGAATGAGTTTTGATGAAAATCAAAGCCAAGTAACACAGATTGATAAATTCTACATGGGTTTTTTTGTTTTACTAGCCAGCAACAAAATTAAAATCAAATTTTCAACTAAAAGATATCCTTACAAAAGGGAAGAATCTTAAATCAGAGTTGGAGATAATTGGAATTGAAGATAAAAATAATACTTAGATAACTGTCATTAAAAACATTAAACCATAATAGAAGCCACTTTTATGAAAAGCCTGTTTGTTTGCCTCAATTCTTAAATGTATCTTCTTTTTTTTTTTTTTTCCCCTCCCTCCCTCCTCCCCATCAAAATTTTAAGGTGGAAGGAGATACAGTCACCTTCTCCTTTGAAATGCGGAGTGGTCGTGAGCACAACACTCCAGACAAAGCTATGTGGGGCTTTGCTTGCACTGTTCGAGCACAGGTACTCAAACATGACAGATTCCATGGGATAGGTTCACCTTCCATTTATCTTCTGTCTGTTACACATTCCAAATCAAATAGAAATGTACTTCGAAGTTGGAAGTGAACATTTGAAATTTAAAACAGTAATTTTTGACAATAAGACAAACCATCTTTTTACAATGTAAAGGACCTAAGTTTTAGACGTTTCGCTTCCTTAGCTAGAGATATCCTGTGGCATGGTCTGTAGTATGCTTTTAGGGTTTTATGAAGATAGTTATTGCCAAATATGTCTTTATCTATCTCTTGCCATTGGCACTGAACTTGGGTGAAGTCACTTTAATATCCCTTGCTGCTTGTAGATCAGGATTTCTTTGGAGAGATGGGTATCTTGTAACAACCTGGAAATTGGGGATTTAATGAGGGAATGATGATTCCATCCTATAAAGAAGAGAGGGGAGAGACACTGGGATCAAACAGAAGGAAACTTGAATCCCACTGTCAGGAAGCTAGGACTAGGCCTGTGAGATGACAGATCTGCACGCCAGAGAATGACTGAACCAAAAATAACTTTACCTTTTCTTTCTTGGTTCAGGAAAATAATGTTTAAATCCTTTGTTTCTTGTCTTGAGGAGTTGTTATATATTGCTTTTAATTGTTAAGCATTTTTTTCAGTACACCTCTGTATGAGACCTATAATTGATAGATAAATATCTATGTCTTTTATATATAAGATTATATATAAAAAATATAAAATCTCCTATCTTGAAATATATTGGGGAAGGACTTCGTGGTTGTTTGATTAGTGCAACTTATCACTATTCCTACTACAGGAGTCTTCAGAGGATGTGTCAGGAGGCTTGCCGTTCTTAGTTGACCTGGCACTTGGTCTTTCTGTGTTAGCTTGTTCTATGCTGCGAATATTATACAATGGACCAGAAATTACCAAAGATGAAGAAACCTGTCAAGAGCTCTTAAGATCTAAACTATTGCAAAGGTAAAAAAAAAAAAAAAAAATTATCTGCTTTCCCACATGGGTTTTTCTTGAGGGAAGGTGACTTTTGTAGTTGTGCGCAAGTATTGTGTTGTAAGATGATGTTTTGATAATTTTTCCTGCAGAGTCTGTTGAGCAGTTCTGTGTTGCCTAAAACTAAGGGAATATTCTCTCTAATAGAGGTTTTCTTTAGAACAAGTAGAGGAGGATTGGGCTATGCTTGCTACAAGCCATGCTTAATATGTTAATATGTAGTCTGTCATTGTAATGTGTAGTTGACTAATGTGTCTTTCTGAAAGAGGAGGGAGAGTTAGGGAAGAAAAACCTAAAAATCCTTTTCATCTGTTTTTATTTTCCCAGGTGCCAGTGGCAGGTGGAAGCTAATGGTGTGATATCTCCAGCCCTTACACCAAGTCCTTCTCCATTGCCTCTTACTATAGATGAAGATAGAGAATTTACATATCCATCTGATGTTCTAGTGCCTCCTGTTGGACACTATTTTGATCTGCCTAGGATTAGGCTGCCTCCAGGAATCATGATAAAACTCAGGGAAATTTCTGGACGTGCTCGGCCTCAGTTTAGACCTAGTATAAAGTAAGTAGTCATTGTTTTGCTCTATTTTTCTAACTTGACTTTTGTTGTTTGAAATGTTTGGTGCTGAAGTGAGCAAGCTAAAAAAGCAGCAGTGAGGATGTGGCATGCCTGTCATGTATCGTGGTATGCATTTAATATCCTGCAAATGTTTATTTGTGAATGCAGCATCTAGTGAATTGTAAATATGAATTGTCAGAGTTTGCCCGTTATTCGTGCTTAATCAGTTTGGCTTTACCTATAACCCTAGGGAAGTGATTCAGCCAGAAGTAATGGAGGAGATGGTGGTTTCATGTGTGATTAAACATTTGAATTTGGTTGATGCACTGCAGTCCCTGATAAATTTCCAGTATCAGGAAGAACATGCTGAAGAATATGATTTACTTTGTAAAATTATGGGAGAGACCTTTAAGAAGCTAAATGCCATGGAGAGACAATTGCAGGTAAAAATAAAACTACATAAAACAAACAGGCGGCTTTTTTTAAGAATGAAGTTGTACTAACAGCATTTTAGAAACAGAAATGCAAAATGTACTCAGATTTCTTCTTTTAAGATCTCTTCTGCTCCTCCAGATGAACAACTGCAATAGGTATTATTTTTGTCTCTTTATTAGAGTGTGGCCGAGCTGGAGCACAAATGGCAGAATGAGGTAGATGACGCTATGCATGGGAAGCTGGAGAACAATGTCCCATTCTTTTATGATTATCACTTCAATGAGGTAAGCATTGTGACTGCTGTGTGCACTCATGCTCCACGCTGCTCTCAACACACGTTCATCCTCTTCCTTCACTTTGTTTAGAGCAAGATGAAAGAACTAGAACTTCTGTGTTCAATGAAGGAAGTTTCTTTTGATGGAAGTGATCTTGAGAATGTGGTCCTGGCATTAAGGTTAGTAGCTTGGCTGTGGAGTGTACCATTTAGGCAAGGTACTTAAAATATAGGCAGCTTTAAACAGCTGTGGAATTTCACTGAGTTCCAAAAGTAGTTATGCAGTTAAAGTTGCCTACATACATAAATACTTTCCAGCTAGGCACTTGAATCTCATTGTACCCTGTGACACTTAAAGATGTGAACCAGAAGCTGGCACTAAATGTTTCGAAAACATTTTATGCCTAATTCCATTAAGGGCTCATAGACCTATAGAAAGAATACAATCCTTGGGAGCAGATTTAGATGGATGGAATTCAGATGAACTTCTAAACAGGGATGTAAATACTTTAAGACTTTATTTTCCTGTCTGTCTAGCAATATATGATTAAATTGTTAGAAACATTTGTGCTAAATATATTCGTTACTATATTTTTACATATTATTGGCTATATATTACTAAATATAATAACTATGTTAGTACCTACAGCTACTAGTACGTACTAACAAATCACTTGTTTATTTTTTTTTCCTGCTTTGTAGGCATAGAATAGTTGATGCTATATGCCTTCTTTAAAATAACCTTTCTCACAGTAACAATTTATTTCAGAAGGCATTAGAACAAAATTGAGTTTGCTTCTTCTATTTTTCTTTCATAATCTTAGGGAGAAGTTTTTTCAAGAGGTGAATTCACTGATACAGAAGACCTCTCATCCCCTAGCAAAAACAAAAACATTAGTTAAAAGCTTGATGAACAGAGCAGAGCTGTTATTACATGTCACTATTGCGGCACAGTCTGGTATCACAAGAAGTATATCTGGTACCCCTGCAGAGACTCCAGGTATATATCTTACTATCAGCATTGTACTTTTCCCCCCCGCTTTTGTTCCTAAAGATATAATTTATTCTTCCTCTTATTTTCTCTCTTTCACTTAAATTAAAATTAAACCTTTTCTTTTTCACTTTTTCATATTAAATAAATTCTTTTACAGTAAATGAAGTTAAGTCTTTGTTTTCTGATTGCCATAAAGATGGTAAATTAAGGTCTGAGTAATAATATGTGGAATTTAAACTCTAGTCCCCTGAATTATTGAGGGAAAAATGCTTAACCTAATCAAGTCAAAACTAACTTGAAACAATAACTGAAAACAGGAAAGCCCTCAGAACTGAGTTGCAAGTACTTGTTTAGACTGTGTTTTCCCAGTGCTGTGTTATAACTTCCGCTGGCATGTCCACAGTGATTTTAAAAACAGTTTGTAAAGAACCTCCTACACCAGGAGTAACATTCTTTCATATTCTGCAGCCTGTAAATCAGCATCTGAAACAAAAGTGATATCTCATGCAGTCCGCCAGCCTGTCTTCCTTCGCAGTATGTCAGCACCATCTGACTTAGAAATGATTGGTAACGAAGATATTGAGTTTGCTAGATCGAGTCAAAGGTATGCAAGCGTTTATTCCATTAAACTGCTTTACAATAATGCGGCCTGTGTTGTTAAAGTCACCATAAACTTTGCAAGTATAGCAGATTTTTTTCGTTGGATCAGCTTACTGATGCCAGGTGTAATTATCCTATATTCTCATAGGCGTCGCCACGTTACCAGCCATAGAAGTAGCTCTTTCAGTCTTCTCCAGTCACTGACCATTGAGGACAGCAGAGATAAACCGACATACAGTGTTTTACTGGGTCAACTGTTTGCTTTCATTGGAACAAATCCTGACCAAGCGGTATGTCATTTTACATGTCCTAAATCATGATACTTTCGAATTCAAACTTTCATAAAGAATGGAGGTGTCTTGCTTGTGTGTCATTAACAAAAACAAACAAAATCTTGTAGGTATCCAGCAGCGGTTTTCTGCTAGCTGCTCAGACAAGGTGGCGGCGTGGGAATACAAGGAAGCAAGCCCTAGTGCATATGAGAGAGTTGCTGACGGCGGCTGTTCGGGTTGGTGGTGTGACACATCTTGTAGGCCCAGTGACCATGGTACTTCAGGGAGGACCAAGGTTTGTTCATTTCTCTCAAAATAATTAAATGTTTCTGTCTCTTAGAAGATAGTAAATTGCTTTGTGTGAAGAAAAACCATGAAAAGTGACTACCTGTGAGGGCTCAAGTTTGCACAACTAAGCTTGCAACAATCAGTGTGGCCCTTGTGTGGTAAGAAGGCAGAAACTTCTAAGAAATGCTTTTATTTGGCAGTAGGTAAACTTCCCTTTCATACTGGGATGATGTGTCCATGGATATGTGTATAGAGTATCTTACTGTCCTGACTTAATTCTAAGTTCATGTTAATTAGGTAGTAGTAGATTTGGCTTATATTAATACTGTCATCTAAATTTGATAAATATTTTGTAAGTATTTTAAGTGATGTGCAGTATTGCTTCTAAATATTCCTTGAGTAATTCTTAATATATGCTCATTACTTTTTTTTTTTTTTTTTAAAAAAAAAGCTATATTTGGAAGTTTGTTCATTTAATTTAACCTAGAAAGCCTACCATTTCAAATATCTAACTACCAACAGAATTGAAGAGCTCACGTGTGGTGGGATGGTGGAACAAGTCCAGGAAGCTTTTGGAGAGACTATGACGTCTGTGGTCTCGCTGTGTGCTCGCTACCCCATTGCTTGTGCAAATAGCATTGGCCTCTTGTGCACAATACCTTACACAAGGTATGAAAGTATTCCTTTCAGGAAGGGAAGGAGGGCATCCACAGCTGTCCTTATTAGCTTTTGCCTTAAGGAGCAGCATTATATAGAATAAATATACTCCCTTTATTCGTAATGAGGAGTATCTGAGAACATCATGTTAAATTTTCTCAGAATACAGAATTTCATCTGGGGAAGATAAGGGAGAGACAGAACCATCTTTCTGCAAAGTGAAGTAACTAATTGCTGAGTTAACAGCAGGTTCTGAATTTTCCGTGTGGCTGTTGCTAGTGACTAAAAAGTTACTTCAGTAAAATCTGAATTCCTCTTCTTCTGCAGGAGTGAAGAGAAGTGTTTGGTACGTAGTGGCCTGGTACAACTTATGGACCGGCTTTGCAGTTTAAGCAGCCAGACTGAATCCAGTTCGAATGAAAAACAGACTAAGAAACAGAAGGTGGCCACCATGGCTTGGGCTGCCTTCCAGGTGCTAGCCAATCGGTGTGTTGAATGGGAGAAGGAAGAAGGTAAGAATGCTGCCAAGTATCTTTCTACTGTGTGCTTTAGAATTGCCCAAGTACCTGCAAAGTGGTGTCAATATAATAGGGCATTTGCTCACAGTGACTTCAGTACTGTGTGGGTTTGTAGAACACACAAGTGGATACCAAAATAAGTTGATTTTTGTGTTGTTTTTTTAATTCCAGGGTTTTTTTCTTCTCATGGGAGTGTTTATGTAGCAGATAATTTCAAGTCTGCCACTTGGTTCTGTCTAGACATAACCAGAGAACCTGGAGACCTTGAGTGATCACTTATGCTTTACTTCTGTGACAGAATTCACCCATAACATAGATAAACTTACAGACGTGTGCTATTGGCTCATGGGACATAGATGTTGTATCAAGTTTTATTTTTAATTAAAGACATTTTTATATATATATATGTTTTGCTATAGCAAAACAAAAATATTTTTTACTATTTTGTGTTTATGGGTAAGAAATTTATGGAAGTGTACATTCATTTTTGTTAATGACAATTGTGTATTCTGGCATTACTTTTAAAGGTGGTTCAACAGAAGCTGTTCACTCAGGTCTGGCTCGTCAGGTCTCCAGCCTTCTTACCAACCACCTCGCAAGAGCTACAGAGTGTTGTGGTAATCAAGCTGCAGGAAATGATGCGCTTCAAGATGTTCTCAGTCTTCTTAATGACCTGTCAAGGTACTAGGCCTTTGTCTCTGGAGAATGTTTTTCTGTGTATGAAAGCAGGTGGGGGTTCTCCTGGGGATTGTTTTTTGTGGTTGGTTTTTGGTTTTTTTTTTACAGTAGTAAAGGTAAGGTAACTTTCAAAACCATTATAAAACTCGATTGTAAACTGACACTTGTGTTTAATCAGGGCTATTAGATTATGTAAGACCTGTTGCAGATAAAATTCTGTCAGACACTGAATTTTTTTTTAATTACATCTTGTAAATTAATTTGTTTTTACTTCCAAAAGCATCATCAAAAGTCAATTATTTAATTTTTTTTTTTTTTAAACAGCAGTTACCGGGTTTGTTGGGGTTTTTTTCCCTTGCAGGAGTCACATAGGTAAAGCAATCCTCAGTCAGCCAGCCTGTGTGTCCAAGCTTCTGTCACTTCTCTTGGATCAGCGTCCTTCTCCAAAGTTGGTCCTTATAATCCTCCAGTTGTGTCGTGCTGCACTGCCTCTCATGAGTGTTGAAGACTGTGGAAATGTGGAATTGCCTCCCTGGAGTTACTCAGTGCCCTCTCTGAACAGTGAACAGGATGATCCCAGTGACCCAGCCTCCAAGATTGCCTCTCTGCTGTTGGCAAAGCTGGCAGATTATGTAGTACCAGGTACTAGCATCTCTTTGGTGTCATGCTGATTTGAGAAATTGCCAAGCAAGTCATGATTCTGCAAGAAGCTTTTGTATTGACGGAAAGCTTAAGTGGGAAAAGGAATGTGATATGTCAGTATTGAAAGACAGGATATTTCTGTGACTTTCCATCTGCCTCTTAACTGTTCTCAAGACTAAGTTGTATATCAGAGTGATGTTTTAGACACATCTCAGGTGTGTTAGCATTAGTTTCAAGGGCAAGACAGTTGGTGCAGCTCATGGTTGTGTGTTTTTCTTTTTTTGTTGTTTTTTTCTTTCTAGGGTGCCAGACTGTTCTTTCTCCAACTGCCTCTGAGCCAGATACTACTTTGGCAAAAGCCAGCCCTAAAAATTCCATAAAAGGTGATAAAGATCCTGGAGAAGAAAGCGAGGCAGTGGATGGTAAACTTTCTATTTTTATTCATAAACGGGAAGACCAGTCATCCCATGAAGTCCTTCAGCCATTACTAAGGTAATCTTAACTCACTGGCTTGGAATTAGCAACCAATTTCACCAGTTCAATTTCTCTTCTTTTTATAAGTGCTACAGCTGTAGAAAAATGCATCCTAGACATAATAGTAAATGGGAAAGCAAAATGTCTTCCCAGTTTGTTGTTGTTACTGGCAAAATAATAATATAATGCAAAAATGGTTTAGCATTAACTCAGCGTACTGTTACCTGGGTAAAAATGCATACCACTATGCTGAATTTGTGGTGAGGCAGCAGCAGAAAGAATTTAAATCCCAGTGCTTCCTGGACTTGTCTCTTTTGTAGAAGACTATTTGGCAATGATGAAAGCAGCAAAGCTGAAACAAGTCAGAGTATGCAGATGTATAAAAGGAGGAGGGGGATAGGAAGTGTGATGTTCTGGTTTTGCCTTGCTTACAAGTCATGTAAGCCACTAGCAAAGGAACATAAAAACACCTTAATCTGTCTGAAAACAATCATGAAAAATTAGCTACTTAAATGATACTCCAGCAGAAAAATTGAACCTATGTTGTTACAGTATTACAGAATATGTAGAGCTAACAAATAGAACTATCAAAGCAATATGGCTTTAAAAGCATTGCTTTTAATAGTGCATATGCTGGATAATAATTTGCTGTTACAGCTTTTATTATTCTTAGTGCACATCTGGGTTCTGAGATCTCTGAATATCAAACAGCCAATGCTGTCACCTCCTGCATTTTGCACTATTTGTTTCATCTTCCCCCACTCCAAACTGGTTATGAACCCATGCCCTAAAAGTGGTACTAAAGGTTACAGCTATTGGGTGTTCTTATGTGAAAGGTTAACTCAGAGCCCTCAGGTGTTTGTGTTCAGTAAAAGCCAATTTTATGATGCTTCTTTTTGAGGGGGAAGGGTTAAATTGCTATGCAAATAACTACATTCAGTAGTATTAAATTCCTGTTGTAATTACAGTGCAGTTGGGTATGTCCTTGACTATCAAGTATTTCTATTACTGCTGAGCAATTCAGTTGCAAGGGTTGCTTTCAAATAATTTGAAAACATGCATAATATATTAAATTGGACAGCTATTTTTTCCACCAATGAAAACAAAGCTAATGTGTTTTGTTTTCACTTTAATAGTAGCTCAGAAGGTCGTCCATTCCGACTAGGAACTGGAGCCAATATGGAGAAAGTGGTGAAAATGGATCGCGACATGACAAAAGTAAGAAAAGGAATAACTAAAGAATTGCTCAACATTGTAAAAATCGGTGTCCAGTCAGACTTCATGTTTTTTACTGATGTTAAATCCCCTTTGTTAAATGTTGCTTAATTTACAGAACTGTTCAGAAAGATAACTTCATACGTAATGTTAACGTTATATAGTTACTGATGTAAATACAGGGGTAAAAGATGAAAAAGAATTTCAGTTAATGCTTCCTCTAACCATTGTAGGTCATGTTTAAGCCCCTTTAAGTCTCTTTCCTGAAGTGTTTCATGCACATTGATAGTACGAATTTTAAACCACATGCTTAAATTAAATTTTCATGTGTATTTTCAGACATGTTCTTGAGTGTTTGTACCAGAAATACTCATGTGTGGCTTTTTGATCAGAGAAGAGAAACTATACTGTTAAGCTAAGAACAGAATATTGAAGGCAATGAATCCACATTGATCTGATCTCTTCGTAGATGGAAAAAAAAGCAACAGAAAAAAATTGTCTTATGGTTGTGACTAATACATACACAAGAAGATGTTTTGATGTGTTCTCAGCACTTCTACATATGCAGAGGGAGGGGAGTTAAACGCATCGCATAGTGTGGCCTAATAGACCTAACATGAGTATTTGTCTTATGGCAATTTTGTTTTCAGAGTGGCTGCTGTGAAGTTATTACAGAAGAAGCTGCTGCAGCTCTTCGAAAGGCAAATAAGTGGGCACAGTCTGGTCTAATAGTTAGTATTGGGCCACCCATAGAAACCATCAATCCAGAAACTACTAGTGGGTTGTCCACTGGGGACAAAAAGAAGACTGCACAAACATCTATTTGCAGAGAGAGGAATTCTGAGCTTGCCAGGTAGGTCACTTCAATGCTGTACTTAAAGTCTAGATTCTGCTTTTCCGTATATCAGTATTTGTGGCGCTCTAGAAAATAATCTGGATGTTCATAAACTTCCCTTTATTGTGCTGTATATTGTTGTTGACAATGGAAGCTTCTTTTCCTTCTCTTGTTTTGAAACTTGGATGGGCAAATTGCTTTCTTCTCCTGTATAGGACTGATCCTGTGAGGCCATTCATTAGTGGTCATGTTGCAAACAGCATGGCAGCAGAGGTGATCGCTTTGTTGCATAGCTTGTTGATGGCACCAGAATCAAATGCAGCTCAGATATGGACAACAACTGCTGAAAAAGTAAGCAAATGGAAGATTAAATATCAAATTCTACACAAAGCATGTATTGAGTAGTCAAGAGAACTTAATTATTAGCAATTTCCGAAGCTACTCCTTTTTGATTTACTACTACTAATGCTTCAAACCGGGATGCGTAACTGCATAGAAGCAGCCCTTTCTAGTAGATAGTATCTATCTGATGGCTTAGGGTAGAATAAAGAATCCAAAATTATCAAGCATTAGGGAATTGTCATTCTGTAATTCACCTGTTGCTTTTCAGTAATTAATAATGCTGATTTTCTTGGGAGTTACCTTGGCTTTGCCAGGTAGTTATTTTACCTTTGCTATTCAGTCCTCTTTGCCATGACCTCTGAGGGTCTACAGTGTTGGCTGGAAGGTACAGCACATTGCTTTTATGTTCCTCTGCATCCTGTAGCACCTAATCTGTTGCTTAGGCTAAATCCCTGAGTGAAGACTTCTGCTAAGATCATGGATGTAACTCCATGATTCTAAAAGTTACTAGGGAATAGAACTGGCTTTGATGGTGTTCACACTTCAGAGAACTTAGAATATTCTGAGTTATATAATTCCCTTCAAGAACAAAAATAATTCTTCTGAGACTGTGTGTGGGCTGGAGACTTGGGGCATTGTTTTTTGTTTGACTTGTGCTTTGAAGTCATTCTCTGGTATTTTTGCTTCTGTCTTCAGGTTCTGTCTCGGGCTCTGATGTACATTCCACAACTTGGGAAATATGCAGAGAGTATTTTGGAGAATGGGAGTAGCAGTGGAAGGAAACTTGCTAAACTTCAAAGAATTGCTCGGCAGGCAGTAGCTGCCCTTTGTGCTCTGGGTGGCTTTAAGGAGACAATTAAAATAGGGTCTGAAGTTCAGGTAACTCAGCATCATTCCTGTTTTGTACCTTAAATGAGAATTGGTGCTTTTGACCATGCTTTGCCTGCATTGGCATACTTGTGAAGCAGTGTGCAGACTGCCTGTGATTGTGAAGCAGTTGCAGTAACACTTGAAGAGACTGCTATTGTGTGTTATTTTTTTCCTAAAATACCCAGTGCTAATTATGTGTGGTGTTGAACACTCTTTCTTGTTAGTAAAGCCTTAAATCTTATGCAGACCTTCTTTGGTTGTAGGTTTTAGGTAAAGGAATAGCAGGAAGCATTGGAGTTGTGGCATCTATTAATGAACAAGAAGGTATAGCAACGGTCAAATTTCCACCTACCAGTATAGACAGTAGAAAGACCTCACAAGCATCAGACACTTTAACTATTCCATTATCTAGGCTCTGTGTTCCAAGATCTGAGGTACGGTAGTTTTAAGAAATCCAATATTAAGTATAATATCAATTCTTTTTTTTGTCACAGCATACTGGCAATTAATCTACAGCATGTAAAAAGTCTATTTCATCTTTGATTAAAGATTATTTGTAAAGTTTGCCTCATTATTTTAAACTTATCTTAATAATATCTATGTTTATGTTCTCATTCAAGTAACATGGATATTCATCTTTTGGTACTTAAAGATGTTCCATTGCATACTGTGTTGGGTTTTATGGTTTTGTTTCTGTTTTTTTCTTTTTTTTAAACTGGTGTTTGGTGCTGGTTTTGTGATAGTACAAAATAAGAATTAACTCCAGGTAATAAAACGCCCTCATTTCTTAGAAACTAACTACTTGAATTTAACTTTTTACCGTGCCCCCCCACCATCAGGCATTGCCTCTTCATAAACTGTCCATTACTGAGAAGGTAGTACAGGCAGTCCAGTCCATGTTGCTTCCTCAGGAGGGAAGTCTATCTATTCACACCTCACTTCCTGCAACAGGAGATGGCTCAACTCCAGTAATGGCAGTGGTCCGGCTTCTTGCTGAAATAAGAACCAGGTGAGCTGTTGGTTTTTGCACAGCACCTCCATCTCTTTTGATACCGTATGCAAATGTTCAAGAAAATTGTGCAGGTTCTAGTTTTCTTGCTCTGTGGGTATTGATATATGACAGCAGGGGACAACGCAAAAATTCTTGCTTGCTTCCTTAAGTACATTAAATGTCTGGATGTTGTTCAAATGAGCACAAAAAATAGTGCTCCTTATAACACTGACAATGCATTGAGCAAATGCTTCATATAAGTAAACATTATGAAGCAGGGGAAAGTTGTCACTGTGGAAGTTCCAATGGATGGCTAAGCAACCAGGCAAAGAAATACATCAGTTGGCATGCTGTCTTTTAAAATAGACTTGAATTCAGTACATATAAAGACAACTTTGAACTCATTGTACACTTTTGTAATGCTTTAAACGTATTATTTTTCCATTAAGAGCATGCCTGGTGATGGCTCAGCTATTAGAAGACAGCTCATTCTGTGAAGAATTCATTCAACAGTGTCCAGCTGCTGTAGAAGTTCTTAATTTGGTAGCACAGGAGTGCAGCCCTGGTAGGTATTCAACATCATCTTGAAGCTTCATTGTCATATTCAGTTCAGGGACATAACAGCTTTTAAAGTCATGTCAGTGTTTTGTCCTCCAGCTACTTAGAGTTTGATAGCTAGCACAGTGCGGCATGTCTTGTCATAGCTGCAGAGCTGTAAGACTAGATAATAATCAGACTAAATAATTTTGAATTAGGCAAAAAGTTTAGGCCAGAACACGATTATGCTATGCATTATAGCAGATGCAAGTCCTGGGACTAGTTCTCTACTGTGGTGCTTCTGAACCCTTTCCACTTTTCTTGCTTCCAGCGTAACCTGCTCTGTATTCCATGACATTATCACTTGTATGTTTTCTTTTTATGACCTTTTTGCTTGCTTTTATGTCTTATCATTGAGGTCTTGATTTCCTTTCCCCTTGTTTAAGTATAAGCAGTGGGCCCAGCAGAAATCTTAGTTCAAGGGCAAGATTTAGAAACATCAGAGCCTTTCATTGGAGGAAAAGTGGCTGAAGCAAAGGATGTTAGGGTCAGAACCAAGTGGATTTCAGTATGAGCTCCAGTGTAAAAGGGAGCATACTGAGTTTTATTGACAGGCATAAATTCTTTTGACTTCCTGCTTTTGCAGAGTCGCGAATTTGCTCACTGAAATGGACTTTATATCTTAATTAACATTATTGCCTTTGCTAGCCAAATCTAAATTAAACATGAGGAAAACAATTGCTTGTATATGTTAGATTTTGTCCTTAATTTTGTTGATTAGCTAATTGAGACTATTTGATGGCGTGTCTTAAAATGCAAATGGTCATATTTATTTCTCTTTACCGGTATTAAGAATGCATTGTTGGACTCAAGTAACTAATTTCCTTGGAACCTCATAACTTGATTTGGTTTGTTCTTACAGGGGAGAGGCTCCTTGTTGTAGAAATGCAGTGTGAAAGGCTACGAATGTTGTATCGTGACTGTGCTCGACCTCCCCCTCCTCCACTCCAAGCAGACAGAAGACAGGTGAGCACAGAAACAGTGCTGAGTCTTCTGCCCCTGGGAAATGAAGCCAGCCAATGAGTGCAGAGGGTCTGTCTGGGGTGTTGGAGCCAAACTGGTTGGATTGTTATTTAAACATTTCATTTAAAGGGAATTTCTGTAATGGGATGTGATTTGAGTGCAGTTGTGGTTGTTGCATGTGTTATATTAAATACGCACTTTGTAAAAGAACATGTCGTTGGATTTCAGTAGATGACTTCAACTGTAATTAGCAAATAAAAATGCTCTGTTCCTGTTTGTAGCCCAAAGAAATCACTTGGAGCCCATCAAGAGTGTTTCCCCCTGTACGAGCATGCATGTTTTCATCGCATCTCACAGCTGTGACCTTTTTGGCTGATCCTAGCGCAGGTGGGGGACTTCCT
Organism: Ibycter americanus; assembly: GCA_035590275.1. Taxonomy (NCBI): domain Eukaryota; kingdom Metazoa; phylum Chordata; class Aves; order Falconiformes; family Falconidae; genus Ibycter; species Ibycter americanus. The sequence goes on from JAVJGI010000001.1 coordinate 95,466,276, forward strand.
CGGGGCACATTTATCTATGCCACTTCACCAGTTCCAGTGCAGGTAAGAACTCAAACTGTACAACAGTTGTGCCATTTAATATTTAATAGTGCTTGAAAAGAAAAAGAAAGAAAATTGTCTGTTTTAACTATGTTTTGCAAAGAATTTTTTTTTTAATTATTTTAATTTCTAGGCACCATCGTTCTACTGGGAAATTGAAATAGTTTCCTATGGAGATACAGATGATGACACTGGACCAATAGTTTCGTTTGGGTTTGCTACAGAAGCCGAAAAACGGGATGGTGCCTGGACAAACCCAGTGGGCACTTGTCTCTTTCACAAGTATGTTGGAGATGTACATCAAAAACCATGGTCTTGCTCAGTACGTTTGTGAGATCCATAGGGAGGAGTATTGTGAGGGTTGTAGTAGACAACACATAGTTTTAATTGAAATGTTAAAATTATGAACTAGAATATCTCCTTATTGAAATAAGGAGAGTTGACATACCATTTTTTTTGTCAGTATCACAGCTACCTAGTTTTCAGCTGGTAGTAAGTTTTAATCCTTATTTGTTTCAGTGCTCTTTTTAATTTTCTTGTTGTGTTACTTCTCAGCAATGGGCGAGCAGTGCATTACAATGGCTCCAGCTTGCTGCAGTGGAAGAGTGTTAGATTGGATGTGACTCTCTCTCCTGGTATGTAAGAATACAGCTAACTGGCTTATCTGGTAAATCAGAAAATCCTCTAAATATAGAGGAAACAGTGGATGAGAAAACTGATTAAATCCATGTTTTTCTTTGGGTTATATTTTTCTACAGGTGATGTAGCAGGAATTGGATGGGAAAGAACAGAAGGAACTCCACCCCCTCCAGGGCAGCCAGCTAAAGGCAGAGTTTATTTTACATATTGTGGGCAGCGGCTTGGGCCGTATCTAGAAGATGTCTCTGGTGGAATGTGGCCAGTCGTCCACATTCAGAAAAAGGCAAGTTTTTAACAGAAATGTGTTGCTTGATCTATATTCTTTCAGAAAAATAAAAAACATTAGATAGAAATTATTGAGGCTGCTTACCTATCTATAAAAAAGTAGAATGATAGTTTTTGCTTTTATTGACTTAGCTTGAGGTATTTCACTATCCTTCCCAGGTACATATACATTTTGTCATTATTTTGAATTTTTTCTGCCCATGAGGATACTAATGTGCAGCTGGCTTGATGAGATCATGTTGTTCTGTACTAGTAGCCCTTCTATTAGTATTCCTTCCCAGCAGTGACCTTGCTTCAAAGTATACTAGCTAAGTATGCTGCATCTTGAAGCTAGAAAAAAGGCAGGTTCAAAGTTTGTGTTTAGAAGCTTTAATATTTTCCCTGCTGCATCCAGTTTTACAGCTAGCAATGCTGGGAAAACCGTATGGCGTGGAGATGTGATCAGCTTATCCCTTTGGGTGGCTTTTTTGAAAAAAGCAAAGAGAAGGATCAAAACAATCCATAACTCATCTTAATGCTTTTATGTGCATCTTCTTTCAGAACACGAAAGTCCGTGCTAACTTTGGATCTCGCCAGTTTGCCTATGCTGAAGGACAGGCTCACAGGAATGCTGCCGATCTGTGTATCGACCTGGCTGAAGAAATAAGTGCCAACTTTGAAGCGTTGCCTTTTGCCATGGCTTCTGATAGTGATAATGATGCTGGCACTAGCATAGCTTCTGATCCTGGGACCCATGGACCTCCTTGTAGAATTGCTGCTGTTGCTACAGCTCAACAACGTAAAGTGATGATTAATATTTTCTTTAAATATCTTTCAGGAAAAATTACAATCAATTAAATAGGATTTAAGCACATCCTGGCTGCAGTCCTTAAGTACTGCCTATTTATGTAAAGCAGTACAACAAGCATTGTCAAATACACGCTTGCTTGAATTTAGACAAGGCAATTAAAAATTTTTTGCTTTAGTCTTTCTTTATGTGGATGCACAAATTATTCTCAATTAATGCAACTACAATGAGAAATTACCTTACTAGGGCTTTGAATACAATAACATGTTATAGTTAATCGAATCAGCCAATTGGTTATGCTCTGACAAAATGCATTACATTTCCACAGACTGATTGGAGACCATGGAATGCAATCAATCTCAAAAACTTCACAGAACATTTTTGCATGTCTTCTAGTGTGTTATGATCTCATTATTTTCATATGTGTTTTGCAGAATATGACAGTGACACATCTTGCCACTATAAAACAGAACTAAGCTACGAGAACTTTATCACATCAGGCCCTGATCCTCATCCCCCTCCTATTGCAGATGATGAAAGTGATGATGACGACGACGATGATATTCCTCGGGTGAGAAACGTGGCAAGCTCTGTCTGCTACAACTTATAGTACAAATACAGATCTTGTTGTTCAGATTTTTAGGTTTTGCCGCACAAGGGTTTCCTCTACTTCCTTAAGGAACATATAGTTGCTGTTAACCTTTCTTCTTGATGTTCTAAATAACTTTTGTCTTTGTAGGAGGATCACTATGCCCTGTTGGTTAAAGCCTGGGAAACTAAAGTTTTCCCTACAATTAGAAGAAGATTCCGTAATGAGGCTGAGAGGAAGTCTGGGTTGGATCAGATTAAGGGAGCTTTACAGTTAGGTATGGCTATGTTTATTTCCATGTACATTGTTTATATGATGTGCAATAAGTGTGAAGTTAAGGCCTGTGTTTCTGTTATGTTTTACTGTATTCAGGGCTGGAAAATTTAAATTAAAGAAAAAAATTCTCTTGCTGTTTTTGTCAAGTGCTTAGAATTTGGTTGGGATCATGATTTTTTGTAACACTTTTAACTTAAGTTGGACTATTTAAATAGGGAAAATAGCTTTAGAAATAGTGGCGGAATTTGTTGTGCTATTGTGACGTGGATACATAAGTACTTGGAATAATAGTTTGGGAAGAAATTACCTACATGTATTTTCTAGCTATATCAAGGCAAAACTTCTGAGGAACACTTCAATAATGGAGGATTAATTAATTAAATTAATACAGGTCTGGCAAGACAACCTGTTTGTGGGAAAGTCACAGTAAGAGCAAAGTAAGAATTCTGAGCCCTAATGAGAAGCATACAAGTGTGTCTCAGAAAAGCTCCACTCCCTATCTATCAGCCTGACTGAAAGACTATTTAAGTGATCAGATAGCTCATCTGCTTATGATGTTAATGAAAATGAGAACTTACTTCAAGTGACTGGGGAAAATAACTAGCACTCCCTTCTGTCTACCAGGAATGGTTGATATAGCACGACAAACTGTAGAATTCCTCTACGAGGAAAATGGTGGCATCCCAAGAGACCTCTACCTTCCTACTATTGAGGATATCAAAGATGAAGCAAACAAATTTACAATTGATAAAGTACGAAAAGGTAAGATCAGCAAAAAATATCTTCAGGGGAAAATAAAAGCCAAGGGGCTCTAGTACTTGGGATCTACTCCATAAATTGTTATATCTGAGGAAAATGCTGTACCTTAAAATTTGTGTTATCCCTTTCTGACCAGGTCTCACAGTGGTGACTCGCTCTCCTGACAGTAACAACGTTACCAGTAGTGCTGTTGCAACAGCTTTACCCAAGTTTGCTATTCGTGGGATGCTGAAAACATTTGGTCTTCATGGTGTTGTTCTGGATGTTGATTCAGTGAGTAAAGATACATTGGGAAGGCTTTTAAGGTCTTGGCATCACATGCCTGTGAGCAAATATGATTAAGTGTACTAAACTGCTTGGAATGCTGATTTGGTGCTCTTTTTGAAGGGAAAAAAAATCATCGTTGCTGTGTTTATTGACAGTAGCGTTGATTTTGATGTTCCAGGTGAATGAACTGGTACAAGTAGAGACATATCTCAGAAGTGAAGGAGTTCTGGTAAGATACTGGTATCCTATTGACATGTTGGAAAGGCCACCCGCTGGTTATAGGAGGACTGCAACAAATGGATTGGTTACCCTGGATAATACCAATATCCAAATTCACAGGTAAAAAAAGAAATGCAGTTTAGAAGGCATTTGTATTATCTGATTTGATCTGTAGCATTTCCTATAGTATATTTATCTACTACAACCTTGTTTTAAGCAGTAATAAACTTCTGGATTTTCTTGTCCTTGTTGGATTAAAGCTGACAAAGATTCATTAAATCTCCATGTTTTAATGGGTAGTGGGGTTTTGATTTTTTTAATTTTATTTTTGTCATAAAGCAAAGTTATTGTAATTGTCTTGTTGGAAGGATTTTACTTACTCATGTGAAAGTGTTTTTATACGTGCTGGTCTAACAGCTGCCTGCCTTGAAGCTTGGGTTTCTTGTACCATCAGTCAGTTGCTAAGAGCTCAAGAACTCAACTGACTTTGTGGAGAGTTGGCTTCTACTTCAGGTGCCTTAATTTGGTACCAGAATTAAATGGACTGAGTGCTGTCTTAAGTGAATAAGAAAGATTTGGGTCTACTTGAACCTTTTAAATAATTAAGTATCTGCATTTGGATTCAGGGGCAGGTTGCTGGATATGGCTTATTTTAAGTGTGGTGAAGCAATTTTATGTTTTGATGTTTGTGTTTTCCTAGAGAGCTTTTGCGAAGTGAAGCTTCTCTGGCCAAGCTATACTGCCGCATGGCTCTCCTCAATATTTTTGCCCCCAAATCTCCACATATGTTTACTCGGCTCTTTCATATTCCTGCTATCCGTGATATCACTCTGGAGCACCTGCAGTTGCTATCCAACCAACTTCTTGCACCACCTCTTCCTGGTAAACATTAATATTTATCACAGCTCTTTTTTGGTATAATAGTTTTCTGGGAACAAAAAAAATACTAATTTGACATTTATTGATTAGTTATTGGTATTTGAAAAAAAGTCTCAATGGACTCCTGACCGTAGTGATAGGATACTAAACTGAAATTATTGCTCATGATCTAATTAAAGCATTCAAGAGAGTTCAGAGTCCCTCCTAAGAGTCTATTCAGTGTGCTTCTGTCCCTTTGTCATGGTGGTCTTCTGTTTATTGGGGGGCGGGGGGAGTATCCATATGGGATACTTGTAAGGAATTGAGAATGTTTTATAGTTCAAATCCAGGGTAGTAAAACTAAATGCCAGTTGGGTCTCATAGTTTTCAAAATTCAACTCTTCTTCGTTTCACAAAGTGGTTTGTCCTTTTCCTACTGGAATCACAGATCTGGTTAGAGAATGTATGTGCTGAATCATGGAAAAGAATCTTTGGCTAATTCAAGTGAGTGTTAACAAAAACAATTATTGTGACAAAGCTATTCTGCATGCAAAGAAATGTGTGTACGGTGCCTGGAACATAAGGAGGAAGTAAGAAGTGCTAAATATAGGCTATTAATAATTAAAAGTAATTATTTACCATTGGAAAGAGTCTGGTTCCCTCCTCCAATTACTTTGAAACTTGGCTACCTCTAACAGATGCCGCATTGTAAAAGGTCCTCTTGCAGAGTACAGCACTACTTTGCATGGCTTTGAGAATAATTTTACAAGCTTTTATTTAGTTTTTCCTCTTTAAATTATATTTAATTTAAGTCCTGCTAATATGTACAGTTTCCAAACTGGCATTCTGGTGAATTGCCTACTTCTTTCTGTGCTGCACTTTTGTTTTTTCTTTGAGTTCTTCCATTAGCTCCAGAATGACAGCCGTGAGATGTTGGGGCTTGTGACCCACTCGGGGCTGCCCAAAAGCTATTTTGTTTATATATGGGGAAAGCTTGGAACAGATAAAGTCATTTTCACCTCATCTAGAATGAGTGGGGAGGAGAGTGCTTCTGGTCACTTGTCCTCCTTGTAGTTAGGCCGTAAATTGAAATATGCCTAACTTCATACATGGGACAAATTGAGGCAGCTGTGAACCCACAGCAATGTGTATGTCTGGCAGACCTCCCTAAGGGTTGGCTTAAGGCAGGTGAAGAACGCAGCTGGCATTTAGAGGGCCATCCCATCTGCAACCAACTACATCAGGGGTGCAAGTCTAGTCCTGGGTGGATCCTTTCTACTACTGACCTATGGGAGGAGTTTTGCACTTGTTCAGGAGTGAAAATAGAGGCTTGTAATCTTCCAAGTTTTTTAAAACTTCCCTTTCCACTGTCTGTTTCACAGGCTATGTAAACACATTGAAGTGATCTCTAAATTTGTCGTATCTTTTTATCACAGATGGAACAATCAGTTCAAGTTCTATTCTTCTGGCCCAGTCCCTGCAACATTGCATCCATTCCCAGAACTGTGCTGCCACAGACCTCTTCTACCAGGGCAATTCACAAGCCATCAGAGAATGGCTTACTGTTGCCATTACTCGGACGCTGCATCAAGGAGAAGAGAGTCTGTTAGATCTCACTAAACAGATCTGCTCCTTTTTGCAGGTAAAATACTTAGTAATGTTTTTATGAGCAGTGTTGTTTTTCTTCCTAAGGAGTCCTTGCTTTACGTGTGATTCTAACTTCCATAATACTGTCCCTCACACTGAATTGTTCCTCTGGATGGATTGTATTCATATTCTGATCATAGTGGGTGCACTGAAGACACAAGCAATAGTGATTCTCTGGATCATATTAAAATTAAGTAGCCTCACACTATGTTGTTATTTACAATGCTATGTTTGAAAAAAGAAGAGGGAGATGGTTTGCTGCTGCTGCTTGGGATCTTTCATTATGAAATGTTATGTTACAGACGGCACCAGAACAGTTTCCTGCTGAAGAATTCCCAATTTCAGAATCCAAAGTCAATATGGATGTTAATTTTCCTGGGGCTGCTTTTGTAATTGTGTCCTGTAAGGAAAGTCAGTCTGGATTCCGCAAAGAGTAAGTAATTGAGGGACCAAGAGTGGCAAAGATTAAAGATGTGACAGTGGGCCTCTGTGAGCCCTGAGTATGTAGATGCTGATTTTCTTAAAATTTTTCTCTTCTCAGACTCATTTTCTGGGTGGTGGGATAATTACCAAAGTGTTTCATCTTTCTGTGATTGGATTGGGATTTTTAGTAGCTAGTTACAGTCTTAACTGAACTGTTCTTGCTCTTTTCTTAGTTCATCCCTGTATAAAGCTCCCTGGGCTCGAGTGCTTGTCTACGGGCTCGGGCACAAAGTTAAAAGGAATGGTCAGTTAAACCTAATTGAAGCAGTGTGCTATCCTCGAGATGCCTCTCCAACCAACACAGGCCTAACACCTCCTCCAACAACCAATCAGTACCCTTCAGTGATCACCCCTACAGACAAGGTTCACATCAAACTAGGTAAAAATAAATAAATAAAATAAAATTTCAAAGCCTTTTAAACTGTATTCTCAAAAGAGACATGAGCATCATCATTGCCTCTGTAGGACCTTGCTATATTGTCACCAGTCTTACCATTGGTTATGACAGTGTTTTTGTACAAGGTATTAAGAAATGTGTCCTAGCAGAAATATGCAATCATTCTTAACCAAGAAAGTGTGGCTTTATAAAAGTTGGAAGCCACTTGACTCTGATTAAACTTGTGTTAGTTCTGTTACCTCCATCAGGATCTGCTTTTTTTCTGATTTTTGTGTTCTGGGAGTTCACAATGCAGTGTTTTTGAATATTTCTGGAGTGTTCACATTGATGCTATTGCTGTTTGAGATACTGTGTTTCAGATGGAGATTAAGTTTTTTTTTTTTTTGCTTTTGTAGGTGATTGTGTGGTCCTTTAATACACAGAGTAATATATATGTAGTATAGTAATACATAGGTCATCCCAGTTTCTCAAGCAAGAGCAATCATTAATGTTCTTTTTCCTCTTGCAGCCTAAGGGAGAGTGTGATTTATTTAGAGCAGTGAAGGTGACTGACTGCAGTAAGCTCTGAAAACTTTCCATTGGAGGTTCTTAAGTTCTTTTGCTGAACTGCAGTGTCTCTGATGTTTTTCTCAATACTGATCAGACACATCGTACTACAAATAAATGGTTTTGTGAAAGTCCTATAGGTATTTAAATGTGTACAGGCTAAAAATACTTCATATGTTATCTGTGTGTTTATAATTATAGATTATATCAATTTATAGATAAACATTCTTATTTGTTTATTGCAAGGTACTTAATAGAGAAAATTCTCACTTAGCATAATCTTAGCCTCAAAAAAATCCTAAAAGATACGTTACTACTTTTACTTTACAAATGCCTACAGTCATGGTAAGTATTTTCTGTTTCCTTTTTGCTTAGGAGTATCTCCTCCTCCTGGAGCTGTGTTGGTCTTGCATTCTCTTCCCCTGGAATTCCCCCTGGCAATGGCATTCACAGAACAGCTGTTAACTTGGAAATTGGAAGATGGGGATGGAAGATCAGAAGACGAACTGGATACTATTCCTGCTTCAGTTCTTTTGCAAGTAGTGGAATTCTTAGGTGAGAATGCAGTATTTGCTTAGTAATGGGCACCAATAATGTGTTGACTCAGATGGAGAGTTCAGAGTTTAGGAAAAAAAAGAAAAATTACAGTCACGAAGTACTTCTGAGCTCTTCCATTACATTGAAATTTTCTTCAAACTCCAGAAATTTTCTGTTGATAGGCATTTCTTGGAGTTGCCTTCCTGTCTGTCTTACTGCTGACATACAGCAATTGAATTGACCTTTTCTTGAGCTTTTTTTAATGTTACTGTTGCAATTCATGTTATGAAGCTCCTAACAGTGAAATACTACTGACTCCCATGTCTTTCTTGCCACACTCAGGGAACTTTCTCTGGACAACTGACATGGCAGCGTGTGTGAAGGAATTAATATTTCATCTCTTGGCTGAGTTGCTTCGCAAAATTCACAGTCTGGAGCAGAAAAAAAATCCAGCGGGACTGTCGTCTTCTATTGCCCTTCAGTTAAATCCCTGTCTAGCTATGCTTATGGCCCTGCAGTCAGAACTTCATAAGTTGTATGATGAAGAAACACAAAACTGGGTGTCTGGAAACGCGTGCGGTGGTTCTGGTGTTGGAGTGGCCGACCAAGGAAGATTTTCAACATACTTTCATGCTCTGATGGAAGTCTGCCTTGCTGTTGCAGAAGTAACCTTACCTATCAATATGAGTGTAACAGCTAATGTGATGTCTTCAACCAGTGCCCCAAATCTTAGTGACTCTTCATCCTCGTCTTCATCTTCTCCAGGACAGACACCACAGAGTCCAAGCTTACTGTCAAAGAGGAAAAAAGTCAAAATGAAGCGGGAAAAGACATCATCTTCAGGCAAGCGGTCTTCATCCAGAGCAGCTGAAACAGATGCTGCAATACTCAGTATAGGAGGAAGCAAGCCTGAGGATATGTTATGGTTTCATAGAGCACTGACTCTGCTTATAATTCTCAGGCACCTAACTAAAAAGGATCCGCAAGGATTGGGTGTGACAAATGATGCTGTAGCAGATGCGTGTCAAGCACTAGTAGGTCCCACAGCTCATAGCCGCTTGCTAGTCATTTCTGGAATACCAACTCACTTGGAGGAGAGTACTGTCAGAAGTGCAATCAGAAAGGCATGTAATGCACATGGTGGAGTCTTCAAAGATGAGATCTACATCCCTTTGCAGGAGGAGGACCCCAAAAAAATAAAGGACAAAGCAGAAGGAGGAGAATGCAGAACTGAACTGGAAAAACCAACTGTTTCAAGTAGCGCAGACAGTTTGGATATCAGCAGCTCTAGCAGTGTCACACCTGCCATGAGTGTTAGTGCTTCAGCATCTACAAGCCAGGCTTCCCTCTGCAGCTCACAGGGTATATCTCGGACCGTTAGTGATATCTCAGTTGACCAGTTTCAAGCTGGACTGGAACTGGCCATCCCACCAGGATTGCTAGAACCGCATGTTGTTTCCAGCCAGGAGAGTCTGGATCTCTCACACTGCAGTACTGGCAGCCTTGGTAGCCTCGGCAGCCTCGGGGAACCACTTGACAATGTAGAAACAGCATCTGTGTCTGATGTGGGGTCGATGTATACGGTCACATCTCTGGACAACCAGCCACTTCTGTCACGGCCCATCAAAGGTTTTGCTGTAGTAGAGGTAATAGCCTCCAATCAGGAGAGGGTGCCTTTTTGGTCAGTTTTTTCTGAAAAAATGAGAGCTGATTCTAGCAGCCTTTTTTTTAACCTCTGGCTTTGAGAAATCCTGTGCTTTTTGTTTTGTGTGTAACACCATGATCTGACTGTTAAGGAAGGCGTGCTGTAAGTTTTCTTCCATAAAGATTCTTCTGCTTGATTGAGGCCACAGCTTGAATGATGGAGACTGAAAGGTACTGTTAGCAAGGTGTATCTCAGCATAGGTCATGGATGCAGAATAAATGTATGTCAATGTGCATGCAGGACTAAGGAGCCTCGGAGTTCTCAGCTTGGACAGAATGGCTGAGGAACACAGAACTTAATTCTTCATTGACTTTCTCAGTACCATTCACAGTCTTGGAAGCATTTGCTGTCTCTCAAAGGATAGAAGGGACCTAGTAGTGGAGTTATCAAGTAGCAATTTTAAAAAAGAAGGAGGTACTCTTGCGCATTCTAAGTTGTAGAGCTCGTTGCTGCAGGGTGTTGCAGAAGCCAGAGTATAGAAGAATTCATAAGGAATTAAGTTCATGGAGGATGTGCAGATAGGTAGCTGTTAAGCACAGCAGTCAGTGCAGCTTTCAACTTAGGATATATTTTAAACTGCTGATTTCTGGAGGCTGAGAGAATATGTAAAGGAAAAGATCTGTCCATTTCCTCTTTTATGTAACTTTCTTCAAAGGTTTGCTGCTGGTCACTGCTGGAGATAAGTTTAGAGACAGGTGGCCCTTTGGTTTGACCCTCAAAGCAATTATTTAATGTTTAATGACTGTATTTTCACGTTTTGAACCATCTACAGATCCCTCTATTAAGTTATTTTAGAAGAGATGATAAATTTTGCTGATATCTGGTTCCAAATCAATTCCTAAAAGCATTGCGGGTGGTTGTCATTAATGCCACATCGCTTCAGGTTTTTGGCTATGCACAAGAACCCTTCCTCTCTCTTACACTAACTGCATGCTGCAGATTTATCAGCAGCTTGCAAAAGCACAGCCATTTCTGATAGCGTGTGAATGTAGAGACAGATTTTTGCATAATCTGAGATTGTATCGGTTGCCCTTTTAGAAGAAAATGAGCTTATTCAGATAGAAGAACTTCTGTTGCTATTCTTAAGCTACTAATTGACGTGGAGACACTAGAGTTGAAATAAACCACAAAGTGTGTACAGAAAGCTGTCAGCGTATTCACATTGAAACCTACTCCAAGTCTGCAGTTGCTCCAGTAATGATGCATGGTGGTTATTCTTGGAATCAAAGGAAGTTATTGTTCCTGTTCCCAGTTTGTGTAGCTGAGACTTCAAGGCCTGTGCTAATTTAGATATATTTTTCTAAATGGAGAATTGAAGCAAGGACAGCAGAGTTGCAAATACTGACAGGTTACCTATTTGAAACTTTCAGCTTCCTATCTGATATTTCTAAGGGCTGTCTCCAAGCTAAGAAATGGAATAGCTGGTTCAGAGCTGTTCCTGATTAACTCGCAGCATGGTGGTAACAGTGGCCAGATGTTCTTAGAAGGGATGTTTTCTAGGCTGAACCTGAATTCTGGTAGCAAATTATTGATGTAGAAGAATGTCAGAAGAGATGCAACAGTGACTTTCTACATGGGGAGGGGAGAAAGCTTAAGACCCAAATTCATGTAAGGGGAAGTTAATTTGTTTTGTCAGAATTCCTGTTAACTCATTTCTTCGTTTGTACAGATAAGGTCAAGAGCTAAAATAGAGAAAATCCGAGCCAGTCTGTTTAATAGTAGTGACCTAATTGGTTTGTCAAGTCTGGATGGTGAAGATGAACTGATGGAAATGTCAACTGAAGAGATTTTAACTGTTTCTACTGTAAATCAGAGTTTATTTGACACACAAGGGAGCCCAGCACTAGAAGATTATTTCAATGATAAGTCAATAAAAGGTATGTGGTTTTCATATTGGCAAATATCTCACTGGTACTGTGCATTTTTGGGGGGACATACGGGGTCGAATTTTCCTTGCTGGGGTAAATTTAGTGTGGCTTACTGATTGCTGATGGATGACTACCGGGGGAGCCAGGGAGTCATTCCAAAACAAGTTTACTCCCTCTCATCCGTTGGCAAGTAGCTATTAGTAGTCTGAACATTACTTAACTGTCCTCACAGCTAATGAAACAGTCAAAAAAGCTCAAAACCACAAACCCCCACAAAAACCTCCCCACCAACCCAAGAAACTACTGAGTTTTTTAGTGACTTTTTTTTAGAAGATAGCCACTTTACCACTGTTAGACACACCTTAATTTTTGGAGTAGAAACTGTTCAAGCAGAGCAGTTAGTAATTTATATTCTTGAACAAGGTGAAAGCTAACAGACCCTAATTCACCTGGAATGGGCCAGAATCCTCAATCAGGGCACAGGGGAGGGTAATACTTGGAGGAAGTTCAGTTGATTACTAGTTCAATTGATAGGTGTCAGTGTGTACTTACACAAGTAATTTTTATATTGGCATCATAAATAATCTACCTTTTTCATTACCACTGGAGTCACTGCAACAATAATCACAATATATGGCCAAAATAGGAGAAAGCATTCAATTCAAGTCTCTATCATAAATGGGGTATTAATGTGCAGAAAGGTCAGGTCTGCTAGTAGAATTTTTCTGAGTGATTTTCTGTCTTGGAGCAAGTGGCATGTGATGCAACACTTCAGCTGGATGCAAAATGTCTTTTCATGTTTCAAATTGTGGTATTTTGTACTGTATTGGGTTTTGGTTTTTTTAATTAGGTGAGAAATTGGTCCCAGGTGCTCGGGAAGTCCTCACGGAAATATTCAAAAGCTGCGTCCATTCTGAGCAAATGCTGAGCCTCACTCCAGCAAAACCCCTTAAGGTTGCTGATATCTATCTTAGTAAAGAGCAGATAAATTCTCAGACTCCTGGAAACCTTCTTCATGTGTTCTTCACAAATGTTCGTCCTCCAAAGAAGGTGCTAGAGGACCAGCTTACTCAGGTAGTACTTTGAAAACTATTTTCAGCGTCTTTTTGTGTAACTTGAAAGCACTGGGTAATTATTCACTTCTTATGTTGGAAGATTTTAAGGAAGTACGGTGTGCCCAAGCCGAAATTTGACAAGAGCAAGTACAACAAGGCAGGCAAAGAACAGCATCCAGTGAAAGTTGTGAGCACCAAGCGCCCAGTTACTAAACCACCTACAAAGGAAAAGTCGATGCTCAATAGTGTCAGGTTGGTGTCTTCAGCCTTTTGACAGCTGCAAAACATTTGATTTTCTCTTCATGAATCCAGATTTTTATTCCCTCTCCCTCTGTATTTCCATGTACTGATTGGGAGGAGAAAATGCAATTTTGAGATTATAGAAGACCTTCAAGGAATGTTTTTGTTTCTGGAATAGACAAAAGAAAACTTTCATCCTAACACATTCTTTATCCCTTAGCCGAACAGCCTTAAGTGAGAAGAAACCTACTGTAAAGCCAAAATCTCCTGAGAAGAGCAAACCTGAAGAGAAGGACCCTGAAAAGTCTCCCACCAAGAAACAGGAAGGTAGTAGCAGTATAGAATGTTTCTAAACTATTACATCACAGAAAAGAAATGCTTTTTCTTTTCTTTTGTATTGGCATGCTTATATGATGTCATGATCAATTTGGTTTGTCTTTGTTTTTAATGAGGCTAACTTAATTTTTTTAAGTAGTGATTGTAAAAGCTGCTTGTATTTGTATATCTATAAATCTGGAGTCATCAATGTAAGAACAAACCATGCTCGTGTAATTCATGCAACAGTGTGCATAAGCCATGTGAATATGTTGGGTAGAGAACTGACTTCGTAAGAGGTATAGTTTCAAGGCTTTTTTTGTACAGTGAGGACTCAGGATATTGTGGGGTTGAACTAGGCAGTTTTAAATTGTATTTCTCAGCTTGTAACTTAATAATTTTCCTATATAAGAGAAAAATTGGACAAAGCTTCAGATGCCTCATAACTACTCTATCCATGGAGGAGACAGCTCAGCCATGCCATGACAGGGATTAGTTCCAGGGTCTTGCTTGATATTTTTTTCTCTGGTTAGGTGGAAGAGTGACTAGACAGGAGCTTGGACTCTGCTTTTCACTGTAGGAAATGCCAGGTTAGTTCAAAAGAGGGGAATTTCAGCGTTCAGCTAACTGTGGATCTTTGATACCTGCTCAGACACATTTGGTGAAACTATACCAGAGGGCAGCTGCATCATTTGTCTTTGAGAGGAAAGGATGAGTACCGTTTGCTGAAAGCTAGATTGGACCTAAAGAATGTGATGTTTAGAACTACTTGAGAAACAACTCATAGTGGGATGGGTAGAACCAGGAGAAAGCTGGCGGGTAGCCGCCTCATACACCGACGTTTTCCTGTGTGGTATATAGACTTTATAGTAAGTCATTAACTATTTGATGGTCATATCTTTGCTGTCAGTTCCTGAGGAGAAGTATTTGACACTGGATGGATTTCATAGATTTGTGGTTGACCGATCTAAACAGGATATCCGTAGTGTGTGGAGAGCTATTCTGTCCTGTGGATATGATCTGCATTTTGAAAGGTAAATTTTGCAAATCTTTTTGTAAAGGTGATGCTGATTAATTGTGCTCACTTTAAAAAAAACCTGGATCCTAAGCGTTTCTACTCTTAAGTTGCTTTAACCAGTGTGTTAGTAACATGCAAGCTTCTACCCAGGCTGCGAGGCCTGTGGAGAAAATTGTTGGTTATTTTATTAAAACATGCTTTAAAGAGTCACTGTGCTGTCAAAATGCAGGTTCCTGACTTCCGTGTACACAACATAGCTGACAAAATTGTGTGCCATACTGTCCTTTATAGCTTTCAAACCGTATAAGTTGGCCTGATAAGAATTGTCAATCCATCTGGCTGTCTCTGGTTTCCTTCCACAAGAGCTTTCTATGCTGTGCACTGGGTAATTGTTTAAACTGGCAGTGTTGTCACTGGCTCAGTAGTAGAAGAGGGAATGGTTACTTCCTTGTTAATATTGTAGAGGAAGAAAGTCCCTTAAATGAATCCTCCTTATCTCCCTGTGTCAAGCCACAAACTAATTGCCCCATCCCCTTCCCCTATATCTGCTTCAGGGCATAAGGAAGATAGTGCAGTAAGTAAGCTTAATAAGCAGTTCCTTTTTTTCTTACTATTTAATAACAGTGAGGCAAGGTAGGTGATAAATCAGTTCTTCTCAAACTGGAATTTTTGCAACGAAACAGCTCTGCTTAAACAAAGGGGAAAGAAGTGGAGCAAGCTATCTGGTGGTGTGCTCAACATGCTTTTAGTGAGCAGTATTGCGCTTAAGTTTCAACAGGTCTTATGCCTTTTACATTTCAGGTGTGCCTGCATTGATGCAAGACATGCTCAAAAAGCATCCCGGAAATGGACACTGGAAATGGATGTAGCCCTTGTCCAGTATATTAACAGGCTTTGTCGTCACCTTGCAATTACGCCAGCACGACTCCATCCTCATGAAGTTTATTTGGATCCAGCTGATGCAGCAGATCCCAGAATTTCCTGTCTGTTGAGTATGTACAGATTGTTTGTGTAAAGACTTTCTTCAGTGGAAGAGCTGGGTGGTGCTCCTGAACAACCTGGCTGTTGCCTAGGTAGTTGGGACATTCCTTTGGAGGTTGCAGGTTGGAACCTCTGTGGGCTGTGGGGAGCACTGAGTGTCTAGGTCTTTTCCCTCCTTGGGTGTGCTTGGGCACCGCAGTGCCTTTGGCAGCGTTGTAAGAAATGCACTGCAACTGTTCTCTGCTCTCTGAGTGTACCTCCTAGATCAGGCTGGAGCAGGGAGAAAACTGGTGAGTTTAGATTGCAGGGGGAAGGAAGGTTGGATTTTGATTCTGGTCCTAGGCAGACTTCAGTTACCTAAATCCTGTTCTAAGCACTAAATTCCTTTAAGACGGTCTGCAGGTAATGCAGATGCAGTGATGATGAAAGATACTGGGCTCATACACCCAGAGGTGCAGAATTCAGGAAGGAACATCACAGATTAAGGCTGTTCTTGCATCTGGGGCCCTCTTGTTGATGTGCAGGGATCAGGAGGGGCTGATTTAGAAGGCAGCTTTTGTGTCTCCTGAACTGAACGTGCTGGGAAGATGGACTTTGCATTAGACAGGGATTTATCTCTCTGACTGGATGTTTCCCACCACAGATGTTCCCGTTGAAAGCCTACGCCTACGGTTTGCACTGCTTCAGTCTCTCAATACAACATTGGAGACGTTCTTCTTGCCACTGGTAGAGCTTCGGCAGACTGAGATGTATGCTAACAGTATTGCTGCGCTGCTGCAGGAGGCCAAAGGTCAGTTTCTCGGGGAACGTGGTTGTTTCCTGAAAGGGTGCGCTATGCACCACATGACATTTCTTAATATATTTTGCAGAAGATGTTAATATGTGTATACATGTGACAGAAAGAGAACATGGAGGGGAGAGGGAAAGCGAGTTAGTGAGTGGTTCAGTGTGCTAAGAAAGGCTTATTGGCTGCATTCTCAGTCTGATAAGCTGGCACACGGTCTGTCTGAGGTGACAGCCAAAAGCAGCATTAACCCAAGGGCACTTCTCAGTGTGGGAGCTTTTCCTTTTTCTTGGTTTGTTTTTAAAGGTGAGGGGGATTATTCTTGCGAGTAGTTAAAAGATGCTGTGCACCTTTCTTGACTGTGGAGGGAGTTGGCCCATCTTTTCTGTTCGCAGGTAGCTTTCAAATGTGCCTTTATCTTCTTGGGGTTATCCATAAATTAAAATTCTTTGTTAGTCAACAAGCAGCAGATCAGGTGAAAGTCCCAGGACATGTTGGCATCCTCGTTGTAGTCGAAGTTGTAGAATTAGAGGGGTCAAGAAAATACTTACCGTGCATCAGCATTTAAAATAGGAGTTTACAAGCCTTCATTAGTCAGCAAACAAACCCAAGATTTAGGTCATTACATGTCCCAAACTTATTTTCTTCTGAAGAAGATACAGAATCCACCAAAGGTCCCAATGTGTGTAAGTAGGCTTTAATATTGGCCCAACTAGGAAACATACTTGTAACCCAGTATGGGGAAGGAAGGAATGCTCAGAGATTTGTCTTTATAGAGCCAATATTTCTGGTGCAATGTGACAGCCCTATTTTTTATCATGTTTTCTTGCCTCTAGCATTACTGTCAAAACACCTCATATTTCTGAAAGCTATTTGGCAACGTGTTTCTGATTTACAGAGATTCTGGTGGAGTTGCTAGGATCTATTTATATAACACTGGAATTGCGTTCATCAGTGTTCTAACCCAACTCACTTCTTCCAGTAAACATTAGTAACAAGTACTTTAAAAAGAAAAAAGTGGATTAGCTGTGTCTTACCTACCTAATGAAGGTGAAATTATGATTCTACCACTGCCCATTAGAAAATTTCAGAAAGTGAGATTGTAGAAGGACAGATTAACTATAGTGAAATGTGTTTCTTCAGGTTTAATCTTCTATGACACAAAAGTAACAGTAATGAACAGAGTGCTGAATGCCACTGTCCAAAGAACTGCTGATCATGCAGCCCCAGAAATCACCCTGGATCCCCTGGAAATCGTTGGAGGTACGCAAAACATTTATCCTTCTCAAAATACATTTTAATCCCTTGCAACAAGCTGGATCTGTTCTAGCAGAGTTCAGGTGCTTATTAATGCAAAATACTATGGGGATATTTTTTTTTTCCTCTTGTTTTTCAATAGGGGAGATCCGTTCTTCAGAAAATTCCTATTTCTGTCAGGCAGCAAGACAGCTAGCCTGTGTGCCATCCTCACAGCTCTGTGTGAAACTTGCCAGCGGTGGAGACCCTACGTATGCTTTCAACATTCGGTTCACGGGGGAGGAGGTTCATGGAACAAGTAAGTCGGGATTGCAGAGTTACCAGTGTGGGTGACACTGGGTACAGTCGCGAGAACTTACTCCAGGTGGAATTCAAGTGTTCACCAGAACGGGGCTCGCGTTAACTCTCAGGAGCATTGTGACCTTTGTGGTGTTTGTCATCCTGCAGCTGGAAAAGAATGAAGCTTCCAGGAATGAAGCAAGGCAGATGGTTAATTTTCATCTTTTAGCTAATACAGCAGGAAGCATGCGTGCCTGGGCGTGTGCCTTTGCGAACTGGAGCAAGTAAATAAAGTAATAAGTGGTTTGAAGCATGGGGAGAGCTTTTAGTAAGAGTGTCTCTTCAGGTTGCTTTGGTGCTCAGCTGTGGTAAACCCAGACTGTGCTGATAACAAAGATTAATTTTTTTAAGTACTTTCTTGTTAGTAATGAGCTGGATAATGCTGCTGTGGTTTTTGTTGTTGAGATGATGTGAGATTGTATAGCCAATAGTTTAAGATACCGTTAAGTACTAGTGTAGGATACATTGCCAAACTTAGCTGTCAAGGAATATGCAAGTGTTAATAACCAAAAATGGTCATACCCAAGTGAGGCGGTTTTGAGAACTGTTTTCAACTTGGGATCAGAAGTATGAAGTTCAGCTTGTCTCAGCCAAGCTGAAGAGACAGTGAGTCTGGTAAGGGTTTTGTTGCTTTAAAAACTGACCTTAATTTTTGCGGTAAATGGTATTAAATTTGCACATGTCTCATTTTTGTGAGAAGTTGTACAGTATTTCTTGTAATCGTTTTAATAATTTTCATGTGATGGGTTGAAAGAATGAACCTCATAGAAGAACAGACAATTAACTGCCCTAGTTTCACCTAACCAGTACAGAGACAGACTCCTCATGACATAGGAGTACTGCTTTTCAACAGAAGGTGTTGAGCAATAATCTCACTTTATTAAACAAGATTATTATGCCTTCTCCTGACGCTATATTTTAATTTGTGAGGCTTCATTTTGTAAGACCTTCTTTATGTGGATGTTTCCCAGCCCTTTCTGGATACTGACTTTCTTTGGGGATGCTGGCTCCCTTGGATGTGATGTGGGTTGCGTGTACTCCAGGAAGAGACTTGATTTAGGCAAGAGCTGAGAAAATGTTGCTTTGCAGCTCTGTTGAATAATTGATAGGGTATCAAGACAAGTATCGACGGCGTGGCAAAGAAGAAAATTGATTGCTGCTATCTAAATTAATGCAGTCTCTGCATACTGCTTGTAGTAGGTCCTTTTTGGAGATGCATGGGGGTATATGGAGTTAGAGAGGAAAAGCCCAAAATGCACTTTCTCGTTTTGCGAACTGGTGTCATGTATCAAATTGCATAAAAGGAAATGCATGTGTGCCCCTATTAGCTGAACAAAGGGCTCCTTGATGCCTCCTCTCAAGGGGAATTCTTTTCTTCTTAAGGTCTGTGGTGGTTATTGACAATATCTGTAGAGAGAGAAATGTTATGGCCACAGCTCTGCATCTGTGATGATTTCTGATGTGTTGCCTCACTGCTTTTAGCTGTGGAGATGCTCCATTGTTATGAAGACAGCACCATTCGTCCTGATCAAGTAATGAATTCCATTTGCAGGCCAACTGGTGTAACAAATGTTTGTGTTAGTCTTGTTACATACAAGACTTGTATACATACACATAGTATGCTGGAAGACAAAGCAGCACTTAAGAACTCAGCAGGAAGCAATTCCGTGAATATTTTTTGCATGTAATTACACTATTTAAATGTGGACTTACACATGAATAGTAAGCTGGCATGGCTGGCATCTGCCCCACCCTTGTTTAAGCCACGTGTCTGTGCAGTCAGAGAGGTTAAGTGTGTAACCTAAGGCGTGAAACACTATTTCAAGGAGAATGGCAAATTCTGAATTAAAAGGCAGCGGTAACAAGCCTCAGAGGGCATTTCATGATTTTCCCCCTCTCTCTTTCAGGTGGATCTTTCCGTCACTTCCTTTGGCAAGTTTGTAAAGAGTTACAGAGCTCCTCGCTCTCCCTTCTCCTGTTGTGCCCAAGCTCTGCAGTCAATAAGAATAAGGTGTGATATCTCAACGCAAGAAATGACGTTGCTTTTCTCTTTTTGAATGCATGTGTTTGAACAGGTGTAGAACATGTTCAGTTAGTGATACAGAGAGAAGCTGCAGATCGGTGGCCGCGGTTAGCACATCTAACCAGGCAGGTCTCACGTGGCTGATGGAACTGAAAATGACTGCTGAGGAATCCCTGTTGCGCTTCAAGTGGTGCTGCAGGTACTTGAGGAAGCAGCCAAGTAGTCAGAACTGCAAAATGCAGCGAAATTAATACTCCTGGTCAAAGCTTCCTTAGAGTGAATCTGGTTCAGTTGTCAGATTGAGACGTTGTCTATCCCAAGCTATTGAAGTCATATTCTGCTGGTATTACTCCAGGAATGTCCCCAGGAAAGTCAGTCACATTCCTAGTTGAGTAAGACACTCTGTCTGTGCTATTTAATGCGTATTTAGTGCCCTCCTATTTTGTGCAGTAGATGTATTATAGAAACAAGATAGAGCTTATGGCCCAAAGAACTTACGGTAGTTGAGGTATAGTTCCTTCCTAGGAATATTCACAAGGGAGGAACAGAGGACATTTCCCTCAACTTACGATCAACTACGCAGCAGACATGGCTTTGCGTATCCACACTATTGCAGAAAGCTCCCGCAACTGAGAGTCTGAGATACTGAATGGATAATACAAATACAGCCAAGTCCTGTAAATGCTGAGTAAGAGAGCTTGTAAAAGCGGGGCTCTCAAGGAAACCAGCGTTATGGTATTGCTTTGATCATTAACTGATAAGATCATGTGCTATAATGTCACAGTATAATGTATACAGGCTCCATGCCATGCTTAAGTAAATGCTGTTGTAGCCAACTAAACAGTATTCACCATCTTCAAATCAGTATTTTCACAAGCCTGTCAGCTTGCAGCTCTGCAGGGTGTGCATCGTTCATTAAATACTGGTTTGTGCACTCTGTTCTGTTTTTTCTCTAAAGGGGAAGTACATTTTGACGCCCAGCCCTATAACCTACGCAGAGGAGCAGTTACTGCATTTCTTTGGGCAGCTCTTGGGTATTGCAATTCGAGCAGATGTTCCTCTGCCACTTGACCTCCTGCCCTCCTTTTGGAAGACCCTGGTAGGAGAGCCTCTGGATCCTGACATGGATCTCCAGGAAGCTGACATCCTCACCTACAACTGTCATAAAATTTGAAAACGTAAGTAACGTTTTTTTCTCTTCCCTCTTTGTTTCAGGGTTACCTTCATAAGCCCGTTGTTGTAGTAGCAGGTGACTTTACTGCCTGCCCTAAGTGGTA
>JAVJGI010000001.1:95504727-95536878 GCA_035590275.1 Ibycter americanus
CCGGGGGCGGGAGCGCCGGCGGGAAGCGGGAAGGCATTGGGCGGGAGCGCTGCGGCACGGGCTGGCGGCGGCGGGAGGGAAATTAACTGGGAGGCGAGAGGGAAGGAATGGGGGGCCGGGCTGCCCCCCGGTCTTCCCGGGGTGTCACTGCGGCTCGGGCTGCTTGGGAGAGCGCGGGCTTGTCTCCGCTGATGCGCCTGCAGAGAAGGAGGAAAGAAAAGCGCTTCCCCTGGCTACGCTGTCGCTGCTGCTCTCAGAGGGAGGGTTGGCCAGAGACTCCAGAAAACACTCTCGACTCTTTTGACGCCAGCAGAAAAATCTCTCTCCCCACAGCCGTGGGGAGCTGCCCTGCTCTGGGGCTGAGCGCGCCTTGGGAGCGCCCTGTGCCGCCTGGGCAGCGAGGATGGTGCGATGCAGGCTGGCATCCACCATGGGCTCCAGTGACATGGAGGGAGAGAGTTTCCCATCATTAACAGTGTAAACACACAGCTGGCCTAAAGTTGGTTGCATCATTGTGAGCCCAGCTGTGCAGTTTGTCTTTATCTCACAGGTCTTAAGTTTCTTCCTTAGTTTTCCGTCTGTGCTTTATTGCCACTTGTATTAATGTGCAATTATTAGTGTTATCACCTGGGCAGCACCTGAAATGTTCTTAAAAGGAAAAGGTTGGTAAATTCAAGCAGTACGGAAGCAGCTGATGTTGAGATGGATTCATGTCAGTGGATAGCTGTTGGGGAGGGAGTGAAGAGCCATATATTGGCTCTCTAGCTATTAGGGAGAGAGCTTTAAAACAGGTTTTTGCTAGTTTTAGAAGGAATTATCTGCAGCGTGAGATTTGAATTCCGGCTTTAGTGCTGCAGAACCCGAAATAAAGTGTATGTCCTGAAAGAGCTTCACAAAAATCATAAACTGGAGACGTGCAGCATGAGGTCAAAGGTCTGATCTTGAGTTAAACCGGTGCTTTCCACTTTGCCCCCTGTGCCTTGACTACTCAGGGTTCCTTGACAGCTATGTTTATCTTTCATCTGGGTTTGTTCTGCCTTCACCTGAAGGTTCATGTGTTGCATTTCCAGCCACTGAACATCTCCAACTACAGCCCTTGCAAGCACTGTAGGCTTCAGTTTATTTTCCTTGAGCTTGAATTCCTTTGGAAGTTGCCAGCTGCTTTGGCTTCCAACACACTTACTTGTTGTTAGCAAAATACAATCTTTTTATGCTGCTGCAGTTTGGAGAGGTTTGTGGTTTGTTTGATTTCCTTTAGGAGACCTAAAGCAGAGATCTTGTCAGCACAGCTGTTAAACAATCCAAGAGAGTGCAGCGTGGCAGATAATTTGTGTGTAAGTGAACTGTGCCAGACAGATCCTTAAATCAAGAAGTCTCTGCTGGTGTATGAAGAGATCCCTGGGATGTGCTGTTCCACAGTTTTGAAACCACTGAGAAATCCCTGCTGAAGCTTTAATGTTAAAGGTGATGCACAGGTTATCCGAAGTTAAAACAGCCGCCTAACCCACGTAAAGGCAATGTATTACAGTTTCAAACTCTGTTTTGTGCAGTAACATTTTGTTTTGGTTAGTGCGGGCAGGCTGCCTCGTTTGAGGTTTTATCTGTGTGGTGTCAGGAGCCCAATTAGCTCTCCTTCAAATCTGCAGCACTTGGCCATGGAAGCAAAAGTTAAAGCTGCCGAATAGAAATCTCATTAGTATAGGTGCATACTTTGTGCCATATACCAAGGAATTACTAAAGGTCGCCTCTCTACTGGGTAAAAGAGTTCTCTCTCGTAATGAGAACGACAGTCTTGACAAGACAAAGATGTGTAATGTCCTGTCACTGAACTGGCGTTAGCTCTGTTCACAGTTTGGTAAGGGAGAGGCCAGAACTCGGTGAGCAGACCTTTCCCTCCTGGCAGATCAGGTGCAGCTAAGTTTTTCTGCTAGGTTTTGGTTAGTGTTAACTTTTGAGGGAGGGGAAGCACATAGGGGTCGTGTTCTGATCTACAATTGGTTGTATGTAATTGTCTAGTAACATGGTGATGCGCTGTAGGTGAAGCTGCACATGGTAATACCAAGCTGAAACAAGGAAATGGTCTGGAGACAGGGGTGTTCTACAGCTGAAGTGTTACGAGATGGTGGGTTATCCCCCTAGGAAATGGTGAGGCTGCCCCTGGGAGCTTCACTTCATTGTCTTTGGAACCCATGTGGTGGAGGCATAGTGGTACCCTGTTAGGGGACAGATTTGCTCTGCCTGAGGTATGGATCATGCGGACAAGTAGGTCTTCTCGCTTAATGCTTTGGGAGAGCGTGGGGGCTTAGTTTCTAACCTGCTGCCTGTTCAAAGTCATTGAAAGTCTCCCAAAGGCACAGCAAATTAATTTCTCCTTTTACTGAAGCAAAGAGCCTGAGCTCCGCTGCTAACAGAGAGCTGTTGCTGCAGCACCCGCTCTATTCTCTGTTGCTTTTGTTGCTGTAATGATATGTGTGGACTAATTACAAAAGCTTGTTTGTTTGAATGACTAAAACGAGTACAGCGAGATGAATACTTGGTCTACAGAATTACGTGCTTCCTGAATGTTTGGGTTAATATGAATTGTACAAGGAAAATGCGGTTAGCACTACTGGCCTAACAGCGCATACTCCACAGAAGATGTAGAGGTGGCTTTCCAGAATTAATCTGGTGTTCTGGTGTAATACTGTCTGTGTTGTTCTCGTGCAGATTATCTTGATAATGGCAATAACAAAATGGCAATCCAACAAGCGGATAAACTGCTCAAAAAACACAAGGATCTTCACTGTGCCAAGGTAAGTGTGACTGCGGTGCACTGAGTGTGTTTGGTGAGCGTCGCTCTGAGCCTTGGAGTGTGTCGCTGTGCCTTTTGAGCTGTGTGCGTGAACTTCCAGAGACCACAGTGTTGGTTGAACCCTCGGGAACATCTCAGGCTGTTCTGATTCGCACAGTATCTTGTTTGCCTGAAACACTTGTGCAGATCCTCTTGGTGAGGTGCCTCTAATGACTCGAGTGTAACTGGTTACACCTGAGCTAATTGTCTAGCTCCCTGTCAGAGCCACTGCCAGCAGCCTTGGCACATGGGCAGTGCCTTCAAAATGCTTCTTTTAGACCTGAGCTTGGGATACCAGTCTGTAGTGGTTTGGACCAAGACATTTCCCTGGGAGGCGTAGTCCTTAGTAAAACATCACAAGGTGATTTTGGAGGCATTTGCTCTTCTGGCTCTTGCTCGCTACCCTCCTTCCTGAGCCTCTGCTGAAGGGACGGGAGTTCTGTGCCTCAGTTTTCTGGACATATGACTGTCTGTCTGCTTTTCTCTTTTCCTTGTGGGTTTTCTTCTCTGGTTCATACAACTTCCACGTTTTTGAAAGCTTCCTAAGCTGGAGCAAGCGTCAGTGTCCTGAATCACAGTTCTGTCACTTCTCTCTGGCCAGTTATTGAAAGAAAAAAGTGACAATTGGCAGGACTGGTGGGGTTTCAGCCTGCAGCAGGGAAAACTGAGTGGCATCTGATGCCTTGGAGTGGCCTGCATGTGTGTTAAGAATTGCAAAGCCACGCTATTTGATGCAGCTTGCCTTTGGAGTGTTTCCTCTACAGCCATATGGACTAGAAGCTGAATCAAACCTGAAGTTCTGTAGAAGTAATGAGGTGGCTGGGCAAAGCCTCTCCTCACCAGGAATGAGAGAATTTTCACTGCCAACTGTTTCTAACAGCTGCCTCTGTTGTGTCAATAGGTTCTAAAGGCAATTGGCTTGCAGAGAACTGGTAAACAAGACGAAGCGTACGCTCTGGCACAAGAAGTAGCAGCACTTGAACCCACAGATGATAATTCCTTGCAAGCACTAACTATTCTTTACCGGGAAATGCATAGACGTAAGCTTTTTCCTTTGCCTCTCTTAAAAATCATAATTATTTATGTTCGTCAGAAGTATGTGAGACCCACAGTTCCATGCAGAATAGTGCAAAGTGCAGGGTTTGTGTATAGGCGTGTTATTAAAAGACTCAGAGGATTTAAATGATGCCTGTTACAAATGCCTCTGAGGCTCTAGTGATGCCCAAGAAGTCAAGAGCCTTGTTTAGGCTTCCCTTGTCAACGTTATTGTGTATGCAGTTCCTAAATGAATGGCATGCTAATCATCATCCATCACAATCAGGCTTTGAGTTCACTTTTTTTAATGAAAGCGACTGGATTTTGTTGTCAGTATATGTTGTAGAGATGACAAATCACCCGGTCTGTGGTTTGGAGGGTGCTTCATGCTGTGAGACCCTAGTCGAGGGGTTCAGGCCTCAGGAAGCTGTGTGACAAGCAGGAGGGAAATCCTCACTTCTCAGTTTGACCCCAGTAGCTTTTTCAATACGGTTCCTTGTAGTGATACGGCATTATAAAACACTAAATGGTGTATGTTTGATGGAGCCAAATTGCACATGCTTTTCTGAAGAAAGCCAGACCTTATATACTGCTTCTCTACAGCTCTAAGCAGTTGTTTCTGGCAGCTTCTTGTGGTTCTTGGTGGTGGTAGCAGTGTTTGTTGTGGAACTGCTGGAGCAACGACGATGTGGTGAAACAACTTGTGTAGAAACGGGTATTTGGTATCAGTCTGCAATGCAGCGATTGTTTGTGCTCTCCTAGTTTATTTCTTTCTACATGGTGTGTATGTGGAGTTAAAGCATTGTTTCTTGACGAATAAGCAATTTTTGTGTGTATGTGTGACTTCAACATAAACGCCTGAAAATGTCACAGGCCTTTCTGTGATTCTAAATAACTTGCATAAGCATGAAGCTCAGGATTCTGACTTTTAGGTTTCTAAGTCAGAAAGGAAGTGGTGGGTGTTAGGCACTTCCACTTTTGGTCCTGCAAGAAAATGGTAATTGTTTGTTTTATGTATGTGTGTGTCAAGGATATGTAAACTATGTGAAAGAAATTAGTTCTCTAATACTACACTGAGGTATGATTATATGTGTAAGGCAAAAAAACAAATCTAGAAGGATGAAGATGTAAAAAGTTCTGCCTATTATAATATCCTAAGTATTTAGTCATGATAGGGCTATTATTAAAAAGTATAGTGTGAAGGATTTGACTTGTTAAGAGTACTAAAATAGGTAATTGGGAAATAACAGGACATGACTAACCTAAGTAAACCTGTGATAAGAGTAACTAATTTCATATGAGGCTCTAAAAACGTTCTGTGTTTTGATCCATAATTCACGTGGAGCAACCATTCTGCCAGGAATAGAAACCTTCCTTCAGCTTCATGCTCCCAAATAGATAAACTTTGTTCAGAAAAACTGCTTCTGAGCAGTTTAGTTGTTGCTGTTCACTCTTATTTGGAAGGAAGTTTGTGTTTTTTAAGCCCTTTTGTCTTTTGCCTAATGTTGGTAGTGCTTGGGGTCTTTGGGGAGCAAGTACCATTTTTGTGGTTGATGAGTGTAATTAGGTTACTGTTCAGAGTATCGCTGATGCTGGCTTTAGGTAGCTGTGCTTTCAAATGATTTCCCAATTTGTCTTAACTCAAGCATCTGGTTTTGGTTTAGCGGAACTGGTAACTAAACTGTACGAGGCAGCTGTAAAGAAGGTTCCCAACAGTGAAGAGTATCACTCTCATCTCTTCATGGCCTATGCCAGGGTTGGAGAATACAAGAAGATGCAGCAGGTACGATCCACAAGTTTGTGTTCTGGTAGCTGTAAGGCGTCTTTTTCTGTCTGTCTTGCTGTGACTGCCTTTTCATGTTATAAGTAATCTTCCAGAAAGCTGAGCTGGGTTAATGCAGAAGTTACACTCTGTTAACAGAAAGGCTTGAAAGACCAGGATTGAGGGGGTGGGCTTTCTGAAGACAAATTCTTTTCCTTATGTGGGATAGGACAACTGTGCCTTTTGTGTGCATATCTGGTCTGATAGAATATGTTGGTTATTTTGGGAGGTTTTTATCTATCTGTCTTGAACAGGATGGTGGTTACATGTGAGACAGTGTGTTATAAAGGAGTTCTGGAATAGACAGAAAAAGATGTAGCAAAACCTTCTGGTCCATATTTTCAGACTTAATTCACTCCTTAGTTGGCTGCTATCTTTGGGGAGAGTAATCTTGCTCATGCTCTTACGTCTGGACTCTGACATATAGCTAGGCTTGTGTTGGTTGTAATTTGGTGAAGAAAAGCTAAAAAGCACTTCCTTTAAGTACATCTTCTCAGCTGGCAGAGCAGTGTCATGCTGGTTAGTTTTGTTTTCATCCCTTCCAAATTAGGTGCCTCGAGAATGCCTATAAATGGAAGATTGTTTTCAAAGCATGCGTGCTCACTCTTCTGCGTAAAAAAGCACAGATAGCCAAGTAAATAATTCCTGAACTTCCTCTTGTTCCCACTGTCTTAAGGTGACTTGAATTTTTGTACAAGTTTAAATAACTAGAAGAATATATTGAGCAGAAACGTTGTCCTCCATTGTAGCCCAAGTTGTATGCTGTTTGGGTTCAAGCTGTAGACAGGCTAAGTTATTGATGTACATGAAATTACAATCTTATATGACATTCTGAACTTCAGAGATGTGGCTATGTTACTTGTACTCCTGTCTGCAAGCATGAGTGGAAAGAATGCAGGTCTTACACAGATAACAATATTGAACATTTATGTGACCTTTTATATGTTTAAAGTGTCATACAAACATGTATGTAGTTAAGTTATCCAAACATTGTCAGATTGTTATATCAAACATTGGCCTATGCGTTTGACCTAAGGACTTAAAGATGCAAAGAGTGCATAGATGCTGACTGGAGAGTGAAAATAAACCTCAGCGTTCTGTGTTCTGGAGTATTTCAGCTGAAAGTACTGGAAAATGCAAACTGAGACTGCAGTCAGGAAATTGGCACAAAAGTCCATCTGTGGTACTAGACTGTATTATGTGTAGCTTCTTAAAATTAATTACAGATTTTGTATGGGTAAAAGTGTTGTCCTTCATTATATACAGGCACTGGAAATCTGTGAGAGAAATGTGTGAATAACTGTTCATGTGTTAGGCTAGAAAATCTTGAATACTTTGGCTCTGCTTTCAGCTCAACCTTTGCTTAACCACTGCTTTGCACGTATAGGTGACCTCATGTTTTGGGTATCTGAGTGTGTGTCTGTATGAAATAAGTGTTGAAGGGCAGATGCTTACGTGAGGGAGGCATGTGGTTTGATGTGCCTTTTACCACTGAAAATCAGCACTGGAAATAGCCCTTTCACTCCTAAGGAATAAGTCTTCTGCTTCCTCATGGAGTTACCACTTCTAATTAAAGGTGTCATCTGTTTAGGCAATTATACATGCATGTGCTCATTGCTTTTCCTTGTCAGACCTACACAAAGTACTTTGAAACATTTTCACCCTCTGTTTTCTTCTTCTTTAGTGGTGTGTGTTAGGATGGAAGGGCTCACAGGCTGATAGAAGTCCTCCCATCTAGTTGCTAATTCTGTGTTGTCTGCTGCCATCGTTGCTGCTTAGCTTGTGCTGTTTGTCATGAGACCTTATGAACAGATATGGTTCAGGAATGATGCAACTTTGTCTTATTTTTTTCAGGCTGGAATGGCACTTTATAAGATTGTACCCAAAAATCCTTACTATTTTTGGTCTGTGATGAGCCTGATTATGCAGGTGTGTACAGTGTTGCAAATGAGTTTGACTTTTGCTGCAGGAATAGTGCAAATATAGAAATGTTCTGAGTGAAAATATTAGAGATTATTTTAAGTAAAATGTGTGTTTGAGCTGTTTACATAGGTTGCTGAGAGGACTGAGCCCCCTTAAAGTAGCACTATGGATGTGCTCCAAAATGAATGCTGTAGTTGTTTTTATAATGCAGTGTAACTGGTCTGCCTTACTGTGTTTATACAACTTTAATTATTCTCTCATCTGGACTAGTACCCTACTGTGTTTTTAGTTAGAGAGCTAATTAATAAAGCCTCGGATATCTGCAGCTCCTTAGTCAGAACTGTTCCTCTCTGTAACTAGGTTATAAAGGCTCAAGGAGGAAATAAAGGAGAGCTGTGGACTTGGCATGTCTTTAAGACTGCAGAAAGTCTGCAGGAATGGATGGCAGGTCAGCTGTGCTGCTGTTAGTTGAGATAGCAGACTCAGACGCTAATCAGACAACCTGACAGAGTGTTGGCCAAACAAAAACTAAGCACAGGGGCGTTAATCACATTTTGTAAAATACTGTGCCATGGAAAACACAAATGTGTTCTTGCTACAGGTTATTTGCCGTTGGGTATTGTGTGCCTAGATTCGTGAGTCTCTGAACAGTGTAATCAAGAGTGAGCTTTTCCTGTATATCACTAGTTTTATTGCTGCCTTTTAAAAGTGGTTGCTCTCTGTGTGTTACAGATGGCAGCTCAGAATGTGTAGTTTGGGGGGAGGAATTGAAGCACCTGGGGTTCTTTCCCCCTCTCCTTCTAATGTGAAAAATGCAGTGGGTGGGACAACACAAAAAGTTGGTGAGCTGTTACGATAATTCTTCTCTTCCTTAGTCTATTTCAGCACAGGATGAAAACCTCTCAAAGACGATGTTTTTGCCACTAGCTGAGAGAATGGTGGAAAAAATGGTGAAAGAGGATAAGATTGAAGCTGAGGCTGAAGTAAGGCTTGCAGATACTTTCAGCTTGATTTGAACATTATTGAAACAAGGAATGCACTGTTAAA
This sequence comes from Ibycter americanus, assembly GCA_035590275.1. Lineage (NCBI taxonomy): Eukaryota > Metazoa > Chordata > Aves > Falconiformes > Falconidae > Ibycter > Ibycter americanus. The sequence goes on from JAVJGI010000001.1 coordinate 95,513,385, forward strand.
GGAAGTTGATTATTTTAACAGTTTTCCAAGATAATAATCAGTAGTGTTCTGGAAGTACATGTGGATGTGGCAGGATAGAAGGAAAACCCAAGAGCAGAGGGTTGAGAGGGATCGGGAATCATGTGGCCAAGGAAATTTTTTTGCATTTGATTTGACTGATGAAGTACTTGGGTTTGCTCCCTGGGAGGCCCCAAGAGAAACTTCAGGACTGAGAATGGAAAAAAAGACCTAAATTCCTGAATGCTCCACCCTCTGGGATGCTAAAGATAGCTTTGCAGGCCTGGCTAGCTCCTATTTCTAATGACAGTGAAACAAGCCACTTTATTTCTTGGCACACCTCTGTATTGTTTTACTAGCAAATTTCATTGCAGTCTAATCTTTCTTTTAAGGTCGAACTGTACTACATGATTCTGGAACGTTTGGAGAAGTATAAGGAAGCCTTAGATGTTGTGAGAGGAAAACTAGGAGGTAACTTATTCTGTCAATCAGTAATAACAGTTGTGGGGGACACAGCAGTTCTCCTTTGCTTCAGACTTGTCCACTAGTTTAAAAAAAAAAAAAAAGACTGTAAGAAGCCTGACTCTTAGCACCAGTTTCAAACACTGGTGCAAACTCTGGAGGTGCTTTCTTGTGCAGGCTGGTTTTACTATCCTGTTTATGGTATTTAAAAGTTGTTCAATTATGAGCTTCACAGCAGTATGCTTAGCTGTAGTAAATTGATAGCATGTTAGTTTGCTGTAACTGCCATCTTAAAAGAAAAGATTTCCTAATACCCTGCATTTTTGAGCAGTCTTTCTGGCGATTAAAATGCACTTGCAGTTCTAAGGAATTGGGATATGAAGGCCTCCATAGGAAATCTGTCCCTTCTATCCTTTGAGGGCCTCTCTTCTGCTCTCTTACACTTACTGTCTTGCATCTTGGGATATAACAAGAAGCTTTATGCAGAAAGTAGAGAAGGAAATGCATTGATTAAATAAACCTGCCCTTCTGTTTTTAATTTAGAGAAGCTGACAAGTGAGCTCCAAAGCCGCGAGAACAAGTGTATGGCAATGTACAAGAAGCTGTGTAGGTGGCCAGAGTGCAATGCGCTGTCGAGAAGGCTGCTGCTGAAAAAGTGAGATTATATTTGTGCAGTCCTACTAAAAAACTGAAGAAAAATTCCTGGCTAGTTGTGAATTGCCTTGTTTAGTGGCTTTTGTAAATGGTGGTTAAAATAGAAGAACATCGGAGGATCTCAAAGCATTTCCAAATGTTTGCGCTCCAAAGCCTGAGGAAAAGGGCAGCAGGATGGAATGTTAAAGGGACATGGTGAAGGTCACAGGGAAAGTCAGTGTCAGGACTGCAGTCGCAGCTTTTTGAATGCTGATTTTAGCAACATGTTAATGCATTAAAATTGTGTTTACCTCCTTGTTTCTAAAGGCTGTGCTGATTGTCCAGCTCTAACTTTCACGGTGGGAGAGGAGAACTGCATTTACATATACTTTTCTGGAACTTCATTTCTCTCACTTGGCCAGACTTCATAGTGGGAAATGCATGTAATGCTTTGAACAGATGCATCAGGAAAGAGCATACTAGTATGATCAAATCTGTCTCTTGGAACTGTCAGGAGAGATTTGTTGTTTGCTTTTTGTATTTAGCTCTGTGCCCTTATCTTAAATGTAGGTTAAATACAGAGGAGAAACTTCCGCCTTAGCATTTTGTGGGAATATTAATGAGCTCTGAGTGGAATGTAAATGTTAAGGGGAGAATCTGTAGATTGCCTTGATTCTTTATTGAAATTGTTTCCTTTTAACACATTTCAAGAAATTCAGGATGATGGCATTCTTAAGATGTGAGACCTTCTCAAGGAGAAATGATTCTTATTACAGTTGGTTTTTTCTGTAGTATGAATATGTGCTATTCCGTAAATTCAGCTTTTGCAAGGAATGCAGTTTTTGAAGTGAGTTACTGTTTTGGCAATTCCCTAAACTTTCTGTGCCTGATTTTTGTTTCAGCTCAGATGATTGGCAGTTTTATATAACTTACTTTGATTCAGTCTTTCAACTCATTGATGAATCCTGGACACCTCCACCAGAAGAAGAGCAGTAAGTTAACAGTTTTGCTGTGGATTTTTTTCCTTTGTGCTACAGTGAATTGTTTGTATTCATATATTCAATACAGCGCTGTCTGCGACTTCTTGACATCAGACCCCAAATGATGTGTTCTCCCTACTTTCTTTTGGAGGCTGGCAATAGTTAATGGAAACAGCTGTTTAAATAGTGGTTTGTACACTATAGAACTCTTCCAATTCATATTTTTTGTGGTGATTGAGTTAAGAGAATCCATCATGCCAGATTCCTTTAAAAGTGTCCTGGGAGTAGGCTGAGCATGTGTTATCAGTGCCCTAGCAATGGGAAAAATCAAAGAACCTTTTGTCTCTTTAATTGCACAGCTCTTTGGAAGGAGAGGTACACTATTCTATAGAGCAAGCTGTGAAATTTATAGAAGAGAGGATAACAGAAGAATCTAAGAGCTCTCGGCCACTTCGGGGACCATATTTAGCTAAACTGGAGCTGATAAGACGTTTGCGATACAGAGGTTGTAATGATGAATATAAACTAGGTAAGAGCCACTAACTGAACGATATCTTTTGGAGAGAGAACACAAACTTGGAGCAAGCTCTTTGCTAAATCACCGAGTTAAATACATCTGTTTTGAAAATGTATGTGCTGTTATCTGTATGTAAAGAATTTTGAAAGCATTAGAAGATGAGCCTTGAAGAGAGACAGGTAGTTCCAGACTACTCCAGGGCTTGTAAAAGCAAGCAGAGAAACTTTCAAAAGGGCTTACAGGACCTAGGAGCGTACAGTCACTGACATAATGGAAAGTGCATTCCTGATGCACTGCTTTTGTAGAAAGTCCTGCTGTTATGCTGTAATCCCTGGGTGGTTTTGCATTTAAGTTTTTTGGCAATAGTACCAGGTTTTGCTTTTTAAAAACTTGCATTTAAAAATTGCGTTTAGGGAATTGGTAAAGGAGAGAATGTGATTAGAGCAACATCTGTGCTACTTACTAGTTCCTTTTGTATTTCCATCCAAAAATAAGTTAGTTAGATAAGCAGAGGTTGCATATGCATGCCTGTTATGCTGAGCTGTTATCTGCCAAAGTAGCTCAAATGAAGCTCTTGGGTTTTTTTAATGTGTCCTTGGTTACCAAAGACATTGAGCCTCTATTAAAATCTGCAGTAGTGCAGCTATCTGTTTTCTAAATCACTATGTAATCTCGAAGGCAGCGGCAGCGGGGGGATGGGGGAGAGAGAATCATCAACAAAGATTTCTCATAGTGACTTTACAGGTTCGATTTTTAATGGAGCGTATTAAAAAGATGAACTGGCCTTCTTCCTAGGTGATCCAGAAGAACTAATGTTCCAATACTTCAAAAAATTTGGGGACAAACCCTGCTGTTTTACTGATCTCAAAGTATTTGTAGATCTCCTCCCACCCAGCCAATACACAAAGGTAAGTAAAGATAAAGAAGCAGTGGCAGGAACTGCAATGCTTGTTTGCACTCTGGTCCCTTTACCTTAAAATACCTGTAGATCGTATTAAAAGACTGCAAACATCATCAGAAAACTGTTTGCACTGTAGAAAATACAATGAACGTCTGAATACACTGAGCAATTTCTTTCAGAGGATCTTTACTGGAGACTAAAAACTTCAGTTTGATCCTGCAGAGTCTCAGACCCAGATGTAGTATTCATTTGACTTTTCCTGTTTCAAGATGTCAGGGTGCTTGGAGATGGTCTTGGTCTTGGTTGAGTTCTTTTATTGAAAATCTCGTAATGTTGATGATAGTTATAAGATACAAGTTCATATCTTGTAATGAAAAGCTCCCTAGGAATTGTAGTTTGATTGATAAGGTGCCTGATTAGCTCATTTTTAAATAAGTAATCTCTCATTGCTTTTGTTTATAGATCACAGTTTACAAAATGGAGTAATATAATACTACAGACAGACCATGCTGTTCGTTCATTTGCAGTTCTGATCGCTCTGTACTGTAACGTCTGTTTTGCAAAGACATCCTCCTCTTTCCTTTCCCACCCATCACTTGGTTTTCCCATTAAAGTTGTATGTTTAATGAGAAAAACCAGGTCCCTCATCCGATGCAGGTAGGGTGTCACATAGATGTTTTGCTTGGCTCTGCTGCAGTATGAAAGAATTGACACACTGATACCGATCAAGGGGTGACCAAGAGACCTATGGCAACTTTTCCAGAATCTCTTTCTGAACCGAGCTCTCTTTAACTGAAAAGACTATTTGTGCAGAGTCATGAGCGGCTTGTTGAATGACTTCAGCAGCTGGGAATTCTGTCACTCACCCCATTGTTTTGCTAAGCCATTGTGTAAAATTATCAGAGCTGGGGAGAGCTAGACAGAGGATCCTGGATCAGGCAGAGGCTGTTGATAAAATGTTTATAAACAGAGCATAGATAGTGATGGTGTTTTCTTTAGTTTATTAAAATATTTTTCGACTGCTAATGCAAGCTCTTCCCACAGCTTATCTACTAATGAGATTGATGGCCCTGGCACGTGTGGGTTGTTGCTGCTGTTGTTTTGTGTTAAAAGGTGTATTTTTACCCTGCTGGCAAGATAATGTGCTCAGAATGATATTTAATTTGTAGTTCTGGAAATGGTGATACCATTGCAAGGTAACCCTGAAGTACTGAACCTGTTTAATCCTAACTTTCCAGATTCTAAGCCCGGAGTGGGAGGTAATGATCTTTAATAATAATAGTTTAGGCTGCATTTTGTTGCAGTGCTTGTAAAAACATGACTTTGAATAAATTCTTTAAAAATTTCTGATTTAGTTTCCTAAAACTGCTGCTGATCTAGTGAATATATTGTATTGTGTCATACTGACATATTAGGTTTACCTGGTGTATGGCTGTCTTCTGGCTGTTGTGTCTCTGAAGCACACATCTGCAGCAGTTTAACTCTGTCAAGGACATGTGTAGCTGAGGATGTTTAGTGGTACTGAAGTGCTGACGAGTTTTTGAAATCTGAAAGTTTTAAGTTACTTGAGATATTTGTAGATGGTCTTAGATTTATTCTTGTTTCACAGCAAAAGATGCTGAAGGTTGTTGTATCCTAGGTAAAGTAGCAGGGTCACAGTGAGGATGGGGGGGGGGCATCCTTTTTTTTTTGTTTTTAATTTACAGTTCAGTAGCTGAGAATGTGGTGATCTTGCTGGGCCAGTAGACACATGAAATATTCCAGAAATAATCATGGTGACATCAACCTTCACTTCCTAGAGGCATAAGTTGGAGTACGCAGCCTGGTGATTTGGTTGACCTTGCTCAGCTTGGCAAAATCTCAAACTGAAAAGATCTGTCAACACAGTCTTCATCAAAGTCTGTGGGAAAAGTGGAATTTGTGTGCATGGTGCTGTGGTCCTCCTATCTAGCTGTCATGCTTTTTTCCTCAGGCATGTGTTTGTTGCAGTCTTGTTTCAAGACCAAGTGTAGTAAAGCTGAATTCTTTGGCTTTAACTTAGTTTTAAGTTTGTAAACACTGTTGGATTTTAGGGCAACGAGAAACCACTGTTCAGCCCTGACTGTGTGTTGTGAGAAGTCTGCTGTCTTCCATTAAAATTGTAAACAATGAGAGGCTGCTTTTATTACAACTTAATTCAAAAAATAAGTCATTAATCAAAGATGATGACCTCACTGAGTACAGCACATTACTTCAGAGTTGAGAGAAAATGTAATAACTAGTACAAAATCACTATTTCCTGGAAGTGTGCTGTGAAGCCTTTCAGTAACTAATTATTTTAATTGCATATGTTATTACTGTGAGTGTTAACAGGTGCTTGAACTCCCTTCTGTGTCTATGTATTGAACTTGATTGTGATTTATTTTTTCTTCATCTGTTTGATGAAATTTATTAAAAGCTATTGAGAGCAACCAGAATGGTGTGCTCACCACCTTTCAAAAAAAAAAAAAAAAAAAAAAAAAATTGAAGCCAGCTCTTTAACCACTGATTTCAGTGTAATGTCATGGTTGATACTGACTTTTCCACCTTGCACTTTTTTGCTTGATTTGAGGGAGGAAACGATGCTTTTCCATTCATGCAGTCCCAGATGCCCTGCAGAATTTTAACAACAGTGTTTCTCTTTCAGTTCATCAGCCAATTGCTGGAAGTAATCCCTCTGTCAGCAACAGCAGAGAATGAAATCGCACTGCCAGCTGATATCAAAGCCCTGCAACAACACTTGTGTGTGGTGCAGCTCTCAAGATTGCTCGGTATCTATCACGCCATGGATAAGAAGCAAAAGCTGAGTGTGGTCAGGGAGTTGATGCTAAGATACCGCCACGGATTGGAGTTTGGTGAGAAAAATCTTGAAACTAATGTTGCAGTTCACTTGCAGCTTTTTATGAGCAAAAGTTCAGAGCTTTTTCAGGGGAATGGAACAGCACAGATGCTGATGGCACCCATCATGCTGCTAGATAATACTTTGCTTTCTTCTTTATGATTATATCCTTGGGCACACTTAATTTACCTGTTTCCTTTTAATTTTTTTGCCTTTCAATTGTGTATCTTAAAGATAAATGAGACCTTCGTGGGTACTTCAGGTGGTATATTTGTACCTTTGTGAAATTGCCTATGCCTTTCAGCAAAGCCAGGCTTTATCACTGGTGTGCGTAGGACAAATACACGGGCAAGAATATTAATTTGTAGAGCTTGCAGTTGTAGGAGAAGGTTTTGTTCTTCCAGCAGATGTCAACATATGAAGCGGCCTGAAGTCCACTCATGATGAACAAATGCAGCATGTACACAGCTGTTTCAGTTTTTAAGGCAACTCTGGATTTTATAAATTAAGCTGTGGTTATTGCCTGCTGGATAGCTGTGTGGTTTGACAGTGCTGACAATGTCAGAAGCGGCTGACAGCACCGTTGGTAATCCAAGAGTAACTTTTTTTTCTTTTTAGGGAAATCTTGTTTGAAAACTGAATTGCAGTTTTCAGATTATTACTGTCTGCTTGCGGTTCACCTGCTGCTTGATCTGTGGCTAGAAGGTATGTTCCTAAAATTGTCTTGCTTAATACCACCCTGGATGGTTGCAACAGGGAGACTGTGTCCCTGTGGCCAGTGTGTACCTGGCATGGCTTGTTAGGCCTGTAGCTTTGTTTGGTTTTTTTTCAATATGAGGTGTTTCAGTAGTCTCTCTGTTCAGTTGGTGTTTGATCTGAATCTCATTGACCTCTAAAGAGGTGTAATTTTTCCGATTAATTCTTGTAAGTCCTGGCAGAGCTTTGCTAATGACTCTAGCAGCTCAATGCTGGCTGTCTTCAGAAGCTTGTTCTGAGTTTCCCGTGTAGGTAATGTTTTCTCTCCCATTGCACGAGTTCTGCTGACAACTCCTTTCTGATATCAGAGGTGTTTTTAAGCATTTCTTTCCCCTCCTGACATATTCTTGTCTTTTGGGGTCCCTTGCTTCTAGAACATTCTACTGAGGCCTGTTGCTCTTCTCAAGTATTTCTGTACTCCCCATCTGCTCTGCCTGTTAGTCTCCTAATCCCAAAGAGTCAGTCCCCAATGGTGGCTGTCTGTTTGTATTCCTGCCTTTCAGTGTAGTCAGTTATGCTTTTGTTTTTCCTGAGGAAGGTTAAGTCTTTAGCCTGAGTAAATCAGTTGTCAGGTTCCTGGCAGGTCACTGATGGAGCATGGGCTCTTGAATTTCTGGCTCTGTGTTGCTGTCTTGCAGAATGCTTGGGAGTGCTTGTATGTATGAGCTAGAAACCCTGAACAGTTCAGGGCTCACCAGGGAAGGTCACTTCTGCAGTGGGTTAATGTGTGAGGGCTGTGCTCTGTACAGATGTGAGCTAGATATTCCCTGTGAAGAATTACTGCTTTACCTTTCACTCAGAGAGCAACTACAATGCTGGACTGGATGTTATAAGGGCAGCAGCATGGCTTATGATTGCCATCTGCATGTTTAAATGCATGGAACCATTTTGAAAGGTGTGCAATGTGAGGAAGCTTCAATGCCAAAGTGAATTGTGCCTCTCTGTGATCACACCTGTCTGTATTCTTGTCACCAGGTGAAGAGACAGCTGTGTGGCAGTGCCTAACTCTCTTAGAAGAAGGGTTATCTCATAGTCCTTCCAATGCTCAGTTTAAATTGCTGCTCATTCGAATCTACTGCAGGCTTGGTGCATTCGAACCTGTTGCAGAGCTCTATTCCAGCCTTGATGCAAAACACATACAGCACGACACCATCGGGTGGGTAGTATATACTGAGAATAATTGGTGATGGTGACCCTCCAGTAACCAGTCCTGAGATCTTCAGTTTCCTTTGCTGCTGAAAGTTAGCAGATTGTCAGATTTTCATATGGTGTTGTATTTCTCAAAATTCCAGATCACTTTTACACATCTACTGTAATATGCTCTCCTTGTGGAGTATCTTTCCTGTGTGATTTTGATCTGGTTTGGGTTTTCAGAGTATTAACATGGGGGAATCTGAAAGAAATTTTTGAAATGTATCTTGATGCCAGTCATAGCTTGGTGTTCCAGCTCGTGTTATTGCTCAGCAAAGTTTGGGAGTACTAGTTGAAACAAACACGCCAAGTGGCCTTGCCTTGGTTAGTGTGTTTGTGGGTATCTAAGTAAAGCTCTTCCACACTTAACAAGGTGGATGAAGGAACTCCAAGCTGCCACATACTGTTTTTAAAAAAATTAAGAATTCTTTCCACTCCTCTTAAAGCTTAAACTTTAATATGAATGCCCCCTGTTAAATCTCTAGGCTTTTCATTAAAGCTGGACTGTGCTGCAGCTCTCTGTTCAGTAGCTGCATTTGAAATTCAGGTTTCCCCAGAGTTGTATGTTGATATTTGACTTGTGCCATGTTGTGTTGCAGCTATCTTCTGACGCGCTATGCAGAGTCACTGGGCCATTATGCTGCTGCATCCCAATCCTGCAATTTTGCACTCAGGTTTTTCCACTCCAACCAGAAAGATGTAAGTTGAAAGAAACTTCTGTGTCCTTGTAACAGAGCAGTATGTCGAGGTGCCTTACAGAAGTCTGTACCCTACGTAAGGGCTTACAGAAGTGTAGTGGCTGATAACATGGTAACAAAGAGGAATAGTATGTGCAACTGTGTGCTTGTGGTAAAGGTTGCCTCAACCTGTGTTTCTCATTACAAGAATTTGTAACTTAACTGTTATATGGGGTTTTGCTTTAGCTTTCTCTTACAAAAGTCAGTTTTAATGCTCCTCGAAAAACAGGTATGATTACTTTTAAATAAATGGATTGTGATTTTATGCAATAATTTAAGTGAAATGTCACGTGGCAACTAAGTCCTGGTGTCATATAACTTCTGGCATTTTGGAAAGTCATAGAGCAACCAGGGATGGTGGGTCAAGGTGATGATGGCATACTTAGGAATCCTTTATATTAAAATCACTAAAGCAGCATGTTTTAGTGGTAGCCATCGTGGGCATACAGGGACGGTGGGGAATGCACATCATTTTGAAAGTTAGGGAAAGCAGAAGGAACAAGGTGGGAGGATTTCAGAGGGGAGAAACTGAGTCTTGGAAGTCTCAGCTTCACCGAAGGCAGAGCAGAGCTCATGACTAACTGCATTATTTTGAAGCGATAGGATCAAGTTGTAAAATCTGGTGTTGTGCTAACAGGAACTACCTGTTTTATTCAGTTCACCCCTAAAAGCATTGTGAATGAACAGAAAGTTGTCTTGAATGAGATTCTTGGGACTGGAATGGAGGAGAAAGTGGGAGGAGAGTAACTAAGTCTTCCAAAGAGATGAGGTGCTTCCTAAAATGCACGCCATGCCCTAAGCATCTAGCATGCCTGTAGCTTGCTGATTAGTAACTACACTTGTCAGTAATCTTACTTGGAAAGTACGCTCTGGTGTACATTCTGATACGTTCATAGGGAAAAATACCAATTCTATTTCAGAATTCCTACAGAATCCATGAAAAATGAGCTAGGTAAGAGAACAGCAGAACAACACATTTTTGAAGTCTTAGTGGAAATATATTGGGCAAATAGGAACAGAAATAGTCCAGAATTGTGACAGGGATGTATATGCATGTCAGTCCATCTCCCTAAAACTTGCAAGGCAGTCGTGTTCTGAGAAGTGGGGATATATCCTGTATATTTATATTTCAGTTTGATTACTGTTGAGAGGTAGGGGAAGAAAATTATTTTTACTTTGCAAGAAACAAAGGTGCAATCCAGTTGTAACTCTTCCAGTCAGCCACTGGCTAGATTGGCTCTGAAGGCTCTGCAGTCATACAGCTTGCTTTCCCACTATCCCAGCAATAGATAAAAACACAGGATTTGTCTGTACTGAATGGTAAAGATGCTCACACAGTAATCCCTTGGAAAAAGTGTCCTTGCTCTGTTGGCAGCCCGGGTTATTCCTATATACAAGATACCAGTTACACTGCAACCTGTCTCTGACAGATTTTACAGTAGGGAGTGGGATGCACAGAGGAGCACATGGATTGTATGATGGAAGCTTGCTCCTGTCTGCTCCCCTCGTTTGCTCGAGCACTGATTCTACTTGCTAAGAGTCTTTGGATTCCTGGGTGCAATATTTTGTGCTTGAGTGAAGCCCTGGATCCAGACAGCTTTCTCCTATGTGTTTGTTGTTTGCAGTGACAGCTTTTTTTTTTAAAACAACAAATAACTTGTTCAGTCTTCTTTAAAAGTCATTTGGTAGATGTTAATGAAAACAGTATCTGGAACCAACTGTCTGAATAAAACGTGTGATGCTGAGTGCCAGGTGAAAAAAGTGAACCGAAAGAAACTACCAGATGTGATTTGTCTGCCTGGGGACACTGCATTGTAAAGCATCAAGAAATATCTTTCCCTGGAAAACAATCTGAAGAAACTTCAGGTGTGGTTATCTTGGAAGAAGGTTATTCTCTTCAGCATGAATGATAAAGGTGCTAGCAATAGAGAAGAGCTCATTGTCTCCAGTAGCTCAACAACTGTACGTGGACGAAGACAGCCACATTCCAAGTGCTGTTGCCAGGAAAATGCTACTCAGTTTGTGTTCCAGAAATCCTGAAAAGGTGGTGCCTGAATGGTTTGACCTGCCTTGCTACTACTACACCTTTAAAGGTTGAAACTGCAAGAAGGGCAAAAGTGGTGCAATCGGCGTTATATAATTCTTCACGCTACAAGATAAGGATGTGACTCTGGAACCCACTCACATCATGTCTCATCTTGGAGACAGAGTATTGCAACCAAAGGTCCATGGGCCCTTGTTGATCTTGGTAGCCACATCTCTTGCATGTTCTGGACACTTCCCGTGGTTATCACTTTAAAATCCTTTTAGTTGGGAAATGCATCAAAAGCCGTGATAATTTGCAAATAGCTAGTGTCCTTTAAACCAACTGTAAGGTGCAAATTGCAGGAGGCAAAGGCTCAATTCAAGGTACTGTTCAGCCTAGGATGATGGCATGACAGAAGTGAAGACAAAAAAAGGGATTCCTTACCATAAGACATGTTTCAAGTATCACAAGGTCAGAATCTGGTGCCAGTTTCTGTGCTGCTGGGGTTGCCCCTTCATACTCAGGGTCCTGATACCAGCTTCCCCTTTGAGTCCCGTAACAGTATCTAACTGCAGTGTTAAAGGAGGACTATCCTTTAAAAGTTACCTTTTACATGATTTCAGATACTGCCTGCTCCTCTCTAGGTTGATGTTTAAGATAGCTGGAAAGTCTGTTACAGCACAGAGAACGTGTCCTATGGCACGTTGTGCGTGGGACTCTGCCTAGAACAGGAAGTGTGGGATATAAACCAAGTGGTCTGGCATAAAAATATAGCTACTGATTCAGACTGGTTGCTTTGGATAAATACGTTTTCCTTCTGACTTGCTGAACTTAACAGCCTGAAGTGAATCCTGTTTAAGAGTGGGTCCCATGAGTAACAGCCATCTAGGATGCTGTACAGTCCTGACATAATATTTTCTGCTCTGGGAGAAGATGCCAAGGACAGGGAGGAGAGAGAGAAGGCAGTATTGCTATATTTGGCCAAAACTAAAAAGGCAACTTTATCCTTCTCAAGATAGTCCTCCTTTAAATATGCAGAATCACAAGTAATCTCTCTAATTTTCTTGTGTCCGTCCGTCTTTAATTTCTCCAGATACTGCAGGCAAACAGAACACCGTGTCCTATGGGGATTTAAAAACCACGTCGATGCAGTTGAATTAGCACCCATAGCGCAATCCCGCAGCCTGACAATGAGCTCTGCAAGGCTGTTTATCAGAGGGTATGTTGTTGAATATTTGGCATATTTTTTTCATACAGTACAAATAACCAAATTTCTTAGGGGGAAAAAAAAAAAGGCACAGCTACCTTGTGGACATTTCTTACTTCAGAGGGGGAAAAAAAAAAGGAGGTTGTCATCTGTGCGTGCTAGCTTCTAGTCTCTTGGAGCCTTCCAGACAGGTTGAGTCTGTTCGTACCATATGATGTTCAGTTAACCAGAGGCCTTTTTTGATGTATCTCATCTTCAGTGCATTTCATAATCTTGTTCAGAAGAAAATATTTGATTTGCCAGAATTCTCAACTGTGGGGTAATTCTGATGTAAAAAATAGAGCCATCTGTCTTGACTGGGAGCATAAATAGTTCACTCTGTCTCTACAGTTCGAAATTTTCATTAAAATGTAGTGCTTGTTTGGGGCTCCTTCGTCATATAAATCTCCTTCTGGAGATTGCTTGGACTGATGTGAAATATTAGTTGTGTGCCTTGTATTGCTGCATTTCATCAGAGGGGAAGCAAACTATACCATGGACCCTGACAGTTTCCGTTGGTGTTTAGATTGTATTGTAATGTGTATACACTGCGTGATGCTATTTTGTGATACTGTATTCAAAAATCTAATAAAAGAGAGAAACAAAAAAATGTGTGAGTAATTATTTTTTTTTTAATTTACATTGCGGTAACATGTGATGCATGTCCAAGTCAGTTCCAGAAAATCAGGGATATATTTCTTTTGCCAGAAAGTACTTTTCACAATGAAACAATGATTTAATGATTTGAATAATGCATCTCAAAAAAAAAAAAAAAAAAGCCTTCAAAAACCATCTCTCCCCTCTAAGTATTTTTGTGTCTCAGTGGCAACAGCAATGTGATGTTTCTTAGCATTAGTTTGGTTATTAGGTCGTACTGCCCAGTGGAGCATCTGGGCATTTTCAGATTAAAGTAGCAAAATTGCTGGGGTAACTTGGACAAGCAAAAGTGCAGTTCTCTCCCAGGGATTGAGTGTCTGCCAGATTCTGTACCTCTGGGTCAATGACAAGCACAGAAATGCAGTTTCTTGGCAGTGACCTTGTTAAACTGGTTATTCTGAATTTATGGAAGTAACTAATACAGAGAATGGTGTGTTTTCTTCCAGACCTCAGAATATATCATTCAAGCCTACAAGTATGGTGCATTTGAGAAGATCCCAGAATTCATTGCATTTAGAAACAGGCTGAACTCTTCCCTTCACTTTGCGCAAGTTCGGACAGAACGGATGTTATTAGACCTCTTACTTGAAGCAAATATGTAAGTACAGCAGCAGTAAATGCAGCACCTTGCACATGAAAAAATGGGAGATTTGTGCGTAAGGCAGAACACTGGCCAAGTGAGACTGTGGTGAGTTGCGCTTGCAGCTTTTCAGCAGAAACCTGTGAGCTGTGTGTCCCTGCTTCTGATTTGCTCTCCCCTTCAACGTCCTTGTCAGTACCTACGTGTAATGTTTCTGACATCAAAATAGTTGAACGGTGGAGAGAATGTGGTCTGCTAGTGAGCTGTGTTTTCTGTTTCCGGTTGATTTAATGTTGCTTGCTCTTACATACAGATCAACCAGTTTAGAAGAAAGTATAAAGTCCATGAGTCTGAGCCCAGAGGAGGATGACATTCCATGGAAAGATTTGCGTGACAACAGAGACCTGACAGTCTTATTTAACTGGGATCCAAAAGACAGGTGAGTAGAAATACTCTCAACTGTAGAGTCACACCTTTTCCTTACAGCACACATGGCAAAGAAAATCCTTTCAGGGCAACTGCCATTTTTAAATGTTCTCTAGGCTGCCTAACTGCAGACTTAACAAGCATCATTCACCACTTCTAGCAGTGCTGCCTTTTTACATATTAATACAGTTCTCTGTATTTCTGAGCACTCCTCCCTCTTCATAGAGTATTCAGTAACTTTGAGTAGGCTTTTGTACCCGAGTGAAGCTTGCTACTTTGCAAAATTGAAGCATTTGCCTGAAAACATTTGGTGCCTTTCTCTAGGGACATTTCTGAAGAACATAGGAAACTCTCACTGGAGGAAGAAACCATGTGGTTGAGAATCCGATCTTTAACGTTAAGGCTAGTAAGCGGACTCCCAACTCTTAGTCACACTATTCAACCAAAGAACTCTGAAAAGACTGCAGAGAACGGCGTCTCATCCAAGATTGATACAATTCGATCCCTGCTTCAGCAGCTGGAAGCGGCAGTGGATTCAGGGAAGAAGTTTCTAGAACAAAATATTCAGGTACCCTTTAAGGAAAAAGCTATCCCCAAATATTAAATGAACGTGAATGCAAGCAGAGAAACTGAATGCATCTTGTAACGTCCAGCAGGCTGCAGAATGCACTTAACTGACCCTGAGTTTGTAGTGTATGAATCTGACTGAGAGATGTGCCAGAGACAAACACTGTGTTCTGGATAAGGAAAAGCTGCAACACCTTTATCTTTTTCTTTGCTTCTTGCCTAGTATCCTGTCCTTGGCCCTCCTCCTACCCGAATGGCTGGCTTCTTCAGTAATGGCAGCTGTCAATGCCAGACTAGCTTGTTTTATCTTGTTAGTGATATTTATGAACTAGATACCAATGGCTTAGGTAAGTGTTCGAGGGGCAGGGGTTTAACCAGCTTGTCGTGATGTGTGGTGGGAGGGAGTGAGATGTGTCTCCGTTTAGTTTGAAAACTACTAGGCATTGGATGATGTCGACCCACACTGTTACTAGTGTGTTAACTTTGTGAATGACCCTACGTTATCTGGGAGACGATGCCTTAATTTAATGTTTTACGTGAGTCTTCATCTTTGTACAGTGTATGTTGATGTAATACTGGATCCTCTTTGAAAGCAGTTGCGTTTGCTTTTGGCTGCTAAGAGTAAATTACATTTAAATGCCTCTTGGTTTTCTGGAAGCAGAAAATAAAAACACTTGTAGTTTATAACTTTTTTCTTTTATTTCCAGAAGATTCAGCAGAAATCCAGGAGAGGATAGGGAATAGTTTCAAGTCTTTAGTAGAACGACTGACAGGTAAATGGTAACTCAAGAATAAACACTGGTAGCTAGGGTAGTGCTTCATGGTGCTCTGAGGATGTGCTGCTGAGCATGCTGCCATTATGGGGAGTGTGTTAATGCATCTGCAGATCCCTTTGAAAGATACTTGAGAAGAAGGCTGAGATTCCCCTTGGCTTGTCTGATCATTAAGCTGTTGCATGCCACAGCATGTCGTTATGTCCTATCATTTTGCTACCTTGCAGCCTAGTTTTAGGAACTGTTGTCTCCCTGGTACTTGGTCCAGGTGTGCTAATAAATGGTGTGGAGATACTGTTTGTAATGAAATACAATTCAGAGGAAAACTGAGAGCTGGACCTTCTCAAGAGGCTTTGGCCAGACTTATTAACTGTTTAGTGATCAGTCCTCTGACAGCTTTGCACGCTACGCTGAGATACATAATGTACAGAAAATATGCATTTAAGTTGATCTGTGTGTCTTGAATAAGGCTTTTATTTTTTCTTTTCAGAATCGTTCAGTAAATGTAAAGGTGATTTGATTGAAGTCAGAGATGGCACCTTGAAAACTCATCCAGACCTGTTAGAAAATCTAGTCTTCTTTGTTGAGGTATTTTTTTTTTTCCTTTGAAAACTAGAATTTTTGGAGTACTTTAGGGTAAAAATGCTAGGACTAAAACACAATGAAAGTTCTTTGATCACAGTTGCTCACAAAAGCAGTTTTTTGTTGCATATTCTAACTAGTCTGAGTCTTATCAGTAGGAACACTGAAACAAGTTTAGAAGCCTCCTGTAAATGCAACTTGTAACATACTTGTACCTTTTTTCCAGACGATCTCCATTGCCCTGTGGGTTTCAAGTTACTGTGACAGTGTCCTCCGACCTTTTAAATCCAACCTGCAAAAAAAGAAGAAGAAAAAAAAAGAAAGCAGTGTAGCTATGGTAGAGACAATACTCCTTTCTTTTCTCCCCCACACCCAATCCAATAGCATTTTTATGCGGAAAGAAAAATCAGGATAGATAACATGTTTATAAACTGGTTTTGCATAAACTTTGCCTTGTAGAGGCTGATACGGGTTAGAGATTACTCAGTACTAATTTCTGAAACTCCTTTTCCATTGAAAAATCAAATGGTGATGTGCCACATTCTGGTATCACATGACAGCTTTTTAATAGGAAACACAGTTTAGAGTATCACAGGCCTTCCTGCCTGGAATGCACTATGGTAAATTTGTTAACTGGTAGTGTTTATCTGGGTAGGTAGATTATAATAGTTCAGCTTTAGGGGGGAAGGACTAGAATGACAGACAATACAAAGTGTGTTGTCATATAGAATAGTCATCAATATGTGTTTATAAATTAAAGATATGTATTTGTTTTTATAGCCGCCTGTATTTACACACTTTCTGGATTATGTTAATGAACTACAGACATTAACTTCCAATGTAATAGATCACATCAAAGGGCTTGAAATAATTCTGACTGCACTAAAACTTGAAGAGCTGTCCCTCAAGGACACTCTGCTTTTACAGGTAAGAGTTTGTGTTACTGTTTTTGTGCTCTGCACATTTGTGTGTGACCGATAACAACCTGTATGTACATGCCTGTGGGATAACTTTGAAAGCTGCTTTTCACAGAAATGTTTTACTGGAAGGGGAAAAAAAAAAAGGAAAACAAACAAACAAAAATCACTGGTTATGATTGGCTTAGTTGCTCTTAAGCAGAAGTTAGGGGCCAGACTGCTAGAAAGCTTAGTTTTAGAGTGGTGAATTAGGTTGTGCTTTTTTTATAGTGACACAGTGACTTTGCGTCATCTGATCAGCTCCAGCTCACTGGGCAAAATCTCAAAAAATGAGATCTAAACACAGGAATTTTAAAATATTTTCATTTTATGTAGTCTGTGATATAACTTGTTCTATTATCTATGTTTTAGCATGATGGAGGCAAAATATGTATTTCAGGAAACATTTGAGATTCACCTACTGCTGCTTAGTCACTTCTCTGGAAACAGTTACTTGATCTTTATGGAAAAACAAGTGGCAGCTCCCCCCTCCCCTCCACCCCTAGCTGTATAGGGAGAACTAAAGGCAGGAGTAATAGGTGCTATGCATGCCAAACCACATGCCAGATGTAGAAATGTGAAGCATGGGCCTGCTGAGGAAGGTTGGCTTTCTAAGCCATGGCAATCAGTTAAGTTAAACTTTGTGATAGACAAGTTAACAATACTGTCATAAGGGATCTGCTAACAGTTCAGTACTTACTATGAATGTATTTGTTTAAAAACAGTGGTTGAGATCCTGAAAAAAATCTTTAAAATAGTGACAGTGTCCGGCTGAAAGCATAGAATTGGAATTTCCTTTATGGTACTTTTGAAACACAGGTGGGGATAAAGGGTGCAAGGTAGCAAAGGGGTGGAATAGGCATCATCTGATACACAGGTGAGAGGGTCTGGGGGAGTGGCGAGTTGTTCTCCTTGTCAAAGGAAGATTGCAGTTTCCAGGAGAAAGCTCTGAGAGGAGAGTTGTCTCCTCACCAGTATTAGTTTGGGGGGTGGGAGAGAGTGAGTAGGAGAAAGGACGGGCAGAAGTTGCGTTACCCAGGACCCACACAAATTCAACAAGGAATCAGCACTTAAGGCAAAAACAGGTCTCCAGGGTATGTACCTAAAATGGGAAATTTGGCCTACAGTGCATTTGCATTCAGAATTGTCAAGATGGGAGATCTGAAGTCTTTCGAATTGAGAAAGACTTAAAAGGTGCACCAGTCTATTTCAGAGCTGCACTCCTGTCCACCTAAGCTGCGGTTAGCCAGCTTGTGTTGTTTTCAGTTAGATTGTCCTGTTTATTTCACAGCACGTTGTTTAAAATTACCCTTGCCTTGTTGCTGTATGAGGCAGATGTAGAGGTATCTCAAATATATATATAAAAGAGAACTGCAAAAACTGATAGAAGGCAAGGAAATCCCTTAGACTGTTTTCAATCCAAATTTGAGTAAAACCTAAAAAGTGTGTTTTCTTAATATCATCAAAGAATCTTCACTTTAAAGGGATAAGACACTTTCAGGTAATTGTTGATCTCTTAATTCTTCTGGTTCCTCACTGAGTCAGGAAATTCCTCTATGTTCCATTTGATACAAGGCATCAAAATTACTGTTACACAAGGCAGATCTGGAAAAAATTACCATTAGCACACAGATTTGAGCAGAAGCATCTATGGGAGTCGGCAGCTTTTCCTGTGTTCGCAATGTTTGCTGTTCTGTTTGTTGTATACATTGTTGCAGTAAATCCTAATAAACGCAGACCATACAGCTCTACTCGGGGCTGTGTTTGCAGCTCTGTCTGTTTAGAGCTAAAAGGTGCTTTTGAAAAAGTCCTGGTATTCAGGCATTAGTAAAAATTCTGGCGTGATTCAGGAATGGAGTGGTACGGGCAATGTATCAGCTGAACCTTGTCACTGATGCGAGATTTACCCACATCAGATTGGTTTACTCAGGCTGTGCCTCAGACTTTTTTGCTCATTATCTGTGTCTGCAAAAGGCATCCTGATAGCAAGTCACCTCTTGACAGGACAGTGATTATGGCTGCTGCTTTGGGTACCAGGATTTGCTCTTTCTGCATACAGAAATACAGCATCAGTCATGATCGGTCAGTGCTAGTCTCGCTCTACCTGCAGGAGCAATGCCAACAATTCTGCACAATGCTGGTCCTCCTAAAAGCCTTTTAGCATGGGCATTTCCAAAAACTCTGCCTTAAAGGGGATCTAATCCCTTTGGGAAAGCTAGCTACAAGTGTTGCTGAATTAGTGACATCGGACCCTGTCCCCAGCACTGCGGTTCCCTGTGTTTTGGAATTTGCTGTAAGAGTCTCTTAGCTGGTCAGCATTCATTTGCTGTTTGACTTCACTTTTCTGTGTAAGAAATTACTCACTTTAATAAATACTAAAATAAAATGCTACATGCACTCTCAGCCACAAATACTTTGCACAAGGATATTTCCAGAAGTTTTGAAGAAATGCTGACATGTTACCAGCCCTGTCTGGGCAATACTGGTGTCTGCAGGAATTACTGCTGCTGAGCAGGTGCTGCTTGTTCTGTGCTGATGACATTTTCTTTGTAAACTTACACTGTGGTCCTCATGAATTTCTTATCAGTGTTGGAGATGGTGGGGGAAGTTTAAGGGGAGGATTTCAACAGTTGCTGTGGAGTGAATGATTTCTCTTTTGCATTTTGCAGGAAGAAACAAAGTTTACAAAGACTGTGCAAGGGAAGGTCCGGAGCAGTTACCATCACTCAGTTCAGGAAATTGGAGAGCTGCTGAAAAAGAGACTCGATACCATTAAAAAACTAAAGATTTGAGGAATGCATCCTTGACAGACTCCACAAGGGAGTGACACCAGAGTCCCAGACAGAAGCAACATCCAATATACCATCACTTTAATCCAGAACTTCCTCATAATGCATGAAGGACTTAAAATCATAAAATGATTTTTTTTAGGTATTACAGATGTATTGAGCGGATTTAAATTATTGTACATAAATGAGAAGCAGGGACCCTTATCGGGGTTTGACCACTTTTTATACATGTTCATAAGCATATTGTAACAGGAAAAAATTAACTTTCTTCCCTTTTGATCTCTAGAAACAGCTGGAGATGGTCTTTAGAAGCAGCAATAGAAATCCAGTGTAAAGCATATATCTCAAAGGAGTTGTATTTTCATCACCATACAGTGTTTATAATTTTTGTATGGTCCTTGCCTTAGAAATGCAGAAAATGTAGATGCCCGCATTCAGCCACTTCCAATGAAGTGAGCCCACTTTGGAGCTGCCTATTTGTCCACAAGCCACTGGATCCTGTCAAATTAATCCAGTGTGTTGGTCCATCAGGGAGAGGTGAGGCTGTGCTGGAGGAGCACCCTCTGCATACAGCCTTCCAGCAGAGCCCAGCCCTCCATCACAGGGTGGGAGCAAGCCATGCCTCGTGGTGAGGCAGGTTCCTTTGAGGACAGAACTGCTGGAAGGAGGAGGTGGTGTCACTGTACACACAAGTTGTTTTACATTCAGGAAAAATTGCAGACCTGCTGAGGAGCAAACTTGGACAAAGCTTTAGAGAGCGAGAGAGAGATGGGAATCAGTGTTTCAGCAAAAAAGACAAAATCAGAAACCTTGTATATAATAGCTGCAGTGAAGTCTGACACTGCAGGCTGATTTCATGTCAGTTTAACGTAAAGCAGCAATCATGACTTTTAAAAACTGTATTTAGATTACTGAAACTTAAAAGACTTAAATATTTTAATAGAAATTAAATCCTATTGGCTTTGGTTTTAAGTTGGCAGAGGTAACTTGCTTCCGCTGTGGTATGAGGCTGAGAATACTTTTTGTAACTGTATGCTTGCTTTTTGCAGTTGATCTTTGATTATTCAAGCACTAGCTCATTAGGCATTCTGTTAGAAAGTGCAGTCGCATCATCTGTTCCCACTGAATCTGCATTTCTGCTCGGTTTTTTTGTTTGTTGTTGTTGGGTTTTTTTTAAAGGAGTAATGCCGCCTAAAATTGGTAGGCAGAAAAGTTACATGTACCTGCAATACAAGGGACAGGTCAGACTTTACAGATTCCTCATCTTCTGATTTAAAGCAGCTAGTATCTGAAGTCTATATTTAAAGTTTTAAGAGAGTTGACAATCCTACCTCTGTCATCTCTTCTGAATATGTTTTGTTAGTAATGCTAGAATGTTGATGAGAGTATTTTTTTAAAATAAATCCCCTGTATAAAAAAAAAAAAAAAAAATTAATAGCTGCTCTTGCTGGATTTAGTTTTGCTTCGCCCCATCCTGAAAGGGAAAGAAGAATGTCTGCAGGTTGTCTAAATTACGGATGTCCTGATGGTTTAATTGCAATGTCTGGTAAGTGCTCTGGGCTGGAGGAATACCAAATTGTGTTAATTCTGTTTTATAGTAATACTTTTCCTGAAAAAAGAAAAAAGAACTCTTATATGTTGTATAGAAATAGCTTTTTTGAAAGAAGGATGTGCTTCTTAAATTAAAGCAAGACTGATGACTGAAGTTGATGCTTTCAAATGTGTAGGGTAACTGAAAACAGTCCCATTGCTGAGATGATGCAATTTGTAGAGAAGCACTGAGCCAGAAACCTGCTGCCCCTTTTCATTCAAGGAGGCAAATGGCTGTTGCTGATGTCCCTGTCCCCTCCCTCCCCCATGGTTATGTGAACTAGAGAGGGCTTTGCACAAACACCAGCACTGAATGCAAAGTTGACACAGCACTCTCATCCAGAGGGGGACAGTCCAGGGGCTGATTTATGCTGGAGTTTCCTTCCACTGCTGCTAACAACAGGTTGAACTCAACCAGTCATATCAATAAGCAATGGTGAAAACGTAAGTGATGTGTAAGGTTTATATAACCAAGCTTTTAAAATCCATGTGCCTGAAAGCAGAACTTGCTTTATAAAAAGGTTTTCTACATCAGCTCCCTTAAAAGCAGAATAGAAACTGCTGGGGAGGGACGTGTGTCATCTGAAGCAAAGTCTGAGAAGAGATGGAACCGTGGCTTGCTGTCGCTTCCAGTCACAGCATTTGGCATGTCACAGGTCCAGTGTCGGCTGGACACTCAAACCATCCCTGTGCCAGCACAGGGGGAATACTGACTGTTTCTCAGTGTTAGCTGCTGTCCTATTTCCAGTTCCAGCCACTGGCAAACAATAAGCTTGTCAAATAAAATTTTTTGATTACTCGGTGTTTTGTAAAACCAGACACCATCTCTTCACAAGCTGTAGTTTCTTTATAGGAGGAAACTGTGTACAAAAATTACTATGTACTGATTGGGGGCTTCATTGAGGGAGAGTGAGAACTTCTCTCCCCCTATAAATTGTGTACAGTTAAATATATTATATATTTCTTACAAAAGAGCATTTCCCCCTCCAGAATATGTTCCACAGGGATCTGATAAGAAATGCAAGCTATAACACATTGCTGCTGTTCCCCCTTTTCCACTCTTGGGATTTGTTTTTGTTTCAGAATATATTTTTTTTTTTTGTGATTAATTGAAAAACATACTGAGGGGGAGCTACCAAGACTACTGTTTACAGACTGAAAAAATACTGCTTTTATACTACTGGGATCATGAGCCATGATCCTTTTACAGATTTCCTCAACTCTTCTCTTTGCTTAAAATCAGTGTCTGATGTAGATAAAGTCAGAAGTCTGCTACCCTGCTTTGTCTACATAAAGGACAAAATGTACAATGCCTGTTTTTGTTGCCCATCATTTTTGTACTCTTTAACTGTTCAAAAATTGCATTTATATTTTGCAATCATTGATAATCATGACTATTTTAACCGCTAGTAATCGTAGAAGGGATTTTTTTGTTTGTTTTATCTGCAGCCTTATCTGAACTTTCTCTTCCTTGATTACTCATTGTTAATTTATGACTGTAGAAGATATGTATGCCTCAGCCTTCTACGGACTTAAGTGACACAACTGCAAATGATCTGCTTTAAACTGGATGGGTTTATAATTTATATAAAAGTCAGTTTCGTTACAAATTAGTATTGCTGCCTCTTTCATTCTGTCTGGATGTGACTGGAGCGCTTGCTTACAGTCTGGCTTTGTCAGCCCATTGATGAAGCCAGGCTGTCCTCGTTGCAGGGCAAGCAGGAGATCCAGTTAACCGCAAAGAGGAAGGGTGGAAAGAGAGGGGGGAAATGCTCATTGCTGTCCACCTTGTGGAAGGGTTCAGAATGATGGCTGCTGGGGCGGGGCGGGGGGAGGGCGCGGAGCTTGGATCGTGTGTTCTCCGACGTGCTCATCTGTCAGGCTGCGGTTCAGGCTTTCTGTGTTGCTTGCTTGCACTTCATCCTGGCTTTCAGTGATAAGTGAGGGCTGGCAGCGCACGAGGTGTCTCCTCTAGTAGCAGGAAAAAAATGTGCTTGAGAGGGCTGTGGCAATGCTAGGCAGCGCCCGGCCTGCTGCTGTATATAAATAGACACACCACCAGCTGGTCTCTCCTCTCCCTGCTAATCTCGTCGCGGCCGTGGAGCGGCAGGCTGTCCGGCACGGCCGGGTCCCGCGTTCCGCCCTTTCGCCTGCCGTCACCTGCTCTGCATTTGCTGCCGGCAGCTGCCCGCTTGGGGTTTATCTTGCCGGCAGCAGCCCCCCCGCGTGCTGCCCGCCCAGGGAAGCGGCCGCCGGTTCCCCGCGCGGCGT
>JAVJGI010000001.1:95548897-95591887 GCA_035590275.1 Ibycter americanus
TGTGTGCGGTGTGCAAGTGCTCACATGGGGGGGCGGTGCGGTGTGGAAGTGCTCACACTGTGTGTGTGTGGTGTGGAAGAGCTCACACTGTGCAGTGTGGAAGTGCTCACGCTGGTGCGTGCATGCGGTGTGGAAGTGCTCACACTGGTGCGTGTGTGCGGTGTGGAAGTGCTCACACTGTGTGCAGTGTGGAAGTGCTCACACTGGTGTGTGTGTGCGGTGTGGAAGTGCTCATACTGGTGTGTGTGTGAAGTGTGGAAGTGCTCACACTGGTGTGTGTGTGGGGTGTGGAAGTGCTCACACTGTGTGTGTGCAGTGTGGAAGTGCTCACGCTGGGGGGGGTGTG
This sequence comes from Ibycter americanus, assembly GCA_035590275.1. Lineage (NCBI taxonomy): Eukaryota > Metazoa > Chordata > Aves > Falconiformes > Falconidae > Ibycter > Ibycter americanus. The sequence goes on from JAVJGI010000001.1 coordinate 95,549,244, forward strand.
CACGGTGTGGAAGTGCTCACGCTGGGGTGTGTGTGCGGTGTGGAAGTGCTCATACTGTGTGCAGTGTGGAAGTGCTCACGCTGGGGTGTGTGTGCGGTGTGAAAGTGCTCACGCTGGCGGGTGTGCGGGAATAGGCGCCTGCAGCCCAGGGTCATTTCAACAACTGCTCTTGCAGGTAAAACCATATTACTCACAGTGAGAGCAGCTGTTCCACTCCTGGCTTATCTCTCGTTTCTCTGCTGTCGAAGCACTGCAATATGTTCACGTTGAGAAAGGAAACAGTGGTGTGTGGGTAACTTGGCCACTTGGGAATGATGCAGAATAATACCAAAGATGGTTTTTAGATGATGGTACAGGGGAAAATGAGAAGAGCTTGGGAGAGACTTTTCAGAGCTGGAAGGTGGAAGGAACATGTGGAACAGAATCTTTCTGAGCTGTTTCCTTTGCAGCTTTGCCTGGGGGACAGTTCTTTATGCTAGTGTGCTCTTTTTATGGCCTGGAGAAGACAGGTTGCATTGCTAGAAGAGGAGTAGGTTGGATACAGACAATATGCCATCATTTGTCAGCGGGGACACTGAGTGTGTGCTATGCTCCCGTGCATTTCTGGCTCCTTTCTGCCCTTGCTTTTTCAGCCCATGGCCATGCTGGTCAGGGATCCCACCAGCAAGGGATGGGGGCAAGGTGGGAGCTTTATTTTCACGCTGAGAAAGGCAGCGTGGGCAGGCAGAGCTGGCCTTGGGTACATCCTTACAGGACTTGCCTTTGCCTCAGCCTCATGGGGGAGAGCCAGGGTGCTGTGATGGGGTGTGCAGGGTGCCTGCCGCATACCGACCGGGCCACAGGGTTCCTGGGCTTCTCTCCTGCATGCCACCAGCAGACCACCCTCGGCAGGAGGACTGTCGGGGTGGCAGAGCTGGCTTGCGTCTGGCGAGAGCTGTCGCTGCTGTTTGCTCTGGAAGAAATTAAAACAAGCGGAGCACTTGCCATAGCAACCGTGCCCGCACGGTACACGTGACAAAGTGCAGGACACCTCCTTACTAAACACCCCAGCAATGCCCTTGTGTGGTGGGAACACCTTGTGCGTAAGTAGGAGCCAGTAACAGGTTTAACCAGCAGCTTCTGCAGAGCATGAGTGATCTGTAACTGAATTAAATGAGTGAATGTCTCCTGGCTCCGTTCTGCTCATGCTGAGCGGAAAAGTCTCGCAAGGGTTACGTTCCTGGGTGTCTCATAGACACCTGCGGCTTCTTTGCAAACAAACACCTAGAAAATGTAAAATGCACTGACGGACAAGGGTGAGGACAGGCTCAGGGCTGCTCTGCAGTGGTGTTTGCAGATGGGAGCCCTTGGAGAGGCTCACACCACAGTCCATGTGATGTGGTTGTCTCAAGGGATTGCCTTAGGAACAGGACAATATTTTGCCTTATTCCGCCTGTTTACCATCACTTTATCACCAAGGGCTGGTGTTGCAGCGGCTGGAACTCCCCTAACATCCATACTGTGTCGTAAAGGAGGAGATTGCTTTGTTTCTTGGACTTTCTCTGTTTTAGCCCAAGGCTCTTGGTTGATATTAAATGTAAATACCGCTCCCTTCTGCTGTCCCTTGACTTTGTTCTCTCCTCCTCCCTGCCTTGCCTTTGCATTATAATAATAAAGTCCAGAATAGAGATTGTGGTTATAATTACACAATTCTTCCACATTCTTCCAGTTCAGTTCCAGTGGCCTAATAATGTCCTGGCAGGCTCTGCTCACGCTGGTGAGCACAATAGGGAGCCACAGAAGTGTTATAATGAGGGACTCTCATGTCTCCCAGCCCCTGCTTTATCTCCTCGTGGTGAGCTCTGCAGGACTGTCCACAGCCTTGAAGCTGGGGCTCAGGAGCGCAGAACTCCCTTCGCTTTCTGCTGGCAACGTCACAAGTGGCTTTTGGTTCCCTCTTCCAAAAAAGAAGGCAGTGCCGACATTTTGTGAGCCTCTCTAAGGCATTCTGGAGTGCAAGAGAACAAACTTTGTGGGCTGTTTTTGACCCTCCCTGGAAGTAATTGAAGAAGGGCAACAAACCCTCATTAAACCTTGTCTAATGAGCTGGAAAGTCACTGTAATGTTGCTGCTGCAATGTAGCAGCCCCTTGGACTCAGCCTTTTAAGTAAGCCAAGAGCATTTGCAATCTCAGTGAAGAAGACCAAGTTTATTTAGTCACTACTTTCCTGGACTGAGATATCAGGGCAGCAAACCTATGCTCCGTGCCTCTTTGCCAAAGGATAGCAAATCCACAGAAAAATTCACTTGTCCAGCCCTTCCGCTTTGCCTTTGCCACTGAAGCATGTGTTTCCTGTGACAAACACAGCACACGCATATATAGAGTATGATTAGGCAGCACAGTTTATACTTGACTGCCTGGAGCAACCATGGATTCAGAAACAAATGCAAGAAAGATTTGGAGGTTTTTACAGGAAATTTTAGATATTTGATCTCATCTCAAGCTGGAATCAAGGGCCGTGAAACTCTCTGTGGGAAACAGTGTTTTGTATCTTTTCTTTCCTTCTTTTCCCCGTGGAGAGAAAAGGGCTCTTGGGATGCTAACTCAGACTTAGTGCAGATATTCTCTGACCCCACTTTCCTCTTTAAATATACTATTGTTTTCTGTTTCCATCACTGTGTAGTGAGTTCATTGTGCGAGAAGCGAATCTAAGTGCCGCATCTGTTTTGTGTTTCCTGAGGGATGTAGCACAGAGAGAGTCCAAGTGCCTTTGAACCATTTGTTGCCAGGATTTGGGCCAAAAAAATGAGCCAAGTCAGAAAGATTTGTATTTTTAAGACAGTTTGGTTGTCATTAGTTCTCCTGTCCCTTGTTTAAAGCCAAAGCGAAGCTGCCTTTGTGCGGTCTAAGGTAGGAACCCCTCCTCTACCTGGCTCTTCCCAGTTGGTGTCCCACTGCGACCCAGTAGGGGTGAGCACAGGGGCTCTGCAGGCACCCTCACCTTTGGCGGTCCACTATGCTGTTTAGCATCCTGCCTCTGTCCCATGGGCTTTGGGTTCATCAGCGATGAACTAAAAGTGTGACAGGAACTATTATTACAGGACTGAAATGCTGTCTGTATTTCTCAGATATTCTATGTGGCCTCTTTTCTGTACACTGTCAACTACACCTGGCATCTGTACATGGACCTAAAGACGAAATACAATCAGAACCTTTTGAGGATGCCCCCCCAGGTGAGTAGGACTGATGTGCAACAGCTGTTGGGTACCAAGGTTGAAATTGGATCCTGTGGGGTTGTAGTGGAGTTTAGGAGGTGCATATGTAAAGTATACCTCACTACAAGGACTCTGAAGGCTCTTCTGCCCCACGGCTGTATGAATTGATGTATCTTGCCCATTGAGGTCAGCAGAGTTACTGCTGGGTCTGCTGTAGCATCTCAGTGGAAGATTAGGCTCGCAAGACTAAAGCAGACAAAAGCCAAAGGCAGTGTAGATCTCAGAGCAGAGAAAGCTCAGGGCTGGGTATCGGTGACGTTCTGCAGTTAGAAGAACAGCAGTTTGCACCAGCAGAGTAACTGGTTTGTTGCTGTCACTGCCTTCTGCCAGTGCACAGGCGAGGGGACAGGAAAGCAGGGGGTGCCTGGGCAGCCCGGAACTGAGAATTGAGAATTTCTGTCCTCCCCAGGTGTCATATGGTGTTTGAGAGTGTCAGAATTGTAATACAGAAATATTGTAAATTGTAAAAATACAGAAAAAATTGTAAATACAGAATATTGTAATACAGAAAGATGTTGTAAGAGTTTGAGATAGGAGGTGTGATAGAAGTGAGCTAGTGATAAAAGGACCAGGTGGCTCTGGGAACAGTGGCCAGTCCTCACTTCATCATTGCTGGCCTTTACAAAAGCCTTTTGGGGAAACGGTGTAATCGCTGGGAACCAAGGAACAAGGACATAGTACTCAGAAAAATACTCTCTGTGTTGCAGGCTAAGCAAACACTCCACCTACCGCATGACCAAAATCTCTCCTTGCAGTTGTTTCGTTGCTCACACCTGGCTAAACAGTGAGGCACCACCATCGCTGTAGCCGGTGGGTTGCTCCTTGATGTGTTGCTGCAAGGTGACAGATTCCTTATGCAGCTCTTCCCCTTAAATCCATCAGCCCCATTTCCATATATAAACCTTTTTCTTCCCCAGACGTTTGCTGTGCACAGCAAACTTTGTATCCCAGGTATTCCATCTGTCGGTTCGGAGCAGCAGGCTGGGCAGATCTGTATTTCAAGGGCTCTTGTCCGTAGGGTTTGGATCCGCTTGTAGGACTGGTTTCCTTCTTGCTGGACTCCCATTCAAAACACAACACATACCATAATTCCCCACCACTACAGCTGTGCCACAGAGTATTTTCGTAGCTGGTGTGTGTATGCCAGGTGCCAAAGTACATCTCTTGGTGAGCAGATACCAGGACACTCCAAATTGCCTGCATTTCTACACCAGAACATGCAGTTTCTGAGAAACAGGGCCAGGTTAAGTGAGTAAGCAGTACAACAAATGAGTGAGTTACACCAGAGAGCTCATCAAGTGTCTACTCCTTGTCCTGTTTCAAGTTCCCTTCTCAAATCCTCTAGCCTTGAAGGAGAACAAGGCAGTAAGCGGGTGGAAGCATCGGTTGGTTCTGTTGCAAATCAGTACAGGCTGAACTTGGCAGTGTTGATTCTGTGCAAAGTTGACTCCTCGGTCTGAGGATTAATCAGCATTTGAAGAACCCTCAGCTGCTGAAGTGCTCCTGGGAGCGGGTTCCTGTGAGCCAGCGGCTGTACAGACACAATCATTTAATTAAGCTCTTTTGATTTTGCAGGTTGTAGATTATGCGGGTTGCATTGGCCGAATAGCAACGATCTCATCTAGGTAAGGTTTAATTCTCTCTGGCAGAATGACGTGGTTTTGGTAAACTGTAGTGTGCTGATTTCTGCTTCCTACTTATTTGGAAGCAAATTTTGCTAAAATCTGTAAAGCTCATCAGTAATAGCAGAGTGACCTAACAGAGTAAGAGGTTTTGGATGTAAGGACCTTTCTCCAACTTAGTTATGACTAGATTAACTAAAGTAGTTTTTTAGAAAGTGCTCCCTTTACCAGTGTATTGCCTGCATGAATGAAAGTGCAGAAGTTAGTAAAGCTGATAAAATACTCTTCCAGAGAGCAGTGTCAATAAAACCAATTTTTAAGTCCTCTACAGTGACAGGAGAAATACCAAGTAGCGTTTGGCTGGGATGGGAGCAGTGCAGTGCAGTAACTAATACCCGTGCCGTCATCCTTTCTTCTCTTAGCCTCATCCCTTTCCTTCTCATGGTGCCTGTGTTTTGCCTGGGCAACAGCAGTAATTGCTACCAGAACTTCAGTCAGAAGCATGGGTAAGCTTCACGCATCGCTGAAACAGCCCCAGTGCTTATGAGTCAGCAGAGGAGCTCAAGCTGTTCCCTTTCTCCCCACAGATGTCTCTTGATGCACACGGAGATAGCTGTGCCCACCAACGAGCCGCAAACCTTGAGCGGCTCTGTTTGCCGTGTGATGCATTTCTATGGCATTGGGCTCTTCCTTTTTTCCTTTCTGATCAGCTTCATAGCCATTCTGGTAAGAAGCATCCTTGCACGCTAGCCGTTACACCCAGATGATCAGTGTGAGAAGATTTTCCCCTTTTCATCTTCACGTCTTTGCTTGGATGGTACCAGAGGCCAGGCAATGTCAGGGGGAGAACTGTGTGGTGCTGCTTCCCTTTTGGAAGGGGTAGTAGGGGAGAGAAAATATCATTGTGCCACCGTATACATCCATCTGCAGTCCTGTGTTCTGTCAACCCATCCAAAAAAGGATTTAGCTGGGAGAGAAGGCTCAGAGCGTGGCAGCAGAGACCACCTACTGCATGGTCAACAAGACCCCAAATGAATTCAGAGTGTTCAGTTCAGAAAAGGTCATGTACAGAGCAACTGCTGTCCCCCAGGGAGCACACTGTTGCCTGAAAAGGTTTGATAGATCAAAATGGGATACTCTGTCTGATACAAGGCAGATCAGAGCATGTGCACAAAGTGCAAACAACGATGTGTGCTTTTTCTTTTTTAGGTTATACTCAGTCAAGCCCGAGGTCTGTACAAAAGGTTTGTAAATTCCACAGGATTCCTGGGGGATCAGCAGTGGGCCATGATTAAGATGGTAGAACAACGAGTGGTTTTTTACCCCGTCGCATTCTTCTGCTGCTGGGCCCCAGGTTAGCAGAGAGCTGAGCTGCTCTCACACTATTCCCCTGGGACACAGTCCCTGACAAGGAAACTCAGAAGAAGTGGGCTTAAAGCAATCCATCCCTTTTTACAGCTGTCCTCCTTGGAATACTGAAGCTGACTGTTTCAACAAACAGCAAAATCTACATGGCTTTTCTAATTCTACAGGTAAATGTCTTCCTCTGCTGCCTCCTATGTTTTGCCTTCTCTGCTTGAACAGGCGTGTTAGCGTTTGCCTGCTCCTAGTCTCTGCTGGACAAAGCCACAAAGATCGCTGCTGCATGAGCCTAAGTCTGATTTATGCTTTTGGTTGGCAAAGGTCTTTGCTACTTGTTTGATGTGTTTCACAGGCTTGAAAAGGGCTCAATAACCAAAATGACAGCATCATGGAAATTGTAGAAAATAGGACTAGAAAGGATCCCCAGAAATCAGGGGGTTTTCCCCTTTCTGTGAAAGTCTCCAAATGTAATTCCTCCACAACACTTGTCCATCTCCTTGATGTGCCTAAGGCAGCATTTAGCAAAAAATAACCAAACTGCAAGATTCCTATATCATGTGGGATGCAGATAGATAAAATCATGCTGGAAGTAGGAGGCTTGGCATAGCGTACCAGCTTTGACAGCCTGGTAGGGAGCCTCGGAGTGCTGTGTGGTGCTGGCTGGCAAGAGAGCCTTGATCTCTCCTGTGATCTCTCCCAGGCTCTGACAGCAGCTTCCCAGGGGCTTCTGAACTGCGTCGTGTACGGCTGGACACAGCACATCTTCCTCTCTCTCAAACGCAACGCCTGCCGGGACGTTGACACTCAGACTCCTCTCCTGCGCTCCCAGAAGAAGTTCTATGCCAGCACGCTTCCCGCCAGCCCGCCGGACGCCGAGGGGTCCACGTCCACCCTGCTCTGATGAATCCTCGCATCAAAGGAGACCAGGCAGCGTCCTAACGAGGCCTCGGCGTGTTTTAGCAACATCAGCCAGACCCAGTATCGGGCTGTCTGCTGCGAACTGTCTTGCCAGCAGCAAAGTTAGCTGTAGTGCTGGAGGAGCCTGAGCAGGTCTGTGGGAGACAGACACTTCAGTAAAAATAGTTATTTATTTTACAGGTTTGTATGGACTGTAAATGGATTCTTTAAACATGGTAAATCTTTAGTACAGACTTTCTCCTTATGGAAATATCTCTAGAAATGCAGCAAATTGTATGTAACAGCTCAGAGATCTGGTACAGTTCCTTTGAAGGTAGATGGTCAAAGGATGTTTTACTTCTTTAAGTATTTACCATTACAAATTAACAGTAAAGGAAAGGTGAATATTTTTCAATCTCTGACTTTTAATTCACTGTAAAAATAAGAACATGTACCATACTAATAGCCAACTGCAAGGAATGAAAAATTGCATAGTAGCATAAAAAAATCAGCGCTCACTTCCATGCCTTGACTTTTTGCACATTTCCCTTCTCCATGCCAACTCCTGCTCAGCTACAACTCCCAGAAAAATAAGCTTCTTTGACCCAGTGGAATATTTCTCATGAATCAGGTGAGCAGGACTTTGCATGAATCTGTCTATACTCTTCTAGATGCTCAAGTGAATTATTTACTAAGGTCCCACCCTTCTATAGAAAATAAAACAATCTTTAGCTGCATTGATAACAACTCTCTAACTTTTACAGTCTTCATTTTCTAACAGCTTCACTTTTGGGGCCCAACCCATATTTATTTACATAGTAGGCAATACAAGAAGAGGAAATACTCAAGTTTTGTGTAATCAACTTTCTACAGTTTACAGAGTTACATTGTGTAAATCACTTTGTGGAAAATCTGCTGGGACTAGCAGTCCAGCTTCAGGGGCGTACCCACGGGGACTGCAGTCCTTTCCAAACCTCAGCTGGTGGGTTCCCACTGCTTTCGTGTTTCTTTAAACATATTCTTCTTCCATATTCTGGCTCCTCATCTCCAGGAGTCTCACTTCGCTCCGTGGCTAAACCTGTACTGAAAAACACAGCTATTGCCTTTCTGTATTTGGTTACAGCCGTGAGGAGAGCAAGCAGAATAAGGGCAATGGGAACTGTGATCCCAATTACTGTCCCAAACACTTTACTTTGAACAACCTCCCCCACGGACATCATGAGAGGTGGTGGAACTGGCAGTCTGGAGGTGCCCAGCCAGCTTTGCAGTGGCAGTGGTTGAGGTTGTTGCAAACCCCTTTCCCTCCACACAAAACCTTCCCATCACACTTCATCCTGGCTGTGACATCTGTGCATGTCTTGTTAATATAGATCTTTTTTGGTCCACATCTGGTGCCGTCAAGCCCTCCTCCGATATCAGGTTTATCAATGCTGGCATGGTAGGCTGTGCCCCAGCACCAGTCCTCAGGCCCTGGCATCTGAGTGATGGTTTCAGACCCCTCCAGAACAGGTATCCTTGTCACATTGACACACTGCAGCCTTCCACACAGAGCATTTTGGGGTTTACATGCCACAAAAGCAACTTTGGTCCCATCGCTGCCGCAGCTGCCGAACCAATCCCCTGTCATGTTCTACTTTTTGACGCAACTCTCTGGAGCACCCTGGGCTTCCTTCCCAAACACTTTTCTGCACAGATTATCATAGGTTGTGCATTTCCCATGGTAGCAGTAGCTGTCGCTGCATGGTGTCCCGTCGTGCACTTGCAAATCCCGCGGGCACTGCACAGAAGTCCCATTACAATATTCAGGCAAGTCACACTCATCTGCCTCCGACCTGCACTCGTGTCCTGCAGCACGAAAGCGGCACCTCTGACAGCACTGCCCGGTGGAGTGGACGGCCCCTGGCTTCACCCTGCAGTTTTGGGGACAGCAGGGATTGCCTCGGCAGTCCTGCAGCCCCCTGCATGCACATCGCTCTCCCTCATCAATCACCTTGTTGCCGCAGTGTTTAAAATGGAGGTGTCTGTGGGGCTCTGGGATGTCGCACAAGCAGTCGCCATCCCCTCTGCCGATCAGGTCTAAGGAGCTCTGCTTGCTGCAGTTGCTGAAAGCCTTGGCGCTGTCGGGAGAGTTGCCCATCATGTAGCACTTGGTGGCTCCTCCACACACACACTCCTTTTTGTCGTGCTCCAGGGTGGCAGATGCTACCTGCATAGGCAAGCCCAACTATTAGTCCAAAGTCCATGTAAGTAAATAAATGTGCAATATCATATTCCATCCTCTGAGAAAGATCCCTATTTCCCCAGCTGTTAAAATTTTTAAGAATTTCTTCTATATCCTGGCTGTACCTGATGAAGCTGCTGCACGTCCAGATCTCCAGCCCGATCAGGCAGACGCGAATCTTCAGAGGATAGTAGCGTGTTTCAGATAAATTGATCATATCTGTAACCAGAAGCATCACCAAGGTCTCATTGCTCCCTTGGAAAGAAAAGAGATAGTGGTCCACCACGACAAATATCTCAATGTACTTGGTGTGCTTCAGTTTCTGAGACAAGTCATGCTTTCCTAAGGCTGTTTTTGCTCCCATCCCACCAGGTTGGTTTTGGATCACCTCATCCGTCAATCCGCACATCAAGGGCTTGTTCTGGGTCTTCTCTCGCTGATAGAGAAGGTGCTGGAAGGTGAGGGAACCCAGCACAGGTTGTATGCCGTAGCTCAGGTTCCTGGTTATCCAGCTGCCCCCTCGGACCCCAGCAGGTGCCCAGCGTGGCGAGGGAGCCGGGGCTGCCCTCCACGTAGCCCCAGCAGCAGCACTCCTCAGGAACACAGGGCTGCTCCACCACCCTTGTCCCCCCGGGGCTGTACGTGATGACCGGCAGGTTTTTTACCAGAAGTCCTCTCTTCTGCGTGAGGTGGATGATGTGGTTCTCCCCCTCCACACCCTGAGGGTGTAGGACACTTCTCCCCCCATGGCTCTTCTCACCCTGAGGGCCAGTTTCTCGGCCGGACTATCTCATGGACAGTGTATCCCGGCGGTGGACGATGGCTGCCTGCCCCAGGGAGAAAAGATGTCACCAACACAGCCCAGACCTCCAGGCTGAGGAGCAGGGCTTTCCCCTGTCTGCCATGACGTGCCTGGAGCCATCTCATCGCTGGTGCCTTCAAAATGGTGGCAGGGCACCTCAAGGAGGGTCCTGCCCACCCTCGCACCGACATCCTGACCCTCTTCCCCTTGAGGCACTCGGGGGATGGCCGCGCTGGAGCTGTCCCCTCAGGCTGGCACAGGACCCGATGAAGGCACATGGCACTGCTGCCTTGAGGGGCAGCCGGTCCCCTCAGAGCCCCTTGAGAAGGTTCTGGAAGCGCTGCCGCCTCTCCCAGCTGCCATGCAGCCAGCCCACTGCGACGTGAGGCCGCGGCACAGGCGCCGTGGATGCTCCTGTGGGGTGACAGGGATGAAGAGCTTCCCTCACCAGGGAACCTAGGGGTGGCCCTTGAGGCCAGGGAGCTGCGGGTGATCTCCACAGCCGCTCCTCTGCTGCTCAGCGAGGTTTGGGGGGCCATGCGTCCTCAGCTCCCCCTCCTCCTCCTCCCCGAGGGGGGCCCCAGCCAAAGATTGCCTGTGGAGCACGAATTCGAGAATTAACCACAAAAACGCTCCTCACAGCAAATTAACTTTACAAATGTTGATGCCCCTTGGCCACGGCCCCACCTCCTTTGCCAGTCTGTGAACCAGCGGGATCCAGGCTTTTGTCTTCAACACACCCCCCTATCAGTAAAAATATTTTGAGCATGTACCCCCAGTATACATATATTTAGTTATTTATAAATCACATGCCTGTACTACTGATGTTCTAATATTTCCTTTGGAGACCCCCTGCTGTAAACACCACCCACAGGGCATCAGTCAGCTCCCATCCCACCGGGTTGGTTTTGGATCACCTCATCTGTCCTGTGCCTGTCAGGTGAAGCATTTTATACACAGAAAAACACATTTCATACAAACACACACCAGTCACCAGCGGCACAGGGGCACTGGTAGGCGGCAACGTCTGCAGCTCTGAATTTATCATTAACCAGGTCCTACCTGGAGGTGAGCAACAGCCCGTTCCAGCAGGGTAAATTCCCTCTTCCAGCACAAAATGCTCCTGCTCCCCAGTGTTCATCTGCTTCTTTGGGAAGTGCTGAAATGATTTTTTTAAATTTTTTTTTTTTTTTCTTTTTGCACCATCCCCATTCTGATTCGGTGCTGCTCCTGCGCCCACTGCTCCCAGCTTGCACGGCCACCTCCGCAGCAGCCCGGCTTTCATCAGCTCAGCCTGGCAGGGATCGGATGCTGCTGACAGTTTTTTTACCTGCTCAAAGCCTTCCTGCAAGCTCCTGTCCAAACAATCCCGCCAGCTTTGTACTTTTCATAGAAGCCACTGACGTGAGCAGTAATGAATCCCCCCCCTCCCCCTTTCTTTCCTTATTTCCTTTAGGATATATTCCACATCTTTTTCTTCTGTAATCAAGCCTTAGAGTCCTTTCTTCCCTCCTCTTGTCTCCCACTTAACATTGCCTGATGTTTTCAGCAGCTCATGTTTGTTCCTGGGCTGTGGTGCCGCAGAGGAGGTGCTCAGGTGTGCCCACGATGGGCACTTCGATGGGACCATGGCTCCGGAGGAGGTAGCTATAGGGTGTGGAGGCAGAGTCCTATACAGTGGTGTGGACAGTTTGAACCCCTTCCTCTGAGCTGTAGTGGAGGGTTTGTTACCCAGAAGTTTTTTTGCTCAGAGGGAAGAGCAGGTGTCCTTTGGGGACTGCATGGAGAGGAAGACTCCCTGCTGCAGACCCCCATGCTCTGGGCAGAGAGATAACTGCTGCTGCTCCTGCCTTGCACAAGGCTCTGTCTCAGCCACCCCGGGATCCTCCTGGCTCAGCCTGTGTCTGCCAGCTTAAATCAGCAGGTGGATTTTAAATTAACCTGAGCGCCTCTGTCATTTTTATCAATGACTTTTTTTCTCCTGCAGAGTGAGATCAAGCGGAAAAATTTCATTTTGCTATTCTACAGAATAAAAACTCTCCACTTGCATCTAGATCAGTTTTAAATGAGTCCACCACAGCTGGAGTCTGAATCTAGTGACTGACTGAGTCCAGCTTTCCACTGCTGCCATGTGAAGTCCTACACAGGGCAGTTTTGACTTCCAGCTGGCTTCGAGCTGTCTTCTTCCACCCGGTCCTTCACATCCTCCTCAGGAGCCTGTTCTCTAGCCCAAAAGCATCCAATGAGTCTGTTTAACGCTTGGGTTACTCTGATCTTTCTCCCGTGCACAATGACAAATGCTGCAAGCACCAGAACAGCAATGGTTATTATGGTAAACTTGACGATGAACCTAAAAAGCCCCTTTTTAGTGACCAATGCTGCCTCCAAAGCCAATAAACTGGCAGTAGGGAGGTGCCCAGCCATTGTCACAGCGGCAGTTTAGCGTTGCAGACGCCCTTTCCTCTGCACGTGATCTTGGCAGAACAGCGGGATGTCAAGTACTTCTCAAGGACACACGTCTGGTTAATGCAGATCTTCTCACCGCACTGCATGCCATCCTTAATGACTGCAGCATCCAGAACACCCGCTCCCAAGTGGTACTCTGTGCCCCAACACCAGGTATCACCCACCAGGGTCTGAATGATGGCTGTGCGACCTTCCAGCTGAGGTAGATGCCTAACATTCGTACACTGCACCCTCCCACACAAGACATTTTCTAGCTTACATTTCTGAAAGTTGACACCTGCCCCATCTCCGCAGCAATTGCCAAACCGATTCCATTTCACGTTCACCTCCTGGAAACACGGTAGCGGAGCAGGATTTGCTTCCTTGCCAAAGATACTCATACGCTGCAATGTGCGAGGCTGGCATTTGCCTGAGTAACAGTACCCATCCTCAGCGCACACAGTCCCATCTTGCTTGGCTACATCTGCTGGGCAATGCTCAGATGTCCCATTGCAATACACGGGCAAGTCACATAGACCAGCACTCTCCCTACATACTTCTTCTGGAAGAAGTTTGCAATTCTTGCAAATGCAAGAATTCTTGCAAATCCAGAAGTGCAAATGGCTCCTTCTTTTTTTTGACAGGTGTTGTCACAACAACGGTCCAATTTACACTGGGCTTCCGAGCCACAGTCGCACTTCTCCCCAACCTCCAGGACACCATTCCCACAGCGCTGCAGTGCAAATGTCATCACCAATTCTGGGACATTATTAAGGCAGAATCCTTGCCCTGATGCTATAAAATCAGAAAAGTGCTTTTCGCTGCAGTTGCTGAATTGATAGTTCACTGTGCTGTGTGCGTTCATGATGCATTTAGAGGTGTTTCCACAACTGCAGTATCTGTCATCGTGCTCCATGCCAAGGACATACCCTAATGCACGAGCGACATGGACAACAGTGTCCACGTAATGCCGTTTTGCAAATGAGATGACAGCAGAGGCATGTTTTCTATCACATGCAGCGGCAAAGTTGGATCTGCCACCCATGTGCAATGCTCTCGTACCGTGATCAAAGTCCACCGAGGCAAACAGACACCTCACATCATGCACAGCGTACGTAAGGCTTTGCTGATTCCACCAAAGATTAAAATTATAAAGGACCCCGGTTGTGTTTTTGGTAACACTGATAGGGTTCTTCTCCACCCAAACCTCTAGTGCAGTTATCAAAACACAAAGATGGAAAGAATAAAATAGCCCATCCACCAGATAGATTATTTCAAGAACTTCCAGCGTTACATTAGTTATACTTCTGCCAAAAGCATCAAAACCTTCCTTGTCCACCATGACAAGGAGCTCCAAACACCACGTGTGCCCCTAGGGCTGGAACTGCCCTGTTGCTGTACCAGGACCTGGGAATTGTCCACCTTCGTTAGGCATTTTGTACGTCACCATTCCAGGAACCGCCTCCTCCCTCTGCAGCAGAAGATGCTCAGCTGTGGTGGAAGCTGCCAGGGGCTTGATGGTGTAGCTTGAGTTTCCAATCTGCAGCAGTCCTCTGAGCCCAGAGCAGGTAGTGGGAGTCACCGTGGAGTCCGGGATGCCTTCCACATAGCCATGGTGATAGCAACCTGCTGGCACGTGGGGCTGTTCAGCCACGATTTCCCCTGGGGAATCACGAGTGAATACGGGGAGGCTTTTTATTACAAAGTCTTTCTGCCTGAGGTGAATCGTGTAATTTACCCTCTGAATTCCGATGATATAGGACACTTCATCCTGGCTGGCTTTCCCTGCCTTTGGGCCAAGTTTCCTTGGAATGACTATCTCGTAGGCTGCGTAGCCCCAAGAGGGCTGGGGCCTGCAGCCGGCACAGGGCAGCAGGAGCAGGAGGGAGAGGCTCAGCCCAAGGAAGAGAATCCCTCTGCCCGCTGGAGCACACCGGGGCTGTGTCCGGCACGGAGCCACGGTCACTGCCTCCGGGGCTGGAGGAAAGAGAGGAAAGTGTGGATGATAAGACATCAGAAAAAAATTCAGCAAAAGATCCCTTCTCACCACTCAGACACCTTCCCTCAGGGTCTGTCGTCTTCTCCCCGCTGAGCCTGCAACCGGGTTCAAACCGCCTGCTCCTGTCGTCCAACGTGCCTTTTCCAAGCTCTTCCTCAGCCACCTGCCCACTGTGGAGGTAGGACACGCCGGGAGCCATCCATGCATCCAACTGCAACAGAGTGAAGCAGCACAGGGAAAGACCTGGCACTGGGTGGGAAGCCGGGGGAGAGCTCCTTTTGGCACTTGAATGGAAGGGCCCGAGGGGTGACCGTTTCTCCAACCCATGCCCCAGGCACTGGCAGCAGCGAGCAGCACGTTAAATACACCCCATCTCATCGCTCGGAGCCTGCTGCACCCTGCTCGGGCTGACCCCGTTTGCCGAGAGGATGACAAGCCAACACTGCTGCAGCAATTTGTTTAAAAGGGGATTAAGCATTCAGAAGTGGAAAGCAATAAAAGATTAACCAGGGAAACAATCATTTGGTCAGACCTTCAGCTGCAGCAGTGAGAGCGTTCCGTATCTGTTCACAGATAACCTCGCTCAGCTTGAGCACATCACTGAGTCTTATAAATATCTGAGGGGAGTTTTCTTGCTGGAAAGGGGGAGACGTTCTTTGGGCACACATCCTTCTGTGAGTAGGGGAGAGTCTTTTTCTTGTGCTACTTCTACAGAGCAGTTACAGCTGGTTTTGCTGCTTTAAATACTTCCAGGATGCTTGGAAACTGTCCTCTCACTCCCCTTCCCAAAGCTATGGATGCTCTGATGGTCACTCACTATCCAACACACTACTAACTCCTCAAAGGTCCCAAGCAGATGGATGTTAACTCTTACAAAGGTGGCCAGGGGCACATAGGCACTCACGGCGGTCCCACTGCCTCTTTTCAGTGCCACTTTTGTTCTGAAATGCTCATGTGACACAGGTCTATCTGGTTGCAGTCAACAAGCCAGACAAACCACACTTGAGGGTAATAAAAATATTTCCAGACCCAGGAAGTGTACAAGTGCCATGGGCTGACCACCTAAGAGGCGAGGAGAAGCACTCCAGTGCTCCCTGGCAAAGTGCAGACTGACCCATTTCTCATCTACCCGTGTCTCCCAACTTGCCAGTCCTGCCACAAGTCCCTGCAGGGCTCCCACTCCAGCCACCTTCAGAGAAGCACAGCACGCTGCAAGGACTGTCATCCCAAAGAAACCGGTTCCTAGCTCCTGCCCCAAAGAACATGCCCGGCAGAATGGAGGAGCTGTTATAGCTGATGGAAGAAATGTCACTGAACACAGAACAACTCGTCCCTCCCTTCCCTGCCCGCCCAAAGTCATAGCTACAAGAAAAATCCTATAGACCTTGGGGGATTAACTGGTAGCACCGGGCAGGTACTGCTGCCATCTAATGGAAAGCAGCATTTAAAAAGAAGCAATTTCAGGTTATGTTGCCAGGCAGAACAGGCGATTTTCTAGGGCTTTAACCAGCCTACACTGTCAGTCATTCTTTCAACTCAAAGTCTCAGGGCACTCCTGTAAAACATAAAGCCAAGGTCACATTTGTAAGGCAGGTGGGACGGAGGACCGAGCATGGCAGGACAGGTCTGGGGGTGGCAGGAGAAGCGGGGTGCTGTTCCCTCCAGGCCACAGCCATCCTTCCCTCCCTTCTGTACTACACGGATTTGGGAGCCAAACAAAAGCAGCCAGTAACTTTTAAGTTTAGTAAAATCATTTATATACACCAATGCGTAATATTTACAATATAATACTGATCCAAAACAAACTAACGTATTACAGATAACACTGTAAAGGAGAAATGAAAACATTTTAATACACAGAAACATGGCATATCAGGACAGACTCAGATTTCCAAAAGAAAAACCTGAAGTAATGACAGCAAAACTTTGACATGTTGCTATTTCCAATCAAAAACTCTTTCACCTAGTCAAGTTCTTCTAACCTTTATATATATATATAAAATATATTTTTTATATATATATATATATCTTAAAATAATCAAGTCACAGGAGAAGTCAGATATACATAAAATTTTGAAAAGGTCAAATGATTTCAGAGATTTTTCTCTTAAATAAAATTCTAAACAACCCTATAGAGCTTTCTCATATCCTTTTAGTGTTTGTACAAAGAACGTCTTCTTTGATCCCACACAACCCTTCCATCTCAAGATATTTACAATATTCACAGTCTGCTATAAACGATCAGTAGATTTATTACCAAGTAAAATCTTACATAATCAAGACAAGTATCTTGCATTTCTGTCAACTGAACAAGAAAAAAAAAAAACCACAGGAAGGAGAAAGTAAAATACTACTTTAAAATACGTAAATGAAGCTGTTAAAGTGTATTTAATTTTGAAACCTAGAACATAACTTTTTAAGGAGTAAAACAAAATAAAAAATCAACTTTCTCATAGAAATAAAACCATTTGACCTTGAATCTTCAAACTGTGTTTTCTTAATCTGTCCCTCCCTCCCTCTGTTTTAGATGAGGCCATCCTTATTTATCACAGACAACAACATCTATATTAAATCCATAAAGAGCAGTTCCTTATCACAAAAGCCCTTAGAAATGTAACTCCCTCCAGACACCAAAACACTTCACGGTCAGTCGGAAAGGTACCCACCCCACTACTAGCAGCAGCTTGAAATTATTCTGTTGTGTAAGTTGGGGAGGAGAGGAAGGACCCTCCAATGCACAGTCAGATCCCATCCTCTCTGCTCGTTTCTGAGCTGCCTTGGATGTCGGTGAGCAGCAGTTGCTCTCACATCCCCAGTGCTCCCCTCTATACCAAACACACACCAGCACTGCAGAAACAGGCTGAAGCCCTTTCCTACGGAGCATTACACAACAGCACGCAAGGCTTGCTGCTGTCATCTTTAACACTACGGAACCTGACAGAGAACAAACAGGTCCCAGCGTGTTATAGCCCACGTTGCTCACAAGGTGCTTGGATCGTATCAGGCTGTGGCACGGCAGCAGTCTGCTGACTGCGCTGTGCCTGACCATGAGAGCAACCACAATCCCATTTGTTTTTTCTGCTAACAAGTTCTGGCTCCCAAGAAACCATCCGAGTATTTTCCTCTTCGGAAGGCAGAGTTGCAAAGGGATTTTTTTGCACTCCCATTCAAACAAAGGTGATTTCCTTGTTTCTTTCTCTATTTGCCATGCTTAAAAGTTCCAATACAATAAGATTTCCCAGAAAAAAGCCCATGGATTTCAAGTTAGAAAGGAAATGATCTACTACCTTTAAAGATCATGCGGATGTTGACAGGACCTAAAATTTAGGGCAAGGACAGAAATGCATATAATAGGGCCTGGAAACTTGCTGATACTTCCAAGAAATTACAAATACTCTTGCCTCTTGCCAGTTCTCTACAGTTGTCGTTGATACATGTCAGTGCACAAGTATTCCATGTAGTGTCAGAGGTACAATTCTGGCTTACACAAAAATTCCCTATTTCCATCAGAGAAAGTGATGGTCAGGTAGGGACTGTGGTTCTTACTCTACAATAAATCAGGCATTGGAAAACTGTCAACAGGATTAAAAGAAAGCTGACAAGTTGCTGACAAAGAATGGGAAATGAAGTATCTCCTTCATGTAGAAAAACTAAGTCACTGTTTACAAAATTTTATAGAAAGAGTCAGACACTGGTTTGCCATCCAAGCTAAAGGTTGCCAGGAAGTCTGGTATAGAAAAAAGACAAAAAAGAACAAGGCTGGACTGCTGTAAGAGTAAATTAGGAGATTCATGGCTCAGGTTTGTAAATGTAAACCCAAAATTAATGAGCTATGAAATATAACAATAATGTTCAAGAGTCATTACTAATAGTCCTGAATTGGCACTTCAGTCTGCAGACAAAACTCATTCAACGTCTGCACAGGTATAGTACCAAAATATCTCTATAAAAAGCCTTCAACCGGTCTCAAAAGAAAGAAAAGCATCAGAAGGTAGAAAACTAGAAATATGTACAGATTCTTTTCATTTGTTCGTTTAATTAAGATTAAAAAAGCAGCTTTTGGAGCCAATGTTCCAGACTAGTGTAAGAATCTGCCCTGGGCAGCCTCATGGTCCAGGCAGCAAAACGACACGTGTCAAGGAGCAGCCCTGCATCTGTTGCTCCCCCAGGAAGAGCTCAAAGGCATCAAAGGGATGGGGAGCCTGGACTCCAGAAGGTGACACAAGAGAAGGATCACCGGTGGATTCACACAGCAGCACTACGACCCTTGCCAGGATGATCTCTTTCAAACAAGAGGACAAGTTTGAAACCAAGTGTTGGATCTTCTGGAAAGGAAAGAATGGAGTACATGGGTAGAACACACACAACTTCTGGTCTGGGGGTGAAGCAAATGAACCCCACGCTTATTTTTGTCCATAGAAGATCCCACCATGAAAATAAAAACAACTTGTACGTAAGTAAGTAGAACATTCTTCTATTCTGCTGTTGAACAATACGATAAAAAGAGGCGTCTTATGCTGAATGGCCAATTCAGCCTTAAAAAAGGTCTGAGGAAGATGGGGAAGAAGAACGAAAGAGGGCTACTGATCAGAACTGAAAAATACACAAGCATATGGACTCAGGTGCCCTTGGCAAGGCCAAGAGTGGCTCTCGGGTCGTCTAGCGAAACAGAAGGCTATTTAGTTGCCTCTACATAAAGACTCAGAATTTAGGCGCAAAGGGTAGCTATGAAGTTTGTGTTTCACAGCACTTGCTTCAAGTACTTACTCAGCAGGGTGTTGAAAAACTGTGGCTGTCTTGTTCACATACATAGTCATTGCAGCTGGCTGTATGTATAGCAGATGGAAGGCAGCTTCTGCAACTGGTTATTAAGAAAAAGAATGGTCTTTAACAATATAATTTGCCCCGTCTGGGGGACTCATGATTAACAGTACGTAAGTGATCATATATACCTCAAGGAACTGAGTTTTAAAAAAATATTACAGTACCAATGATTTTTTTGTATCTACAACTATACAGCATTTTCAAGCAGTATGGAAATTTAATGAAATAATTATGATTTATTAATTTACATAAAAATACTTTTTACAGTTAAAGAATACATCTTAAATGGTAAAAAAAATAAGATTAAGAAGCTCCAGCTATTGAGAGTCATGGGAGTTTGTCTGCTCTTCGATAACTTGTTTTACTATTTCTGCCAGTTTTAGTCGATCCACTTTATCTGTGAATCCTCTGCCTGCAAGGAAAAGAACAGGTAGTCAGCTGGTGCTGGGCACAAGGAGGAAAGTAACCGTGGCTGGAACTATACACTGACTGAACACAAAACAATGCTTCACACAGAAACTTAGGACAACATTTGCAAGGAAATCAAAATGAGCTACGACCTCTAGTTCCACTGAAAAAACTGAGGACTCAAAAACCTAAATTAAAACCAATCAAACAAAACAGAAAGAGAGAAGAGGCATGACCAAGCCCTGTGAACCTGGCCGATGCCCCTGGTCCCCTTATATTCATCAGCATCTGCTCCCAGGGGCTGCCACCTCTGCCACCCTGTTTTGTCAAGGAGCCATCTGAACACTCCCCAGGCAGCTGGCCTAGTTTAATCCTGTTATCCAAAGTGAGTGGAAGAGATGCTGTGATTGCATAGATGAGGGCAGCAGCCTCTAGCAGAAAGAGGGTAATGAACAGCTGGAAGGAAACCAGATCAAAACAGCTGAAGCGATTTCTAAAGCAATGATCCATTTGTGCCATTATGTTCCTACATGACCTAGTGCCTTCAAAAACTCTAACCTGAACCTCAGAGAGAAATTTTAAGGCAGAACTTTCAACCTAATTTCTAGTACACTCATGCTGGCAGAAGGGTTGAAACAGTGTCAAAACCTAAATGAGTTTGGTACAAATTCAAGAATTTTTTTTAACTTCCATACAAGAAGGTCACTGCTTCCCCTGTTTCACCCAGCGTTAGCACTATTCTCCGTGGAAGAGAAGGAGTTCCTCACCATTCCAGCTGAAGCTCTGAAGGGTGTCTCGCAGCAACTTACACTCTCGATTATACTTCCATGCCTCCTGCATCACTTCATTCAGCTTCTCATCTTCATTCTCTCCTATTGAGGAGAACAAAGATAAACAGGAGGTTTGTCATTCTGCCTCGCAGCAACATTCAGAGCTTCAGTAAACAGTACGTGCAGTCATTCCTCCTCGCCTCACACAAACTAGGAAATCTGTTTGAAAGCACACTCCTGTTTGAAAGTTATTTTAATAGCTCTGCATGTCACTGTCGACTCTAATATTATGCATGCACCAAAATTACAGTCCACAGACAACACTTTCCTCTTGAGACTGACTAGGACAACGGGAGTTTCATTTATCCTTCCTCACCACTGACACAGACTGATCTCGAGGCACAGTAAAAAGTCAGTGTCTTGCATGTTTAGGAATGTAACTTTCTTAAAAGTGGCAACCTTTACCAGCCTGTGGTAGAATGCACTGAGCAATCACATCTCTGAGCTTTTCCAGAGCCACGTTGGAATCATTGCTTCCATTCTCAGGGTCGTGGATATAAACACCATCCTTTGGCTTAGTGCTGCAAAAGAACAAGGAGGAAACAATTAGAATTTGAATGCAACTCAAGTTCATTACTTGTTGCATAACTGCACCATTATAACACACTCTTCCACTCTCTGGAAGGCTGGGACTGGGAGGCGGATTAGCATTAATTATAACAATGTCCTATATTATGACACCACTTTAAATATGAAGAAAAATAAATATTCCTTTAAATTAGTTCAAGTAAGGATAATCCCAAAATGCATTATCCCATTTTTCAGATAGGTAACTCGAACAAAGAGAGATTACCTGACTCTTTCAGTAAATAAATGTCAGGATCAGAAAAAAAATCTTGGAATTCTTTCTCGCAGTTTGCCTTACCTTACTCAACATGTGACCCAATCTTCTCATAAGGGATCTGCTCCACTACCTGTACAATACAAGAACACTATCCGACCTCCTTCCTGCCCTCACTGGCACATCTTGGAAGACACCATATTGTGCATACCGACTCAGAACTACACACTTCAGCACGAAGAGTATGTCAAGCAAATCAGACACTCAGGAGCATGGTTACACTTGAATGAACCTGTAACATGCCTGAAGTCATTCTTCAGGCATCAAAGCTGACTATACACTGATCTTTCAAAAGGAGCTTTAGAGAATTACCCCAGCAATTTCCTTTTGCGCAGGATTGGGTTGTTGACGGAGTGCAGGGGTTTGAGACTGACTTTGAGGTCTTGGATTCTCATGTTTGCAAGCTGTTCTGCATGAGCTTGTTGTATCCCCGCAACCATTGCCTGGAATGAAAAAAAAGAGTTGCACTTGATTTAATTAGCTTCTTTGTGAATTAAAGAACAATATATGGACAATGTTAGCCACGGGCAAAAAAACCCAAAAAACCCAGATGCACCAAAATCCTATTTATTTCAGAAATGCATAACAAAAATCAGGTTTGAATTATGCACAACATGATTAGAACTATAGTCATTGACTGTGGGACAATATATCCTGACCTCACAGGGGCTGAATAGGACAAAACATCATCTCTACTTCTCATGTTCACAAGCTTAAGAGTGCTGACTGAACTCCTCTTTGAGCAGAGTTTAAAGGAAGCAAGAAGGGCTATTCATTTACTGCTAAATAATGAGGTCAGAGCTGTAGTCAGATATAAAACATGGGAAAAAAAGAGAAAAGACCTACAGAAGAGTCCTCAGGCATGTTTACCGCCATACTCTGTTCTCTACTTGTTAGCACACAGTTGCTCTTTACCACCAATCTTGGAGCATCTCTTCCTAGCCCAAATTTCAAATGGAACTGTTTCCATTTTCTTACAAAGATCTCAGGCTCTCATTAAGGCAGAAGGAGAGCTCTTTATCTGCATAATGCCATGTGAAGGAAAACACTCAAACCATCCAAGAGCTATCCAGCTCTCCTATGCAACATTCTTGATAAAATAAGGTGTTGTTTAGACCTTGTCCATCATCAGCTGGGCAGAGGGTAGGATGTTATCAAGTGCCTCAGTGGAGTTGAGCCAGGGATGGTCCAGCACACCTTCAATGGTCAGCCGTTCCTCAGGTTTGACCTTCAGCAGCCTGGGAGAGGAATCAATCAGTCCATAAAGAGGTCTTTGTTGATTTACAATGTGCTGCTCTGTCTGGGATCAGAGCACTTAGCAATCTCTAAGCATTAGAGGGGCCAAAAAAGAAACTCCTCCTAACAACTAAACACTAAGCTGACCCAAAAGCACTTTCTGCCAGCTCCACTGACTCTTGCTGTGATGATAATTTTAACGTTATCACAGTTCATTCAGTTATATTCAGCAACTCAGTGTAAGAGAAAGACACTGAGTAATACCTGGGTACTGCTGAACTCTGTATTCACATCCTCCCAGATGGGAAATTATCTTCCAGATTAACCGGAAATGATCCGGACAGACACTCTCTGGAAATGCACGTCTAGAGCTCATCCACATGACAGGCTATACTCATACCAAGGACTCTGGGCACAGTGAAGTAAGGCAGTTTCAAAGCTGAAAACCTGTTTGCTGAATTCACCGCTTTCACCATGCAACTCCTTAGCTTTTCTGCCCCTGCAAAAGCCTCAAGTAATGGACACTTCGGCAGGCTACAACACCTCAAAATAAGAAGGAACTTTATTCTGAGATCTCTGAAACCCCCAAGGAATTACATTTTACTAGAATGAAACCCTGGAAAGAGATAAACTCATGTTCTCATGATAATCACAACTGGTTAATAAGAAAGTAAAATTTCACGCAGAGTGCTGACAAGTTATCCCAAGAGTCTAAATTAGAAACAGAACGACTTGATGAGTTTGTCACACTTTCTTAGACAATACTCTAAATCAGCTTCCTGGCTGCAAAGCAGAATTGTTTAATGTACCAAGAAAGTGGAAATAACTTTTACAAAATGTCAGCAGGACCACAGGCTAGCTCATAAGTTTCACTTGCAAGGCCATGCTGCCAAACAGGTCGCAAGTTCAGTTTTGATACAAGACCCAAGACACATGCATTCCTTTTCCGTAGCTCTTCAAAGTCCTAACCTATTATCAAGCACTCCAGCTCATAAAGCTCGAGGTCAGAAATCAGCTCGACATGCTTGAAAGGAAGCAGCTGCTTGAATGCAAAATATGACCTCCAGAAGCAAGACTCCTTATAAACAGCAGTCTACATAAATAAAGTGTAAACTTATCCAGAATTATATAGCGTCTAAATGTATTCCTGCACCATAAACACAGATTCAGACTCACTGGCTGGAAAAGACAAGCAGGAAAGGGAGTCCTGATAACGTTAGTAAGAGAATTAAGTGAACTGAATCCAAGTAACGTTCTGTGAGCTGAGTTTCATGGCCATTTTAAAAGACAATGAAATCTATTGACTGTGGAGCTTCTGAGTGAGAATAAAGAGCTGACCTTGGTATAAACAGAAGTTTCACTGCAACATAATCTGTAGTTTATGTGGTGAAAGGTTGTGGGCTCTCCTGCGCTGCTATGAACAGGTCCCGGCACCCCTTCCAAACAATGTTAAGTCCTTGGAGATTTTACAGTAAATCAGTGGAGACAGTTTAAAATTATTTAAGGGATCTATTTTTTCTGTTTTATGTTGCTTTTATCCTTCCAGTTCCTCTGGCGATACAAGCAAAGGCAGCAAGTCCCTCTCACATTTTAAAAAATAAGTGAGGTCAAGACCTAATCAGTGCCACATTGTGCTTTCAAACAGGTCCATGGGATCACCGTCTTGGAAACATTTGCAACTGAGAGATGTGCACTGCATGAAAAAAAGCTTCCATTAGCATTTAGAATAAAACATCAGTGCAAAACCTCATAGACCTTGTGACAGATCTTCACCTCCCTTTCCCTGGCTCTCTCTTGACTCCTTTTAGGCTGCGTATTATGTGCACAGGCTTTTAAGGGACAGATCTACAAGACCCTATTACGCCACCTAAATGCCCCCTGATTATAACAGGAGTTTAAAAAAAATCATAGGAGATACGTGCCTAGAGACCACTTGCCCATGTGACAGCCACTTGTCTACACTGTTCTGAAGCAAGGTAATGTACCCGTTCCCCTTAAAGACTAAATGCACAATGCACTCCAGCAACTTCAGAGAGATATCAAGAACAGAACAAAACAGTTGGGGAGGAAAAAGAGAGGGAAAGAAAAATATTTACCAGACTTCATTTGTGCTGAATACGGTAGAAAATTTTTCAGCTGTATGTGCTGCAGACATTTCCCCCCATCTTTGGAAAAATAAGCCCTTTGTGATAATGCACTTTCAAGTGATTTTCCGATTTCTTAATATAAGCAAAGAGCAATACAACATTTTCCTCAACTGACTCACTTTCGCACAATGTCTTTCGCCATTTCTGAGATCTGGCTCCACTCTTCCTCTGGAAATTCAAAACTTCCTGTCATGATCTTTTTCCGCATGTCCTTTGGAATTGTCCGACTGTGGTGTTTGGAGTAAAACGGAGGGTATCCACACAGCATCACGTAAATAATGACACCCAGGGACCACAAGTCACAGCTCTGAAAGCAAGGAAATGATCACTTTGGGGCGCAATTTGCAGCAAGCAGCGGCGTAGCTATGTTAAAAGCTCTATGTGAGTCCCTACAACAGAAACACAGCTCAGCCTCCTCCTAAAGGTCCATCTGAAGACCTTCACAGATAAACACGGCAAATACATAAGCACAAGTTAACTCCATGCTGCCAAGCTAAACTACTTTCAGTACCCAAAAGTAGCTTGTTTACAGAAAGCGCTCCTGTAACTCTGTGCTATGCAATGGTAAATTGTATGGAAGCAGCTGGCGCATCAGAGGTGTGAGCAAGCTGCGCATTTATTACATCTCTCAGGATACTTGAATCCTATCTCTCAGTATCAGAACATAAAACAATACAGTCATTGTTTAGAATGTGAGGGGGGGGAAAAAGACACACCATCAAACAAACGAGCTAGCAGAGATACTTAATCAGAGATGTCTGTAATGAAAAAAAACCACCAACAAACCAAAAATAAACCCACACGTTCTAAAAGCCACAGAGATGAAGAAGCTTCAGAAAGCCAGGAGCAGTATTTCACGGCTGCGCTCCCCCCGGCCCTCCCACCCCAGCCTGGAGCTCCCTCCCCTGCCCTTGCACTAGTGTTACTGCTGATGTGATACAGAACAAGTTCATCCAGGGGGTAGATCCAGTCAAAATCCAGCTCAGTAAAGAAGCTGAAAGCCAGATCTATTCCCCATCTGGCTCACTGTGCGTTCACGCAACACAGACACTACTTGAGAAGAAGGGAAGAGGACCACAACAGTCTAGACTTCAATTAGAGCTTCTGTTGGACCAAATCCTTAATAATGCAGCTCTGTTATTACTTGGTTATGGCATGGTGCAGAGTAGGGCTGGCAGGACCTGCTCTGACCCTGGCCATCCATTCCCAGTATTTCTTTTGTGCCAATGCTAGCATTTGTACAGCTAATTATTTATTTTTACTAGCTTGGTTTCCAGCCCCATCAGTCCTCCAGGGGACTCCCAAAGGTTTATGCCAGCACAAGGATGGACAGGAACACACAGCCAAGTGTAAGCAGAAGCCTGAACTCCAGTCAGGTTCAGGTGACTCTGGAAAGACACGCAAGGGCAGATTTGGGGAACTGGAGAGGTTCTGCGATTGCTTTACACAGGCAGAAGTCTGCACAGCTGCCACCTGAAGCAACGCCAGCACCACCACCCCCTGCCCCAGACTGTATATTCCACCACCTACTCTAGGACAGCACTGGCATTGGTGAAGCTGCACAGATGAACTCAGCAAACACAGAATCCCTGACTCCAATAACTGTTTTTTTCACTGGATCCACACCGACCCAGGAAGGGGCCCTCAAAGCTGAGACCGTTTCCTTCTGGAGGGCATACACTTAGATCAGCTCATACTGATCATGTATCAAACTCTTAGGTTTTGGCTTTTACAAAACACATGGATGCTGATAACAGAAGAAACTTCAAGGAGTTACCCCACATACGTATGCTTTTGAGCAAGTTGTTTAAGCCAAACTCACGATTGCTCTAGAAGTCTGAACTTCTATTTAGGTACCTAAATTCTCAATGTTTTTCCATCGACCAGAGACAATTTCTAATGAAATCAATGGGACTTTAGGCATGTAAGTGGGAAAAAGGTGTCTAAATTCCTTGTGAATATGGTTCTCAGATTCTATTTCTCAAGTCAACCCCCTTCAGCTATGACATACACAGTCATACTTGATCCAATACACACACAACTTACTAAGAATACTCAGGAATCAAAGATGTATTTTTTCCTCCAATTTAAATCTGTGGGAGAGCACTGCTGATCGTGAAGGTGGATCACAGGCATTTCCACTCAGGCTCTGAATTGCTGTGGAAGGACAGTGTACCTGGGAGTTTATTGGGAGTTTATCACAGTCTATTTCAGGGAACTAGACATATGCCAGATGCTGCTTTTGCAGTGAGTCACACTTGGCAAGGTAAGGATGAGGCCACTTCTTTCAGTGGCCTTTCCAGTTAGTGCCACCGTGGCTGAAAGCAGTTCAGAGTGACCGATCAAGTCATTAACATGAAAAGAAAACCACTGTATCATATTATAAATCCCAGAAGATCAAGGCAGCTGAACGTTCTCAGTACATGAGTTAACTCCATTTGGTATCTGTTTTCAAGGTTTTTCCATTCTGTACAAGAATATGACCCATATTTGCTTCAGGTGCCATGGCCATGGCTCTTTGTTTCATTAGAAGAACAAAATAGCTTTCAAACTGTTACCAACATCAACAGTGAGCAACCACTTTTAGGTGTCCCTGGAACTGCATCTCCTCCCTTGGAGAGAGCTATTATTGGAGAGCAAATATGCTTCAATCCACAGAAGTAGAATTCTTGACCCTTCCTTGTGAGCCTTTCAAAATTTATAATAAACAACTTTCCCTGTGACTGGTGTTCACCTGAGAGGGCAGAAGAAACTCTGTATTGAAAAGACTATTGGCACCTGTCTGAAAACTCTTTGTATAAGAAGTGTCTGGCTTCAGTCATCAATCTGTTTCTGCAGGATGAGGAAGAGATAATCATAACCCTGAAGAAGGAAGATTTATGATTAGGAAACCCATGTGGACTAATTCAGTCAAAGTTATCTCTGCCCATCTTTGCTTTAGCTCTCTATAGAAGGCTACTAAAACATAACATTATATATCAAACCATTCCCTCTAGCATGTGGTGGGTTAAACAACCATCCTTGAAGCTGGAATCAGTGAGATATTTAGCACTGCAATCAGAAACCAGCTAACTTTAATCAACATTGACACTGTGAAAGAACACTCTGTGGTTCAAACACTGCTAAGATGGCAGGAGACAGTGATGATAATATGGAGGAAAATGTTTCAGAATGACCAAAAAGGAGTGCAACCTTTCAGGACACTTTCTGTCATAACCTTGCCAAGACTCTAGCAGTAGTTGCTATTGCCCATGGCTACTGCTACATACAACACAATATACTGTTGGTCATTTTGCAGAAGATCCCCAGTACAGACAAGGTACCACCACAGTTGCCTGAACAAGA
Organism: Ibycter americanus; assembly: GCA_035590275.1. Classification (NCBI taxonomy): domain Eukaryota; kingdom Metazoa; phylum Chordata; class Aves; order Falconiformes; family Falconidae; genus Ibycter; species Ibycter americanus. Next base: position 95,577,478 of record JAVJGI010000001.1, read on the forward strand.
TAGCCTAAATAGTGCTCTGCTCATCCAGGAACTCTGGCTGACAGCAGGAAAAAGATTTTCTTTGAACCAGCCTCTTGTGGAGGTGAAAGAACTTCCCACGTGGTCACATTCCAGCACAATCATTCCACTCTCTCCACAATCTTGTTAATATTTAGTGCTCCTTTGACAGCATTTGTATACTACTACTTTAATCGGAGGATCATCAGTTAGGCTTGGACCAAGTGTGCATTTCATCATCCACTCTATCAGAAAGAACGCAGAGCCAGCAGCACCATTCAGCGTGTCACTTCCAAACCGAGAAAGACAGCTACCTGCACAGATCATTATCTTCTAATTTGCCAGTTCAACTGAAGGAAATCTGGTCTGAAACGAATACATATAAGGGGAGAAATACCACAGTATACCTGGACACTCCCTTTAGAAAAGCCAAAGGAACCACGCTTTTGAGAAATAAAGCCCTAAAGATACCACTTCCTTAGAGCTGAATATACACGTGTACACAAAATAGCAAGCAACATGACTCTTCCCTGCTGTTTCCTACAGATCCTGCTTTTTACTCAGCGTGAGATATTTGGCTAGTTAGAGGTATTCCTGTCACAGAGATCAGAACAACTTTATTGCTCCTGGCCATTTTATTTCACGGCAATAAGATTTATTGCCTTAGGTGATAAACCATGTCTATAGACTACTTCTGCAGCAGGTACACCGAGGGGGTGGGGAAGACACCGTGGTTTAAAGATACTGACTTGTGGACTGTTTCATAGCTTACCTTGTTATAAGTGTAAGGTGTTGGAGAGGTGGGGATAATACCAGATTTTTCTTTCTGATGCCGTCTTTGTGCCTCCAATACCTGTTGCCATGAAAGGAAAAAAGTAAAAATAAAAATGTAAAATATATCTCATCTACAGGCACCACAAACAGCAATGCCTATGCCAAAGATGCCTGATGCTTTTCCATTTGGTGGACTTATTCCAGCTACTGAAGACTGACAAATTCAAACTGTTCTTCCTAAGAAAGACTGGAGCTTTCTACATGGGGAAAATTTCAGCTAAAATATTTTGCTGCTTTGGATGAAAATTCCAGTTTTGCCTGAACTGCTGACACCTCTAACACTTCCATGCTTTGGAACTAGAACCTTAAGTGTGCGTGGGGGGTAACCCTTGCCCCAGAGATGTCCCTTTTCGCCTCTTCCATGAACAAATCACATCAACTTTGTCCCTTGCTGATCAAATCTGTGTTTCTGGGTTTCTACAAAAATCTCAGTTTAAATATGCTCAGGAAAAGCCTTCTACGGGTTTGGTAGTTCACTTGGTTTATAAATGTCTGTAGTGCACAAGGGCCTTCAACAGCAGGCTCCAGTTGAAGAGGCATTTTCAGGGCACTCAGCTGTAGCCTCATGGTCTGATCTCTGCAATTGCTCTTCCTAGTCATTAAAGGCTGCCGACATCCCGAGTACTGCAATTAACTATCTGCAATTTTCTTTTAATTTTCTTCAGGACTCCAACACAACACACAAAAGACAGTGGGGAAAGCAGCACTACAAAAACCACCCTGTCTAATTATAGATTCTGTCTTCATGCATACCGACAAGGGGGCCAAGCCAAGGTGAACAGGTAACCCTGTGCCACTGCCCTCTTTCTGAGCAATTGCCTTTACAGAAGCTTTTTGTTTCAGCATAGTCCTTGAATCGTAACCTTGAATGAGCCTGAGCTGGAAGAAGGATTGCGAAGCACGGGGTTTTTCCAAACCAACTGCTTTAATGCAGTTAAAGGCCAAATGTCAAAATCCTGGAGTAGTCTCTCTGGTGGGAGCTGGGCCTGGGAGAGTCAGGAGGCATCAGCAATCAGTCAGGGCTAAGAACACAGTCGGGGAAATTTGCCTCATGATCTCCTGCTGTGATCAATAGATCACTATGACACTCCATCTTGAAAGGCAGCTACTATACAATTACTCAAAACTCCTGCACCCAGAAGCCCTTAATAGGACAGCGAAGGTTTGTAAAAATGATGTGGTTATGGAGGCACAGGCAATTAAGATCATGATTCCCCTCTAACCTAGAACCATAATCATTTGTTACCTGAGGTGCTACGTAATACGGAGTGAACTGTGGTGTCATCAAGTCACCTTGGTCTACTTTGGCAAATCCAAAGTCACACAATTTAACAGGTGCATCCTAAAACAAGGACAAGAGGTTTCATTACAATCTGATTGTATCAGCTTTTCGAATACACATTTCTCACCCTATACTCATCTCACCTTTGCCACATGTACTCCTCTTTTATTTTTATACCCTTACCATTCCACAAAGCAGCTAAAAGGTCATAAACTGATCTTTGACACAATCATTTTTGTTTTCCTGGGTGCTCTGGGTCAAAAGCAGCCCCCCTCTGAGGTTTGGAAAGCATTAAGCACATTGTAGGGGGGTCACTGCATACGCAGGGTGGTTATGAGCAGGAGAATAAAGGAATATGCAAGTGCTTAGATTCATTAAAGAACCTATAATGCATGTTAGAACATTCTGATGACACCTAGGGAGGAAATGTGGTAGAACGGATCATCTCCTCAGCAAAGCAGGATTGTATGTTGAGGTGGAGAACCTGACTCATATTTAACAGCAGCACGGACAGCCTGTACTCCAAGCCGATCAGAGTAGGGAAAAGCATGAAGCCAAAAAAGGTCATTGATTTTTGTCACCAAAACATCGCATTCATGTCATTTTACAACTATTCTGAACATCAATATTGAGCCATTTCAGAGAATTCAGCAGTAAACAAATACCAAGTCTTCATCTTACCAGAGAGTTATCCTTGAAGAGGAGATTCTCAGGCTTGAGGTCTCTATGTGCAATATTTAGTGAGTGGCAATGCTGCAAAGCCAAAGCTATCTGAAAAAGGGCACAATAAATCAACTACAATTACAGAACTCCTCCTTTAGCCTGGACAGTTACTTTAGCTTTAAAAAGGACATTGCAAACGTAGCTTAGACCCCAAACATTTTCACTTCACTTGGGTACAATTCCAAGTTAAGACAAGCCTGGCCATAATGCGCAATACTGCAGTAAAGTGACAACCAGGAAATGAAATCCACCAAGCTATTCAGTTTGCGTTTCACTTAAAGTAAACGGAAAATAAAAGTTAAGTTGTACTGGGCTTCCCAGCCATCTTAGTTTGACTAACACGGGGCATTATTAGCCCCCCAGAAGTGAAACAGATCACAAGAGTGTCCTTTTATATGCTGGGCTAGGTCTACAAGGTCACTACACTTGCTTGCACACTCTCCGGCAATTACATTCTGTTTAACAGTCAACAGCAAGTTCTTGTTTCAATATTTCAGTGCATATTTTATTGCATTTGTTACTGACTTAAGAGTCAAGATTCAGGCAGTTTTATTCTTCAATTCTTGATGGTACTGCCTGCCATTTACTCATTTAACGGGATTTAACACAGAAATGCATCACTTGACTTTTTCAGAGACAGCTTCTTACACTGCTGTGGTTTAGAAACTTGTAACCCAGTCATGAAAGCTCTACAGACCGTACATTTGAAAATGCAATTCATTTAAAGGAAACCAAAGCATAAATACTTAAACAGCATTACTGAAACAAAAGTAAGGCAAAGTCACATGACCCTTATTGGAAAGTATTCCTACTGGCTTCTGTAGGATCCTACCCAAACAACAGTACCCTGGGTGAAGCGCTGAGTTGAGTCTTAGAAGACTGCAAATTACTGTGACAAGAGAACTTTAGCGTTAACTTAGCTCAGAAACAAATACAAACACATTCCCAGAGAAAATGAGGCAGCTTTGTGACAAGTTTTTAACTATTACTGAGTACAAAGAACCAAGACTCGTCATTCAAGACAATAATGAAGAACCACTAGACGAAAGAATCTGATTTCAACATTGCTTTCAAACTCCATTTGTATAAACATTAAAGTTAAGAGTTACTTGGGACATGGATAGCCCAAGCGCACACACAGTCAGAATTCAAGTCAAAGTCTTGTCTTTTGTTATAGTTTTAAAAGATTTTCCCAACACGTTAATCCTGAAGACTGCCTTGCATTGTCAAAATCAAACAACTCAAAGGACATGAAAACAAACTGTCAAGAATAATTCTGTACTTCTACCTAATTTCTTTGTCAGATGAAACCAAAAAGATAACAGCACAATTAGCATTTTATTAGAAACAAGTCAAAGCATGAGACAGAAAAGTAAGATAAAATGATGTGGCCCTCTTTTTTGCCTCAGTACCATATATTATTTCCCCAGTTTAATGGGAAGCAAGTGACTGGGATACAGATATATTCATAAACAGTCATGTCAATTTACAACAAATGCTGTAATATCTTGTCTCATGTTTTCTTTCCTTTATTCACTGCAGTTATCACTGGTGTGGGAGCAGGACATTTACTGATTAGTATCTCCAGTACAGCCTCTCACCTACAGTTTGTATCTCTCTTGTTTCAAAGCCAATATAACCTCTGCAAGAAGCAAACGACGGCAACCCCGGCCCTCGGCTTCATGCTGTGGTGCCAATTCCCATGCAGAAGAGCTCAGCCATTTTGACAGCAAGATCCTTCTGCCTTGTGGTTCCTTACAGCAACCTGCTGGTCCTCTGCTGTGGCTCCCTAGAAAGACTATCACAACATACAGCCATACCATCTTTCCTGCAACCCTCCCATTAATCCAAGCTTTCTGACCAGGCACCACAAGTCATCAAACAGCTTGGAAGTGAAAGGCAACAAGTTCACCCCAGAACTGAGAGGAATTGACACTGGGAATCCCTTCACTGATCTCATGGAGCTCCTTCTGCTTCATCACCCTGCCTACTCTAGCAGGATATAAGCTAGTCACGCCAGATGCTCTGCTAAGCAACAAAGAGCCTGATGGACACCAAAACCTCTAGTAATAAATACTGTGGAGGCTATAAACCACAACATTCAAGAGTGAGTTGCGTAGAGAAATGGAGAGGGGAAAATAACATCAAAACAAACAGCACAGAAAACATGTACTATAGTGCTACATTCCTCTTGTTATCTTTCATGATAGACACAACCTCCATAAAACCAAATACAAAACCCAGCTTGAAAACCACTGGCCCAGGATACGTGTACATTATTGTCTGCCACCCCGTCCAAGAGGTGAGAGAAACACCAAGTCTGTGCCATGGCCAAGAGTGATTCTCAAACTGGAGCTCAGGAGCCACGCGGGGTCTGGTGAAAGCCTGTGGACTGTTGGAGGTAACACTTTTAGAACAACAGCGAGGGATACAGCAGGAAGATTGTGCAAGAAAAGAGTTCTCTTTGGTGAAGTGTTCTGTAGACCAGGTTAGGAAAACCACTGCTAAGGAAAGCAGAGACAGCAGGGTCCCAACCCAGAAGAACTAGCCCACACCTTCAAATTCTTTGCTTCTATTAAAACTTTGGCATTGTCAGGTTATAACAAAGCAGGCAATGATCATCGGATCAGAACTGAGGATTATTTTAGCTTCCTTTTTTCCCACCCCCCCCACCCCAAGAAATTGTTAAATACTTTAGCCATTATCATTCATGGATTTGCTTATATATGGGTGTTAACTTGCCTGCTTTGTTACTTGGCTTGCTTGCTTCTCAGTAAAGTGCCGGTGCTGGCTGATTCTGTGAAATAGCTCTCCCCCTTCCATCATCTCCATTACAATTAGGAGCCGAGCCCTGTTCAAAAGCATTTCATTTTGTTATATTAAAAATAATCAGAAAATAACAGAATTGCTAAGCTAATAATGCATACTTCATATCTACTGACGCAGGCCAAAAGAGAGACATATGGGACATGCTTCTCCTACAGTTGTTAAGAGTTATTTTGGTTCCATAATTTTGCCTTTAAACATATAAGCTGCTGGATTTTCTGGCTCCCAGCGCAATCTGACTCACTGATTGTCAGCCAGGAATCTACAGTTTGCTCTTCATGTTGGGCTCCCACATCCAGCTGGAACAAACACCGTGGACATGCCTACATGGATGTATTCAGACAAGATACATGCCAGTTCCACCCATGCTTTCCACCAGCAAGCCAGTTTGGACCTGGAAGCCATTTAGACACACCAATGCAAAACTCTGCCCTCAAGGAATAATACAGCAGGTAGAGTCTTGCATTAAACAGGCTAAACAGCTTCCAGGCTGGAGGTGGCTTAGAGCACTGCATACACCTGTCGGCACCCATCCTTGCAGACATGCCGACCTGCCTAGGCGCTAAAGATGTTAACGGCAACTTGGAAGCAGAAGGTTGAGTAATTATCTCAAATGCTTTTGAGTCGGGATACTCTACTGCACCTCATGATTTCAATTTACAGTTTTATTGCCATAATTATGAAGGACAACAAATAGGAATTGTGGAGATCAGGACTGCTAGATACTCAAAAATCTAACTTCTAGTTGTTCTCACCACACAGCAAAGTCAGATACAACAGAATAAGACAGGAGGTCTCAGCTCTTTAATTCTCCCAGCTCTGATTTTTTTCCCCTCAACTAATATCCAATTAGAAGACAACATTTTTACCCCAAGCAACAGCAATATATGAAAAATAATATCTGCTTAATGTTTTGCTGTGTTCACTTGAAGCAGGACAACGTATTAACAGTTTACAGGGCAGAACATAATATTTTTAGAAACAATTCTTTCTTCCTTTTTTTTTTTCTTTTTCTTTTTTTTTTTTTTTTTTAGATGAAGACTTGCCCTCTGAGTTTCCCAGTGGGTCACAGGCATCACCATCACGGAAAAGAATCACGCTTAGGATTCCAGGCAGCAACAAAAGTCGCAGCTCCAATCCTGCTTTAACAGTGCTTTCAAAGCAGAAGGAGGCTCAAAGGTTACAATTCAATTCGAGCTACTACAGCAGTATCAAAGCAGGACAGAAGCTAGAAGCTAATATACTCTCTCAGACAATGCAAGTATCACAGACTGAATCAATGAAAAACCTAAGAAATGAAGATGTATTCAAAACCAGTAGTGAAGGATACAAATTCATTTAAATATGCAAAGGTCTGGGCATTGACAGGGGAAAAAGCAACCATTGCTTAGTCTGAAGTATAAATATCATATCTGGAATGCCCTATAAATATTCATTTTGGTCACATTGTGATTTTTTTTTAAAAAAAAAAAAAAGCAAACTTCACTATACCTTGGCCTAAACATGGAAAGCAAGCTGTGGGAATGAATCACCCTATGTAATCTTACCTTGGGCTGGATTCATGTGGGAACTGCACACTGTTAGCATAAACTTCAATAATTTGAACAATATTTGGATGTGTTGCACACATCATGTGCAGACGTACCTTGAAGAGAAAGGAAGAAATGTTACTGTACACAGTGACATGCACTTGACCAGTTCTGCTCCTCCCTCTGCCCCCAAGACTATGGCACACACAAGCCCATGTGCTGCCAGCTGTGCTCAGCACCAGTCACACCCAATTTATAATTATTCAAAAAATAAGAAATGCCTACAAGTGTTTCTATGAGTGACCAACAGCCACTACATTACTTAGACCGTGTAAGACAAAAAGATCATACATCGCCAACCTATTTGTTAACAGCCTATGGAATCAAACCCAGCAGAGTTCCAGAAAAAGCCCAACCTTAGCTTTCTCAGGGGGTTTAAAAAAAATTTAAAGCTAGAACTACCTTTAAAGTAGCAAGAGAGTATGATTGAAACCGAAAATCCATTAATAAAACCTGAAATTCCATAATCCAGCTTCTTTTATGGGCCAATGGTCTAACACTTGCAACACATGAAACATCATCTCCTGTTCTGACTTTCTGCAACAGGCACCTAAGGAATTCTCCCCAGTTTAAAGCTACCTGGACTTCTAAATCAAGCTGAGGCTTGATGCTCTTTGTAAACAGCTTATTTTCCCCTGAGAATTTTAAATGAGAATTTGCTCAGTAACAACAAATGAAAGTTGCCTAAACCTTGAGGACAATTAACACTTCTTTCACAACAGCCTGAATGACTGCCCATCATTTTCAATGGACTGGCGGTTTGGTACCTTGGCACGCTCTTGCCAGCCACAGTAAGTCACAAACAGTATGAATGAGCTTATTTAGTTACACGGATAAACCCATACCATTTAGAGTGCGACTTGAAGCATTCTTGGCAGTTCTTAGGGTAGTGACATCCAAGAGCGAGATGTATGGAAACAAAATTCATTCTAAACTAGTCATGTTACATGACACGGGATGTAGGGAGAACACCAGCTTTAAAATGCAGTTTTATAAATTACACTTGTACATATAACATATACTAACACCTACAGCAAACTCGAGAGTTAGAAAGCCCGTTTCACCCATCACCTCACGCTATAGGAACTGAGCACAGCAAGGCTAGAGGATCAAACGTGAGGAATCTTGCATAGCAAGATCTGCAGAACACACGGGGCTGGGTTGGTTTGGTTTGTTTTTTTTTAAAACCATTGCAACAATTCACTAAAAGGGCAAGACTTTGCAGTGTGTCAGAAGGCAGACAGTATAAACAGGAACTATACCTCATTTCTAGCTTTTGGACGATCAAGAAGAATTTTCAGTGCAAAGCGTTCTTGAGAGGACTTTTTCATGCAGACTCTGGTATTACAGCAATAAAATTATTCAGTCAGCAAGAATGTTAAAGAGACACTTCAAGCAATTGATCTGTAGTTATGAGTTTGCTCTCCGCATGGGAAATAACAGGAATGCCCGCAATCTGGAATATATAGGGCACCTGCCACCACGTCCCAGCTTGACAGCCTCAGTTTTCAGCCTTCCACAACAATCAAACACGTTATGCAGAAACACCTCACACAAAGTTACGTATTCAGCAATGCAGAAAAAGTACTTCAGAGCAATGGGTAACTGCAGACAAGCAGAAGGCACTCTATACGTTCAGCCTGAAGAGACACTTTTGATGAAAAAACCCAAACCACACAGTGGCAGCCTGAACATCTCCAACGGAGGGTGTAGTCTGCAACAAATAAAGTGTTTCTGAATGGAAATCCTTGTTTTGGCAAGGCCACCAACTGTGCCACACACGTTTTTTCTCTCCTTCCCCCATTTAACATAAACAATTGAACTGCGTCAGAGGGAAGGACCCACATATTAACAGGCAGCTAAAAGAATAAAGCACAAAGGGATATTTTAATAAAGATCAGAGGCAACACAGCAACACAAAATGGATGAGGAGAAACCAGCTGCCTGGACAGGAAGATAAATGGTGGCAGAAGACAATCGCCCTGTCAAGCGCCCAGAAACAGAGAGGCGCAGACATTTGTTTTCCAGCGCTTGTGCACAAATCCCCGCTCCCAAAAGGGAGAGTGCTTGTTGAAAAGGGAATATACGTTTTGCTTTACAGAAAGCATCCAGTTCTTGCAGGGGTTAGAAATTCATGACGGGCGAGTCTGGTTTGAGATGCAGAGCTCATGGCACTATCTGCTTTGGCCTCACATGATGATCTGAGAAAATAGCTGGTAAAAATAGCTAACGGGCACACTGTGCTGATGCCCCAAGCGATGATACTGTAGACGGGAGCAGCGACCTTTGCACTGCGCTGACACTTGTATCAAAAGGACAAAGGTGTCTGAGCAGAATTTTCTGCTGCCACCGTTTCACAACCTGCTCCCACTTTACTTCAGGAATACAGCAGCGAAACGGGGCAAGGCAGAGGGGTGAGGAGAGTTTTTATTTCAAATACACCCCATATAAGACAATAGCTTGTTTGCATATCAGCTACGACCCACATAGAGGCCTACATTTGTTTATAAAGAGAGTATATATCACATTGCTCTGCTGTTAGCACACTTAAAATACATACTCACTTCTCCACAGCTAATGAAATGGGCTGAGATTACACACAAATCCGCAGGTGTATTGTCTTACCTAACAGGACCACTGATCCCAGCTCCCAGCTTCTGAGTCCAGTTAATGTTGTACTCCTCTAAAATGGAGGTTTCCTATTCAAGAAAGCAGGGGGAGGGGGAAGAGAGTAAAAATAATAATAATAATAAAATTACTACATCCATTCCAAAAAACAACAGCTCAGCAGTGCTGATTTGCAAGATACGTGAGCAGAGAAAGAGCCTGCTTTGGAGTTTTGCTTCACCTAGGAAAATTAAACATAAGCACAAATGCTCACATAATAATATATCTCAGTTTCAAATTAATTTGTGTGGCTGAGACTGCTCACCCTGGCATTTTGAAACATGGTTATTGAGAACAGTAAATGGGATCTTGCGCCTTTAATACAGAAAGTGTATCAAGGGCACTCTCCCCCCACCCCGACTCTTAAATCCAGCTTCCTACCTATAAATGATCAATCACAACTGAACACAAAAGCCCGATTTCAGCATTATGTGTTTTTTGAGCACACAGTACATGGAAAATTATTTTGCTGCTTTCTCAGGGTTTTCAAACCTTTAGAATCATTATACTGTAAATTAAACCCTGCATGACAAGTTTTAGCTTGTCTGATAATGAACCAGGCGCATGTTTATAATTCTTTTGTCCAAATCCATATAAACAGGGTTTGGTTTTGTTATGACACAGCTCGGGTGCTATCATGCTTAAACATGTCACAAGGCGGGATGTAGATGCAGCTTCAGCGCACAGCGTTTTGATTAACGCCGCTGCCATGTGCTGTGACACAGATGGTGATCTAACAACAGAGAGGGCTGAGCGGTGGGAATGTCTGCAAACTCAAGTCACCAAGTAATACACACCACGAAACCCTGCCTTTGTTCTTTTATGAAAATTGCTGCCTATGTTCGGGATCATTTTTCCAAAAGCCAGGCTTTCTGATAAATTGCCAGAAAAGGAGCTGGTAACAAAAGCTAGCACGGGAGAAGCTTAAGCAAGCAGGTAAAAATACATCCCAAATACACAAAAAACAAATCGAAGAGTCCGCTGCTTGCAAAGCAACTTTATTCTGATCAGATTTTCCCCTTCTGTTAACTTCAGTTCAAAGCAGGCAGCGTTTCAGGAATCGCTCATGCTACAAACTACAAGAAAACAGAGAACACTCGTGCTTTCAGCTAAGGTGTGGAAAATGGCAGTTCCTAACCTGGGATCGCTGGTCTCCGCTACAACAGTTGTGGATTAATACTATTGCCAGGCTGGAGCCAGACCTCAAGCCACACAGATTGCAAACAAAGCAAGAGAGGAAAGGTGATATTTGAGGCAAGATTTGAAGGGATTGGAGAGTGCAAAAGGCTACTATGAAACAAAAAATTGCCTTTTAATGCAGTCTGGAACAGGCATTACATAAATCATAAATGACTAGCATGAAAGGTGTAAAGGAAGAAAAGTTTACTGGAGTTTTTATGAAGGGGTCTAAAAGAAAGGGGAAGAAAAGCACAGTGGATCGCACATGGTTTGTTGTTTTCAAGCAGAAGCACAAATAAACTTTCTTGTCAATTCAACTAACATAAATTTCACTCATGAGAAGCGTATTAGGGAAAAGCTGATTTAATTTTCCTGATATTCAGATACAGAGAATTGAAGGCATCACAGGTGGAATGAAAACACCATTTCAGAAGAGCAATGAGCAGGGAAAGGGTTTCTCTGAGCTGAGGAGTATCTCCTCAGCACATGCTTTCAAGATCACACCTCGCATTTCAGTTTTGAAGAAAGTCAAACCACCTAACTGGAGAAGCAAATGCCCAACTCCGCTGCAGCAACATCGTGATTAAGTGGTAAAAATTCTTCATTCTTTTTTATAGAGCTTTAAAGCCTGCTGCTCCTGTTCCGAAACCAAAGAAGGGCCTGCCTGCCCCAAAACTTACCCAACCCTTTCAAACTGCACAGGTTAGTCTAAAAAGAGATACTGTCTCCACGTACAAGCCCAGTCTTGACTGAACAGTTTCTGCTGCCTCGCGCCACTTCCGAGATGGCACGGAGACTACTCGCTTCATTCCAGCTGAATATGTGGAACAGAAAAGCTGACTGGGAATTGGAAAGTCTGTGGTCTATGAAACAAATGGAGCGAGAGTAAGATCTGATAGTTCCCAACTCCTGAAGTTCAGCAACTACAGATAAGTCCATTTTTAATAAAATTAATTTCCTCTTTCCTATTCTGCACATATGCCATTGTTGTAAATAAAAAAGCCAACATTTTTTGTTTCTGCATTTTTATTTGGATTCCAACCTTCATTCCAAAGCAGCTTTACAACTTAGAAGTCAAAATGAACCATCTAGTTCAAGAAACACTATTCATCTTTTCCTAATGATATGAAATAAAGTATTTGAGAACTTTGACATCCACTGATGTACAGAATTGCTTACATCTCCTGGTTCAGAAACAGGAGTTCCAAACCCAGCACCAAGACTATATAGCTGCAAATCGGCACGAGTTTGTAACAAACACCGTGAAAAATGTACAAATATAAAAAAGCCACCTAAAAAGATCAAAAGCTGTTTCAACCAGTAAGCCTAAATGCCCTGCCTCTTCATTTAGATTAATGCACAGTGGATGCAGGCAGCCGAGGGTACAGTATCCTGTACTTAGCTTCACATCTGGAGAATAAATCCCCTTACAGTAGCACTGCTGCACAGCGCTGAACTTGTAGACTGGCTGACGGGTCAGCTGGAACTAATCTGCTGCGGCTGGGAACAGAAGGCAGAAGAGTGCTGGAGAGAGCGCTTTCAAAAAAAATCTGCAGTGGTGCAATTTCTTACAGTAAACCTTTTTGTTCCTACTGTTAAAGGAACTTTAAACTTCTGATCACTCCTTACATTGATTTCCAGTGGGCAAAAAGAATAAACTAATTTGAAATGTATTCAATTACAAAAAAGTTTCACACCAACTTTGAGAGTCGAGTTCTCTTCAATGGCACAATTCCCTTTCAGCAAGCTCAGGGTACCTAAAACAACGGTTTGAGCATCCTCCCATGCAGAGTCAGCAGTCTGGGATACTAACAGCCTGGAAAGGCAGGACTCTCTGATTTCTCCTAGCTTGATCTCTAGCAAGCTGCTTTCAGACAGGGTTAGGCATGCATTAGGACTGTTGGGAGGAAAGCTCAGGTCCTTCTCAGTTTCCACTGAATACCAATGAGAAAAGGTTTGAAATAAGGTACTTTAAGAATAATGCACACTCACTATAGTCAATTAAAAGCATACAGACTGCTGCTTGCACAAACGCCACAAATTCAACAAGTGAAATGCTGACACCTCCACCACTCCAACACACAGCCTTTTGGCTAGTTTGCCTTAAACAGCAATCACTATCTTGAAATCACAGACCTTAAACCTGCAGACGCAGGGGAAAACCAATCAAACTTGACACAATAACCAAGTACTTGAGAAGCAGAGAAAGCAGCATAACATATAAAAGCACTAAATGATGTTTTAGATTCAGACAATACCTATAACCCAGAAGATTTGCCCCGAGTCTGTTCTCAGCCAGAACTCCTCTTAACTAAGAGGAGCAGGAGGCAGATACAGGACTGTCCCTACACAACTGCTCTGGCTTTTTTGTTTTGTTTTTAAGCGCCAAGAGCTCTGATGCAGATCTTCAGCCTTCACATGAAATACCACAGAAATACTTTAAAAACCTTCTAGACATCTGCTTCACCTGCACTATACCAAGACTGATAACGAAGCAGGAACAGACAGTATACAATTTCGATACTCGATCCTACAGTTTAATTACAGTCTGGGTTGTATGAACACAGTACTTCAGCTTTCTTCTACTTTAGGCTTTTTTAGCTCAAAAGGTACGATGCACATATTTTAAATCAATCCAGATTTCAACAACACAAGACTGTGTTGCTACTTCTCTTACATTGATTTTTGCCCCCAATGAGCTTTGTAAAGACAAATCCCACCGTGGCAGATCACAGGGCTAAGGAAAGGTGGCAAATGCAAAGATATGGGGTCCTTTTATCTACATCCCTAAGGAATTCATTCATCTTATTTTAGTAATTTTTATTAAGGGATCCAGAATCCGTGACAGCAAATGCTTTGTACAGGGTAAAGAGCCTACAGCAAGTCTTTAAAACACTGTTTTATTGTCACTTTATCTCCAAAGGGTTTCCCCAGCTTCTTCAGGAAATCCACTCAGCCAGGTCACCAAGGGACTGACGGGGAAGCACTGTGCTCAGACACTGATTCCCACTGTAAAAAAAGAAATCCTGAATCTGTTCAGCTCCTCTGCCGCCACTTGAAACACAAACATCCCACACGCCAGATTTGTTTTCATGACAGCATCCCAACAGGAACTCGGAGACGGTTCAGCTGCCGGGGACTGCTGCGAGGCAGAGACCCCAGCTCCCGGCCGCCCCGCTCCTGCTCCCCACATCCCAGCATCGACCCCCCAAGGCCGGATCCCCTGGGAGCCGTTTGCCGGCAGCTCCGGTTCCCCTGCCCGGTGCCTGGCGCTCCACACCGGAGCGCTGCGGGTGGCGGCCCCCAGGGCAGC
>JAVJGI010000001.1:95592800-95606029 GCA_035590275.1 Ibycter americanus
GGCGCGAGCGGCCGCCCGCCGCCCTGAGGAGAGGCGGGAGGCGCCGGTGCCTGTGGCCGCCTGAGGGTGGGCGAGCCTGGAGGCGCTCCCTCAGCCTTGTACCCTCCACTCGTGAAGGGGAGCGTCTCGCCCGCACGGCACACGAGCCCCGCAGCGACCCTAGTGACACCAGGCTAGGGCCGCCCCCCGCCGCAGCCCCACAGGCCCGCTGAGGTGCGGATCACCCTCATCCCCCTGCCCCGACGCCTTGTTGCTCTGGTACGGTCAGCTCTTCTGTCGCCTAAACTCCCGAATAACTGAACTCTGGATTTAGTTAAACAATGTGGGTGAAGTTTAGGTCAGGCTGACCCACCATCTCAAGTCGTTAAGTGACTCACCCTCCCCAATACCCACCATCTCAAGTCCTCAAAACTAACAAAAGGACTCCTAATCAAGGGAGTCAACCTTGGGGAAAGGAAGAGTAAGAACACCGTTATGTAAATTGTGCAGAGAGAAGCCTCCAAGTGACAAAAGTTCTGGCTGCAAGAGGAGACAAGCTGCTAAGGTGTTGCAACCCACAGAAAATTAGTTGAAGGCAGGACAAAGATAATTGTGCTAACGGCAGGTCGTTACCCCCTGAAGCAGATTGCACCCCCACCCCGAGAGAGGGCAAACCCCTGCCAGGGAGCAGGCAGGGCTGGTAAAAACCTTCAGTAGTGCTGTCCGAGGGTGCACACTAAAAGCAAAAAACTTGTAACCAGTCCTGTACAAGAACAACAATGAGAATGTAATGTACTACGAACGTGCAAGTACCCTATATAATGTGTACCCTCAAGTAGCTCTGTGTGCACGTGAGGAGGGAAGATCCCCCACACACCCAGCACTGCAATAAACCACTGTCGGCTTTCTAAACTATTACTCGGTTTGGAGAGTTTTCCTGGTTATGATTTTCAGTAACACTTCTGCCTGCTTTGCTGGGGACAGTTATCAGATGTAGGGCTTCTTTTAACAATAAGGCAATACAGAGAGAGCAGGCAGTGGAGAAACTGAGCGAACAACTTAAAAATTGCTTGAGGCAGGGGGTAACTGATGTGTGGAAGAAAATACAAACTGTACATGCACTCAAGCTCCTGCATAGCTCACAGACACAGACTGCTCCAACAAAGACAGGGTTAACTTCACTAAAAGACAATGTTTATTGTGAGTAGATACAGTGAGAGCAGATGGGAGCAGCTGAGAGCAAACTTTTACCTCACAGATTCACGCTGAGAGGTTGCTTCTGCTCCGCTACACAGCCGAGTGTGCTTATGGAAGAGGAATGTATGTGTTAGGTGTATAGGACAAGGAGTATAGAGCTAGCTCTGTAAGCCAACAAAGAATTATAAAACCTACTTCAGACAGGCATTTAAATGATTTACTGAAAAAGAAGCACTTCTGTCAAATACAGATACAAGAGCACACTTGTGTACTCATGGCATTAGTACTCAACTGACAGTATTTGCTATTTCAAAAAGATAAATCCAAGTTGCATTTTTTAACAAAAGCTCCTTCAAGTACCTTCTATAGAAACATTTTTTAATGCAAAGCTATGTATTTTCCACCTAAGTTTCGCATGTGTTAAGAACAGGCTTCCTTGCTTTGTATCTCACGAAGCTGCACAGGTGTCTCCAAATGCATGGAGAGGCTGCTGTCCATTAGGAGTTTTTCTGTGGAACTTTGATTGTCACCTAGCAGGGGGGGGGAAAAAAAGTCACAAGTTATTCTTTTCCTGGAGACAGTGTTCAGTTATATTCACTTGAAGGCTGGGAGGCAGCAGCATCCTGCAGAAGAGAACCAGAACTAGAGGACAGTATATCCCAGTTAGCAGCGTCAGTGAGTGGGACCACCTTGGTCATCTGGAAGGCTCAAAGAGAGGGGGAAGCTAAAAGGTTGGGTCATAGCATCTCTCCAGAGATGCCACTGCTCTTTGAGAGGCGGGAGCAGGCACCCTTATCTGGAGCTCCTGTACCAAATCAGCCCCCTGCTAGTCAAAAGCCAGGGGGGCCCTCAGCTGTTACACACTTCACTGCATTGTAACCCTGAGGCTGTGGGCTAACCTCTGCCCAACAGCTCCATCACCCTTTAGACATCGCAGCTGCAAGCAGACAGCATGACAGCCCTTCTGCCTACTCTTCCAGGAAATTAGTCAGCCTGCCTTGATGGGATTGCCTAATACCAGGAGCCTTGGTCTCACAGGTGGATTCAAGGGCACATGACTCGAGAGCGCCATTAAGTACTGGTGATCACTGCTCAGATTCCCCCCTCTTAAATTGATGAGTGCCCAGTGTTCATCTGCCAGTTCATACCTGCAGCACCTTCCACCCATCAAGCACACACCCCCAGCACATGCTTTTCCTTTCCTCCGTGAAATAAACTCACGGAGAAGTCCATACACTTGCATTCTTTACAGTGAGAAACAGTGCCAAGTGATGCAGGCAACTGGTAATCTATCGAGTCACATACCCTTGTTTTCCTCAGCAGTATAAAGCAAGGGTAGCTTTCTGTTTTAAATACAGTTACATGGAGTTGTGTTTGCAGTTACTTCAGAAATGCAGCTCCAATTTTGTTTCAGGCATTAGAAGGAAGAATTGCAACTCCTAGGCCAGCCTATACCAACAGGCACAAATACAATTTGGAGCTACAGCAGAGGGTTGGGAAGGCCTTGGATACAGGGATACTCACATTTTTCACCTCTACATATGCCTCCAGACCATATTCTCCCAGTTCTCGCCCATTCCCAGAAGCTTTGTAGCCGCCAAATGGGGCTTGGGCACCAAACACATTATAGCAGTTTATCCTGAAATAGAACCGAAGAATTAAGCACCTGTGGTTTCAGAACTGCTTAGTGCAAGAGCCTTTTTGCAACAAAGGGACATCTCAGCTCTCTACAACAGAGGGACAGCTGAGTTTCTAGGCAGGATTTCCTTATCTGTCAGTTCTCTCAGCCAACAGAACTAACAAACAGTGAAACCTTAACTTCATCAACCAGGAAACAGAACATCATGAAATCGATTCATGTCTCTCACTACCACCAGACCAAGTGTCCGGGTTGTCACCCACACTTCCTTCAGAGGACAAGTATCAAAAGCACCTACTTGTTCACTAGGTACCATTAAAAAAAAAAAAAAAAGGTAGTGAGATACTGGTTCTCCAAAACCTCATGCTAGAACAGTAAACTGGTGCTGAAGTACTGACTTTGGTATAGTCTTCAGCATGGCCGCAGAACACGGAGGAACGTCACGGCAGCAGCCAGGACTGCACAGACGTGCCCAGTGATCTAATCACTGCTGGCACTCAGAGCCCTGCAGCAGCTGCTGTCATTGCTGACTGCAGTACTGGATTTCTCTTCGCCCATCCCATTCGCTAATTCACAGTGGGAGCATGGAAGCTTAAAATACCCAGATTTTACAGTTAGCATTACAACCGACAGTCTGATGTTACATTCAGTGAGGGACACATAAAACTGGATCCAAAGTAGAGACAGGCTATCAAAGAGCAAGCTTAGTGACTAATGGCAGCACACAAGGAAGCTTCCAGCAGTTTAGGGAGAAGGAAGTGTCAAGGCTTACCAAACTGTTCCAGCTCGCAGGCCCTGTGACACATAGTTTGCTTTGTCAAGATCCTTTGTAAAGACTGCTGCTGCTAGGCCATACTTGGAGTCATTTGCTCTCTCAATGACTTCCTCAATTGTTTTGAATTTCAGAATCTGCATGACCGGCCCAAATATCTGCAAATCCAAACAGAGCATGTGAAAATCTGTGTAAATTGATCACGGGGGGAGGCTGTGTTGATGCTGTTCTGTACACACACTAGAAGTCACACGGGACATCACATTCAAAGTATCGCTTCCCATATTATGAAGAGCCCCAAATGTAATCTGAAGGGAAGTTTAATGTAACTTTCTAAGAAGTGTCGAGTTTCGCAGTTCGTGAATACCCAGTGCTTGCAGACCCGTGGGTTTTTTTGCATCAGAAGGGACAAAACGATGAAGTGAGAAGCTGACAGACAGAAAGGTGCTGCAGGTCTCACCTCCTCTCTGGCAATCGTCATGCCGTCCTGCACATCGCCAAAGACAGTTGGCTGGATGAAATAGCCTCTGTCTGCAGCGGGGTTGCCACCACACAGCAGTTTGGCTCCTTCACGCTTCCCGGCACTAATGTAACCGAGGATCTTCTTAAACTGCTCTTCATCTACCTAGAAGCCATGAGGACAGACAGATCAGCTTCACCTTTACTGGGAGTAAAAAAAGATCCAACTACAACCTGCTGTGCACACGACTGTGCTCTAGCAACTCCTCATTTAAACAGACTGCCAAGCCAGCTTCAAAGGGAGATGATAATTTTTAAATGCCAGTGTCAAGTGGAGGTTTTGGAACCATCAGAACAGTTAATTAACTTCTCCCTCCATGCACAAGCAAGGAGATAATGGGCATGGTTCAAAGGAGGTGAATCAAGAGACAGAAGGATACCCTTTGTTCTAATTTACTCAATATCTGGATTATTTAATGAGGTAACAGTTCAGGACGTTTCCTGGTCTTACCTGAGGCCCCTGTTCAGTTTTAAAGTCAAACGGGTTTCCAACCACCCTGGCCTTGGCCTTCTCAACACTCCTCTCCACAAACTCATGATATCTATCTTCCTGGACATATGTTCGGGATCCAGCACAGCAGCACTGCCCTTGGTTGAAGAAGAGGGCAAAATGGGCTTGATCCACAGCCCAGTCCACTAAGATTGGGGAGAGGAGAGAAAACAAATGAGCAAACAAAACCAACCAGAGTCAGTAAGTGACTTCTTTTGAACAACTGTCACGCAGACTGCTGGAGTATCAGTGGTACGAATTCCTTTCAGTTGACAAGCGTTTTCTGTGCTTTGGTAGGGTGGGAGTTACATACGGACTTAATTAGTTTCAGGGTCTATGAAACCAGCCCGTGCTAGGGAAAAAAAATCTAATCTGAGGCAGATCATAGTTCTCATTTGAAATTATCAGGTATTAAGGACAAGTTATTTTAGACCTAGAAGAATTTCCTTCCTGCCTGCCATATAAAAGCACGTGTTGGCTCATCAAGACCAAAAATGAAAACCATATGCAAGAGATGAGAGAACAAGAACTTCCTAAGAATAGAATAGTGGTACACACAAAGAGAAAGAAATGAAAACAAAAATGAAACTAAAACTGAAAGAAGATACTGAAACAATTCTCATTTGTTAAGAATTGAAGTTCACAGCACTAGGAAAGAAGTGGGATGATGCTGATACACAAACACAGCAGCTACAGCAGGAGGCATGGAGCCTTCACTGGGTGAGAACAGCCGGTTGGTGTCAGAGCTGGAGACTCACACAGTGCAGGAGAGGTTTCCTTTCCCCTCCAGCTCTGCTTGCAGAAAGCCAACATAAAAGGTCGGATCAAGTATTACACTAGCAGGTGCTTACTGTCTGCATCAGACATGATTATATTTGGACTCTTTCCCCCAAGCTCCAGTGTCACCTTCTTTAAGTTACTCTCTGCTGCAGCCTTCTGGATCAAATGCCCAACCTGCATCATGAGAAGAACAGGTATTAGGAATTAACTCCTACATACAGCAACACCTGGCAGGGTGGCTGCGTTTAGATCACAGTCAGCAGTTTAATAATAATCCCTTCGCTGTCAGGGCTTTAAGGGAGCAACTGAAGCCTGCCCAGAGTTTCACCTCTAGCAAGAAGCAGTTCAAGGGCAACAATGGGAAGCATTCTAAAGAAGGCACCTGTCCTAGTTTCAGCTGGGATAGAGTTAATTTTCTTCATGGTAGCTGGTACAGTGACGTGTTTTGGATTTGGCGTGAGAACAGTGTTGATAGAACACTGATGGTTTTAGTTGTGTTTATATCAAGTCAAGGCCTTTTCAGTTTCTCAGGCCCTGCCACTGGGAGAGCTGGAGGGGCACTGGAAATTGGGAGGGGACACAGCCAGGACAGCTGACCCCAACTAGCCAAAGGGATATTCCACACCATATGACATCATGCTGAGTATATAAGCTGGGGCAAGAAGGAGGAAGGGGGGATGTTCAAGAGTGATGGCGTTTGTCCTCCCAAGTAACCAACCATTACACGCCCTGCTTTCCTGGAGATGGCTGAACATCTGCCTGCCTGCCCACGGAAAGTAGTGAACGAATTCTTTGTTTTGCTTTGCTTGCATGCATGGCTTTTGCTTTATCTATTAGTCTTTAGAAAACCCGTGACTTTTCTAACTTTCACTCTTCTGGTCCTCTCCTCCATCCCACTATGGAGGGAGTGAGTGAGCAGCTGTGTGGTGTTTAGTCGCTGGCCAGAGTTAAACCACAGCAGTGCTTTTTGGCACCCAACATGGGGCACGAAGGGTTTGAAAGAATGACAGATTTGATTGGAATGTGCTACTTCAAATTTATACCTGTACTGCTGTTTAGCTATTAATTGGCAGGTTTCTGTGCTTGCCATGGGGTTTGCTTGCCTTACTATATATTAGAGTCTAGTGCTCGTTAGTGTCTGCTTTTTGCTTTTGCTGCTTGCTGTACTGCTTATCATCTCACTGTGCTGTGCCCAGGAACATTTTGATAACAGCAATGGCGATGCGCCTGGGCTGGCAGGTGGCCAGGGCATTGCTGCTGTTTCTGTGCTGCTGTACTGGACAGACTGGAACACCAGTGTGAACTCCGGTCAAAGGGACTGCGACCTGTGGATAAGTCCACATAGGAGCAGGACACCCCAAAGCACCTGTGGCCATAAATAAGTCCATGCCAGAGCAGGCACATCTCGAAGTGTCTGTGGCCATGGTTGTATCCGTGCCGCAGCAGGTATACCTCTGAAGGAATTGTGGCCCAAGGACAAGTCCACGCTGGAGAATGTACACCTCGAAGCATCTGTGGCTGTGGGTAAGGCTATGCCGCACCAGGTGTACCTCCAGGGAGACTGTGGCTCATAGCTGAGGCTCCACTTGGAGCACGTATCACTCTAAAGGACTACAGTCTGTGGATAAGTTCAAGCTGGAGGAGGAGCAAGGGGAGGAGTGCACTGCAATGTTAAACTCTACAGGCTGGTCCAAAGGGACCAGGAGTGCAGACTATAATGGATATACCTTTAAATTGTTGTAACCCATGATTTGAGTTACATGTTATAGGAGTTACTATAGCAGGAACCATCTGAACCATTGGAGGACAAGCCTTACAAGAAGCAGTACAAGTGCAGCAGCAACATGACCTGAGCTGGCTTTGGTGCCCTGTAACCTCAAATAACACACAACCTCTCCTCTCCTGAGTGACCATCTGTCCTGGTTTCGGCTGGGATAGGGTTAATTTTCTTCTTGGTGGCTAGTCCAGTGCTGTATTTTGGATTTGGTGTGGGAACAGTGGGGTCAGGGACTTTTTGGTTTCTCAGGCTTGCCAGCGAGCGGGTTGGAGTGGCCACCGCTGACTGTTGCTCGGGGACGGGCTGGGCATCAGTCAGCGGGTGGCGAGCAGCTGTATTGTGCATCACTAGTTTTCTTTTCTCCCTTCCCTTTGGATTTCATTCCTCTCGCCTTCTCCCTCTTTTTCATTATAACAGTTATTGTTATTATTGTTCTTTTTTTATTTTATCTCAATTGTTAAACTGTAACCTCAAGCCTCAAGTTTTACATTCCTTTCCAATTCTCCTCCCTATCCCCCTGGGTGAAGAGAGAGTGAGCGAGTGGCTGCGTGGCACTTAATTGCTGGCTGGGGTTAAACCACGACACCACAGTAACAGATGGAGCCAAAAGTCATGGATTAAATTAACTGAATGGACATTTTGTGGACATTTGGTAGACGTTTTTACAGGGGTGGCCCACAGACTAGGGGAATGGTATCTGTGTATTATATCAAAGGATGAGAAGAGTGGTGGTGGTTAATGTGGTTGTATTGGAAAGCGTGGCACAACGTAAATGGTATGGAGTAAGGGGTGCATACTGTCCTGGTTTCAGCTGGGATAGAGTTAATTTTCTTCTTGGTAGCTGGTACAGTGGCGTGTTTTGGATTTGGCATGAGAACAGTGTTGATAGAACACTGATGGTTTTGGTTGTTGCTTGGTGGTGTTTATATTAAGTCAAGGCCTTTTCAGTTTCTCAGGCTCTGCCAGCAAGAGGGCTGAGGGGGCACAGGAAATTGTGAGGGAACACAGCCAGGACAGCTGACCCCAACTAGCCAAAGGGATATTCCATACCATATGAAATCGTGCTGAGTATATAAGCTGGGGGAAGAAGAAGGAAGGGGGGGAAGGTTCAGAGTGATGGCATTTGTCTTTCTGAGTAACCATTATGCATGACAGAGCCCTGCCTGCCCATGGAAAGTAGGGAATGAATTCCTTGTTTTGCTTTGCTTGCGTGTGTGGCTTTTGCATTACATATATCTCAACGCATGAGTTTTCTAACTTTTACTCTTCCAATCCTCTCCTCCGCCCCACTGTGGGGGGAGTGAGTGAGCAGCTGTATGATGCTTAGTCACTGGCCAGGGTTAAACCACGAAAGCACCTAAAAAAAAAGTCTTACATAAAGTAAAAATAAATGTCACACCCTGAAGTCAGCTGTATTTTTTAAAAAGAAGTGTAGAAGGCAAGGCTCCTCCAGTATTTTACACAGAAAAGGTATTATAGCAATGAAATATTCTCTATATCCCCAAGGGCTTAAAGGTTAAGGTAGTCCCTTACCTCCGTGGAGCCGGTGAAGGCCACTTTATCTACGTCCATGTGCGAAGAGATGGCAGCCCCTGCAGTGGGCCCATAGCCAGGGATGATGTTCACCACGCCTGGTGGGAATCCAGCCTGCCGGTTCACAGGAGGAGAGAGCAACATTATTCCTTTTGCAAATCAAGGATTTCACCTACCCTCGTCTGTTAGTAACGCTTCAGTAAGCCTCTTCACTTTAATTTCCCAGGTCTTTAGTTTTAATGTTCAGTTTGCAATGACTGGGACAACTCCTCTCTCTCCCCACCCCACATCCTAAGCATGATTTGGAGCTCTACCTGTTAGCTTTCTGATCACCCTGAAGTTTGTTATCTAACGAAACCTCAAAGAGTCCTTCTCTAATCAAGATTTATGTCCTCTGCATATGCATTTCTAAGGACAAGGGGGTTTTTTTTGCTAAATCAAATGCTAAGATACCCAAGACAATCCAGCCTTTCTTCAGATCAGACAGCCCTTTTCTGTTCCCATCACATGCCCTCCACAGCTCACCAGCTTGGCTGTATCACACTGCACTCCAGCAGCGACAGTGAGGCTGCACATGGAAACCCAGCCTTCTTGCTCACCTCTTTGATCAAATGAGCTACGTAGAGAGCACTCAGTGGGGTTTGCTCTGCCACTTTCATCACAATCACATTCCCAGTAGCCAGGGCAGGCCCAAGTTTCCATGCTTGCATCAACAGCGGGAAGTTCCACTGAAAAACAAGGAATTACTTGCTTCTCTGAACTTGAAAGTTGCTGATTAATTAGTACGTAACCAGTGAGCTTCATTCAAATCAGCTGCAGCACCTCTGGAAGCAGACTTTGATCTTTCCCTAGCTGTTCTTCAATGTTTGGCTCCTTCTCATGCACTGCATTCTGCTCATCCAGGAAAACTGTACTCTGAAGTTTGAGGTCTCTCAGCACCACTGCAAAAATCCAGCTGTTTTTGGAATTAATCTTTACTGTCAGTTTAGCCATTAAATGCTCTTTTGAAGCATTTCGAAAGCAAGCCTGTTTGTAATGACAGGGCACTGCACGCAGACTGGTGAGGCGTTTACATTCAGTTCTTGCTCAATGCAAATACAAAACACATGCAAATACAGTACGCAACAACCAGAATCTGGCTACTCCTATAAAAAGGAGCTTTGCTGTAGACAAACCACCTTGCTACGCTTGCTACCAGTTACCAAAACAAGAACACTTACATAAAGCTAAATTTTGCATGCTAGCTATTTCCTCATCACACAGAATTTGATTGTAATGCTAGGCTGTAGTTTAAACCTAATTGTGGTTCTGAGCCAGAGAACTCCCAGTAAGGGGGTTAAATTATTATAATTTTTTTTAATCAGCAGATACAAAGTAAATCTTACTCGGAGCCCATGAAATCAACAGGTTGTTCTATGCTGCCAGAGCAAAGTAACAGCCCTCCCAGCTGATGCAAGCATAACTTTCTTTACCACTGGAAGGAAACAGCGGTTAGCAACAGACAGTAACTTCCATTTTAAGACATTCTTTGTCTTAATTGTAACTTCATTGTACACTCTTCATTGTAACACTGAATTCTTGATGTACTGCAGAACTACTGATAAATCTTACTCACCGGAATTATCTGACCACAGACTCCCACTGGCTCATGTCTTGTATAAGAGAAGAAGTCTCCGTCTATCGGGATGGTTTTGCCATGGAATTTATCTGACCAGCCTGCAAAGTATCTAGCAACAGTAAGGTTTTGGTTACTGAATTTAAAATAACAAGTCTCCTGCTGACAGAAAATAAGAGACTTCCTCCAGCTATTTGCTTTCCTCCCTTCTTCACTCACTTCATAAAACACATACCAACACAAATATTTCCCAAACAGGTCATTCTAAGAATGGACAGTAAATACAAACATGTCTCTCTCCTGCCTTTGCCAGCACTTTGAATAACATAAATTCTGTCATTCTTGTGCTGTAACACAGACTACCTCCATTAGCACAAGTCCCGTATATAGCAACAGAGAAACATTTATATAACAAAAATCCTTTGGAAAGTCACAGGAATTACAGCCTTATGCCTAGCAAAAAATAACAATAGAGGAAAACAGGGTGTCTGATACCCTGCTATGGGCCAAATTAAACCAACAGGTCAGATCCAGCCCTGTCTCCCACAGCAACTGAATCAAGAGGCATCTGGTCTCTGCTTGTGCAGAGGTTCAGCTACCACGGGCCAGCTCAGCACAAGCATGGAGCATGAATGGTTACTGCACCGTCGCTATAGCCTCCACGCCTACCTCAGACACTTGATGACCATGTCCAAATCCACCAGGTAGGCGACTGAGTACGGTTTGCCATTATCCAGAGTTTCCAGCGCCTACAAAAGACAATGAGACTGCCTGAAGAGCCAGGTGGGGAAAATCCCACATATAGATTTAGATTAGATTCTTGGTTTGCAGGTTGGATCTGTTCTGCCTGGTGGCCTTTTTGCTTTCAGCTGCCCAGAACTACTTTTCCATCCTTTGTGGCGCTCTCACAGTTTTAGCTGTGGGTAAAGCCCCCATTGCACCCGATGGGCACAAACCACCTGTCTGTGCCTCTCTCTCCCCGCGCTTAGGGATCGCAGCAGAGAGCTCAGCCACCGAGCGCAATACGCACCGCCAGGTAAGCCCGGTCCCTCTCGATCAGGTCAGCAAGACGATTCAGCAGCTTCCCCCGATGAGAAGCATCCATCCTCCTCCAAGGCGAGCCCAGTTGGAAAGCTGCTTTGGCTGCCTTAACAGCCTTGTCCACATCTGCCTGCAGAGGAGCCCAGGCAAGACAGTGAGAAAGGAGTAACCAGCCCTGACTCGCTCTCTCAAAATACAGCTGAAGCCCTGCTTCATCTCCAGGAGAAAACAGCCTCCAGTCAGATAACAAGTGCCTGCCTTTTTGGAGGCAAGAAGGTGCAACCTTGACAGCTGCCTCCCTGCGAGATGCCCATCGGTCCCGGAGCAGGGGAGCGCACGGGCTGCAGCCCCTGGGCCACTTGCCCCATGAGCAGCAACCTGAGCAGCACTGCACAGCAGAAGCAGCAGTGAAACAGTCGGGCACAACAGCTGGGCAGTCACCACCGCAGCCTGCACTTACACTCTCTGTTATTTCAGCTATGCGGAGTGCAAATATTGCCAACTCATTTCCACGAAGTCACATGCTGGTTTAATATTTTCATCCTAAAAACAAGGCACGGAAAAAGCTCTAGAACTGTGGTTCTGACACTGATTCAGGATTTTATTTCACCAGCACAGCCTAAAGGAGTTTCTACCTTGATAAGTGATCTCTAATCCATCATTTTCCCTGTCAGGGCATTAACTGGTTTCTAGTAGGTTCTCTGTTCTGGCTTGCTGGGGAGGGCTCTACCAGAACAAGCCAGCCTACCATGAACAAGCAAACACTCATCCCTCCCTTGGGGAACAGAAAGAAGTTTCCAGACTGTAGAAAGAACTCAAAATTGCTCTGCCACAGACTCCTAGGAGAGCCTTGCACTAGAAGGCACGAGATGATTATGTGACAAAAACTCCCCACCATCACCTTTCCTCTCCTCTGCTACCGTGACTGGGTCACGCTGCCAGCACAGCACCCACGAGACCACAAAGCTGTCCGCCTTCATCGCTGCCTGCCCCAGCAAACTCCACCCCAGCTGCTCCCCAACGTCCCAGTTTAGGCTCCCCAGCACACAACTATTCCTCTCTGCCCTTTCCAGTCCCAGCCTGCCACTGCTAAGAGGTAAAGCCAGAGGGTTTTTGTTAAATGCAGCAGTCAAGCAAGAACACAAGCAGCTCTCGACATGGTATTTGTGTACGTCAGACGCTTACTACTGCCAACGCGGCACTTGGCTGAGCAGCCTCGGTGAGAAATGAGTGTGTCTTCCTCTTGCAACCCCTACGTACCCGGTCATGGGGAAAACCAACCCACCTCACCAAGAGAACTTTTACCTTATCACCCTCAGCAACCTGGCAGATAACTTCTCCTGTTGCTGGATTGATAGAAGGGAAGGTTTTCTTACTGACTGCATCGTGCCATTCATTATTTATGAAAATCTGCAATGAAAAGAGCAGAGCAGGGTTAAACCTTAGAGCCCGATCTAGCTGCAATCGGCAAGAGCTTTAGTTGTTTACCAGCGCCTTAGCAGGCTGGAATTACAAGGGACTCGGCTTATGCGAGCTCCAAAACTGCACCCATATAAATGGGGGTATTTTAGCCTAAAAGTATACAACAAAAATCACAGCCTCAAGGTAATAAAAAAAAAATTCACAGCTCAGCAAACAGCACGTGAGCGGGAAGCGGTTCCCATCTCACTCGGTTCCTGGAAGCCCGGCTGGAGCGGGGCGGGGGGGTCAGGGAACCCAGCAGTTGGAAAAACACTTCGGGAACAGCCAAAACAGCCCATTCGGCGGCAGGGCTGTGCCAGCACTTCCCTGATTAACCGATCTGAGGCTCCCCACGTTCCCTTCTGACACCGCAGGCCGCCGGCGGCGTTCCACCTGCTCCTTTTTGTGCCAGCGAGGGGCACCTTG
>JAVJGI010000001.1:95606378-95624447 GCA_035590275.1 Ibycter americanus
GACACGGCTGGGCTCGGCTGGGCTTGATCGGGCTCGGCTGGGCTTGATCCGGCACGGCTGGGTGCCGCTCGGCTCGGCACGGCTGGGCTCGGCTGGGCTTGATCCGGCACGGCTGGGTGCCGCTCGGCTCGGCACAGCTGGGCTCGGCTGGGCTTGATCCGGCTCGGCTGGGCTTGGGCTCGGCTGGGCTTGGTCTGGCACAACTGGGTTCCACTCGGTCTGGCACGGCTGGGTGCCGCTCAGCTTGGGCCAGCACGGCTGGGCTCAGGCCAGCACAGCTGGGCTTGACTCGGCTTGGTCCAGCATGGCTGGGCTTGGCTTGGTCCGGCACGGCTGGGCTTGGCTTGGTCCGGCACGGCTGGGTTCTGCTTGGCTCAGTCCGGCACGACTGGATTCTGCTCGGCTCGGTCCAGCACGGCTGGACTCAGCTCGGCTTGGTCCGGCACAGCTGGGCTCAGCTCGGCTCGATCCGGCATGGCTAGTCTCATCTTGGCTCAGTCCAGCACAGCTGGGCTTGGCTTGGCTCGGTCCAGCACAGCTAGGCTCAGGTTGGCTCAGTCCAGGACAGCTGGGCTCTGCTCAGTCTGGCACGGCTGGGCTCAGCTCGGTCCAGCACAGCTAGGCTTGGCTCATTCTGGCACGGCTAGGCTCAGCTCAGCTCAGCTCGATCCGGCATGGCTAGGCTCAGCTTGGCTCAGTCCAGCACAGCTAGGCTCGGTTCGGTCTGGCACAGCTAGGCTCAGCTTGGCTCGGTCTGGCACGCTAGGCTCAGCTCGGTCCAGCACATCCAGGCTCAGCTCGGCTTGGTCTGGCACGGCTAGGCTTGGCTCGGTTCAGCATGGCATGGCTAGGCTTGGCTCGGTCCAGCATGGCTAGGCTCGGCTCAGTCCGGCACATCTAGGCTCAGCTCGGCTCGGTCTGGCACAGCTGGGCTCACTTCTGTCTGCATCAGCACAGCCCAAGCCCAACAGCCTTGGCGTGGCTCGGTTCGGGCAGCAGTTTGGCTCAGCTCGGTTCAGCTCGGTTCCCGTTCACATCGGTGTGGCATGGCTCAGCTGGGCACAGCTCAGTTCAGCCCCATTCGGGTCAGTTCAGCCCAGCTCAGTTCACATCGGCACGGCTTGGTTTGGTGCACCGGGGATGTCTCACCAGTATCCAGCGCCAGCAGTGACTGTCCCGGTCCCTGTCCCTGCCTGGGCCCAGGGAACTTCACACAGGCAACAAGGAGAAAGGCAGGGGGGAATCAGAAACATCTCTGTGGCGCTGGTTAGTTTTGTGGGGGGTGGTTGGGGACCCCCAGTTACCTGGACATGCCGCTGTTAGCACACACATGGGAATCTAAAAAAGAAACTACGATGTAGAGGGGAAGCGGAACAAAGCCAGCAAAGTACTCTCACAATGGGAACATTACTCAGCGCATGCAAACGGGAGGCTTTGTAAAATTGCTCCCAACAATAGCTAAAGGCTTTTTCTGCTTCTTCGCTTAAGATGCCTTCATCATCTTCACACACAACTTCAGTGTGCCTAAGTGCCGATTCACACACAGGAACAGAGATGTTCTCGGGTTATCCTCGCCATTGCTAAGGAAGCCACAGAGCAAAAATACAGACTTTTTAACCTCCAAAATAAATCTGTGGTAATTGCCTTGTATCTGACGGCGCCTCTTTGGCTCCTTTAGTGAGGAGTCTTTGAAGGGTAACTGTGGGTGGGTGGCTCTGGTTTATTAAAGGGGCCAGAAAAACTGTAGAATATGTTAAATAAAATAGTTTAACCCACCATCCTAGAAGATCCAGGTGGCTGAAAATCTCGGTGGTAGCACGGTGGTAGCTCTCCAGGCATTTCACTCAGGAGGGGAATATCAGCCCCGTTTTCCCAGGAGGAGCCACCAAGCCTGGAGAGGCAAAACGACTGCCCAAGGTTACCCAGCAGGACTCAGATTAGGCTGCGTGTCTCCTAGATCAGCTGAAAAGAAATTCTTTTGTGCTGCATCTCAGCCTCTCTCATCCTGGGCCACCCATATCCCTGAAAGACGACTGCTTCCCCTTTGTTGCCAGTGGGTCCTGGGCTGCCCTTTAGGAGGTAACACTTGTTCCAACACGTTCTCCCTCCTATGACAGACCTGCATGCTTTAAACCAGTTTTGGGAGATGCCAGAAAGACCTGTTTTCCCTGTAGCGATGTGCCTGTGTGCAGTCTCTCCCAGAGCGACCTGGTCAGACTGTGTATCCCCAGGGCACATCTCGGAGCCCAGCTCCAGCCAAGCCCCTGTGCGCTGTCCTGTGTGTGTCTTCTGCTGGTACCTGGATGGACAACCCATGACGTTGAGCATTAGCCTTGTGTTAACGCTTTTGCTCCTCTTGAGCAGGACCATTCCCTTCCCTGGGGCTTAGCAGACAAACCCAGCAGCACTAAAACAATGTGCAATGGGGAAAACATCTTTACAGTAGAGCCAGAGCCAGCTCTTGGCTGGGCAATTGAGCCCGCCTGCAATAGATGCTGGTGTGAGGTGCAAGGGTCAAGATGACTGCCGAGAAATCATTCCAGCTGGCAAATACAGGCTCAGACCCAGGCTCCCTCCCCCTCCACAGCGGAATTTCACCCTGGAGCCTGTGAGAAATGCAAGGTCGGGTTACCAGGCTTCCTTACAGCCAGCACAGCCACCCCTGGGCTCCTTCACAGCCTCCCCGCTGCCCCTGAGAGCAGGGACGTGGTGGCGACCCTGGGCCGATGGACGTGACCTTGTGAAAGTGGGCTATGTGCCCATCACTTTAATATTGAATTAATACTAGACTATACGTAAAAAGCCCAGGAATTACCATGATTGTTCCCACAGTTCTCCCCTTGCTCCTGGCATCTGTGAAGCACTGAAAGCCCCCACTGATCCAGTCTGCCTCTGCTGTGGTCCCCAAAGAAACCCAGAGAGATCCACTCCAGTCACAGTCCTCCCAGCTCCAGGGGCCAGGCACTGCCTCAGCTCCAGTCTCTCCCAAATCCAGAGTCCTTGAGGACCTGATTCAGTTCCCACAACCACCAAGGTCTCTTCTAGTGTCTGCAGGTTGCTGGAGGAGGCGTGCTGAAGGAGGAGAGACACCCCACTCCATTCTCTTTATTCCCCAAACCAAGTCTTGCACCCCTAGCCTGGTCATTCCCGACCAACCCTCCCCCCCTGCCTACAGTCTCATGATCCAAGGATGGATTTTGCCCCATACCTATTGAGCCTGGCAATAAAGGCACTGAGCCCAGATAACAGCAGACGCTACTGAAATTCAGTGGCTCCCATGCTGCCATTAGCACGACCTCTCCCATGCCAGAGTGGCTGGTTTCGCCTCATGTCCGAGGCTCCCCAGCGCTGCAGCTAGTGGCTCAGCTCTGGTTTGGAGAGCACTGTCCTGGGAACCATGCGGGACCTTCAGCCAGACATGGAGCTCAGGTCTGAGTGAAGCACCGGGCTGGGGTCTGCGCTGCTGGGATGCTGTGCTCCAGAGACCTGTGCGAGACCGAGATCAAAGCCCATGCAGGGCAAGTAAGGAGCTGCAGGACCAGGGCAGGGTGGCAGCAAATGGCCCAGCCCATTCCAATTGCCCTGGGGAACACAGGGCTGGGGAAGTGGCCTCACCTGGGATCCCACAACAGGCAGGACAAATCACCCCTCACGCTCACGGGCCCCAGACTGCAGTGCCTCGTTCCTGGTGTGGAAGAGACCCCAGAAGGGAGGTGTTGCTCTGTTTGGGCCAGAGAAGGGTCAAGTGTTAGGTGCATGTGTCTGTGTACCTGGCTATCCTGATCCATGGCCTGCGCAGTCATTGTCAGAGCCACTGCTTTGGTCCTGCCACCTCTGCCTGATGGAAGAGGATGAGACACATTCATCTGCCTACACTGCCCTGCGATGGTGCTGAGCCCTCCGACAGCCGGTCCTGGCTTCTCCCAGGCTGGATGCTGTGTGCATCTGTGTGCCCAATGCTTTGACAGTCACCCTTATGCTCGCTTTGAAAGAGAAACTGAGCCTGCTCCTCTGCTCCTCTGGAGAGGATCTCCCCAGAAAACTGTGGGGATGGGCAACCTTCAGGACCAGTGTGCTGGCTCCCTGTGCAGAATGTGGCAGGATCAGCTCAGATGCTGCCCTGTTTAGCCGAAAGTGCCTCAGCCGAGGGCATCTCGCTCCCAGGCTCAGTGAGATGAACCTCCACCATTCCGGGCCAGTTGGCACAAGTCAGGCTTGCCCTTCCCCTTTGCCCAGCTGATGAGTGCTGTGATAGTCCCAGGCCAGGATTACTCGGCTGTTTATCACTCCACTGCATTAGAAAGACTGCAGAGAGACTGCTGCAGGCAGCAAGACTTCTCCCCTGGCTTCCACAGCAAAGGCTGACAGTCCAAGGACGATGTCAAAGCAAAAAGCAGTGGGATGGACAGGTTGCTTGCAGGGATGAGGGGGCTCTCTGGTCCCCCAGACAAGGAGCGCTGTCTCCAACACAAGCCCAAGGCATGGAGTAGAGGGTGCATGGCAGTTCTGATGTGTGGAGACTTGGCAGCTCTCTCCCAGCTCTGAAGATGAGTGTTTTGAACAAGCGCATGAAGATCTGAACATCTCAACACTTCCAAATTCCCCAGCGCTGCTGCTTCCCCTCCCTTTCCACCCCTCAGCAGGTCAGCTGCTAAGCACCCTGAAATACTGGGGGTTCCTGGTTTCTGCCAAACCACAAGGAAATGCTTCTGAAGGGCTGAACAGCAGATGGGTTTTTTATTTTTTCTTTGGCAGCTAAAAGGCAGTTAAGTAACCAGCTAGAATTTGATAATGTCGCTAGAATACATTATGAATGTAATCTCATTAGCAACCCAAGGACAGTGATGTTTACTTTCATGACACAGTCTTGTGAATGCTTACTTATGACACCACTCCCAGCAAATCTGTTGGAACACCAGCCAGCCCAGAGCCAGGAACCTGCTGTAGCCACCAGCAGCACTGGGAAGTAGAAGCACAGAGAAACCAGTTTGCAGAGCTTGGGCAGGGAACTCAGGTGTCCCGATACCTGCATACTGACCTGACTTGCATTGAACTGGCAGAAGGAGAAGATGCGGAATTAAAACTCTACAGTTCGAGAGCTGCTGCTACTCCCACCTCTGCCACTGACCCACCACATGACTGTGGGCAAGTTGCTTTGGTAGCTGGTTTCTGCTTCCTCACCACCATACCAGGAATGACCAGTGTCCCTCCATTTTCAGGGTTCAGATCTGCAGCAGCACCTGCTCTGCAAAGGAGAGCCTAGGACAGTGGCAGAGCCAAAGTCCAAGTGGCATGCCGGAGTCTGCACTGCTGATCACGATCGGCTTATTACTGGACAGGCAGCTGCTGATGGGAACGTTGGCAGGGACAGCCCTTGCCAGGGAGAGGAGCATAAGAGAACACAAGGAGGAAATGAAGCTGTGGAGGTGTAAGCAGCTCCCTGCCCTATATGAGGGACTTCCCAAGGAAGCACTGGTAGGGAGTCTTACAAAGAGATTTAACAACCTTTCCCAGACAGACAGCAGCAATGCTTCCTTCCCCCTTACAGGGGAAGGGAATGAGCAAGCGCTGGACTGGCAGGTATTGAAAAGCCCAAGCCCAGCCAAGCTCTGAGGACCTTATCAACATTGATGGCAGGACCTTGGTGGAGTGGCACTGGCAATTACAGCTGGGCTGGCATTAATGTGCTCATTTTGCGCGTTCCAGCTTCTGAAACTGCTATAGCCCAGAATATGAACTCTGCTACTCAAATGTAGCCAGTAACAGGAGCCCAGACCCCTTTCTCCAAGCCACCAGACTCTATGAATGCCAAATGTCTGATGTGATCAGGAAAGCAAGGGCACTCAGAGGCATGTCACGATCCCCAACCCTGGTGCAGGTGCAGCAAAGCAACCATCAGTTCTACCAGAGGACATAGAGTCCATCCAGGCTGGGAAATCAGCAAACCCCACTGGATAACCATGATGTTTTCCAGCTTGCAGCAAAGACCCTGGGTCATCCCCAACAGGCTGCTGGGGGGAGTGACCAGGGGGACTTTGGGCACAGCAACGTGGCCAGGTGCCATAGCTCCTGCTGAGGAGCGGCCCTTGCCTGGCCCACGTACTGTAACGTCGTGTGAGAAGCTTTGTGGTGGGGAGGCTGTCAAACACACGGAATCCTTCCTTTATGGCAAACTCCCAAGCCAGGTCAGCCACGAACTCTGCATCCTCTGGGCTGCTTTCACCTGGGGCTAGTCTCCCTGGGGACAAGAGAAGAACAGGACACTGTTGTTTGAAATAGCCCATGTTACATAGTCACATTCCAAACAGCGCCGTGTGCCCTTGTCTGGGGCAGCCCAGCAGGACTCGGGGAGCCACCTCGCTTAAGGAATATGAAAATAACATCTTGTTTTTCTCTGATAAAGACTCCCAGGACAGACCTGATGTATGCAGATAAACAGCACTGAGAGTTCACACCACCTCTCCGCTTGTGAGTCTTTCGGCAAAGGCCGGTGCTTAGTTCGAAGGTCTGAGAGCTCAACCTGTAGGATGTGTCCCTGACCTTTGAACTCTGGCCTCTGCTTAGTTCTCCCTTGAAAGAAATGAGATCACACAGCAACCTCTGATCAGCACAAACAGCAAACAGGAACAGACCAGACCTCACATCCAGCAAAAAGCAGCTGCTGGGGAAATGCCTTTGGCCTTTTTTTCTGTTTGCAGGACATAACCTGACACAACACAGCCTGCTTGAGAGGCTATAGCAGCCTCACATCCTCCAGAGCCTGTGCTGGAGCAGGGAGGGAGCTCTGTGCTTTACAGGACACTCTATTCCCATCCCTCTTGACTACATGCAGCAGTAACTCGCTTGGATGACTGCTTCCAGGTCACTCATCTCCAAACACGGAGGTGAAACAAGATCTCTCATTTTGAGCCCTTATTTCCCATTAGAACTCTACACTGAAAGCACAAGACTTCCAGATGTGCCACACTTTGCTGTAGCACCTGGAATTTCAGAGCTCTCAGGATTCACAGCCAGGAGCACCCAAACCCTGCAGCACATGCTGCTGGTGTGACCTCTCCCGGTTCAGTGTGAGGGCTGTCCCCACACTGGTGCTTGTGTGTCTGTGCTCTGTGACCTGTGCAGAACAGAGCTGGCGTGGTTGTGTTCCTCACCTGCCAGAGAGTGTTTGTAGAGTCCCTGCAGCACTGCAGCCAGTCGGAAAAAGGCAAAGGCCATGTAGAAATTCCAGTTCTCGGGGTGTTCCACTCCCATGTGGCCACAGTACATCTGGGAATACTCCTCTGCCGTGGGGACTCCCAGGTGCCCCAAATCACACTTCCTCAAGCCTGGAAGATGTGAAGAGGCAACAGTGACTCAGCAGACAGCGAGGAGCTCAGAGCTTTCTAGGGATGCCGTGAGGCTTGTGGCAGAGCCATGTAGCTGTGGAGCAGCAGAGACACCTGTACCCATCCAACACCTGCACTGCTGCCATGCTGTTTCCATACATAACAATGGGGGTTTGGCACCAGCCCATGTAGGTGAAATGCATACAGGGCAGTTTCTTCAGCAGGGTTAGACTGTGAAAGTGGTGACTGACTGATCTTCCTCCTAATGATGGAACCATTTTCCTCTTGGTTTAACCCTATATTTTTCTTTATAACAAGCGTATAACTTTGGACAACGCCCTTCAGGGCTGGTCTGGTTCACAGCTTTCCCACCCAAAAGAGTTCCCCAGCTTCACAGCTGAAATGAGAGGGAAAATAATCAAAACTAGCTTTTAAAGGCAGTTTTGCAAGCTGTGAAGCAGGGCACTCCCCTCTGGGGCCATCCCTGACATGGCTGCTAACAGAGGTCCATGTGCACCGACCAGGACAGGGAGTGTGTGGTAGAGTATCTGCCAAATGGGTGGCAGATAGGAGGCAAACTGGGGATGGGCCGACCATGGCACAGTGCTTATGCATGTGCAGAAAGATGTTTCCTAGGATGGAGGGTTCTTCGTGGAGGGGAGAAAGGGCAGAGCAGGGAATACGGTACAAAGCCCGCAGCCCTTTCCAGCTGCAATGAGCCCAACTGTCAGCTGAGCTCTCTAGGCAGAAGCTAATCTGTTTCTGAACTCTGGTCCCTCTCTCTGTGTGTCAAATGTGACCTTGCCCCTCTCTGTACCTCTCAGTGCATTAAAGTGAGGTGGCAGGAAGTAGGCCATACAGTTATTCGCC
This sequence comes from Ibycter americanus, assembly GCA_035590275.1. NCBI lineage: Eukaryota > Metazoa > Chordata > Aves > Falconiformes > Falconidae > Ibycter > Ibycter americanus. Next base: position 95,614,574 of record JAVJGI010000001.1, read on the forward strand.
AAATCAGAGATGGGATCTCCTAGAGTTGTAAGCTTCCAGCCAAGGACAGCAAGGACTTCTGGCCTGTCTGGATGAAAGACCAGGTTGTCCATCCTGTATCAGAGGGAAAAACAGATCAGAAAAGTCTTAAGAGGGGGGGGAAAATATCCCAACACTCAGCAGCAGTAGGTGCTTTCCCGTGCTCTTCATCCTCTTCAAAAACTGCTGAGTCCTTTGGGAGGCTGCACAAGTGAAACACTAATTTCTGCAAGCATAGGTCAGGGTGGATGAAGGTGACTCAGTAGTGAACTCCCTGATTACTGATGAACTGAACTGTGCTTTGAAGAATGAAACCAAGTTATTCAGAGCCTCAGCTCACTAACAGATGTGACAGGACAGGCTAACCAAAAAGTGAAGCAGGCAAGTCACTGTCCAGAGAGCTCTTCTGGTCATTTCAAAGGCACACTAACGCCAGACCCTGCACTGTTATGTTCTGTAGATTATGCATAGTACAGCCTTCATCAATTTGAGCCCCAGGAGAGGGCAGCAGCCTACTGAGGAGGAAACAGAGGGTAGCCATCCTGCCAGGTTGCGGAGAGCTCACCAGCTTCCACTCACACTGGAACTGTGTGCACTCAACCTTGCAGGAAGGAGCCTTGGCCCAGAACTGGCACGCGCCTGCGCTGCAGCCTCACAGCCCTGGCAGCCAGGATCTGACAACACAGAAGTAGCTCTCGGCATCCCTCACCTCTGTCCCCAGCCACCACACTCCTGCATGACTTCTCCTGAAACACTGGCAGGTTTTCCCATATGTCCTGCAGCATCTCACCAGCCACCCAAACTCTTTCAGCCCCAAATATCATTAGCAAGATGCACCAGGACTGATTTCTGAGGACTGCAGAAACAGTTCATGACCCTACAGTGTTAGAGCAGTGCTTGCAGCTGCTGGGCAAAGAAACTCTGAACCACCAACGAGGCAGCAAGATTAGAACTGGACATCAGGAGTCCAGGCTTTCAGTTCCTGCCTCCAGTTTCCCCACTCTCCAACAGACACTGCTTTAAACCGTCACAGATCAGTAAGCAGATAAATACTGGGGAAAATACTAGAGCTCTGGGTGCAAGATAGCACCAGCCAGAGCTCTTGGGATATGTTTCTCACGACAGATGTGAAGGGCTTGTGGCCCTCTAGATCTTGTAACCTGGGGAATGCTGAACTTGACCCAGAGCCCAGCTTTCAGAGTGCTCTGGAGCTGCTGTGCCAGCTCAACTCAGCACCTCTTTGGAGTCTGCATATTGCTTTACACTCTCTCTCCCGCTCTACTGCCTGGGATGTGCTCCAGGACAGCGCTGTCAGCCAAGCAGTACCTGAAATCACCATGCACGACTGTCGTCTTCTGAGATTCAGGAAAATGCAGAGGCAGCCACTCAATCAGTCTGTCCATTGCTGGGATAACATGAGTTTCCATAGCTCGATACTGCTTCGTCCAGGTCTCAACTTGCTGCTGAATGTAATTACCTGTAACAGAGAAACAAAGGCTCTCAGGGAAAGAGACTGGCACAAAGAGGCTTCAAAGGGGATGCATAAAAGATCCATGCAGAAAAAGTCAAACAGCCAGGCAGATCTCAGTCCAGAACTCTGAAATAATCTCCAGGAGTTTAACTGTGATTTCCAGTGGTCTCATATATTCTTAACTGGGCACTGGATTTGATATTCTGGTGGAAATAATCAGACCCTGGACAAAAATGTAACTTCTCCACCAACTCCAAGAAGCTGAGATAGCTCTGCAGAGAGACTGGAGGAAGTCTGGTCAGAGATGGCAGCAAAGAAGTTACTCTTACACTCAGAGTACAGCTCTTCCTCATGGCAGGAAGCTCTGGGGACTACTAACAGGAAACACAGACCTGGAGGATCTAAAACAGCTCTCCACGCCTTCCCACCACACCTGGGGTTTTGGACACTTTGCTGTGCATCTTTACTTTCCCAATTGCCCCCCAAGTTTGGCCCAAGTGCCATATCCGAGCCTATCCCTTGAAATGCTGACATACAGTAGAAGAAAACAGTGATAGACGATACATAGCCTTCTCTCACTGTGTTCCCCAAGGTCTTCCAGCTTGGCTGCTCTGAGGTCTGCGCTGTGGATCTTGGAGAGGACTTGACTCATGGCAGCATAAATAGCTCTCCTCTGGTTAGGCTGCAGCTCAGGGAGGGAGACATCGCTGTAGACACGGCCAGCACAGTGCTCCATCAGGTAGAAAGGTGTGCCCAGGGTGCTGGGGAAGCAAGGTGAAACCAGTGGGTCTCGAGTTAATCCTGTGACCTACCACTCCTCAAATCTCACCTGCACCTTGAACACACACCCTCCAGGCCTCACCAGCGTGGCAAGGTGAAGAGCAGCCTCAACAGCACTTGAGCACTCACGCTGTAGCCTGGGCTCAAGCCCAGCACAGGATGCCAGGTGGTGGCACACAGCTGTGGCATGGTTAGTCCTGGTCCCTCCAGCCCCAGGAAGCTGAGCTTGGGGCGAGGCTACGGCACCAACTGTCTCCCTGCCTCCCCTGCAGTGGGCTCTGGAGCCAGGCTGTCAGACTGCAATCGAACACCACGAGCAGTGGACACATATTTAACTGCAGTGCAGAGACTTCATTACCACAGCCAGCAGAGATCTGAGCAGAGCTGTGCTGCCTGCAGGCTACACAGGGTGTTCTGGCTGCAGATTTGCTGCTATCGTGGCTGTAGCTCTTGTGGCAAGCGTGAGGCCTGGCAGTTAGAAAAATTAACTCCTTATTGGAAACCTGAGCATCCTAAGTCAGAGGGAAGCCCTACAACATGGTTTTATAGCTGCTTTTCAAAGGAAGACAGCATTTTGATTAATTGCTAAAATAGGACACATCTAAACCAAGCCAAATAACAGTGTTACTGTCCTTTGAACTTCTAGCGCGGTTCTTCTACCCTGAGACTGGGCAAACACTAATTAGACCAGTGCACTTTATGAGGTCTGGCTCCTTTTCTCTCCTTGCCTCATCTTTGCAGGAATCTGGCTGAAGTCATCAAGCACAGAGTGAAAGCTGAGGGACAAGATTACCTTCTGTCCTCGCAGAGGGCAAATACAGTGGGAACAGGAACACCAGCCCCAGAGAGTGCCTTCAGTACCCTGCCAGGGTGAGTCAGAGAGCCATGTCAGCACAGAAAGGCATTAGGGAATCAACACTAGAACTGCATTGTTGCTAGGCAGACACACAATATTAGAGCCCTGTGCTCAGTTTTAAAAACACTAAAATAATATGGTTGGGGTAGCTGAAAGAAGCACAGCAAAATCTTCATACAGCCCAGAGTCCTGAGACCTATCCAATACACTCTGGAAAACCAAGGGGAGATCACAAGTGCAAGTGTCCTGCTGCTCCGCTGCTGAGGCAGAGATCTCTGGCACTGCAAACTGGTTTGCAGCATGAGCCCTCCAGCATGGGGCTAGCCCTTAGCTAGGCTCCTCATTGCGCAGTTGCAGTGTTGTGCTGCAACCTCTCTCCCACCTAAGGCACCAGGCGTGACAGTAAGATCCCGCGTCTCCCAACGTGTGCTGGGAGAGCTGTGGTGTACTCCATGGATTGGAAGGATCACAGTGCAGGAGTGGGGAGGTTGCTTTTCACAGGCATGGGGTCCTAACTGCACGCTCACTGCCAACTGCAGGGCGGTAGCACAGCCTTGCCTCTTAACCCAGGACTGCTCATGCTAGCTGTAGCAAACGGACAGACCGCAGACCAGGATACAGAGCTGTGCAAAATGCAGGGGAGTACAACGCGGGAGGCAGATGTGTGATGTGGAACAGAAAAGCCAGGGCTGAAATAGAGCACCCTCCCTAGGATGGGGTTGTTTGGGATCTCCCACAAGTCTTCCCCACTCAGCTGGCATGAGGAGCACAGCTGCCTTCTCACCTGTATTCCCTTCTGACAGCAGGGCCTGAGGGATGCAGGCTGTCAGAGGGCTCCTTCTTCAGCACCAGCAAGCAATCTCCAAACTTGACAGAATAGGTCCGGGTGGACTGTCTGTGGCCAAACTGCCGTAACACTAGTGGACCTGAAGAGTTGAGAGCAGAAGGTCAGCAGATACAAGCACGAGCTGGGATTATTTCTCACCACTTCTTGAGGTTTTACTTCCCCTTCCTGTGCCTGGGTCTGAGATGCCACTTGGAGCAATCACAAACCTACACCTTGCTCCAGTGTCCCAAATCCCTGGGGAGCATGGCAATAGATCACATAGCTCACAGATGCCTCACAGGCCAGGAATATTCCTGGCATTTCTTTGGCAACTTGCGCTCAACCCCTCCCAAATGAGGAAGTCCTAAAATGTTGTTTCCCATTTCTGGAAACAGTGATGGATCACTGAAACGTGAATGGTTGTCCCATTCACTTGGAAATTAGGAGCCTTTCGTTAATATTATTCTTCAATCCACCTGCCAAATGACGGAAAGAGCCCATGGCTCCAGAATATGCGAGCTTTCCGACTGAAGAGCAAAAAGCACTGCAATACCTGTTGCACGGTCACCAAGAACATTTTCAAGGTACTTTTGCAGATGATCTTTTGGGATTTCCGCACCTGGTCTCACTGAACGAGTATACGGAACAAACCCTTGCAAAGGAAAACCCAGATAGGTTTCTAGCTCTTTGAGTGCTACTGCTGGATCATCAACCTGAAAGCAGAGGGATAGAGTAACACTGTGATAGTTAAAAATAAAATTGCCTGGACAAGAAAGAGCTCTGCACACTTGTGATGCATTTATCTGTGAGTCCAACAGCACTGATCCACTAAGACACAGGGGTCATTCCTGGCCAACACAGAGCACTGTTACCAATACTCGCTGAGCCTCCCGCCTTGGTCTCTGTCCCAGAGACACACCTGTTACAGTAGGCACTGTGAGCTTGGGCTGGACTAAGAGCTGGAATTCCCTGTGTGCAGTCCAGGGGAGCAGAGTTCACTCTTCCCACCAGTCTCATGCTTCCCCTTCCCCCAGCAGTCCCCTCACCAAAGCAAAACCCCTGTGCTCACTATCTCCAAAGCCTGGGAGTTAACTAGTCAGTCCCCAGCTGACAGATCCATGAAGCTTCAGAGCTTCTAGAAATCTATTATATGTGTCTTATTTTCTCCATGAGGTAGATGTGGTTGTCTCAACCATGCGGTTAGGGCTGTTTCTCTAATAGGGAACTGAGGTCCATAAAGGAGAAGCGGTTTCTCCAAGGTTACGCTGGCTGTAGGGTTTAGAGCCATGAATGAAACAGACCAGTGCAGACTTTGGCAGTAATCCTCCCCTTTAACCCCGCCACATCCTGTAGGAATAAGGACAGGCTGGAACAAAAGGCTTGGCAACACAAGTCTGCCACTACCATTTGAAAATTCTGAGCCATTCAAGTCAAACACAGCTCTGGACTTAAAAACCATACCCAAAGCCCACCCTGGCTGCACTTTGTACCTTCACAGTTTTAATGCCAAGCTGGGCTGCTGCTTTTAGGTTCTGGCTGCTGTTGTCGAGGATGATAGATTCCTGGGGCTGAACATCCAAGCGCTCCAAGCACAGCTTGTAGATACGAGGATCTGGCTTGCACATTCCTTCCCGATAAGATTCAACCATCTACAGCAACAACAAATGGATTATGCATGAGCCCACTGTGACCACAAACAGCTGTGCAGAGCTGAAAATGGAGGGTGGGAGGGTGGGAAGGGGACTGACAGTCTAATTAACATGTGAAATAAAGGACACAGGGAATGGAGGGCTGACAGAGCTGGATAGGATGTGATTCAAGTGACTGTGTGGGTGTCAACTGCCTTGGCTGTGGCTCTGTCAGCTCAAATGAGCTGAACAGGATCAGCCAGTCCTCAGATGGAAGATATCCAACGAGATCTCATGATGTGGGAGGCTCATTGGACATCCCAGACTGTGCTGAACCAATTGCTCAATGCTGTCCAAGAAAGCCTTGGATTGCACCACCTTCCAAATGATCTGAAAAGTGGTGCCCTGACCATCACACCTATCAACCATAGCAAAGCAATCTTCACAGCAGCAGAGATGTTGACCATAATCATCTGCCCAAATCTGGATCAAGAAAGCATTGAGTCAGTCTCTGAATACTCACATTGCCCTCACAACATAAAAAATTCAAGCAGGATTTCACCCCTGCACTGACGGACACTCTAGGAATAGAAATTAATCTATTAGATAGACATCAAAGCCCATGCTAATGGAAATCCACATTCAAGTAATTTTTCCCCACTAATTACTGCGCAGTGCTGCTGCCTGCTGTTACAGAAGAGCCACACTGCATGAGTGATGACACTGGATAGGCCATGGTTATTGAAGTGCTTTGAAACAGTCTGGGATGAAAAGTACCACAGAGCATCACAACAGAGCATCCCTCCACTAAGAGAACTTCATAGGCACCCGTGTTGCTAGTGTAATGCACAGAAAGCCGAGTTGATAATGACTTAATGTTGACAAGATGACTTTAAATAGTCCCGGGTTTTAAACGTGTTGATATGACAACTCTTTGCATATTTCGTTGTCTTAATCAAGGCTATAAAACAAACTTACGTCACGAATAAACTCCTGAAATTCAAAGATGTGAGTTGGGGCACACAAAAAAGCAAATTTTCTGTCACACTGAGTTGAGCCCTCGTAGCTGCCTGTTAAAGTGAAGCCACTTGAACCAGCCTCGAGGTTCATGGCTGATCTTCTGCTTCATCTTGCATCTGCAGCTCAGACATATCAGCATGTTGGGGTAGTGGAATTTTTTGTAGTATAGGGGGTGCTTTGCAGTTCTTTGGCATGAAACAAGCCTTTAAAGGACTAAATATAAAGCAGGCTGGGGCACTGGGTAATAACATTTATCGCTTGCATAGTGCTCCAGCTTCCAAGTCCTTTATCAACATCGCTGCCTATGCCTGTTACATGTATACTTGTGGTTGTGTGGGCATTTTGTAATGAATTTTCAAATGCACAAGTACCCACCACTCACTCAGACCCTCTTCAAGGCCCAGTCACTACAATGAATTATACCAGGAAACATTTTCACAGACTGCTACATCTAGGTCTACTAACAGGTGCTGCTGGTTGCCATTCACTTGGTACCTGCACGTAAAGAATTTCAGTTGCAGCTCTCTATAGACAAGTACATAAATGCATTTTAGAATCCATCCAGGCTTACCACATCAAAATGCTTTTGGTCTAGGGGCAGAAAGCTCTCTCCGTTCAGCAGGCAGAAGTCGTTGCTTAGAAGAGCTGTCTTAAGACCTTCTGCACGGATACACTGTACTGCTTCTGCCATTATGGGGAGCTGTGTTATCATCTCATTTCTGATTAAGTGCGAGAGAAAAGAGTCCACTGGAACACGGACATTTGCCTAAGAAACCAGAGAAACCCCAAGAATGATAATTAGCCATAAATGGTTTCTAAGCAGGAGGAAAATAAGAGTGGTTGGGTAGGTATGTTCCCTGATCATCTTATCTTGCTGTCCTACTTCCTTTGGCAGCAGAAGCAGGCAGTGAATCTCCTAGCTAAACCGATTGGACCAAATAAACAAGTGTTCTCACATCACTAATTCTACAGAAGCAGCAGCAGAGATAAAGGGCTGATTTTGGGAAAGAGAAATGCACTAGGACTGTGCCTGCCACAGAATCAAGGCAGGTTAGAGGTAAATACTGCTTTACCATTCAGCAGGCAGGAAAGGAACCTGCATTTTAGACTGAGCTGTTTCAAAACTACTTTATTCAGAAGAGGATTCTTGCACTGTGTTCCTGGAGCTGTAGTGGAGGGGCTTCTGCTGATCTTAAGAATGCTCCCTGGAGACCATGCTCTCCATCCATCAAGCATGTCCATGTATGAACTACCAGCAAAAGCCTTTCAGCTGTTTTCTGACTCTCTGACTTCTCACCTCGGCTCATCCTAGAGGTGTTTTGAAATAAAAAAGTTATTAAATATGCAGGAAGAGGCTGGTGGAAGTGAAGGCAAATTCAGCTGACCATCCTGCCTGAGTACCAGAATGATGATGGCAGCAAAAAGTCTGCCCTGATCAGACAGCAATGCTTCCTAGATGGTAAATCCAGACCCTTCCATCAAAGGATTTCTTTTAAAAGCTCCTCTCTCCTCACTGAACCACCACATTGCAGGATCCCATTTCCCTGCAGTCAGGAAGCACAAAGAGAGGAGGGGGGAGTTGGCTTACAATCTCAAAGCACTGCTGTCCCAATTCCTGCAAAAACTCCACAGTCGTCAGCTCTCCTCTTGTGTACTTCAGAGAGGGACTATTTTCCCCTCCAGAGCGTATAGCTTGCTGGATGGTGCCGGCTGGAATACAATTGCGGGCTTCCCAGTCTACATAGAGAAAAGTAAGAAAGCTAGGAAAAAGCACGTATGGCGTCATCAGAACTGGGAAACTAGCTTGAAATCCCTCCAAGGTCTGATTGACCAGCACTCGTGAGAACTGACATGCTGGACTGGGGTCATTTACCCACACGCAGAGAGAAGAAGTTTGGGCGTTCCCCCAAGTGAAGCACCTCAGCTCTATTTTTGGTGGGGTACCCTTGGGGTGGAAACACAGAGTTCTTGAAGTGGGCTGAAGGGCTGTACCAGCGCAGCATGGCATCAGGCAATGTCACTACAGGAGTTTCATTAGCAGATGGGTTCAGGCTCTGACCTGGAGCTGTCAACACGGTTGCTGGTCACTGTCAGTTCTAGCACTTCTGATGGCACAACAGGGGACCATCGCCATCAGCGCAAGTTCTTGGCTGTCTTACCAGAACCAGAGGTGGCTGACTGGGACACCTGACATTTATTTTTCCCTCCTTGCATGGAAACAACAGAAGCAAATAAGAAATGAGAATACGCACCTGTGGCTGTCTTGTAAGGGGACGGGAGGAGCACTCCGCTTGCATCAAAGATCACAGCTTTATAGTGGCACCATCCAGATTGCCTCCGCCGGATTAAGCCCTGCGGGCGCTGCCAGATCCCAGCAGAGAGCAGGTAAGGGGCACGGGCAACACTCCTCAGGTACATGCTGCAAAGCGCACCAAGGATGTTGGGAAAATTCACAACTGGCCTGTGCCCACTGAGGAGAGAGGGTAGGATGCAAAGTATAGAATTCAAAGGGTAAATATTTATTCATGCACATGAAGTGTCCCAGCCAGATTGGGCCACTCCAGATGTGGTTTTACACAGGGTCCTTAGACCCTTCAAACGTTGGGGTACAACATGATTTGACCCATTGCTAAAACACGCACTTTCAGTTCCTAATCACAGCAAAACTTTGCAAAGAGGCTATATTTTTTCGCAGTGTTCTTGTTGCTATTGTCTATTGATTCAGATGTCCACGACGCCAGTCTTGCTAGAGTTACTTATGATGCCAGACGATACTGGGAGGGGTTCACAGACACATTACACTGGCTGCAGGACACTGGTGTTAACTCGATTATCCAGGGATGTCCGTTATCCTTCATGGACAGCTCTGTGCCATGAAGCAAAGTCCTTATTTCCAGGGCTGAGCTGTCTTTTAGTTTCTTTTACTTAAGCATGAGCCATACCAAAGCCTGGCACAGCCCTGAGCTGCAAGATATCCGCGTGTCAGGTGTGAGGGGAAAGGAACAAAGGGTTGTTTTTTTTATATATATATATTTTTTTTGCGGGGGGAGTGCTTCAGCCAGAGGGGACAGGGCCCGGTCCCTACAGCTTGGCTATGCTGCCACGGTACTGGGGCCTGTGGCGCTGGTGCAGGCCTGTGGCCCCCCACATGCACCCCCAGTGCCCCAGCCCTGCTCTCAGCCCTGCAATCACCCCTGGGGGCTCCGGGCCCCCCCGAGGCCCCGCTCCGCGCCCCGGCCTCCCTGGCCGCCAGGCAGAGGGCAGGCCGCCCCGCG
>JAVJGI010000001.1:95624870-95651591 GCA_035590275.1 Ibycter americanus
CGCGGCCCCTGGGGGTGGGCGTCGCCGTGCCGGTGCTGCCGGTGGCTCCCGGTACCGGGGCTCCGCTGCCACCACCCTGTCCCGACGCCTCCTTTTTCCTGCGTAGCTCCGGAGATGGCTGCGGAGGGCACCGGGGCGGCCCCGGCTGTGCCGTCCTGCCTGGAGGGGAAGGGCCCCGGGGAGCGGGCGGCCATCCTCCACCAGCACCTGGGCCGCAGGGAGATGACCGACGTGATCATTGAGACCATCCAGCCGCGGCCAGGTACCGGCCTCGGGGGCGGGTGATGCTCTTTTTGGGGTCCCTGGTCGCCGCCTGCCCTGCTGGTGCGGTGGCCCCTGATTGCAGAAGGGGAGCGGGCGCTTCCCAGACGCTGGCCCGGTGGGTGACAGCGCTGCCAGTGTGGGGACAGTGGAGGTGCGGCTGGGGCTTGGGTCGGTCGTTAGGTTTGGGAAACAAGTAGAGAAATTAAGGAATGTGTATTGGGGTCCGAGTAGGAAAGCTGGTCATTCTTGGCAAACATTTCCCACGCCATAAAGGTGTAAATTATTTTAGGCTGTGCCATGGGCTGGTTAGTGTTTTGCTTGCCAGCATTGCTGATCTGTAGCGATGAGACCAGTCCGCTCTGTAGGTGCTTAAATCCGCTGGTAGGAAGAAAGTTTAAAGATGGAGACACCAAGTTTTGCCAAACATCTGAGCTGCCAGCAGAGCAGCACAGGATGAGCAGCCTGCTGCTCACCCCTGCTTGGCAAACTGGTCCTGGTGTTGGTACTGGTGCCTGTTGGGATTTCACTGGGCACGGTACAAAGCTCGCCTAGCTTGATCTGCAGCGTTGGGTCCTGCCAGGGGCTTGCACTGAGTGCCTGGCGGCTCTGGAGTTTCCCCTGGGACAGTAAAGATGAGCGCTGTCTCATTCTGCTGCCTTCCAGAGTTGTGATTTGACTTCTCAGTGTGCTGTTGTGTACACGCAGGCTGTGCTTAGGGAACAGCAGATATTTCTGATGCGCCGTTAGTAATGTGGAAACTTCTGATTTGTAAAAGATGAAACAAAAGCTGCCGTGGAAGGAAGAAAATCTTCAGAGGCTGCATCTGCCGAGGACAAAAATAAACATGACGATCAAAGCAAAGAGCGTGAAGCTGCTCCAGACTCACCTTCAAAACAGCTCCCTGACCAGATTTCCTTCTTCAGTGGGAATCCTTCAGTTGAAATAGTTCACGGCATTATGCATCTGTACAAAACAAAGTAAGAATGCTTGACTAATTGTAGCTCTAGTGGGAACAGTGCTCCTGAATGATGCCTCCACCCGGAGGGGTGAGTCGGTAGCCCCAGGGCTGTGGCTCTTGAGCTGGGACAAACAGGAAGGGTGACTCGCATCCAGGAGAGCAGAGGATGCCTTGCATTAATGGTAGAGCTTGAGGAGCCTGGGTCCCCCAGCTCCAGGTGGAGTCCAGGTGGAGAGGACTTGTGCCAGGGGCTGTAAGAGTATAAGATGAATGCAGGTTCCCAAATAAAAAAGACATTTGAAAGCAGCTTCTCAAGGGTTCCCACAATTAAACTGTGATCTCTGGGGTCCTGGCAGCAGGACTGAGGAGCTGTCTGAGGCAGGAGGTTTCATCCAACATTTAAGGGATTACAATTCCACACTGTTCCTCTACAATTTCGTGAGCACTTCCATTTCAGGTCTTCCTGAAAACTATCAGGAGACACAAAATGGCCGTTTGAAATAGTTACAAACATTGCTCACTTATTCCAGGAATAGTCCTGAGCATCTGTGGCTTGCCAGCTTCAACTATTCTTATAGAAAAACATATGCCAAATGATTCCTGACAAAACCATTGTTTATTGGAGCTGCCCAGTTTAATCCTTTGCTAAAGAGTAATAGTTTCACGTGAGTACGCTGGACACTATCACAGCTCCTTGCTTCCTTTTCTTAATGTTTACAAATGTGCAAAAGAGAGTTAAGATTGGTAGTAACATTATTGTAGTAACTGCGGCTGTTGGAAAAGTGATGTGTCCAGCTGTGCCTCTGTCCTCTCTGAAGTGAGATGAACCTATGTCACTGTTGTCTTATCAGCAAGATGACCTCTTTAAAGGAAGATGTAAGGCGCAGCGCTATGCTGTGTATCCTCACGGTCCCTGCTACGATGACCAGCCATGACCTGATGAAGTTTGTGGCCTCCTTCTATGAAGTAATTGAGCACATGAAAATCATCCGAGATTCCACTCCAAACCAGTACATGGTGCTGATAAAGTTTAGCTCGCAGGTAAGAGCTGGAAGTCCTTTTGCCATAGAAGTGACTGCACTGTCATATACAGCTGCTGTTCAGGAGTGCTGTCCTGCTTCACTGGCCAGCTGTTAGCCAAGATTGTACTTCACCCTCAGAGAAACAGTCCTGTCCTGTTGCCCAGAGAATTCCTGGGGCTGCTGTCTAAGGTCAGTCCCACGCCTTGACCTGGAGGCCAGTGACTACTGTGTTCTAGCTATCCTGTTTCTTGTTGGCAGGACATTGTAAAAAAAAAAAAAAGATAAAAATAGTGAGGATACACAGTTCTATCTTGGAGCATATTCAGAAAGAGAGTGGGCATTGTACTGAGCTGAATGGAAAGGACCCAGCCAGTGGGGCTTTGTTTTTATGAAGGACTTGTTCTGCTTTGCTGAGGAGCTGGATGGTCTCACAGCCACTGCCAGTACAGTGTTGTTGTGGTTTAACCCCAGCTGGCAGCTAAACATGCAGCTGGCTCACTCACTCCCTGCTCCACCCCTGCAGAGGGATGGGGAGGAGATTCAGGGAAAAGGTAAAATTGTGGGTTGAAATAAGAACAGCTTAATAATTAAAATTAAATAACAATTGTAGTGAGAAGGAGAGGGAGGAATAAAATCCAAAAGGGGAAAAAAAAAACCAGTGATGGACAATACAGTTGCTCACCACTCGCTGACCAATGCCCAGCCAGTCCCCAAGCAGTGATCAGCAGGTCCTGACCAACAGCCTTGAGTTTATATGCTGAGCATGACATCCCATGGTATGGAATAGCCCTTTGGCTAGTTCGGGTCAGCTATCCTGGCTGTTCCCCTTCCCAATTTCTTGTGTCCCTCCAGCCCTCTCACTGGCAGGGCCTGAGAGACTGAAAAGTCCTTGACTTAGTATAAACATTACTTAGCAACAATGAAAAACATTGGTGTGTTATCAACATTATTCTCATACTAAATCCAAAACACAGCACTGCCCCAGCTACCGAGAAGAGAATTAATTCTATTCGAGCTGAAACCAGGACAAGTGTGAAAAGGACAGTTGCCCCTAAAACTGAGAGCCCGGGGGATGAATTTGTGACCAGATAACACAGTTTGCTGCTTACAGTTTGTCTTGAACTCTGTAGCTGTAAGCATTTGCCCTTGCTAGTTCCTGTGTGGACCCTCTCACTTGTACCTTCTCTCCTCCCCTGCTGCAAATTACTTATTTTGGGGTCCAGGGAGAGGTTTCTCCCCACCATGAATGCTGTGTGAGGTATTTCCCATGCCTGTGGTGCAGAGGCAGCATTTGTGTGCATTTTGGGCTATTTGCAGTAGTTGCAAAGATGCATTTTGTGTGTTGCTGCATGAAATTACATGGGCAAATATGATTTGCTGCAAGGCTGTTTAGGACTACATTAAACTTTTACTCGATTCACCCTGAAATTCCCGTTTCTTAGGAAGTGCCCTGAAGCCCTGTTCCCCAGTGACCTCTAACGGCTGTGTCTGCAGGTAGCAAAAGCAAATCTGGAGAGCCTTTATGCTTCTGGCTGGAGTGACCAGGAATGTGGCATTCAGCTAACTTGCCTCAATCTGCTGTGGTCATTTGCGAGAGAAAGAGTTTAGGGAGGTTACTGGGTGAAAAGGGATGATGTATTTGACAGGTATTGTTTTGGTTCTGCCTTTTTGCAAGGCACAGTTCAAAGCATGCCTGAATTGTGACCAGTGAAATGGATTCTTTCCCACAGTTAAATTGTTGTTCCTTTCCCTGACACAAGTGTCCTGCAACGTGGCCCTCTTAAATTTTTGCAGAGACCAAATTTGCTTTGCAAATGCACTGAAATTGCTGACAAAGGGCAAATCAGATACTGAAGGGAAATCCGTTATTCCTGCTGAATGCTCAAATATCAGAGTAGCTGTCACTGCTGTGAACTTCACTTCTTGTCTTCAAGTGGTAAAACTAAGTCCAGTGCCAAAATGCAATGCCTGCTGGCAGGAGCTGACTGCCTGAAATGTCTCCTCTGGTATTACAGGGCTTGGTGGAGGGGAGAAGAGAAGATTACGGCAGATTTCTCCTCCTCTTCCTCAGTTGTATCAGCTGCAAGTTTTCTCTTTTTAACTGGCTTCCTTTGTTTTGTGCAAAGGCTGATGCAGATAGCTTTTATATGGCATGCAACGGCCGACAGTTCAACTCTATAGAGGAGGATGTTTGCCAGCTGGTGTACGTGGAAAGGGCTGAAGTCTTCAAATCAGAAGATGTAAGTTTGTTTTATTTTGTTTTCCCTGCACTTCAAGAGAATTCTAACAGGATTATTTGGACGGGGCAGAACACTGCAAGAGCTGCTTAACTGCATCAACCCAAACCCATTTCCCATTCCAGTGCTACGTGGGAGAGTTTGTTTGGTGACTTCATGGGCTTAGTGCCTCGCCACTGTGCATCTCTGACCTAAGCCCGCCATGGTTAGTAGATGTAGCAAATCTAGAAAACAGAATGGGGACGGTTACAGCTGCAGCACCTGTAGGGAGCCAGTGCTGGGAAGAGGATCCTGGCTGTGATCTGTTGAATGTTGTGGATCCCTGTTTTTAAATAAATTTGTAACCACTGTGTAGACTCACATGCTTACTTTGTAGTTTTTGTACCCTAGTGCCAGGAGTAATGGGAGAGAACTTTGACTTTTTGTTAGGTGGGTGCTTGATTTATGGTGATTGGAAGGTGCTGAGCAATTTGTCTCTGCTTGTTCTTTTGAAGGGGGCCAGCCTGCCTGTGATGGATCTGACAGAGCTCCCGAAGTGCACCGTGTGCCTGGAGAGGATGGATGAGTCCGTGAACGGGATCCTTACCACGCTCTGTAACCACAGCTTTCATAGCCAGTGTCTGCAGCGGTGGGAGGACACCACGTAAGAGGCTTTTCTTTATTTCCACATCTAAAACTCTGTTTTCAGTGCAGTGGTTATGTGCTGACAAGACTGGTTCTACTCATCAGAGAGTGGGGGTAGGAATTACTGCAAGTTCTAATGCTCTTTTTTTTTTTTTTTTCTTCCCATTAAGGGGCTCCCAGAGAGAAATCTCCCCACCAAAAGTAATTGAACAATGTTTCCCAGGGGCCTCACTGCCAACGCAGGCAGGGAGTTGTAGAGTAATGCTGATTATTTTAAAAAATTGTCGGGTAAAAATACTAGGGTAAACAGCATTGGATGCACACACAGCCCTATTTCATTCATTCTTCCGTGTCTGTCTGGTCATTTGTTTCCTCAGCATAGCTGAGGCTGCACTGTAGGCAGATCTGCACATCTGGCTGGAGCTTAGCAGCCCTTTTGGGAGCTCTGCGGTCTTGCTGTCTTATTCAGATGCTGGGAGAGGATGAAGAAGAGCTGGGCAAGAGCAGCTGTGCAGGGGGACACGACTGGAAAGGGAGACAGAAGGGAGGTGGGGTGGAACGATGACAAAATCACTTAGTAAATTGGGAAGGGGAGACAGCTGCTCTAGACAGGCTGTATTATTTGAGGTGGGTATGGGCTGAGCGATGGGAGGCTGTGTCACTGGCTCTGGGAGACGCTCTGTGGCACTGGACAGGGCTGGGGATCGGACCTGTGTCTGTCCTTAAAGCAGCTTCTCTTTTTGCTACTGCTAACCCTTTCCTGTTCTTGCTCTTACAATTCTCCACATTCCTGTAGATGGGGATTTTGGTGTGTCTGAGCTACCTGACTGCAGAGGCCCCAGCTGGCACCCAGGTGCTGCTGTCACTTGTGCATATTTCGCATTCCTCTGGACACTATTTGCTGTTTCACTGCACATCAGGCAGCTGTAGATACTGCAGCTGCTGATCCTCACTGTGTTTTCTTCTCTGTCACTAGTATCCCTGATTGCCTGATTCCCTGATGGACTGTGAGGAAAATTTTAGCCTCTGTATATCATTTGTAAGCCAAAGTAACAGAACCTCAGTAAGATTAATCAGATTTGTACCTATTCAAGTTTATGGGCTGCTTTGCTCCATAAATCAAAACCGCTTTAAATTTGAAGCAGTGGAGCTTAGCCAGTGTAGGAGCAAGATCCAAAATAGCACTTAAATATCTAATATACAATTTAAGCAGAACTTAGCTCCCAGTCTAGAAGAACAAAAAAAGAAAATCTGTGTCCACTTTGCTTAGGTGCCACAGAGGCTGTAAGTACCTGAATTTGTATAGAAAGCTGACTGCAATCCAATTGTCTCTTCCCTTGAGTGTTTCTGTAGCTTATCCAGCAGGTAATGAAAAATACATAAACAGTCCTGGCAACAGCAGTTACCCTGCTCCCTAGCTGAGCTTCTAGTGCTTGGGGTCTGGACAAAGGTTCCGTCTGGTCTTGGGTCTTCTGTCTTTCTGGCAGTGGTATAGTTTCAAAAGAAGTGATAGCGGGGTGCCTGCTACTGATTCTTTTAGGGTACAGTTATGGGATGTTCCTCCTGGAAGGGCTGAGACCGAATCCATTGGGTTGGGGTGAAATTGAAGCATCTCCTTAGGGTACTAAGGTATGTTTGCCAAGTGTCGGTACCTGCCTCTGTGATTTGGCTGTCCTCAGCAGTGTGTAGTTACCGCATCCTTCCACAACAGTGTGTAGCTGCTGCATAAACCCTGCATGTAATGGAGAACTGAAGATATCAGTTGGCAGCAGGCCAGAGGAGCAATATTTTGAGATGTGTAACACATCTATACAAGTGCTTCTTGCAATGTTTATGACCGAGGCAGGGAAGTGTTTCTTGAGTTTGGTCGTGGCTTTTTTGCTTACCAGCAGAGGCTGACGTCGCTGGCAGCCCCACTGATGCTCTTGGTTGCAGATGTTCTCTACACTCAGACTGCAGCAAAACCAGATCAAGCTGAGGCTGTGAAATGGCTTCAGAAGAACTGTTCTTTGTCCTTCTGTCATTTATTGGCTTAAAAACAGTAGCCTTGTGTGGAATGGAGGCAAATTTGTGTGCGGTAAATGTGAACTGAGAGATGTGTGCATATAGGAAGCGTCCCACTGCATAAGGCATTTACTTTGAGCTCTCTGGCTCTCTTTAATTACTGTAATATTAAGATGGAGCTCCTTGTGTCTCATGGTGATGCTTATTGCCCTCTAGGTGTCCTGTCTGCAGATATTGCCAAACGCCTGAGCCGGTGGAAGAGAACAAGTGTTTTGAGTGTGGAGTTCAAGAAGTAAGTAGGTGGGTGGATGGTGAGTGAGATCTAGACTAGATCTGACTGCACAGCTGCTCTAGTTGCTCTTGGGGTTAATTCTGTGGCTGATTTTGGGCTGATTTTGCCAGTCAGTGATGTATCTGCTTTCCTTATGAGTTGGAATCAGTACTGGGAAGGGATCTTACCTCCCAGATTTCTTGTTCTGACAAATCTTTCTGATTCTTCCAAAAAAGTATGAGCACAGAAGAGGAGGCTCTGGGGAGACCTTATAGCAGCCTTTCAATACTTGAAGGGGGCTTATAAGAAAGATGGGGCAGACTTCTTAGTAGGGCCTGCAGTGATAGGACAAAGGGTAGTGGTTTTAAACTAAAAGAGCCTGGATTTAGATTAGAGACATTAGGAAGAAATTCTTTACTGTGAGGGTGGTGGGACACCGGCACAGGTTGCCCAAAGCAGCTGTGGGTGCCCCATCGCTGGCAGTGCTCAAGGCCAGGCTGGACTGGGCTTGGAGCAACCTGGTGTAGTCGGAGGTGTCCCTGCCCATGGCAGAGGGCTAGAACTGGATGGTCTTTAAGGTGTCTTCCAACCCAAACCATTATGGGATCCTATATAACCTGATCAGAGTGTGTGTGATAATGTGAGTATGATAGCAGGCAGCTAAACTAACACTGAACTTGGTGGTCCCTTCTAGTCTCTGCACTTCAGAGCTTGCTTTTGTGTGGTCCTGCTGAGGTGCTTCATTCATTAGTCAAGACCATTCTTCCATCCATGCTTGTGGTAATCTGTCAACATGCCCAGCACCTGCAGGCTTGTAATTGGCTCAAATGAGCAGGTACCTCCTTCTCTTTAGCCTTCCAGCTGAGCAAGGATTCAAAGCAGGAGGGGGCAAAGTAAACACTGTTCGCTTTCTAAGGAAGTGACTGAATGTGCACAGCATCAGCAGGCCATCAGGGTCAGACCATGCTTTCTCAGAGTACCGATACCACCGCTTGACAGTGTTGTATACACAGAGCTTTCTTATTCTGTTGACAGAACCTTTGGATCTGTTTAATATGTGGGCATATAGGCTGTGGCCGGTATGTGAGTCGACATGCTTACAAACACTTTGAGGAGACCCAGCACACCTACGCAATGCAGTTGACCAACCACAGAGTCTGGGATTATGCTGGAGGTAAGCGCTCTGTCTTCCCTTGTAGGATGACCTTGTTTGCAAAATGGCTTTCGGGACCCTTTGGTAAGAGTACTTGTGGTAGAGTTTGCTTGGAGATTAAAGGTTTGCATCTGTACTAATACCTTGTCTTTTGGGAACATCCATCTCCTCTCTAATAGCTGTTTTTGTGGGTCTGTAGCAGATGGAGGAGGGAAAACATGATTCTGTAATGAACCAGGGCGGTCCTGTAGTCTCTGCGGAATGTGTTTGTTTCTCCTGTTCCATCAATTTGCCCTGAGGTATGGGAATGGGCTGTTGTAATAAATATCCTGCAAGGTGTCTGTGCGACGTCTGCTAAATAACAAATACATCTGATGTTGGCTTTCTGCCTTGCTAATATGCTGTTGTAGCAGTCCGCATGGTTAATCGTGCTGCATAACTGGTGTCAACCTGGGTGTTCTTAAGCTAAAACTCCCTGTGGTTGAATTTTCTTTCTTCAGATAACTACGTCCATCGACTGGTTGCAAGTAAAACTGATGGGAAGATAGTTCAGTATGAGTGCGAGGGAGATATGTGTCAGGAAGAGAAAATTGATGCCTTACAATTAGAGGTAAATATTTTGGCTTGTTGGACTCTGCATTGTGCTGCTGTGTGGAAGTGTTTCAAATCCAGATATGACAACAGGACAATTACATCAGCTTATGCAGCAGACCTGCTCCCTGCATGTAGGCAATCATCTTCAGGCAGAAGCAGGATGTTTTTACTGCTTTTCTTTTTTTTTTCTTTTTTTCTTTTTTTTTTTTTTTCCCCCATAATAACTCTTCTTGGCTCTGCAGAGCCAATGCAGCTAAGTGTAAGCTGGCTGCAGTTTTGTCCTGTGTTTGCTGGTAGATTGAAGATGAGCTGGTTACGCTGCGATGAACACTCAGGTCACTGGAGAATGAAATGGGTCTGAATGCCTGGACTCACTCACTAGACCCTTCCTAGTAGATCCGTGACTTGGCTTAAGAGCCAGGATGTGTATGGAACTGTCAATTTGAGTAGCTTAGCTTGTAAACTGAACAAGTATGTAGGAATCTGTAGCTGTGTGCTTACCTTGGCTGTCAAAGAAAGCAGACAGGCTCATCTGATACCAGCCCTGTTCTGCGCCCTTCTCTTGAACAGTTTTTTGTGGGTTTTTTTGGTTTTTTTGTTGGTGTTTTTTGTTTTTTACTGGTTAGGCAGCTTCTCCTATCCTAACTAGAAGGGTAAAGCAGAGAAACTCAAATTACTGCTCCACTGAGCAGATATACTGCAGCATGATTTCAGCCGCATTAGGCACAAGGGTATCTGAGGAGGAACAGCCCACAGAGACCAGACTTTGTAAGCTTGTTGCTCAAATAAATATTTGCTTGCTTTTCCATGAATTTTCTGAGCAATGCTTAGATGCTAAACCAGCTATTTTTAACCCTTTTTCCTGTGAGGTTGGTGCTTAAAGTATGCAAGACCTCTCTATCTAGCTTACAAGATCTAAGTATTTGTAGAGAGAATGGATTTGGCAGTGTGTTCAAGGCTTTTTGCACATGTTTATTTCTGTATCAAATACCTAATTTGGTGCTTATTAGCCTGATGATAAGAAATGATCTTCCAGTCTTCTTTGCACATAACTCATGCAAAACCAGAAGGGAGAAGATGGGATGTAAGGCATATATCCTTGTTCAGATGCCAAAATAACATTGGAATGGACCATGTGTGTTGGAGAACAATAGTTGTGAGTGGTTATATGCAGCTGAGGATGATTTCCCAGAGACGTTCTGACAGTGAAGCTAGATGTGTGCATTTACCCTTCTGCTCTGGGGTTTGGGCTGTGAATGGCTAACTCTGCAACACAGCCTTTGGGACCTCAGACATTTGTGGCAGAGATGGCTGATGCTTCATTTTCCTGTGGAGCATAAAAGTTGTAGAGATTGTTTGCTACTACAATTTAAAAATGTGTCTCCTCTTTAAAAAGTTCTTGACATGACACTGGATATGGCTTGGCAGAACTTGTACTTGATCCTTGCTGTTGTGCTCTAAAGACTTTCCTTGATTTCAAAAAATCAAGTGATTTGATTTTGAAATCAGATTGGTGAAACACACCTGCCGGATCTGCAGTTTGCATGTATGTTCAGAATGTCCTGTATGCTCAATTTCATCGGATTAAATTGATTTGTATATTGGAGCCCTTTGGGCTTCTTAATCAGCATAGCCACCCTTATGCAAAAGCTGACTGTTCTGTGTTTATCTTCTGTGTTTATAGTACTCATATTTGCTAACAAGCCAGCTGGAATCACAGCGAATCTATTGGGAAAACAAGATTGTCCGAATAGAAAAGGATACGGCTGAAGAGGTGAGCTCTGCCCTGGGAATGTGTGAAACGGCTGAAACCGGCCCCTGGACACTGCTCAGTTCGATGGGAGATGCCGCTGTTCAGTCTCACGGGCAGCCTGAGCGTTGCGTGACGTGGCCTTGCATAGCCTGTTCCACTACCAGCTGAGAAAATTGGCTTCAAGATGTATCCCTTATCTCGATGCTCAGATCTAGCAATTTGCCGCTCAGTGGTGCGGAAGTAGGTAGATTGCCACCTAGATTGAGGGTTGATCTAAATGTGCTGCTCAGGAAACTGCAGCAGTGGGGAAAACAAGTCTGCGCTGCTGCAGGATCCCTGCTTGCCGATGTCATCCGTCTCACACTGACGTGTATCTCTAGGGAAGGTTAGTGTAGCATAGACAATATGACTTTAATTTGCTTGGCTGCAGAAAGTGGAAGCTGTCTTTCTGCTCCAAATGCATATTGATTTGCCCTTTCTTTTTGATCCCCTATTTCTCCTCATCACCCTTTGGGAAAAGTTCAGAGTCTCCTCCTATAAAGCATCCTGTAGGCAGGACCACTTCAAAATGTCATGAGCAAAAATCCAGTGAGAATATTTGAATGCTTTTCACTCTATGTAGATCCTTTCAACTAGGTTTAAAGTGAGTCAGGATTTAGGGTTGAGTCCTTAACTGAACTGTCTACATGACTTCTAATTAACCATTTAGTATCTGCAGTTAAATAGCATTGTAAATGTAGAAATTATAACCATTGAAATAGTGGTTGACCTTGGTCTAATGAACAGTCCCAGAAATCTTATGGAGGACCCTGTAAAAGGAAAAGACATAGCAAAAATCATCTTGTACGTGACCAGGAAACATGATCCACAAAGCAATCTCAAAGTAAAACGGCTACGATATATGCCCCAAATGTGGTTTCATGTTTAAAGATCCTTACAGTCTTACTCATGCCACTTGCTCTGTGTAAGTCTTGTCTGGATCAGTGCCACTATGCAGTGTATTCCACGATCAGTGCTCAGGCTATTTCCCCAAATTAACCATCAGCTGCATAAACATTCAGTGATTAAGGCCGGAAGGCTTAAAACCTGCTCTGCATTGACTCTGGCATCAGCAAAGGCACCATGTGTGCTGACACTGACATTTATCCAAATTGCTCCTCCAGGAAAGCATTTTTCCTTTAAATTCCTGCCTTTGCTACATGCAAGCATACTTTTGATACTAATATAGGGGAAACAAGTATTTCTGTCTATGAATTTCCTGTAAGTCTTACATTAGAGGTTTCGACATGTTCTGTGCAGTGCCTAGAGAATGAAAGCTCAGTTTTCTTCAGCAGTAGCTGTCTGGAGTTGTGAAGTAGAGAGGAAGAGGAAGCCAATATATGTGTGTTTCTGTTTGTGTTTTGCATGAGTAAGATATTTGTGTCAGTAGGTCACTGCCTTATGACAGCAAGCTGCTGAGTCAGTGCTGAGCAAAGTAGCATGTTAATTTTCAGACTTTTACCATACTTATTTGAGGTTTAGTTTAAAATGAGCAAAAGCCTGGCATTGTAAAACCTTAAGATGGAAATTTAAGTCTGCTGACAGATACAAAAACATCTGAGAGAATGGCTAAATGAATGCTTAACTGCAGTCAATAAGAAGTTAAGGATCTGATGCGGCTTTTGTTTTGAATGGGGTGCCTGGCACAGATTTGCAGCCTGAGGTGCTGTTCTGTGTGAGCAGCTTCCACGGCAACATGGTTCCTTGTAGGGGTACCGCAGAGTGTAATGCAGAGGGTCTTCATCACAATTAAGCCTTTTCTTGACTCAAAACTTTTGCTTGCCTGGATATAGTAATTGGTCAAAGTCTGGAAACCGCTCCAGAAAATTGAATGTCATAATGAAAGTGCAGAGGACTTTGATCTGCTTGAAATGCCGTGTGTTTGTTTTTACAGATTAACAACATGAAGACCAAATTTAAAGAAACCATTGAGAAGTGTGACAGTCTGGAACAGAGGCTGAATGACTTGCTCAAAGAAAAGCAGTTCGTCGAAAGGAAGTGGGTACCGTTGCCAGGTTTAGTTCCATGCAGCCATTAAAACTCTGCGCACTGACATCCAAAACAAAAAAAGTCTTGCTATTCCTGGGCAATTCTGAGCTATTTAAACTGGTATACTGAGAACACAGCTTATTTTAAAAAAAGCTCTCATTTCTGTAGGTGTTCACAAATTGAAATTGCCTGTTGAGTGGAACACAGCTTTTGGGCTCTTGGCTCTTTTTACATGGCCTGCATGTTTAGCATTCAGTAATCCTTCCTCTGCCTGCTCAGAAGTAGATGCCAGTCTGTTTTGCAATTGGTGGATACATCCAAAGAGAAGAAAGGCAGCTCAGCAGAGGCATCTCACCCAGCACAGAGAAAAATGTAGATCTTAAGAAGTGCTCAGATGAAAGATGTCAAGCACGGGGACTGTGCGGATCAGCATGGTCCAGCTCCTGAGGTGGGACTGCGTGCTCTGCTCCTCCTAGCCCACCGGGCCCCTGTCACTGCTGCCTCTGCAGCAGCTGGAGCAGGGAACCCAGGCTAGTGAGCTGTGGTTCATGCAGCTCACCTTGCTGAGTGGAAAGGAGTCTGCGTATGATGCCAGCAAACTTTCAGGGCAAAAGCACCAAGCTGTTAGGAGCAGGGAAGCACTGTCCGTGAAACATGAGGCTACTGATATTCTTGTGGGAGTATCTTGCTCCAGAGTGAAGTTGTATTTTCAGGGTCTTGTACTCAGAGTGTGGTGGGAGCTGGCATCTGGGAGTCCCTGACTGCCCTTAGCGCTCTCAGGACCCCATGTAACATCTGCGCCCTTTTTGGCACCTATTCTGTAAGTTGCAGATACGTGTTCAAGGTTATGGTTGTGTGCTCCCAAACACACCCTGTCTGTTGCCTGCGCTGTTGACATTTGGTACAAGATGCAATTGCCTAACTTGCAAGAGAAGGGATTCTCCTGGGTTACACAGTTTGAGGGGCAAAGGAAGGGATTCTGCTTTGCAAGATCCTATTCCATATGCAGGTCACCCATGCAGGCAAACAGGTGCTAGCAAGCCTTAAGCCAAGTAGAAAATCCTGGGGAGATTTCGAGAGTCCTTTTGTGTTGCCTCCCCTTGCCCATCTTTTGCTAGAAAACCAAATTCCGGGTGGTCTAGGAGGGGCTGGGGGTCAGTTGCCTTAAGGGATTAGAAATAAGAAGGGTGTGGTAGGGTTTGATCTTGGTATAGTGCACTGCTTTCCTGACTTGTGCTTCTGTTTGTAAGGTGTTCCCAGCTGAATAACAAAGTGGCTAAGCTTTCCAATGAGCTCAAGGAGGAGCAAGAACTGAATAAGTGTTTGCGAGCGAATCAAGCCTTGCTTCAGAACAAACTAAAGGAAGAGGAGAGAGTGTTAAAGGAAACCTGTGAACAAAAGGACCTGCAGATCTCTGAGATCCAGGAGCAGTTGCGGGATGTCATGTTCTACTTAGAGACGCAACAGAAAATCAATCACCTCCCAGCTGAGACCCGACAGGAGATTCAGGAAGGACAGATCAACATTGCAGTGGCATCATCTGCCAGCTCCTCCACGGGGAGCACGGGCAAACCCTCTTCCAGGAGAGGCCGTGGAAAGAGGGGCAAATGAAAATCAGAATGCTCTGCTCCATACTGAAACTGGCCATGCTGGTGGTAGGCCAGGCTCACCTCTCGGTACTCTGGCTGGGAACACCCAGTTCACTAAAGCTCAGCTAGAAATTGTCTTCAGAGCTGCTCATAAAACTGGCTGCCAGTCAATGGAGGTGTCTGTGGTATTTAAAAGCATTTCACTGCACTATTTAGCTTTTTTTTTTTTTTAGGCAGATCTTAATGACCATTTTGCCTTCCTACCTTTTCAAGGCCCCTCCTATCACGCGTTTGACTTTCTTGGAGAGTGTACTGTTTTGGGATGAGTGGGTGTGTACGTGTTAAACATCACATTCCCTCTGGGGATGCTGTAGAGTAGGCTAGGCCCGGTGTGTAAGGCTTCTCCAGTTCTTCTCCTGGATTAAAAGTATTCTCAATTAAGAAATTATTTTATTTAATAAACAGTGTAAATTAGATTATATACATCTCCTTTTAGTATGTGCAGTCCTGACACTGCAGAACTGCTAGTGCAGGAGTAGAACTGTAGTTTGGAAATAAAAAGGAGTGAGGTGTGGAAAATAAACCATCTTAGTGGTGTAAGAAACTGAACGAGTCTTAAAGGCTTGTGTTCTAGGATATTAAATGCTTTACGGGACTTTGCTACTATCTCTTTCTTCATTTTACGGATGGCCTTTGAAAGGCCAATGCTGCTGCAT
Organism: Ibycter americanus; assembly: GCA_035590275.1. Lineage (NCBI taxonomy): Eukaryota > Metazoa > Chordata > Aves > Falconiformes > Falconidae > Ibycter > Ibycter americanus. The sequence continues at coordinate 95,640,084 of JAVJGI010000001.1, forward strand.
TTGGGGCAGAAAGCATGAAGGTTTTATATTCTGGATGCTGTTTAATGTGGTTATTTTACAGGCATTTCTACAAATTAAATAGAGCTGTCTTTGCAAAGACTGGTACATGTTAGATATTAACAGCTGCCAGAGCAGGGTGCACGTGCGTTCCCACCATCAGCTGCACTAGGGGTATGTTGGCGTAAGCTCCAGTGCTGCAATCCTCCAAACGAGGTGAGGAGAATGAGTAATGCTATATTTTTTAAAAACTCTCTTCCTACATGCCTGTCCCCAGCCTTTGCAGCAGCCGCTGGCCCCCCACCCACAGGGCTGTGCTGGGGTCTGCAGCGGAGCCAGGCGCGCTGCCCTGCCACCGGACCCTCGCCGCTAGATGCAGCTGTTGTTTCCAGTTACTGTGGTCACTCGGCGCTGCCTGTTCTGCTCTGAAACGTGGCACTAGCCAAAATCTCAGTTGGCAAAACTGATGTTATTTGCCCCAAAGGTAAACAGGTCCTGTAAAGGAAATTTGTGGACAAATCTTTGGTTTTGGGTTTTTTGTTGTTGATTTTCACTTAGAATATGTACCAGACTTGACGCTCTGGGGTGGGAAGAGTTTTACCTTGGCTGGAGAAGTGACTGTCCTGGTTGCTGTGTTGTGCTCAGCCATCTGAGTGTTTAAAGGTTAATCCTTTATTAAAAAAGGCTGGGGGTGTCCTGCCGTTGTCTTTTCAGACCGTAGCATGATTCGTTTCCATTGTTCAAATGGCAGAAACAGCCATTTACAGTTACAGACTAAGTGATCTTAGTCTGTAACACTGAAAATGCAGCTCTGACTTACCAGCTCTAAACTGGAACAAAGAAATAAACCAGCTAGTCCTTTATTGCTAGAAGTTGTTCTTTTTGGCCAGTCGAAAGGAATGAGTTAGAATAAATTGAATGCCTCTCAGAAGGTGAGTTGTTATAATCTGCTTTACGGACTGGAAGTGTTGAACTTCCTGACTGAAATACAGGGCGCTTGTTAGTGCACTCGTTGCATCCACTGCTTGGGTTTGGAGATCTGCCCCAATCATCTGGAACTTCTACGTTTTCTAACTTTGTAGCGTGAATGTACACTAACTCTTTTCTAGTGTGTGGATTGTACAACCAGGCCTCTGCCTTCTGTAAATTATTCGAAGGACCTAGAGATGTACAACACAGCTTGCTCTCCTATAGAAACTATTTTATTTAAGATATATTTTTACACCATCTAAGATCCTCTGACCTTTTGCTGAAAGCTTGCTTTGTGTAGAACACTAAGATGCTGTACTGTATCTTGGAATTCATTTTCAAAAAATGTGATTGAAAATTAAAACAGCGTGCAGTATTTTTGTTTGTGTATTCAACTGGAAGCAGAGGGAAGAGATGGCAGGGAGAAAGACAAAACACGCAACTTTATTCTTTTTGAAGTCTACTTTTTAACTCGAAGGCAAAGCTGTCCAAACGAGCTCTTTGTCATGTTTGGGTTGGGGGGAAGTTTGGTTCAGCTGAGCTGATCTAAGCAGATAAGGCAGGGTAATTATCTCTAGCTCATGAGAAGCAGGCAGCTCATGCAGAAAAAGCAAGGATTGTGGAATACTTTTGCATTAAACCAAATTACCCTCAGTCCTTGAGTCCCTTCCAGCCTCTCCTAAAATCATCCCAGGTGACAAGGCAACCTATGGTGTCTATCTGGGTATTTACTCACTGCCATATTCACCCCGGCTCCTGCTGGCTGAGGTTAAGGGCATCCTCCCTTGGGAGACTTCCCCACGGCAGGACCAGGACCACAGTCTTATCTGACCACAGGGCAGAAGCGGCGCTGATGTGGCTTGAGCCTGCTTGTGGTGAAAGGAAAAGTCCCAGCGAAGGCTGGTCTGTGACTCTTCCTTACCCATCAACCGGACACTCGAGTGCCTAGAAAAAGCTGCGGTGCTGAGACCTCTCCAGCCTGCGGTCAAGTTTTGACATCTGGAAGTCAAACAACAGGTCAGCTTTGTGGCTGATGACTCAGTATCACCACAGCAGAAGGTTGCAGCAGCATAAAACTTCCCCCGAGCACTGGACAGCTGAGATTTGCCAAGCTTCTGCTATGATTAAAAACCTTAAAATAGACTTTTTTTTTTTCTTCTTTTTCTTACACATCATGAAAGAAATGCACATTCTCCTCTGATGAACAGCAAAGGGCTTTTACTGTCTCCGCTGGTGCTGTGTCGGGTGGCTGGAGTGGTATCAAAGAGACCTCTAGGACAAAGCCTGCCTTGGCACTTGCCACCTGAGCTACGTGGCAGTCATGGCGAGATGTTCCAGCAGGAGCAAGAAACAGGGGACCTGCTCTCCCCCAGAGGGCTGCTGGTGGCCAGCGTGTTCTGTGACCCTCACTGGATCCTGCTGTTCCCTCTCTGTGCAAGGTCCCTGATTCACAGGCTGGCAGAGAGGGGACAGGACAGCAAAATAACTTGTAATTCTACATACGTGGGCAGGATGGTAACGGTGAAAACACCCAAGGTGGCCCAAGAGACTCTGATGTCCGCTCTGCAGCAACAGCACCATCCTGCTCAAGAGAGGTCATCAGGGACCACAGGAAAGGCTATGGGACTTAAAATGGCCAGGGAGAAACACAGATGGAGCAGAGTGACAGCCAAAAGTCGCACAACGCTTGGCACAGTCCTCCGTGCTTTCAGGATGCTGAAATGATTCACTCCAGCAGCTGTTCCCGAGTGAGCGCTGGGGAGAGGCGGTTAGACAGGGCGATGGGTCGGCACAGCTTCGCATCAGCTGGGAGAAGCAGCATCCACAGCCGGAGGGACGGCAGGGACAGAAAGGGACGTGCCCCCCTGCTTGGGAGAGAAATAGATGTAGGGCAGCTCGGGGTGAACGGGGATGCAGGGCTCAGCTGTCACTGCTCCGTGCCAGGGATGTTCCCCATAAGCAAACAGCAAAGGCCAGATTAGCGGGAGGCAAAAGCAGCGCTGCTCGGTGGGGCTTGACTGGATGGTGAGGTGGGTTTCCCCAGACCTCCAGCACCCACAATGTATGTGCCCAAGCTCCGAGCAGGATCTGCCAGGGGTGGGAGGGGGACGCAGCACCCATGTGCGCTCAGGTGCTACCACCTGAGCTCCAGCACCCCCCAGTCCCTTTGCTGATGGGATTCCATGAGCCCACACAGGGCCAGCCCAGCAGCAGCCCGCAGAGCCCCACGGCGTGCAGCCCGGCTGGCCACGGGTACCGCACTTTGGGGTGAGATACCTGGCTACATTGCTCTGTTTCACACTGTTCCAGGGACTCCTTAATTTTCTGGTGGGCTAATTTGCCCCTTGGGAAGAACCTGTCCCTTAACACCAATTAATCCCCTCCATGACACTGGTTCTGCTCCTTTAGGATGCTGGGTGAGGTGATATCTTCCTGGTTTGTGCCCTGGAAAATACCTTGCACAGTGCCATGGGCAGAGTGGTCACAGAGTCACCCCGCAGATGCACATCTGTCTGAGCAGCTGGAGCACCCCACAGCCGCGCTGTGCTCCTTCTGCCTATGCTGTGGCCAGCCCAGGCCCCTCCAAGGGCTGCCATCCCACCACTCGCTCTCTGCTCCGTTTACCTCTTCACCAGAGCCCAATTCCCTAAGGCCCTGAGAAAAATTCCTGCCTTGATCTGCACCAACTGACTTGTCTGTTCTCGTTTGAGCTCTGAGAAATTCACATCAATTTCTCCTAGGCTTTTTTTTTTCCCCCACTCCTCTTTTAACATAAATGGGTATTTTGGTCTAATAATTGCATTTTAAAGGCAGGCACATCCAGCTGGTCCACAGCAGGTCCTACACCAGGACAGCAGCGTTTGGAGGGAAGTTTTGCAGCACAGGAGGGAAACATTTGTGTTTTCATTCCCCAGCCTGAATTCCTGCAGTTTCCCAAGGCAAAGGCCAGCTCTGTGCACCAGTGCACTTCAGCCTCCGAGGGGCAACGGCAAAATAGCAACAGGTTTGCTCGAAGCAGGAACCCATTCGTGATATTTGCTTTCATTTCAAGCCCCAGTCAAAACCCCACACCTAAAACTTCCCACTCCTGCACCACCCTTGAGCAAACATTATTTATAGCAGCAAGCAGCATTTATAGCTTTGCCCCTTCTTGACCTGGAAGTAATTGGTTAATTGAGTCAGACAACAAACCTCAAGATACTCACATGGTTTCCTTCCACCTTCTCACAGGGAGCTGGAGAGTCAAACTCCTTCCATCCCCAGCTGGTTAAAACCATCAAACACCTCGGAGAGAACAATATTTACTTCCCCACCAGGAAATTGGTCCTCGTTGAACCTTCTTCAGGGCCAACAGCTTCTATAAAGCTGCTGCACCTGGAGGGGTTGCTCCCTTGCTGGAGCTGGAGCTCCTTCTGGGGTAGGTGGGGGCTCTTTGTGGGGGGTGTGCTGAGGCTGGGCAGCAATGGGAAGCTTTGCTGCTCGCTGGTGGGGCTGTGCTCTGAGCAGGAGCATCTGAGCTTGCCAGGAGAATGAGATTTTGGTCTTTTGCTCAGGTTTAGTGATGTTTTGTGGTTGTGGAGATTAGCTGGATTTGTGGGCTCAAGAGCAGGGGCTGAGGCTGAGTTACTGTCGTGTTTGCACTGTGTTAAGCATGTGCTTTAATCCCAACCTGAGATCCGTGGGGCTGTGCTGGTCTCTGGTGCAGGGCCCTGCAGGTTCCTCATTATCTGAAGGTGGCACTTTGGTGGCAATGCTTCTCTTCTGCAGGCTGCTGAAGCAGAATTGCTCTCAGAAGTGCTTAAGCTGAGCTGTGAAGCCCCTTTGTGCCTGGGGGTGTGCAGGAGCCTGCACAGGGCAGGGAGCTATGGGTGCTCCACCTAATGCTGGTGGAGGCAGCAAAACATTCACAACCCCCCCGGGCTGCCCCAGACCGAGCAGTCAGGCTGCCTTTGAGCATGGAAGGAGGGTTTTTCTGGAGGTAGACTGCAACTTGGGTGTTTTTCTTGCCTGTTAGCCAGTGTCCCTGTGTGGCAGCAATGGCCTTGGAGGACAATGTCAGTGTAGGACTTTATTCTCCTGGATGCAAAGATGATGTTCTTGGCACCTGCTTATGTGCCTCTGCCTTCCAGTCTCCCTCTTCCCTCATGTCTCTATTTATGTGTGACTTTGTGATATTTATTAGTCTCTGTTGATGTGTGATGATCTTAGGTGAAGAAGCATGTCCCTTGCCATGGAAAGCAGAGGGGCTTAAACACATGAAGGAAACCTGCCCTGATGGGCTCCTCCTCTCTGGGGTGGTGGGAGACCCCTGCTACAGGTGTGGGTGAGGTTCCAAGGCAACATTGTGGTCTCAGTGTCTGAGCTCTGTAAATCTAAAATAAAACCACGGTAAATCCATTTAGCATATAAAACGTGACTGAATCCCCTAGAACAATTTCTCTACGCTATTGGTAGTCTTAGTCCAAGCAGAATTAACGTAGGCTAGAGAAACTCCTAGTGCTGTTGGCTGGAATCCATGGTCTGTGTGGAGTCCCAGTTGGAAAACCTTCTGCGAGGGCTGGAGGAGCCGAGTGGGAGATGCAGCTGAGCGAGGTGGGTGAGCTGGAGTTCTCCACAGGAGACAGGGATGCTGCCACAGCCAGAAGCCCTGCGCCGATGGAGGGGGAGCGGGCTGGTCTTGTCAGAGCACAGCCGTGCCAAGAGTTTCCCTCTGCAAGTGCAGGGGTTGTGTGAGGAGCAAAGATGACTTTTTCCAAGCGATTCTCCTTGGCAGTTTTCGAATGTGCTCTGGCTTTCCTAGAGCGAGGAAGAAATCCCAACTGGATCCTGTTTGCTCAGTGACGGAGCATCGAGAGCTGAGCGCAGCCCTGGGACCCGGGAGCTCCTGGCCTCCACTCCTTGCTGACAAACCCCTGCAGCTTCATCACAAGGAGCCAAACACCTACTCCTCCTTCCAAGAAATCAACGGGGAGGAATGAACAGCGGTGTAAAAGCCAAGGTTTACAGGCAGCTGGGTGGGAATGCAGGCAGCACACTGAAATCACAGCATTTTCCTCTGCAGCGACTAGAGTCAAACTGCAGAAGCAGTTAAGAGGATTAGATATTTTTGATCATATTTGCAGCTGCGCTAGCTGTAATCGAGAGGAGAAATCCAAATGCTTCGTCTTGGGAAGCGACTCTGAGCCTGGAAGGGAGCGTCCCCTCGGGACCCCGCATCTGGGTATGTGCTCAGCCCCGGCTGTTGTACAGAGCTACGAGGAGCTGTCGTTCCTATGGCTGTGGCGGTGCTTGGCTCCCTGGAAGACCCAAGCTCCTGTGGAAAACTCACTGCAAGCCAGCCCGGATGCAGGGCTCCGAGCTGCAATAATGTCTCCAAAATGTCAGCTCCCACGCAGAAGGCCTATGTCTCCCAAGTCTCACAGCCTAAACGAAGAACACTTTTAGAAGCCCTGCCATGTTTAGACCCTGATGTGAGAGGGGAGATCCCTCCCTGGACATCACTCAGATGATTTCTTTCACAGTTGGCTTAGTACTGTGGTGCTTTAGCAAGGAAAACTAATTTCACTGTATAGTTAAGTTTGAGCATCTAGTTCCCGTGCATTTAGCGCTATTAGGGTCCAAATGAAAATACCTGATCATTCCCTCCAAAGCTCAACCCTGCAGAGATTCTGCCAGCACTGCAGTAGGAAGCTCCTCTGCTTTTCCCAAGGGACACCTCTGACAAGCCCTTGGCTCCTACCGCAGGCAGAATGGGCTGATGGGGAGTATGGAATCCATTAAGCTCTTTTTCCAACCTTAAATAAAAACGTGGCCTTGTAACCAAGGAAGAAGATATCGCTCCTTGACATGTGTGTTTGCTGGAAGAGCTTGGCCCTGCTTGCAGAGGCTGCCTGGGGTTCCTGTGTGGAGGGGTGGCAGTCGTTTCTCCGCAGATGGAGCCTCAGATGATGCTCCTGGCTGGGGCAGGCAGGTTCCTCCTGAAGCCAAAATCCCAGATGGGAGCTTCAGGTACAACATGTCAGAGGAGGGGAAAAGTTCCGCATCTCACATCCAATTTGCCTGATGATTTTAGCACAGTGTCTTAGCGAACAAGGGAAAGAGTGCCAGAGGTAACAAATTCAACCCTTTCCAAATGTGGTCATGTGGTAGTCATCTGCCAAAAACATAAAACAAGATCATAATCCTGAATTTGTCCTTTGAATGTACCTGTGCCTGTTCTGTAGTAGTTTTCTTCTAATCCCCAGGGATTAGTACTGAAGTGCATTGAAACATCTGAGGTGAAGGGGCACAGTGGAAATTCCTTGCAGGCTGGTAATAATAACTGAAAGCTGCTCTGTGAAGCAAACCTGAGGCTGACTTGGTTTTTAATGGACATCTGTCTGTAGGGGGAAAAAAATGCCATGGCAACTGGCTTTCTTGTTGGCATGCCTGTCTCAGCGAAGGGACGGGGAGAGGATGGGTATTGGTGGGTCTGTGTAGCTGCGCTTGGAAAACGTGGAGGTACCGCTCAACAAGGCTGTGAGGCAAAGGTTGTTTATGCTCTGTGAGCACCAGATCTTGAGGGATTTAAGAGCTAAATCTTGGCATAACGATTGCTTTGTGTGCTGTTGCTTCTTAGCAGGCGCTAGGCTGGGTTGTCCCTGTCCCGTCCCCCCCCCCCCCCTTTTATAAAAACGTGAAATCTAAAAGCATAAAATGCTTGGTTGAAGATTGCCTGGCAGGTTGCTGGGCAGAGCTGGTGTCTCCCCATTTGCAGCTCTGTCCTGAAACAATTGCTATGAAGCTGCGGCTTCATCATACAGGTCCTGGAGCTTTGCTGCCTGAGGAAGGAAATGCTCTTGTTTAGAGGCTGAGGCCAGTGGAGATTGAGAGCAAGGTTCATTAAAATGTTGGTTATAGGTAAAACAAGCTCTGGCACTTCTGTACCTCTCTCCCGAGCTCCATGGACACCAGCATTTCCCTTCCTCTCTTGTTGGTTGCAGGAGAAGCAGCTGGCACACGTGGCTTGGCAGGCACATCTATCATCTGTGCCCTGTCTGAACTGAGCTGCTGGGCTGAGAGAAATTGGGATGAAATAGCTGTAAAAGTGTGCGTGCGGATCAAAAACTATATCTGATGGGAGCTGGTCTCTTCTTGGAACTGAGCTGTGCCTTCGAGGGGCTGCAGACCATGAGAAGACTGCACAGAGACAGTGGGGAGGAAAGGCAGAGGTAGGCAGCAGTTGTCCCACCTGGTCAGTTTGGAGCTTGGGCTTTGTTTTTGCTCGTTGTTGTGTACGAATCTCTTTCTAGTTAGGCTGGTTGCGCATTCACCAGTTAAAACCGATGCCAGTTTTGTTGATGAGCTAGTATCGTATCTCTCTGGGAAGTGCTTCTCGTGTGTTAGAGTACCTGATTTGTTTTCCTAATGTCTTTCCAAGTGTTTGCAGATCCCTGTGCCCACAGCACTGTTCACAAAGCTTTAGTCTCCAAGAAGAGGGTTAGGGATAATGGGACTAAATAACAACAGTCTTCAGGGAAGAGAAAAACATGTGTGGAAATGCTTAGTTCTGTGAGCTTCTCTAGCAGCTCATTTTTCTTAAAATAAATGCTGAGTGCCTCGTGTCGGTTGTCCCTCTGTAGGCACGCATGTTTCATCTTGTTGAATGCTGCTGAGGATCACCCTGGGTAGCTCAAGAAAGAGAGCACAACACCTAACAGCAGGTTAGATCAAGGAAATGTTACATCACGTAGCACTTCCTGGTAAGTAATGATGTTATCAGACTCATTCATCTTCGTATGTAAATACAGCCTGCACATGTAATCGCAAATCTGAATGAACATAGTAGCCTTGAAAAAGAGCAGCTCTAACCTGGAACGTGGACAGAAAGGGCAAAACAGAGTGTGATTCTCCATTATAAGTTGTTTCTTTTCTTTCTTGACCATGGAGCAGGTGACTAAATCCTGAATGTTTCTACAGCTAGACCACTGCATCTGATGTTGGCTGTCCTTTGTCACAACCGCATTTGCAACCAAACTAGTAGCTATAATGCTAGGGAATAGCAAAAAAGTGAGAAATCAGTAGAGCCAAACCATGAAGTAATAAATACAGAATATTGGGAATGGTGGGCTATCGAAGAAGAGCGTATGGAGATAGAAGTAAAAAGAATGATGTGCCCTAGTGGCAGTATAATCCCATTATGCTGGAAATTTGGGTAGTCGGCTGTGGACGTGTGCTCACAACAGAACGGTGGGGAGTGGTGTCTGCACTGGTGGCCACCAAAGAAGCTGGCTGCTGCTGGGAACCAACCTGCAGGTTCTCTGGTGGTCATTACTCCCAGAGCTATTTTAATTTGGTCACTTCTACCTTTCATTTTAATGTGTTTTTGTTTGTTTGTTTTTTTAACAAAGATGCTCAACAAAAAAAAAGGGAGGGCACAGTGAAAGACAAACAGATCTTAACAAAACAAAGAATACACTGAAGGACAAAACAAGTCAAACTGCAACTGCACTTGAGTCATTACTGCAGACGTGAACACGAGTCTCATTCATACACTGCTTTCCATGCACATAATGTCACCCTAAAATGTAGGTTAGTATGTTCATATCATGTCTTAGAAACCATCTCTGCCCATGGCACTTGATTTCTGTATTTTTGACATCCTTGAATATCAAGGGCTCCATCTTTGCCAGCAGGACCCCACAGCATGGCAGCCACTTCAAAACACTGCAGGCTCTTTTATAGTTCTTAACCTTTAGCCACATAAATAGCGACTAATTGCTGTGCACTGTAAACATTCTTAGCTGAAAAAGCATTGAAGTAATGTCCTTTAAAAAAAAAACCCCAACTATTAAGTGACCTGGACATGTTATACTCAATCTCTTATCAGACTTCCTTGTGATTTTGCTTGGTAATGTTCTTTTAAAATGCAAAACACACTGATGAAACACACTATTAAGTAATCTTTGCTAGCTATAGCTTATTTGTGTTAGTTTCAAGGCATATTTGGGCTCTTCAAATTCCTTTCCTGCTGTGTTTCTCCTAGTGTGATAGCATGTGGAGGCCTTCAGCTTGAGGTCCAGTAGGACCAACAAAAAGATACATGATACTGTAAACTGTACCCTAAGGAGTTTGGTTAAATGCAGAAAATTTTTTATGATAGTGGATTTTGTGTGTGTGTGTATATTAAAAGGTCTTTTTCTTAATGAACGTAACCTGAGAGAAGCTATCCCACCATGTGAGCAAAACAGACTTCTGCTTTAACAGTAAATGGTCCTAAAATTTGTGCCAGTGGTAGTGTGAGCTGTCTTCAGCTCTGCAGGTGCTAGTGTCTCCTACAGAAACTTTTGGATTGCAGAAATCCTGGATATCCTTCTTGGTTCCGTGGCTGTGAAATAACAAAGTGGCTTGTGAGTTCACTAAAGTGATTGAAAAATGCAGTTTCCTTAAAACTGCTGGTTCTGTTCAGGGGAAGTATTTTCAATGGAAAAAGTCTTTGTGCTGAGCCCATTTCAGCTAGTATCTGTCATCTAGCTAATAATGTGTTAACCACAAGATTATTTGGGCCTGTAAGGTAAAACAAAACGTGCAGGTCAACAGTCAGAAGTGTAGGGAAAATAGCTAATTTAAGAAAGCTGTTAAATATGTTATCTTTGTACCATTGTGCGTTGCCACCCACAACTCTTCCAACTGCATGGGAAAGCTGTTGCTTTACAAGCAAGGTGTATAAATAATGCCTGCCTAAGAGCACTGCTCCTTTTTATTACATTTGAATCCTGTGGGATTTCTAGTGCATTTCTATGAATAGATTAAACTCTGAGCATTTTGAGTAACCATGGCTATAAATCAATTTAGCTCTTGGTTTTCAAGTTGCATCTGCTCTTACTAATCCTATATGTACATAGGTTTTTTTTGTTGTTGTTGTTGTTGGTAAGAGGACAGACCAGGCTTTATTTTTATGTATTGGTATGAGTTGGTGAAACCGCTGCTCTGCATAAAGCAGGTACCACAAACACAGCAGGGCAGATTAGTCCCTGCACCTTTGATTTCTGCAGGAAGCCTGGTCATGGTGAAGGAGAGGTAGCAACATGGAGCAATGGGAGAACTGGCATCTCAGGCTCAAATATTCTGTCAGTGTGATGCTGCAGTCTAAAGGAACTAAAATTTGCAATGTAAGGGGGGGAAAAACCCCTCCATAATCCAGAATATCTGTAATACCGAGGGGGTGTTGGCAAGGAATGTGGCAATCCCTTCGGCCCCGTCTTGCTTTAGTACAGCTGGCTCCGCGGGTAGGAGGGCAACGGGGTACGAGTGTTTACTGGCCATAGCTGGGGATCTCTGTGATTAAATGCAGCAGCCGGTCTGCAGCTTGGCTAGCGGGCGCAGGGGGGCCTGGGGCTCTCCGTTTAGCCTTTCACAGCTACTCGGCGGCTCGGCCATTTTTTCTGTATTTCGGTGCCTCTCGCCGTCTGGTTTCTTTTGAACGCTGCGCTGCCGGGCCTCCCGCTCCTGCTCGGCCGGGGGAGGGGGCGAGCGGGGCCGGGGCGGGGCGGGCCTCGCCAG
>JAVJGI010000001.1:95653153-95672231 GCA_035590275.1 Ibycter americanus
TTTTTTAAATTTATTTAAATCGCAATCAAAATTCTGGCGGGCGGGCAGGCCGCGGCACAGCGCTGGCTGGCCCCGCCGATGGGTGGTGGTGCCAAGCACGGCTGCACTTTCTCGCAGGGTGGGGGGCGAGCCGGGGGGGGTTCTGCAGCAGCCTGCCTCCCCGGCTCCCCCTCCCCACGCACGCTGCGGAGGTCCTGCTGTCTCCTCCTGGAAGATTGAGCCTCCTCGGAAAGCGTTAGCTACACAAATTCACGCATCTTTGAGGGAGAAGAAGGGGGAAAAAAAAAAATAAACTTTCTAGTGTTGTGATTTTTTTTTTTTTTCCCCCCAGTGCTGTAGGGGTCATAACAAACAATCAAAGCGGGACGGTAACAGTTTTGAAGGTCATAGTCACTCAGGGCAGTTTTCATTTCAAGTTTTATTCGTCTTACTCTTTGGTTTTAATTCTTACGCGGTTTTGTGCGTTGGCAATAAAACTGAATTTGCAGTGGTCGCATTGTTGGGCATCACTGGAAATACGGTTCTGCTTTGTTACCAGTCTGTGGAACTGGAAGCGGAAAAGCTTTGCTAGGGTTGAAAAGGACAAAATAAACTTAAGTAATAACAATAATACCTCAGCAGTTCATTGGAATGATTTAATAGTTTTTACATACGGCTGTTTAGATTGAACATGATGTTTACTGTGCTTTGCTAAACAGTTATCCCTGCCAACATACAGTGGCACTGTAGAGGTTAACGTGAAGGGCAACAAAACCTACAGCTTTTTTTTCAGATTCAGTAGGATGGTGAGCACTTGTCTCTGTAGATTAGGGGATGCGAGCTTCTAGTTCTCTCCAAGTTTTAAGATTAAAGCCAATGGATTTCTCCTCCCAGTGTTGCATTTCTAGTTTTGTTGGATAAATTCCACTTCAGAACTCCTTGGGGAGTTCTAGTGGGGCTGCTAGGCAGCTGGCATGTTCCCTCAGAGGTGTTCACGTTCTCTGTTTTTGTCAGTCGATTTTTCAAGTTATTTCTGAATGAGGGGTCTGTAAAATCCCAGCCCCTGGGTTGGTGGAGCCCCATGGAACACCTTCAGAGAACTTCTCCTATTGCTGTCCTAAAGAAAAGTCTTGTCTTCATGGGAGTACAAATTCAAAGATGGTTCATGTAAATGAAAAGCCAAGTGGCTTTTCTGTTCAAAAAATCAAATAGTTTTTTAGCTGACCTGCATCTTGGTTCAAATTTGAAGCATTATATTATTTAATAGAAACTTAAGCATCTCCAGTTTATGCCAAGCTTTCTTCCTAGCAGCTCATTTCCCTGCAGCGCTAGCATTCTCTTATCTTCTTGAGATGGAAAATGTTACTTTTCATGGCTATGTTGCTCTTAGATGCTTAGGTTTGGGTAGAAAAATTATTGATAACTGTACTGGACCCAATTTTCTGCTGTGTGTTTGTTACTGCAAGAGTGAATTGGGCTAAGCACATGGTCCTTCTACATCTCATAGTGAGTGGAGTGTCAGCTTTGTTCACTATGCTTATTTCCGTGGTTTTGTAATGATGGATGTAAGTGTTTCATGTTAGAAAAGGTAAAATCTTGTGTGAACAAATAAAGCATTCCAGTATTTGTTTTCATGATATTAATTTCTTTTACATTAAGAGGAAACATCACAAATGAAGGTGTGCAAGAAATAAAACCAAGAAGGTTTGATACCTTTTTGTATAAGGAGGCACTAAGTGAAATGCTACATTTGTTTAATGGCAACTGCCTGTGCAATATGGCAGATGGGAAGTCAGGCTGTAGGGGGGATGCCAATAGCACGTTGAGCTGTAATTGGAGAAAATGTAGACCTCATACACAAACCTGCTAGTCAAAACATTATCTGATATCTACTTTTTGTGGTTTGGTTCAGTTTTGCTTTTATACAAGCACAGGAAGGTTAGCTGTCCTGTGATGGGAAGTTGCATCTGTCCCAGCATTCCTTCAATTACTGCATCCTTTTTTTGGTATCCATTTTTCCCATTTTTATTTTGTCTGAAGCCAAACACCTCTGACTCAGGTTTGAGGTGGTTACTTGTCTAGTTACAATTGTGACAGAAGGTCTTTTTCCTTCTTATTTGGTAACTTTCTTGCCTAACTGGACTTGGGACTCCTTTAAGAATACTCTTGAGTTACTGGCTTTTATAAATGGCTTTGCCCATTGAACAGTTAAAACTATAATGATCCCATGTTGCGTAGCTTGCTTTTGAGACTTAACGCTTCTGGTCTATTCTTTATTTTCCTTTTTCCTTGACATCGTTTTTTATTACCCTAACTAAAGGCTTAAGTAAAGGGCAGAAGAGAGGTGTCCATTCTGTTCAGACAGAAGTAATCGGGAATATCGAGTGCTGAGGTGTTCCGATATAATGGAAGTGACTGTTGTGGAGGTTTGATCACACATGCCATTCAGAGTTTTTCTAGTTCATTCTAACGTCTTTGTGTATGTCGGTTTTAATACAACCGTGCTAAACTGCTGAGCAAAATGAGTGGATAACCTGCAGGTCTCTCCTTATCGCTGTTAATGGACTTTAGTATGATACTATATACCCACTTTTGAGTGAGTTGTAATTTAACAACTGATTCATGGCAGTATATGTGAAGAAGGTTCTTCAGTGACTTAAGTCCATCAACAGGTTACAGATGCACATTGGGTCAGACTTGAGTCAGGTTACTTACATATTCAGACACTACAGAGGTTGTCATCTTGTAGGAAGACAGGAGTTGACATTATTAATGTTAGTATTAGGGAAAAACTACAGAAAACAATGCTGCAGGACTTCTTGTGTAATCTTAATTTGACAGCTTTGATTTATTTGACTTACATAGACAAATAGTGCGCCTAAATAAAATTTTGTACTTCTGATTTCTCCTTTAGAAGAAAGCTTTACCAGCTCTCTGCACTTGTAATGAAAGTTCTTTAGAGTATCCTGTAAATTTGTTTTCAAAGCTGTAGTAATGTCAGCCAGTGCTCCAGAAACATCTATTCACTCTGTTAAATACAACAGTCTTTGTAGTTGTGCTTCTGCTCTAAACATTAATTGCAGTATGGTTACATTTGTTTCTTAGTCTCAAAGTGAAGATGCTGCTGAGAGAAAACGGAGACATTCTTTCACATCATGGAAAGGCTTGTGTCCCTTGCATTAGTTTTCACTTAACTGGAAAAATATAAATGCGTGACCTTGTTTTGCTTATACAAATGCTCTATTTGGCATGTAAACATTAGGGTGGGAGGTGAGGGATGCTGAGGAGTAGGACAGTAAATGCTCATAAAAATAGAAAAAAATTTGCAAGTTGCTGCTGGGGGGAAATGTTTATTGTGCAGCACTTGGGATTAAGCCCTTCCAGAGACTTTCACTCTTCAGGTGTGACTGCTGGCCTGCGATAAATTGGCTACTAAGTTTAATTGCTTGATGGTTACTTTGTCTGGTAACAAAGTCTGCAGCACTTTTCTGATTTTGTGACTTTGCTACCTCAAAGCTTACAAGTTTACAAAGGTTTACAAGTTGGATTTGCCAAGCTGCTGTGCCTTCTCCCAGGCCTGCCTTTATTCACATTTCTTCAAGATGAAATTTATTTTTTTTTATTTACCATACTTACTGTAATCAACATGTGGTTTTAGATAGCAGTACCTAATTGCTGCTGACCCTTCTAGTTTCCCCCACCCCCATTTCTTAGTGTTACTCTCCTGTTTTAAACTGTGATAAACTTCTGGGAAAGACCATCTACTTCCTGCTTTTGTAAAGGTCCTAGATTTTTTTTTTTTGTATGATGCATCAAAGATATGTCAAAGGGTGGTTTGAACTTGAGTCTTCTTCACCTGTTGGAATATAAACCTGAAGCTGATGGCCTTGGTTTTAGCGGAAGACACACACAGTTTAAATTGAATTGTAGCATTGACAGAATTGGTGAATGACTTTCCTTTTCTCTAATGGTTTGTGTTTAGCAGTTGTAGCTGGAAAACAAGAGGTCAGGTCTGTAAAGAGATCTGTTGGATCAGAAGAGCATATAGAATTTCTGCATGTAGCTTAACTCTTGGTCTGATGTAGAAGTTAGGACCTCTTGCCAGTGTGGATGCACACAAGATTGTTTCGTAAAGAAATGTGGGTAGGAACAGTAATTTTGGAAATGTGGTAAGAGATGAAAAATCTAGAACACTTAGGTTCATGCTTAAAGGGAATACTCCAAGCTTCTGACAACTCTAGCAACCCAGTTATTTAACTTCTAAGAATACTTGTCATTAAAAGTGGGAGTGCTTTCTATTTCAAAGACATCTCTTTCACTTTTGGCCATTTCTACAGCTGATGTAGGAAGGAGTATCTTCTAAAATCTTTTGAGACCAACAGAAGGAACTGGTGAAATCATTTGACTTTGACTGCGTTCTTTGAAAGACTGTGTTGTTGACACTTTTGACTGTAATAAAAGGAAAAATCAGAACTGGACTGTACCTCTCTTTTATTTGTGTGTTTCACATCTGGTGAAACGACTTTTCTGAAAGAAGAGGATAGTTCATCTGAATATTATGCAAAATTTATGTTCCAGGTTTGCAAAGGACTCTTTTCAGCACCGTGCTATGAGTGGCCATTTGACAAATGGCAGACTTAGGAAATGGTGAGACTTGCTTGTCTCCAGAGCAAGCCTGAAGCTGTGAAACTGCCTTATGGGAAGCTAAGGCTGATAGATAATTAAATAAAGGCTATTTACATTAGGGTGGGTTTTTTTTGTGAGATTAGTGCTCTGCAAGTATTCTGAAAATGTCAGCTAGACATCCAAAATTTGCAGTTGTTGCCAATCAGCAAATGCCATCGGTGTGCGTGATGCTGTATGAGACCACGTTTCTGTTTCAGAGGCTTGTTTTCTTAAACGAGTCAGGTGATAGTTTAGTGGTTTTTCATTTTTGCCTCATTAAGGCCTTTTATGGTTCTCTGATGGACTTGCTTATTTCTGCAAAATTTATCAGAGGGATCTTTATGTTCATTGGAAGAAATTTCTTTGATTTCTTGACTAACTCATGAGCCCTATTTATAAGGGCATGTTGTTTTGAGAGCAAGGTTGTATTCAACCACAGCATAGTGTTTTCAAAAGCAATTGAATGCAGTCGATGTTCAGTTGGATTTAGATTTCAGTGGTGTTTGGGTATTTTGAAACATACACATGATTCTTTGGGTCTCTTTAATTAAATGGTTGTGCACCTGTAAGGTGGGTCTAGTAAAAAAAATTGATTTTTTTTTTTTAATAGAACAGAAGACTTCATTTTGCCTTTCATTACAGTGTGCGTTCCTGAAGTCATCATAATACAGATCTAAATAACTCTGAGAAATGTTTGAAACTAGGACTTCTTGGTACAAGGAGGTAGCTTTGAAATAAGGCAGACCAGTGAAGTTGAAGAATTGTAGCTGTTGCAGCCTTGCTAGCTGCAGGGATGTTTTTGGCGCTCTAATGTCTGAGGTGGAGGGCACAGACTGTTACATCTCAGTTTGCAAGGGATTTAGAGGTTGATTTAAAAGCTTTTTGAAGTGTCCCGAGTGCTACGTATTGACAGATTCACAGTAAAAGTAGTTAGTGTTTTTGAGGGGATGGACAGACTTAACCAGTTGCACTTGCTGGGTTGTGGGTAGTAGATCTAAGCAAGCTCTGTGGGTAGGGCCTTAACAATCAGGGCTCCTCTGGACCTTGCAGCATGGGTCAGTTACCTGGGTGGCCCTTAGACAGACGGTGACGATGTACCGAGCCTCTAGTCTTAAAGAAGGGACCCTGTGCTAAGTAGGGATTGGCCTGAGAATGGGTTTTGGTTTTGTGTGCCAGTAAGTTTTGGAATTTGCTTTAGTTACAGGATTCTGCATAAGAAATAACATTTTTTTGTTTTTTATAATCACGTAGGCTTAGTATTTTCTTCATTTTGTCCTTTATTGTAGGTAACCTTGCCTACTAACCAGTGTTACTTGCTTGTAGGTCAGTAGTTTGGAGGATCAATGCAGTGGGCCCTGTAGCTGTCAAGTTCTGCTCTAGAGGAGTGCTGGTTTTCTCTGATCCCATTCTCAACACTAAATTAAGATGGGGTTTTGAATTCTTACTTGTTCAGAAATTTACCGGTTTCAGCAGTTCTTCTAATTGTATCCCATGTATGTATTTAATTTCAGAGGTCGGAGCAGTGGCAAAGGACCACCTCAGCCCACAGTAAGTATATGCTTTTTTCCCTCATTGTACCACTTCTAGATGTGAGGAAATAACTTACGTACAGTGAACCCAAGTATCAATGTAAGAATAGCTGATACTGGAATAGTCTCTCAATTTTTTCCTTTGGATATTGTGATGAATATTTTAGAGAGGTATGCTTTTCTAAAGATGTAACATCTTGCATTCATTTAAGTCTCCTGAGAGGGTGAGGGGCGGAAGGCTGACTTAAACTCTTGACTACACTAATACAAATTTTCTGCATTTTCTTGCAATTCTACTTGTAGATAACAGTAACATTTAACTTAAGGCAATGCTTCTGAATTAGTTCCTATCTGAAGATTCTGACATTGGCTTCTCCCTTAAACAGATGACAGTAAAACAGCATTTAGTTAAACAAAAATAACAATCTTCTTTAGCTTTACTATGAATAGCTAAGCCAGTATCATCAGTAACCTGAATGTGTACATTTAGTTACTGTCAAGGCTATATATTATTGAAGTATAGGTGTGGCTTGTAGAATATAATTTTATCAAAGCTAAAGATGTGGATCTCTATTTAAAGAATGGATCTTTGAACTGCACTAATCAAATACGTGCTAATTTGTTATTGGCCTGGTTTTCAAGATGACTAATTTTGGGGAATGGGGCAGAAGTAGGAAGGTTTAAAAGGACTACAGTTTACTTACATAAACGTTTATTGAAGACCTCAAGACACTTCAGTAAAAATAAAGAAGCTTTGTGGAAGAGTGGTGAAAAAGGTCATACGCAAACACTAAACATAAAAGTGTTAGTCTGTACGTCCTCTGTACTGAGTGTTAGCATAGGAGCGTCCTTAAAAACATGTCTTTTCAGACCAGGAAGGTGGCTTACCATGCAGGAGTAAGTGGATTAAGTAGCTGACAGTTTAACAGATATGTTGTCAATTAAAAATCTCAAAATATGGTGATGTCCTTGCGTGTTTCAGCATCTCTTTTTTTCACAAGCATGAAGTTGACAGGGGGAGATACCAGACGTTGCAACAAAACACAGACATCCTTGCCTCTTCATGTGAGCTTATGCAAGCATGTCATCTAGCAACCTGGGTGATACTTGGGCAATTCTTCTAGTGTAGGATCTCAGATTCTGACACTGCAGTGAATTACTTTTAGCTAATTTTATGATAGGTTTTGTAGCTCTTTGGTGCACCACGATTTCATGACTTCAGCTTCTGTTAATGCATGTAATCAGGTCTGTTAGATGAAAAGATGTAGTTCAGCAGGCCCTGAAAACACCTTTTTACTCTACAGCAGTTGAAGTACCTTATACTGTTGATGGTTCTTAAACCAGGGAGGGATGCTAGCAGGGCTTCTTCAGTTAGGAGTCTGTGCACACAAGCTTCACCCAACCAGCAAGAGAATTTCCTTGTTGAGTGATGTTAGGGGCACTCTAAATGTTTTATCTTGTTTGGAAGGGTGTTCAGATCTTCATCGGAGAAGGGGTAGGGGTCCTCTGGAAATCTCATGTGACCTCAGTTCTATATATATTGACTGAGTAAGGTTTCGGACCAATGTTTCTAGGAACTAATATATACGGATGAAAGCCTGCATTATTTTTGGTGCACTGGCTTTTTGAATTGTTACAAATGTTTCTCCTATATTCATGACGTCTTTTTTTATTTTTCAGATTTCTTTCGATGGCATCTATGCAAACATGAGAATGGTTCACATACTTACATCAGTTGTTGTAAGTCTTCATGTTTGGAAGGGGGGTAAACAGTTTCTATGGTGACAGAGAATTGTTAACTCGTCCACTAATTGTAATATAATGGAGTGAATATTAAACTTCAACAGTAGGCATCTTTTGCCAGGGTTGAGCTTTAAAGAATCACAGTAACAGCTATTCTGTATTTTTGGCGTGGAAAGGTTCACATACAATTTGCAGAGGCATAGCTAATTTCTTAGGTGCACTGGTCATATTTTGCATTTTCTGTCTTTAGAGAGGTTATGGGTAAATAAAGATGAGTCTGTGTGCAGGGAATGGAAGCCTTTCTCACCAGATCTTAAAGGAAGTCCTGACATGCCAAAATTAAGTAAGGTGAACTGTCCCACATCTGCTTGAGTCCAGGCTAAGCCTTCATCCTTATTTGTACCCACGCATATGCACAGATTTCCACCCCCGCCCCTCCACCAAAAAAGCTTGTTTGTGTGCATTAACTGGTCAGGAGTCTTGTGAGTACCAAATATGCTTCTATGAGTATCTTTACATCCCTTCAGAACAAATGTTGGTACACACCCAGCTGTTTCCATCTGTAGAGCACAGTGGCGTATTTATAAATGGGCAAATGTTGAATGAGTAGATTTGACTAAAAACTGAGCTGTGTTTTTACACATTGTACTTTTGTAAAAAATAAATCTTTGAGAAAGTAACTCATGTCATTTCTCAGGCTGGTAGAAAGCTGTATTTTCATTTTTCTTGCATTCTAGGGATCCAAATGTGAAGTACAGGTGAAAAATGGTGGTATATATGAAGGAGTTTTTAAAACCTACAGTCCTAAGGTAATTTTTTTCATTTTGACTCTTCCCTACTTTAAAAGATCCTAATACTGAATAATGAATGTTTGATTAAAATTTGAATATTTATTAGGAATTACTTTGACTATTCATGTCTGGGTTTACACAAGAAGACTCATTTTTGCAACCTGTTGTAAAAGTCTGTTTTTTTGCAAGTATGCGAAGTTACAGAGTAGCTTATTGTGTATTAAGTTAGTGTGTTCTGTTTATATCTCTAATAGTGTGATTTAGTGCTCGATGCTGCTCATCGGAAAACTGCAGAATCCAGTTTGGGGCCAAAACGTGAAGACATACTGGAGAGTATCTTGTTCAAGTCTTCAGATTTTGTTATGGTGCATTTTAAGGATATGGATACCAATTATGCGAGAAGAGGTACACTGGTTTTTAAAGTTGTCTGTATCTTAACATCATAAGTCAAGATTTTTCAAAGTAGATGCTTTAGGATCCAAAACCTAAAGTTGACATTTAGACTCTTAATGAGTGCAGAACATCCAAAAATACCATTAAAGTCAATGGAAAGAGCGGATGCTCAGCACCTCCTGAAAACAGGAATTTATCAAAATTTTTAAAATGGGTTGTAGAACCTTTGTGAGGGCGCTCTGCTTTGAGCGGCTGGTTTTGGTGTCTGGAAAGCAAATCCGTGGTGGTGGTACAAAACATTTTACAGATCTTGAGGGAGGTTGTTTTTATTTTTGTAAATATCTTTCTAAATTAGTCTGTTAAATGTTATATGAACATCCATGAATGCACAAATTCTTTATAAAAAGGTTATTGTTCAGAGTTTATATATATATATATATAAAGTCTATATTTAGCTAAGTAACTTCTGTCTCTCAACATGCATTCATATAAATATTCTAAAAATACTACTGCAAATGAAGCTAAAAATTCTTAGAAAATCCACTATTTGTCTTTTTTAATTTCTGCTTTACTACTTGTAGATCTGTAGGTCAGGCTCTCCAAAATACAGAAGAACCTGGTGAGGTGGCAGGCTAGTGGTCTTAAAATCTGAAAGACATGGCTTGAAACTGTCAGATTTAAACGATTTTACAGGCAGTCAGGCAGCCTTCACACTTCTTTTAATGTCTGACCTCCAAGACCTTAATTATTTTTCTGGAACCGAAGAGGCTCATAAGTCAGACAGCTCTAGTTCCTTTGCAGGGTTTTTTTGGGCAGCATATCTCAAGGGGTTTTGTGCTTATGTTCCTGATTTGCTGGGCTAAGGAGTAAAAGCTAATACATAGCTTTCTGTGCCATGGAGTGAAATTGCGTATCTGTACATTTTCAGGTTAATCAACAACTGTCACTGGGACCTAAGTGGTTATTGTAATGCACGTGCTTTGTTCCCATGTAGCAGTGACTTAGAGATGTGTAGAGACTGGTGGACATTTAATGAGATCTTTCTTTTTTCACCTTGTGTTTGTACGTGCGTGTGTTCTTGTGTGATGTGAAGCTGAAGAATGAGGGGCTTGTTGTTTCAAGGAATTTGCTTTTCCCAGAAGAAGATGCATAATGTCAGAGCAAATGTAGCATTGAAATGCAGATAAGTTCCAGGTTCAGGTTGGGACTTTGAATTTAAATCACACGAGAGCTGTTTTGTAATGGGTCTGCTATGAACATCACTTTAATGTAAATGCAAACTGGGCTCTCCCATTACCCAATCTTTATAGATTTTGAGCAGACAGAGTGAAGAATATACTGCTACTTCTAGAATAATTACTCAGTGGAAGTTTTCTAGAAGAAAACGACTGCTTCAGGTTGAACAGTTGCTCAGTTCACTTTATTAGGTGGAATGTCTTTCAATCTAAATCTCCTAAGTAGCTGGAGAGGAGACCTGAAAGCAGGCTGTATAGACGGAGCAAGATAAACGGGAAGGCTGCAAAACTCAGTAACTCATAGTGGGTAGATTGATCTGCTTTCCATTTTTTCTCAAAAACATATTATCTTGGAACGACACTTGAAAGTGTAAGTTAGCCTCTGATCACACCTGCAAATTAGAGCAATGATGGTTTTTCTGCTTCTTGGGAAATTAAATAAGCAAGGATTCAAAAGAATGGAAGCGTATGAGCATGCATGCAGGAACTGCTGACCTTTAGTTCTTACAAATAAACCGAAATCTTCATGGTACCAAGTCAGTAAGCCTGTGTGATTCACAGTAAAAACTGAGTCTGAACCCCTAGGTGAGAAGATGGTGCTCCTTGCTGCATTTGTGTTGGGAGTGATTACTGGCTGGTGCCCAGAGAAGTTTGACAGTGTTGCACTTATCTAGGAACAAATACTTTTATATTGCCTAGCCCTTAATGATTTTTGGCTTTCACAGGCAAGTTACTAGACAATTTGGACATATTTGATTGGAAAAGCAGCTTGCTCTTACTTCTTAAAATATGTAGTCAAACAAAAGGATGCTTCACAAGCACTGTTGCCATAGGAGAGGCTAACCTGGAGTAGGGATTTTGGGGGTCTGTGTATGTAGTTTCTCCTACCCCTTAGGAGACTACTAGACTTTTGAGGAGGCCTTGAAGTAAACTTCATTTTTGCAAAAGATACTGTTTTGGCAATTTTAGTGCATCCTGGTTTCCTGGTTCACTATAAGTATCTGGAGTTCTATGGATTTTTATTCTGGCATTTCCTTCTCTGCTGAGCTGGAGGAGCGTGGACAGCTGGTGCTCCTGAGTGAATGTCGATCTTCTGACTTACCCTCAGACTTCAATAGCAGAGATCTTAGCTGCATTGTCTGCCTGTCCGACCAAGTCGACAGAAGAGACTGGAAGAGTACTGGGAAAGAGCAACAAGTGGGGAGAAAGGGAATGGGAAGGATTCTTCTTTCAGAAAAGTGGAAAATACAGTTGTGTCTGAAAGAACCATCTGAAGTAGTCGGCCAAGCACCTTTCATTGCTATCATACTTGTGCAGCTTTGGAGCCATGAACTGATAATTAATCCTGCAGCTACATCAGTAGTGTGAGTGCAGGGGAGGTAATGACAGTAGAGGCTTGGGGTGGGTGAAACCACCCTGTCTGGAAGCAGCAGTCTTAGATTTGCTTGTGCCAAGCATGACATTGCACCATTAGACCCAACGGTGGAGAAAGTGTGTGGTGCCTGCCCAGATTGTAGAAATTGGAAGGGTTGGGAGAAGAAATAGTAGATCTGTGTAGATAGGGACGTTGTAGCCGTTTATGTTTAAAAAAAATCAATCTGTCCCTGCTTCTTGGGCCCTTATTTGCCACTCTGTCAGTCTGCACAGACCTTCATGCTCATGTAGATTCCTGTTAGGCTTCAGAAGGAATGGAAGGGAGTCACCTGAGGATCTCTTGCTGTGTAATTAGGGCTTTTGCAGGACAGGCAGGCTGATGAATGAAACATGCATTGGAAAACTCAGGTGAAATTGTATTGTATCCATCATCCCCCTGTCAAACTATTCTGTCTGCATTTAAAGAGGGACAGGCACTGTTTTCTGCATGTGGCAGTGGAAATAGACTGCTAAGAATCTGCTCTAATATGCAAGCTGAAATCCTGGGCTATATGTTAGCATGTCTTTCTGCTTCACCTTCTGAGGCAAAGGTGAAGTGCCTAGATCTGGTAGCTGCTAGATTAACTTGGGCTGCACGATTGAAATAGGAGGGTGTATTTCTCCTGTGTTCTGCAGAACAAGCTTCTAGCAGTGTTTCCTGTAGTCCTAAACACTGATCTGTTGACAGTGCTGGTTTGCATATGATTCAAATTTGAGTAAGGCTTCAGAGTGCCTTCTTGGCTTCTCTTGAAAGACGAGACAATTCAACATCATAACTACTGTTAAAGTAAAAGGCTTCTACAATGTTTTTATTGTTTTTTTGGCACCATTACTGCACTCTGAGAAAAATGTTACAAATCCAATGAAAAAAGGCAGAAGAGAATTGGCTATTTAAGTTTTTCCTTGAATTAGCACTGAAAGTGGCATCTTTCCAGAGAAAGTGTTGGAAGGGGGATAGCGGTAGGCATATTATGAACAAAGAAAGGAAATGTTGGCTCTGCAAAGCTGGTGGTAACTGGTTTTAATGTTTCAAATCAGTAGTAAGTAGTTACAAAACAAATGAGAGTTTACTGTTGAAACCTTTAAGGTGAAACCTCAGTTTACTCTGGGTCATGCTGAACTTGATCAAAGCTTGCAGCGTGCAGCATGAACACGTTTGGCACATAATGCCGATTGGTTTAATAGCATTTGAACTGCAGAGTTGCACTTAATTGCGTATTTGTGCTCTTCACCATTAGTAGCTCAAAATATGTTTGTGAAAACAAGCATGTTAAACACTGAAATTAATTAAACCCGGACTCTTAATTGCTCTATTCTGGCAATTTTTTCTTTAAGTCATTTAATAGCACATACTGGCAGAATTTGCCCAAGCTGAGTTTTTCTTGGAATATGTATATTTAATTTGCCTTTACTTAATGTGAATTTCTATTGCATAGAATTGTCCTTGGGATTTTTTTTTTCCCAGTTAGCAGGATTTAAAACAAGACATGAGGTCTTTGACATCAAACTTCTTGGTTAGGAGATGTCACATTAAGTAGGTACAGAGGCAGTGGGGGCTAATTGAGTGTTACAGCTCAGTCTCTTTTGTTTGACTAGTTTTCATTTGATCTTTAACTTGAGTTTTACCGTGTAGAAAAAGAATTGATTAAAATTTGGCCATGTCAAGGTGTCATGTGCATTGCTCATTCAACAGCTCAAGAGATCCAAGGCACCAGATAAGGGGTGGGTGAGCCTGTGCAGTCAGCGTCTTGTCTGTTCTTACTCTGCCAAGAGGCACTTGGAGCAGCAGTTATGTTTTAGGTTCTACTTTACTAAGAATCTTAAGAGCAGTATTTTTGTTTTGGAAACAAGTAATTGTAGAATTTTTTACATATGGTCTCAATTTTGTTGCTCATTAATTTTGGTAAAGTCTTGTTTGACTTGCTGCATTTTTAATCTTGGTGTCCCATGTGCCTCTCTAGCTGTTTGTTCCAGGAAAATAGTGATCTGTGCCTTGAGGTACTGTTCTGCTACATTTAAACTTTGCCTCAATGCTCACGAGACCATATTGTCTGACTAGAAGTCTGCCTTTGTAGCTTGAATTTCTCCTAACTGTGGATTTTCTTTTGAGTTGTAGAGGTTAAACTGATGTTGCAGTCTCACTTGTGACTTTCATTCTAAAGTGAGAGAGAAATGAAGAGCAGTGAAGCTTCGTGTGCCCCATGATATACTGGATTCTACTGGGAAACTTAGCATTGACTGTGCACATCTTACTCAGATCTGTAGCATTTGTCAGTGGAGTTTTTGTTTTGACTTGAGGGTTTTTTTCCCCCAGTTCATCTGTATCATTATCATTTTTAACAGCACTCTGCTGAATGTTTATGTGGCTTTTTAAATAAGAAAATTAGTGGGTTGAGTAGATGAGACTTGTTAAGCTAGTATTTTATTTACAGTATCCAGAACGGCACAGTTGTGTATGGAGTTTGTCTGAAGTAATTTAATAGAAATTAAGGAAACATCCTTCTGAAATACAGAAGGTTACCTCCATCAAGTGCTGTCATCACTCCTCCTAACTCATATTTATCTAATCTTGTTGGAGAAGAGTTCCCTCTAGTCCCAGTGAACTAATGCAGAAGCAAGTTTCGCAGTTTCGAAAGTGCCATAAGCAGCCTCCAAC
This sequence comes from Ibycter americanus, assembly GCA_035590275.1. NCBI lineage: Eukaryota > Metazoa > Chordata > Aves > Falconiformes > Falconidae > Ibycter > Ibycter americanus. Next base: position 95,667,558 of record JAVJGI010000001.1, read on the forward strand.
TTGCATTTGGTGTAAAGTGTCCAATCTGAGCAGATCAAACACGAGACAGTGAATTAATGCTTGGCACAGAAGCAGCACTGGTCTGTCTGGGTGGTGGCAGCGTAGCTACAGGGTATTGATCAGGTAAATGCAGAGTTTCCAAATACTAGAGCCTGACTTTTGCCTCCCTGTTAAATGTGCTCTTTAGTTACTACTTAACTGTGGATTGAGGTAGCACTGTGTTACTACGTAGTTTTAGATGACATTTAAACGTATCTTCTGTTATAGTATATTTTAAAAGCTGTTTGTGTGAAGGGAAACTGAGAGACATTTTCTTTCAAGTTGGTATACCTTAGAAATCTGTAGGCTATTTGGAGGGGTTTTTTTGTGAAGCAGAATGGGGAGGTACATGGGGCTGTTACTAGGTGGGAACATTGCTGAGGTTTTACTGTGGAAATGATCTTTGCAAGGTGGGAGATGTATAATCAGTTTGAATATGTCTGTGAGAGGGACTGAAACAGTTTAGCTTAGCCTGAATTCAGCCATATAATGTGAAAAAATCCACCTGTATTTATATCTGATGTCTTCCAATTTTTTCTCTCTCCATATCTGTTGTAGTTCCTTCAGAAACAGGTAACTTTTTTGGCAGTCACTCTATGTCTCTGCATCTTGCCTTTCATAATGCTTTTGTTACCATAATATATAACGGAAACTTACTATCTTTGCTCGCACATTTATGGCACTATAAAACATGCATGCATAACTTCACGGAATCATTTAGAGTATCTTGCAGTTAGTTGGTGACTTCTCTTCTCACCCTTGATTTTTACCTATTCTGAACAGTTGAAAATGCAACTGAAATTTTGCATCAGCACGCAGGTAGTACAATGATACAATGACTCTGTTTCAGAACAGTTTACAAGTAATCCCAGAACCTGCCTGCTAAAGGCATTGCATTTAGTGACGAGCTAAAATACAATGTCACTTGAAAGCGTTAACCTCCAGCTGCGTGGGTGCTGTCACAGCTTTGGTTGGCAGACTGTGACATCTCGCAAGGTGATTGATGCAGGTTTTTGCAATTTCACAAGCCCTAACAGTGGTGTGCCTCGTTAGGTGTCTTTCTTTCATTTGGCTTTCTTTTCTTATTTTACTGATTCTTTTGTATTTGAAATGAATGTTTAGCTAATAAACTCTTATTTTCATACATCTTCTATAACATTTTGTTTCATATGAGCTTATTAACAATGCTTAATTGCTTACCCATAGTTCCTTTGGTCTTTGTGTATGAGTTGAGCGAGCATTTCATGAGATAGTGCTGAATGTTATTAGACAGCCTAAGCACAGTTAAATTTTATGACAGATCATACCAATATAGGTGCAGAACTTCACCGTGAAATTGGGTAAAACAGGAATAATAAGCTATGTCAGCAGTCTCTCTTTAAAAAAAATCTTCAGTGATTGTTTAAAAACTGTAACATCAGTGGCCAACTTCATATGTTGTGAACTCTTTTCACGATGGCTTGAAAGTTTGTTTTTCTTAGTAAGATTGTAGATCTTGCCAAAATTTAATTTAAGCCACGTTCTTTCATATCTGGCACTGGCTGGTGGTTTGAACTCGTCTTTTCTAAAGGTCTGAAATGTTTGCTCCTTATTTTATCATCAGAATGATAGTAGAAGATTCTAGATTGAAGGCTTATTTATTTTAGGCTTATTTATTTATTTATAAGCTTATTAAAAGCTTATTTTATTTTTTAAAGTTCCTTCTGTTTAAGTATGGCAGCTCTGAGATCTAGTTGCTTACAAATATAAAAGCTTGGCTTCCTTGATGAATGGCTTTGTACCTTTTTTTTACAGCACTTTAATATTCTAGTATTATTCCTTCTTAAGTCTGGCTTGAATGAAACATGAACAAGTGAAAATAAAAGCTCATGATCTTTATTTTTTTTATGTAGGTTTTTATAAGTTTTATAAGCAATAGCAGACTATTACTGCTTATTCATTTTCATATGTTGTTGAGAACAAGAGGTAGAGAGTTTCTGAATCTTGCTGTGTGATTTTCTAAGCTGCTGCTTGAAAAAGCTCTTGCAGGAAAGAAGACATCTCTGTTCATGTCACAGTGAACGGATGCACCAAGCTAATGGATAATTGAGTTATGCTGCAAAAGGAGTAAAAGTGTGTACGTGCATGCTGGTGTGTCAAGGAGTTGTGGAAATAGAAGAAATTGCGATATTTGGAGGAATGGGATTGGGTTGCATTCATGCTTTTTTGATATTTGCATAATATGTTAGTGTGCAGTTGTGTGGGCTGTTTGGAAAAGCATATTATAAAAGTCTTGGGTTTTCGAGAGGAATGGGGATAGTCCCTGTCGTCCCCCCTCCAAAACATACATGTAGTTTGTGTAAAATATTTTGAAATAACTGAAAGTAACTACTGCTATGCTTCGACATATTAGAAGTTAGTCTGTACTTTCGTATTTATTCTAAGTAGGAAGGAGGCACCTTTCTAATGTAGCCCTATTGAATACAGCAACTACAAGAGGAGGTGAATGATATTTAATGTGCCTGCAATTCAGCTGTATTTGGTTGTTCCTTAGATAAACTAGTGTGTATGTCTTCCTGTACGTGACCAAATTGATTTGACCCCCATCCCTTCCCACTCCGTTGTAGATGCTTTTACTGATTCAGCCATCAGTGCTAAAGTGAATGGTGAACACAAGGAAAAGGATCTTGAGCCGTGGGATGGAGGAGAGACCACCGCCACTGAGGAGCTTGAGGCATTAGAGACAGATGTTGTAAGTAATGTTTTTTTTATTATCTGTGATAGTCTGTAGAAAATGAGCTATTTCTCTGGACATGCCTTGCAACAATTCCTTAATTTTAATCTGGTAATGAACTTCTGACTAAAATTGCTGGCCTGCATTGTAGGGGTGTATGTTCAGTATCTGCTAGCAGCTACCACAGTACTTTTTTACAATTTGAATAAGAATAGCTGGATTTCAAATGCCACTTTTGGCAAAAACTGACAAATGGAAGCTGCTGTGGTAGGGGACATGTTTGACTCATGGACTGACTGAAAGAGGAGCTTTTATTAAGGACTCCAAATTCAGCAGTACACTGAAGTGATTTATGTTTAATCAGAGCATTCCTGTCTGACTATCATTGCATTTGGAAATTATGGCGAAATTGTGCTTAACTAACTGTCTCTGAGCTAAGATGAAGGAAGTTGATGGAAGTCTGACCCACGACTTAATAAGCACAGATACAATCACAGTAGATTATGAATTGTTAGATGAAGAGTATGGTCTCAAATGACGTTTCTTTATATATCATAGCAGTCAGCTTTTACTCAACCATGTATTCTTTTTAGTAAGGTATTCAGACTGCAATATGTTAAAGAAGATAATACTACTGATTAAAGGAGAATCTAGTCATGTTACTGTGGAGCATATTAACTTTGTCTGGGTAGAACAGTTACCCTGTCAATTTTAGTGTACATATTGTACAGCTGAGATTTATTAGAATACTTAATACTGTCAGTGCTTTTATAAAATATTCAAAACATTTATCATTGTGCTTGAATGCTGTAATAGCAATTTTACTAAAGTGGGGAAGTTGTACAGATCAACAGGGGTCTTCTGCCTGTGGTGTGTGTGTCTCAGATAATTGCATTAGTAGTGCATTTGAAAAGTTTCAGCACTTGCCACAGCAAGGGACTCTTCTAATGTTCAGAAGTGGCAATTTGCACTTTTTGGAAAATATGTATTTCTTGCTAGCCAGTAATCTTCTAGTACAGAGTGGGCATGGTACTTTAAAAAAACCTCATAAAACCAACACAAATACACACAACAAACAAAAAATGTGGCTTTTGAAGGTAAAAAATCTGTGCATCTGATGTACAAGGTTCCCTGAAATAAATTGTGGCTTTAGTAACTTTGTCATCTGGACAGCGAATTCATAGGCCCAGGAAAAAGGGCAAAAGGTTTAACTTCTACCATCAGCCCTTAATTTAAAGGGAATGTATTTCCAATGTCATTTTGAAAAACGAGCATCATTTTCTTCTAGTCTAATGGATGGGATCCCAATGACATGTTTCGTTACAATGAAGAAAATTATGGTGTAGTATCAACTTATGACAGCAGTTTATCTTCTTATACGTAAGTTCCAAAATATTTTGTTATTAGATTTGTATTTAATGTTCTCCCTGGTTTGACGAACTTTATATTCTGAAGATAATTTTACATACTTTCTAAAGTTGTGGAATTGAATAACTGAAAAAGCAATGAATGAATAGTGCTTAAACCTTGCTAGTGTTCTGTGAATGGTTAGATGTGTAGTGATCATCATATATTCCCTTAAATGGGCACAGTTCATTCCCATTGCAACATTTTCTGAATTTAGGCATGCAATAATGCTTATTTCTTACAAAAATATTCATGAATAGAGTGGAAAATACCAAACTGTGAAAGTGTCTTTACATCGCTGCTATACCTATAGTTTGAGTTTAACCTAGCAGAACGGTTTGACTGAATCCTTATTTTATTGAGGCAGCTGATCTGGTAGATTTTGGAATATTGAAATGTTGCTGATAATTAAGGGGGGAGGGGGGGGGGATTGTATGGTGTGGATGACTTGTTTAGCAGACTTGTCCAGATCTAAACTAAAGTTTTAGTTACAATATAATAACAACTTGAATATA
>JAVJGI010000001.1:95672331-95702302 GCA_035590275.1 Ibycter americanus
TGTGGATGACTTGTTTAGCAGACTTGTCCAGATCTAAACTAAAGTTTTAGTTACAATATAATAACAACTTGAATATAGAAGTGATATAAAGCCTGCTCTGGCTACTTTGGCAGTGTGGACCTGTTCCCAATAGTCTGCAGCTATAACGTTAACTGCAACTACAAAACAAATCAATTGCAGATGTTCAGCAGCCATTGTGAAACATCTTTAATGTTTTCCCACTGTTTTAACCCGCAAAGCGTAAACTTATTTTTGAATGTCAGGGAATTGCAGTGAGTATTTTGATTTTTGTGTGTAGAGTTGGAGCGCTTGTCTACAGGTCTCTGGTTCAACAATTTTATTTCTACTGTTTTGTCAAAATAGACCTGTAACAGGGTGATAATCAAAGTGTCTTAATCGGCTTACATTTGAATCCTGGGGAAGCTGTTCTTTCGTATACTTCACTGCTCTAAGTACTTTTTGTACTTTTGAACTTTAGTCTTCCATGTTTCTGCTTTATGGATATTAATGGAAACAGATTAAAAACATGAAGGTGGCTTTAAATTAATTCCATTGTTTTCTAGTCAAGCAACTTGCTTTGCAGATCAGTCTGCTAAACTGGGAGACTTTTCCTGATTCTCCAAGTATGTGATGAGCAGCAGTGTAGCTAAATGCTTGTATGTGCAACTGAAGGATTCTACAAGATTTATTGTTTGATTGTTTTCTCTTCCTAGAGCTAAGCATTAGCAGGTATAATTTGTCAAACTGCATAAAGATGCAAGTTTGTGTTCTAGCAAGTGTATTGCATTAATAGGTTGATCAGCTGCTGTACATTCTTCTCTCATTGCCAGGGTTCTGAACAATGACATCTTGCCCATCCCCTTTGTTTCATCTTTACTGGCCTTTTCCCTGTTAGAAAATGTAAAATCATTCTTTTGGTTGTTTAGGTTGCCATCAGTGCTACTGCATACATCCCTTCATATTTTTTTTCAGTCACTTTAAATAAATGAGGATGTATTGGGTGTTCTCCTTTCTTGTGTGTATGCTTAATACAGGGTGAGCGAGGCCCGTGACTTCAGGTTTGTATGCGTTGTGTTCACGCATATCTCATTTGAACCAAAGCTTTACGCTGAAGGGTAGGGTTTTAATATTCTTGCAGTTACCATTGATAAGGCCAGTAGATGTCTCAACTGGTCAGAAATGTGTGCATGGGGGAAAACTTGTGATGCAGTAGCTGAGTGCTGGCTTGGAATTTGGCAAAGCCAGTTGTTTTCCTAGTTCTGCCACCAACACTTGAGTAATCTTGCATATATTATTTCATACTTGGCTTTTCTCTCCACCTACTTTCTTTGTTCTTTTTTATATTATTCAAAATATGTGCAGTAGTGAGATTATACAATGCCCAACATAGCATGGTCCAAGCCTCAACTGTGTTCTGTATTTTTGTGTAGTTTATTCTAAAGGAAGGTTGGATAAAACAACTTTTGGAACTCAAAATTAGAATCAGGAACAAACCAGAGTGCTGTCTGATAAAACCTGGTTCTTTAACAGAAATTACAACAGGTAAAATCCAAAGCATGGGTGAATGGAAGGAAGTGCCGGGTATGATGTCCATTTCTACTTACCTTCTTCGGTATTTCATTGCTCGTGCATTGAATTCTTACTTGGTGGCTTTCCCAGGGAAGCTGTGTATGCTTTTTGCAGTATGCTATTACCTAATATAGATACATGGAATTAATGGTTTTGAGGTCCTAGGACATGGCATATGAGTCATGGACTTCTGATCCTGTGCTCTGATGTATTGCATTCGTCTTTTCTGCAGTTATTCATAACAGGAAGAGCTGAAATTCTGTGGCTGGAATTATCAAAGGATTAAGCATGTAACTCTAATTTCAGTAGAATTGGGGACTCTTGTGTCCATTGGGAATGTGTAAATAGCTAAAGAAGTTCAAACTTGGTCCCTTATGATAAACAACAGGCTAAGGCTTTTTATTCGTCATGTGCTCAACCCTGTTAAAAGTTGGAGCCTTTGCATAGCTTTAGGGACTGGGGATTTTGCAAATCATATGTAAAAGCTCTGCACCCTGACCTCGGCTTTCTAGGCAGGTAAATGTAACTGAACTTGCACATAATACCAAACCAGTCCAGGAATATTGACATACTCATACTAAAAAAGACAGCAAGTCAACCATCTTAAAAGCAAGCTTTTTTTACCCTGACTTGGTTAGAATTAATGCTATGTGATTTTTGTAGCTTCTTTGTGCTTTTGAATGCATTTCAGAGATTCTTTTCCTTTCCATTGTCTTTTAGGGTGCCATTAGAAAGAGATAATTCAGAAGAGTTTTTAAAACGGGAAGCCAGAGCAACTCAATTAGCAGAGGAAATTGAATCAAGTGCCCAATACAAAGCTCGGGTTGCCTTGGAAAATGATGAAAGAACAGAAGAAGAAAAATATACTGCTGTTCAGAGAAATGCTAATGAACGAGAAGGACATGGTGTGAACACTAGGTACTTGCATACACTATGAATAGTATTTTTATTTAAATGATGTACATATTTTGGTACAGTAGCAATTCACTCATTGAAACTGTGCTTTTTCAGCAGGGCTGATTAGCTTAGGAACCTTGTGTAAACAGTTGTGCTGTTTTTGGCACTCAGGCTTACTTGTACACCTCTGCCTGGCCCTGTATTCTCTCTGTAGTGAAACAAACTTCCCCATTCTGATATGTTGCTGTGGTGAATTCATACCAAATTACAGGAAAGGCCAGTGGTTTCAGTATGTCATGGAGAATTTCAGGCATTAGTACTAAATCATTCAGTGTCTGTGGGCTCATAGAAAGTGGACTGTGTGGTCAGTATCAAAAGCCAATTCATGAGGTGAATTTTAGGTCAACATCTGATAGTATTTAGAATTTTCCTTTAGCTTGATTTGGGAAAGATAGAAAGTATCAGCAGAGCGCTGGATCAGGTACTTTTCATTGTCTTTCAATTCCGTCTTAACACTGATAGAAATTTGCTGTCTTTCAGAGAAAATAAATACATTCCGCCTGGACAGAGGAATAGAGATGTCCTGTCCTGGGGAAGTGGAAGACAAAACTCGCCAAGGATGGGCCAGTCTGGATCAGGCCCACCAATTTCAAGGTCTGGATCCCATACTTCAGAATTCAGTCCTAACTCTGGAGCAGATCAGAGAGTAGTTAACGGAGGCAAGTATCTGAAGTCTAAACGCATGTGCCATATAAAATTGCAGTCAATTGTCTAATTATGTTGAAACTGCCTATGGTGTGGTCTTAGGATATGTGTTTCAGAAGCTAGGTTAGCATTCATCATTTAACACAGAGGTTGCGATTTTGATTTGGGTTAACCTACTCGTAATGGAATGTGCATTTGACTGCACTGTAGCTTTGCAGAGCAGGAATGTCACTTGTTTTCCTTCTCAGACACCTTTGTCTTAGATGATGGTGCAGTATGCGGTTTTCAAGATTAGAAATGGCTTTATGTACTACTACTGCCAAGCTCTTCGTGGAGGAGCAGCAATGCTGACACCTAGTGAAAGGGAGGTGGCAGCCAAGGAAGCATCACTCTTTCCTTTCTGGTGCATGGATCAATTCTGTTTCCCACGAAAAAGAATAAAGCAATTTGCTGACTTTACAATGATTTAGGGGGAAAAAAATCATTGTTGGGAAAGTAAGAGAAGTGTTAGGGGAAAAGGAATCAACAGCCTTCTCTCCAAATAGCTATTTGAGTATTTTCTGCTATACACATGGGTAATGTTTATAAACAGACATCGCTAGGCACTGTATAGCAGGAGATGGTGTTTCATAAAGTGAACACCATTTTTTGAGATGGATTTCAGCAGCAGCCTATCCTTGAGGCATTATTTTTATAAGTTAAAAATGCTATTATATGAGATTGCTGTGAATAAATGAAAAATGTGTAATACTCAAGTGCCTCTATCTGGAGAGGAAGTCTGAGAAACATCTGAAGGTAAGTGAGACTTCCTTTTTAAACACAGAGTCAGCTGTATAAAGGATATACTACTGAGTCTTGCCCAAACAGGGCTAACCTGGAGATGTGTTTGTAGTATTTGTGGTTTCTGTCATCCCATTACTCTGCTGAATGAACATCATATACCTAAAATATTCAGAATGGCTTGTGAATTCAATTTCTTTGTTTTGGAAACAAAGAGCCCTATATCCTAGATTAAAAGACTACCTTAATACTTCAGATAACTGATAAAGGCATAAATGTCAGGATTCAGACACTGAACACCGCTGTTTTTTGTAAAGATACAGTTCCTAGAAGTGATATTGCTCATCATTTGGTTTGAAATTAGCAGTTTGTATAGTCAATACTATATGTGAACCGCTGTTTGAGAACCTCTGGTAGCTATTTAAGGACCTTGTCAAGAGTGATGCGTGCTGTAGAACATATATATGATAGGCTAACAGATCAAACTTTACTGTCTATTCCTTAGTAGTATTTGTAGATCCTAATTAACCCTTTGGGGAGTTTGTGACATTCAGATGTTAAATTTGACCTGAAGTGGAGGAAATAACCTTGCAGAGACTATTTTATTGGTTGCAGAAATAAACTAATCTATCCCCAAAGGGTTAAAAATGAAAAATCATTTTGTCATATTTTACTTTTTTTTTCTGTTGACCTTTTTCCCCATAATTTTTCTTTAGTTTTTATACTTTCCTTCATATCATTTGTTCTGTCAGGTGTTCCCTGGCCATCGCCTTGCCCATCTCCTTCCTCTCGCCCACCTTCTCGCTACCAGTCAGGTCCCAACTCTCTTCCACCTCGGGCAGCCACCCCTACACGGCCGCCCTCCAGGCCCCCCTCGCGGCCCTCCAGGCCCCCGTCTCACCCCTCTGCTCATGGTTCTCCAGCTCCTGTCTCTACTATGCCTAAACGCATGTCTTCAGAAGGTACAATACCACGATTTGTTCATGTTTTTGTTTGTCTTTGTTTAACTCCTTTGTGAGTTTAATTACAAAATTGTTTTTCCTCTTCATTACTTAACCTATAATTTGTGTTTAACTTTAGTTTATCAGACTATTTCTATTAACCTTTTTATTTGAAGAACTTTACAAAAACAAAATAAAGCTGTGAAATTTCCCAAGTTGGTATGAAATAAACTCAGCTTTGTAAACGCTGCTCAGTGTCTTAACCAACAGCAACATGCAGGACCTGATAACTTTAGAGAGCATTTTTAGGAATATAAATTTATATAAAATACCAAAATTTTAGTACAGTTGTTCCACAAAAACCAATTTCAAATTTAACTAAATCATTGAATTACCTTTTTAAAAACCCAACAATAATAATAATAATAATAAAAATGCTGTATTCAGAGAAGTGGACTGTGGAATGGGATAGGATAAACTGCTTCAAAGGCGAATCTGTAGAGGACTTTAGATCTGTTTACATTGCAGCAGAACAATAAGTCAGCTCCCCAGCACAAATAATCTGCAGGAAAAGGCTAACCCATGAGTCTTCCATAACTGTATGCAGAATTAGCTGAGCTAAATTTGTTTGTCCTCTGAGGGTACAGTAAGGAACACATTTTAAAATTCTAGGTTTACTTTATTTAAGTGCACTTAAAAACTAGCCTGCACACCACTGTCTAGCAAGCCTGGAAAAATGCAAACTGGTTATACTAAACCCACGGGAAACTTGCAGTCTCTGCTGTAGCTGGCTCCACTGGAGCCACGGGAGAGAGAACTGTCATCCTGCTAATTGAATCAGTAACACTTCTGCAGCTTGCCTGATAAATGCTCAAGATGGTCCATAACCAGAAAGTGGATGGTAGTAGGCATGTCTGTATGATGTGCTGCTGTCAATTTGTCAATGTGAGCTTGTTATAGGTGGTAAGATACTGAGAATCCACATGTAAATTTGGTTATTTTTTAGCACTTGCAATTGATTTGTCAGACATGCAGTGAACTGCTGCTTACTGCAACCTTTAATTTCTACTACTAGAAGAGGATTGCTGGAAAGTGTGTGTATTCTTTAAAATACTTGCCTGTATATAATTTGGACTGAAGTGTACTTTAGATTTATGGTTAAAAGAGAGGCTGACATTTAAAGACTTATGTAACCAGAAGAGGTACTTGATATTTTAGAACTTTGTCTGAAACCAGAAGGCATTATCTGAACTTTTCTCTGATTGACCTACATTAAAAATGAACTGTAATCAGCCAGATTGTCTTCTGTTACACATTTTTTTCCTTTTGAAGTATCAACATTTGAGTCTGATATTGTAAAGAAAATGTTTGTTAGGATGTAGAAACTGTATTGCCGCTTAGACTTGAGTATAACTATTCTGTGGCAGCTGTGTAAGCTGTTCAGAATTACTGTATTCACTTATGACTTTAGCTTCTGGCATTAAACATGCATGACTTGAACCTTGGGATAACAATAACTTGTTTAGTTGCAGTTTTGCTGACTTGTAAATGAATTGTGACCTGCTGCAGGCAATTTAGCCTCGGTGCAGAATGCTCTGCTGAAATTCCCCAAGAGCATTGGTCAGCCAGCGGTGACTACTCTGTAAATAAATGGTTGGTATCACTGACCACCTGACAAAAGCAATGGAAATTTTTTCTTTTCTGGAAAATGTTTGATAGCCTGGAACTGTGCTTATCCAGAGGGAGCTGGGCCACTAACCTTTCTGGCTTGTTTTGCAGTAAGCAATATTGGATACTTGGATTCAAATATTACAAATCCAGGACTTGCATACCTGTTTCAATTTTGATAAAGCTTCTAAATAGCAATGAACGTGAGCTGTCATAGAAAGGTGATGAGTGTGTTGGTAGTCTGGCTGGACCAATGGCTTGGCCTTTTTAGTCTCGTGGATCCCTGGTTCTAGTCGATGTCAGTGTAAATTGCTTGACTCTATTACTGCATTATTGAGAGGTATTAGATTAAATCCAGTTTTAAAAACAGATAGTATGTTTGGGGACTCTTAGTGATGGACGTTAAGTACTTATTGTGTGGGGTTGTCTTCTTTTTCTCAGGGCCTCCACGGATGTCTCCTAAGGCACAACGGCACCCTCGAGGTCACAGAGTCTCTACTGGTAGGGGTACAATTTCAAGTGGCTTAGAATTTGTATCTCATAATGCACCAGGGGAAGCATCTACTACTGCAGTGGCACGAGGCAGCCCTTCAGGTGGGACGTGGTCATCAGTTGTCAGTGGGGGTAGGTAAAGCTTGGCTTATTGCAGATGGCTTGCCAGGGGTACTGTAGAGTGTGAATGCTAAGCAGAATACTGTGTTTCTAGACAATTAAGGCGCTGCATAAACACTGGTCTGCTAACTTAGCTTGCTCAGGTGAGGTAAGAGAAGGATGTTCCCAGATAGCTTAGTGAAATAGTTGGTGGGTTGGTCCTTCAAGTGCAATATTGTCCTAACTGCAGAGAGGTTAAGTCAGATGCTGTGTGAAAGGAAAAGAAGGAAAAATGTGGGAATTAGTTGTTGAATAATTTTCAGGAAAGTTATTGAAGGAGACAAGTTATATACATTCCATTGCATCACTGAATCTGGTTAGTGTCAGTGTAACTGGTTTGTGGTTTACAAATGAAGGAGGTGATTGGAGAGAGGAAGGTTGGTGTTCAAAGAGAAGGTGAAATGATATTCAAGTTGTTGGATGTATTTTTCCTTTAAAAATTATGCAGGTTTTTAGTGGACATTTTGTGTTTGAGTACGGTAGTAGCAAATGTAGTCAGTGTCTCTTCTTTTTTTGAATCAGTTAACATCTTTTTTTAATATTTGACTTCAGATTTAAAGCTCTTGTCTTGTTACACAAACCCTAGTCTCGAGCTTTTGTAGTTGAGGCTGTGTTCTAGTGAGCTGTCAGCAGCTGGGTGCTTTCTTGAATTGGAAGGGCAAGTGAGTGACAGTTTGAAGTCTGATACTTTTCAGCAGTGCTGGAATTCCAGAGGAGTGTAGTGGGAGCGAATTTTCCAGAAAGAAGGTATGAATTAGACCCCCATAGATGTGTTGCCTTGTGGAAAAGATTTAAACTCTTCTGTTCTGGCATTATCTCTGATTCATCTTCCCTCCTCACCCCCCACTTTATATATTATTAACATGCAAGTAGGACTGTTAAATGACTTATCTCTCTTTCTCCTCGCTCACTTGAAGTTAATATGTGATGTAAAGCAACTAACTAGCCACAGTGGGATGAGCAGGAAGCAGGAGGTACAACTTACGGTTTAAAGAATATACAACTTTCCTTGCTGCTTTAACAGAGGGGCAAAAAAATACATCAAGTAATCTTCTTTCAATAGGATATGTTGTTTTTTTTCCAGCTGGCAAACCTCCAAAAGAGGACGCTGTAAAATGGATGTGTTTTTTCAGCCCTTTAAAAAATCTTTTACATCTGTTTGTATGGAGACCTGACCACCTTTTCTGTTCTGCCTGAAACTGTGTTAATGTGAGCTGTTGTAGTTGTACCACTGGGGGGCTGGGGAGTGTATTGCAGTTTCATGGTGGGACTACAGGGCAGGGATATGTATTAGGGAACAGTCTGCAGAAAAATCACACCACTTATCTGAAATGCTGCGTTGTAAAGAACTAGGAGATGTACCTGAAAGGTAACCAGGTTTTCAATTACTATATAATGTTCCACTAAGTATTTTAAAGCATGTTTTTAGTCATTTTAAAAATAAGCAAACTGCTGAACAGATGAGGAAACTTATCCTATAACTATTTTCTCCTGTTTGTTTCTAGTTCCGAGATTATCCCCTAAAACACACAGGCCTAGGTCTCCAAGGCAGAGCAGCACTCCCATGGGACCAGCTCTGCCTTCTCCTCAGCCTGGTACTATTCCCACTGAATCTGTTGCCATGCCTGTTCCAGCTGCCTCTCCTACACCTGCCAGCCCTGCATCCAACAGAGCAGTTACCCCTTCCAGCGAAGGTAAGTTACCCTCGCCAGCTTGCAAATGCTCCGTTTCCGTGATCCCTGACAACAAATGTGCCTATATGAGAGCAAAGCTGCTTTCTAAATGATGGGAAAACTTCTGATACATTTAATTTTACTGTGTAGCGAGTTCCCCTTTTCTCATGATGCTAGCTTTAAACTACGGTTAGGGAGAGGCTTTTTGATAGATAAGTCTGTATGCTTAATTTCTTCTGCCCTTTAAGGAGTATCGGCTTATAGGTGTTTGACTAGAGGATTATGTGGTTTTTTTCAAACTGGGTTCCTGGCTGTTCTCTAATTTAATGGAACATAGGCCACTAGTTTCAAAGAATATTTTAAGCATAGCGAAAGGAAAGGAAAAAAACCGCAAGTGCAAGAGCACAGTCAGATGTCCAAGAACTCTCAAATCTTTGTAGCATTCTGTATGAAGGGCTTGGACTATTGAAAATAATTTGCTCTCAGTTCATAGTTTTTTGAGCCTACTTAATATTCTGTGTATGATGAGAGGGATGTGTTTGACTGGGACTTTCATTTGGCTTAAAGACAGTAAGGTGGGGAAGTGGGGAGGATAACCCTCCAGGCCCTAACTAGGTAGCAGAAAATGTGTGACTTAGGGTTTTTCTTTTGTAAGCTAAACATGGTTAAATCTCCTGTTTCTATCTTGCTGTCTCTCTTTGGTCAGTTTGAATTGTGTAAAGAGAATAACTTTGGCAATTTCTTTTCTAGCTAAAGATACTAGGCTTCAGGACCAGAGGCAAAATTCTGCAACTGGAAACAAGGAGAATATAAAGCCAAGTGAGAGTTCTCCTAGTTTTCCTAAACCTGAAAACAAAGGTTTGTATCAAAAGCTTTCATATATACTTGAGTAACATAGGAATTCCACACGCTAAACCTGCTGTATATTGACTGCTTTAGTTAGCATTTAAAGAAAGACTTGGAGACAGTCTGACTGGGGTGTTCTGCAGGGTAAATTTGGTCATGTAGTTGTGAAGTGGCAGGCCTACAATTTTAAATGTTGTTCTTGACTCCGTTCATCAATGCAAAGCATAAAGATGCTTATGTGGATGAAGCGATTTCTTTTCACTTGGTTTTTTTTTTTTCTTTTTTCTCCCCCCCTGCCCCTTCTTTTTCTTGCTCATGAAGCTGTTTTTTAGCTGTCTTTGGATTGAATAAGTGTTTCTCCTTAGAGCTATGCTCACAATACTTCTGAACATCGTGGTCAGCATAGTTTTTTGTAACTGTGCTTCTTCCTATTATGCCCTAAATTTGGCTTTCTTTGCAGCATGGTTTGTTCACTCCGTTCTCAAAAGAATCTTTTCATGTTGTTGAACTTCGAGTCACAGAATCATTTAGGTTGGAAAAGACCTTTAATATCATCGAGTCCAACCGTAAACCTAATCTTTATCAGGGTTTCACCTTTACTTGCTATGTCTTGAAATGCTGGCATGTTATGTTTTGAGGGTTTTGTTGCATGCTTCTTTGTGTTCGGCTGAGTTCTGCAGTCCCTGCACCTCAGGGCTTCTGCCTTGGTGTGATGCGTTAGAACTATAGATATGTCAGTTATGTAACGCCATGGTTTCACGGAGTATTTTTGTGTGCTCATACACATACTTCATGGAATTCTACTAAATTACAAATGAAATTGTATCACTTTAGATATGACAACATTACCTTTTTGCAAACTTAGTAATGTGTAAGGGTTGTATATAAAAACTGTGTTAGAAGTGCTGGGACGATGTTGGTCTTTTATTTGGCAGGTGTATCTCCAATTGTTTCAGAACATAGAAAACAGATTGATGATTTAAAGAAATTTAAGAATGACTTTAGGGTAAGTTTCTTTTTATGTTAATGTGATGGTATCATAGTTCTCATGTGCATCCAGATTATTTTAATGAACTGAATACACTGCATGGGTTAACAGGAAAACGGGTCCTTACTACTTGTACTTAATTTATGAAAATATCTATAGGAATCCATGCTAGATAGTATAAAATCAATGCTGGCTCTTGCTAGTACAATTGCCTAATACATGTAAATGTGCATATTGACTGTACGCTGAGGATAGAACTTGAAACCTGTTTGATCGTTAGGTACAAATAATTATCACGTTTACACTCCATATGGAAGAGCTGTTTCCAAATTAAATCAAGGGTTTTGCTGAGGAAAATTGAAGTTTAATTCATATTACTTATTTCCTGGTTATAATGGTTTATTAAATCAGGTTAGCTTTTCGTGTGTTATTGTTAAATCACACAGGCGGATGAGTCCAGAGGGTTGTCTTCAGCTTCCCTGTCACTTCCTAGTCAACATACAGGTCAGCTGAGTCGCTGAAGATCTTCCTTCACAGTGTAGGCTTAAAACATTGTCAATGTTCATAGATTTGTTTTCTAATAGAAATGTAAACATAAGTTTTGAAAGGTCATTTCCAGATGAATGAGGTCTGTGGAACTGTATCATACTCTTTGTATGTAATAGCATTAGATTGTCTCTCTGTAGTTCGGTACATCAATTTACTGAATATATTCCTTGTGTTTTTTCAGTTACAGTCGAGTTCCTCTTCAGATGCAGTGGATCAGCTGCTAAACAAAACCCGAGAAGGTGAAAAGTCAAGAGATGTAGTTAAAGAAAAGACAGAATCAACTCCTAAAGAATCTATCATAGAAACTGGCAGTAATAATAACTCTAATGGTGGCAGTAGCAAACCTAATAGTCCAAGTATTTCTCCTTCAATAAGTAGTAGTTCTGAGCAAAAGCGAGGGCCTGAGGTAACTTCACAAGGTGTACAGACATCTGGGCCTGGAAATAAACAAGATAAAGAGGATAAAGAGGAGAAGAAAGATACTTCTGAGTGAGTAATTATGCCTTTTAGAATAAGCACATCTGTTATTAGCATTTAGCCGTTTTTAGAAAAAGCTATTATGAATGTGTAATATCTTGCTGTTTATATGGCCGATCTAAGTACTCTCTGTTACACAGAGAGAACAGGTGAAGTGACTGTACTGAAAGTCATCTCGTGAGTCAGTGACAGAGCTGCATATTGAACTCTGGTCCTGTTGATGCCTAATTCCTATCTAAATGCTTATTTAAATGTTTTCCTGGGTCATGTGAGCTGTAGTATCAACAGCGGGAAAACTTTTTTCATGGATAAGTATAGTAGTAGTACTGTCAGCAAGACTGGCTTTTTGCATGCTGTGTGTTTGTTTGAGTTCTCAAAAATCTGGCTCACAGATGGAAATGAGGTGTTTCAAATCTTTAAATTTTTAACTTAAGGAGTTCTGCAGATACACTTGTAAAAGAATAATGCTGAACATAATTTTTTGGTTTTTTATGTTTAGGCAAGTTAGAAAATCAACACTTAATCCTAATGCAAAAGAGTTCAACCCTCGATCTTTTGCTCAAGTAAGTTGTTTGATACTGTTACACATTGCCTTTGAGTAGATCTTTATAAGCAAACCTTTTACTAGGAGGTAATCAAGCTAACCTTGTATATGCGTTGCTGAACTCTCTTTGTAGCCGAAACCTTCTACTACACCAACCTCCCCTCGTCCGCAAGCTCAACCTAGCCCCTCCATGGTGGGTCATCAGCAGCCAACCCCAGTGTACACTCAGCCTGTTTGTTTTGCACCAAACATGATGTACCCAGTTCCAGTGAGTCCAGGCGTGCAGGTAAAGTGCAGCGTATGCTGCAAACTTGTTAACATTTTTTCAAATGATTGTCACCGAGTTGAGGAGACTTAGGAGAACTGAAAAATAGTTAAATAGTACAGCTTATATTACTTTTGTAAATATGGGCGCGATTTAGTTTTAGCTATGTAAATACTGACTTTTCCCAGTGGTCCCTCAGTCTAGATGTTCTAATAGTCTTAAACACTTGTAAATTCCAGCAGCTCTTACTCACATTTATTGTTAATCTGTGCAGATTTCCTCCCCAGTCCTCCAGGCATGCTCTCACTCTTAAGTTTGATGCAGCTGTTTCTTCATCCTTAGCTTCCAGCTGTGTCCCACTAGTTTCTGGTCGTTGTAGGGATTACTAGAATTTCAAACCTAACTAGTGCTATAAAGCTGTCTGATTTAGTACATTCCTTGAAGTAGCAGTTAGTAGCATTACTTGACTGATTGTTGCAAACCATATCGTCGTCCTTGTTTGTACATGCAGACTTAATCACAGTGATCCAAGAAAATATCATAGGTTAGGCAGAGTTCACTAAATCATGTAACGTAACAGAGTAAAACACATCAAAGCTGAGTTGGGGCCCCCACCCCGACACACACTCACTTTTTAAATGAATGTCATAGCTTCAACTCCTTCTGTTTCAGCCTTTGTATCCTATTCCTATGACGCCCATGCCAGTGAACCAAGCCAAGACATATAGAGCAGGTAAAGGTGAGAATAATACTGCCTGTTTGGTTCTTAGTCTGCATGCAGCATGAATAAATTACAAATGTTTGTGTGTTTTCTAATCCCATGTTAACTTGTTTTCGATTGATATTTTAAATGCTATTTTTAATAAATGGAAGTAAGTGGAAGTACTAATGCATTTCTAGATAAACTAATTCAGCCAGAACATGATGAGGTTGAGTGATGGGGAGTTGCTTGGTTTGGAATCTGATTTGACAAATGGGAAAATGTCTCTGTTACTTGGAATGTGAGGGTAAGCTGATCATCTATATTTCATGAATGTTATGGATTTCTTTCAAGGGAACTTTTTTCTGTACTGGTTTGCAGCAGAGCCCTGAATGGTGCTTCAGTAGAGGTTTGGGGTATTTTTTATCAACAAGCAGAATGGCTGTTTCTTCAGAAAGAGTATGCTGTGCTACTCTTCTGCACAGCACTTGCTGCTGGTTCCAGTTTGTTCTTTTGCATTCCTTCTGCAACAGCAACTGAACAGCTGGACTAACAGTACTGTGTTTCTAGCAAGTGACACCTGTGGCTATGGAGATGAGAACATGTGTGGCAAGATGCACTCTCTTCTGTGCAGTGCAGCGAAGAGGCACAAAAATGCTGGTCTTGTTTTTATAGTCATGTTTCAGATAACGCTCTAATTCTACACAGTGTGTGCTTTCTTGCAATTTTATACAGTGGGTCATGATGATAGGTTCCAATGCTGCAGCTCCAGTCACTGGAGGAAGAAATTGTTTAAAAGAGCAGTTCTGCTGTTTCGAAATAAACAAGTAGCCTTTATGCATGTAGGGAAGACAAAAACCTGCAATGTATTCCTATTTTAAAACACACTAACTTTACTGTGACCGGACCCATGAAATCTTTTGGTTGGTAACACTGATTGTTTTAATCAAAATATATTGCTGTGTACTCACTTGCTGTGCGAGGCTGCTCTCCTATACTTAATTTCTTTTCTAAGTTTCATTACTTTCTGCACATCCGTTCTGTGTGCAGCATAGTCCTGAAGGAGCTGCATGGGTTAAAGTTCAGTGCCTTTACTCTGTTCAAGTTGCATCCTGTATTTACTTTTTTCTATTGTTGATTTGCAGTGTAAATACAGTCATCACTGAGTGAATTGACTGACATCTCAACATTTCCCTCCTTTCCTCTCTCTAAGGGGTCTGTCTGCATTGCACACTGCAGTGGAGTTTACAGGTGCTTGAGTTAGCATAGTTAGTAGTTGCAGTCTCACTGCAGCAAGCTGGAGCTCACCTTGAACTCTCATGCCCTGTTGCTTAGTAGGCTGAATTAGTTTGTTCTGAGTGCCCTGCTGCTGTGGTTCAGTTGGTCGTCTTACCAGGATAGCTCAGGTAGTCCCACACCACAGTGCTCTGCTCTCTTAATCTTTCTTCCCTCTAATTATTCCTACTCCTTCTTATAGGTTCACTTGTCCCCTTCAGTGTTGACTGTGACCTAAAAGTTGCTTTGTGCTCTCCGAAGGGGTAGCACAGAGCTTAAAAGATGTGAATGCCTCAGATTGTGGCTGCGTGGAGACTTACTCTGCTCCTTTCAGTCATAAGCACAAGTAATTTTAACAGACTCAGCTTTTCCCGTTGATGGAACAGTTGCTGAGTAGTTCCCATAGATGGTGAAATAAGCCTTTTGAAGGGGACAGGATCAAATCTGATTAATGTGGGTATCCTGATACAATCTTTTTCTTCCATTACTGATTCTTCTCAGTCTTTCTCTCCCTCCACCTGTCTTCCTTCCTTCACAAAAAAAGTAGGCCTGAGCTTGTGGCCATATACATAACTCAAAGGCAGTGATGAAAATCACATGTTTCTTGGAGGAACTCCTTTTCATGCTTTCCTTTTTGATAGAGCTCTAATATGTAGTTAAAGGTGAGGGGTGAGGATATTCCACTTGGTCACAGTGACATTGCAATGTAAAACCTTTCAGGAAGATCGTCATTCTTCATCCTGTGTTTTTAATGTGAGGCACTCTTTGCTTTGCAGTACCAAATATGCCACAGCAACGGCAAGACCAACATCATCAGAGCACCATGATGCATCCTGCCTCAGCAGCAGGCCCACCAATTGTAGCTACGCCACCTGCTTATTCAACACAATACGTTGCATATAGTCCCCAACAGTTTCCTAATCAGCCTCTTGTGCAGCATGTGCCACACTACCAGTCTCAGGTAAGAGTTCTTTTAGTGTACATGAGAAGTCAAAATGGAAATAATTAAGTGGCTCAGTCCTAAATACCCTATTGTCTCTAGCCATGAGAAGTCACTTTGAATAGTTTCTGATGTTCTGGAGCATACTTGGTGGTGGTGTAATGTGCTTCAGAGCCTGTAACTAATTTTAAGGTCAGTTTAGAAGTTGGCATTTATTATTGATACTGCCTTTTTAGCTCTTTAAAGAATTCCTTTCTGGTCATGGCCAGGACACCTAGTTATGTGTTCTAAAAATAAACTATTTGGTGTACTTCTGTTACTTCAAGGGCTTTTAAATATACATATGTAATTGGATGCGTATATAATTATATACATAAGCTTAGTACGTTATGAGAGTGGCAAAAATTAGATAAACCAATGGTTTTTGTCATTTTCTAGCCTACTGCAGAAAATGTTCTTAGTTTTTTAGAAACAATTGGGATAATTGTGATAGGATGAAATCTTTAGTTTGCTCTGCGTTTTAGTAAGTCCAGGCTGTTACTGTTTGTAAGTATGTAATTCTTGTGTAGATGACACTAGTTTCTTTGTGATAGTCCTCCAATTAACTGTCTGTTTTCTTATTTCTGTTGAATGCAGCATCCTCATGTTTATAGCCCTGTAATACAGGGCAACGCTAGAATGATGGCACCACCAACACACGCACAGCCTGGTTTAGTATCTTCTTCTGCAACACAGTATGGTGCGCATGAACAGACGCATGCTATGTATGGTAGGAAACGTTTTGTGTTATATGTAACTTTTTAAGTTCTTATGTTGTGCAGGGATGTATTTAATCTCAAGCTTCAAATGTGGGTATCATTCAGATTACACCAGTAGATGTGTTTTATATTTTGTAAGATGATGAGCAGAGCATTGAAAACTGAGCCACCTGGTTAAAATGAAAACTCAAGTATGCTGATTTCAGTAGGATGCCAGTGACCAAGATGAAATTTCAACCTGGGAGCTGCTAAAGAATACCTGCTGAAAGAAGTTTGTTCAAGTTCTCTTGATGCTCTTGACACACCATCCCTTGATTGTTTCTTGATTATAATTAGGACTTGTTTTATTGCAAGGCTATGACCTCAGTTTCAAAACTTGACTTTAGTTCTGACAACTAGTGAAATGCTGTCTTTATGATACTACTAGCATTATTAACAGTATGAACACTGCTGTTTAAGCAAAATAAAACATGTGTTGCTTACCTTTCTTTTTTGGTAAGTCAAGAATAAGTATATGAAACAGCTCATGTATTGCTCTGACTTTGACGATTAGTCTCCAGCATTATCAGATGGGCATATTTCACATACAGTGAAGTGCTGAAAATGTGGGTTACCTTGTTACAAAGTAAAATGTGAAAAAAAACTTCGAAAGCATTATAAATGTATGATAAATCAATGCCCAATTCAGAGGAAAAAAACCTCACTGCAAAACATGCTATTGAAAGAGATAGAATCAAGGTTGCTAGAAGGCTTGGAAATTGTCATAAAATGTCAAAACAGCAGATGGTCTCTTGGAAACGTGGCATTTCAATACTTGTTATAGCATCTGAGGAAGACTTTTATTGGGTCACGTATATTATTGACTTAGATTCTAATAAAAGATTTTCTGTACCTTTAGACATCTTTGTATGTTTTCCGGTGCTTAGTTTTACACTGCTACTTAATGGAAGTCCATGATGTGTCATGAAAACTTACAAGGCTAAGAATCTGAAGTTTAGTGTGAAATTAATTCTGATTTTAAAAAACTCTGTGTCTTACCCATCTGAAGACATCCTGTCAGATCTCTGCAGTGCTGTGGTAACATAGCTGAGAAACAAAAATAATAGAGAGAATCCTTTTTTGACACTTGGAGGAAGAACATTTCAGCTCATTTGTGCTGAAGCTGAAATGGAAGTTACTTGTAGAGATTAAGTCTTTCTCTCACAGGTCCTTGCTAATTGTATTACTTTGATCTTTTCAACTCTTGTGCTTGAGGTGTCCATGTAAACAGATCCTCTGTTTGCTTTTTCATTAGATTAAATAGAATTCCGATGAAGTGAATGATCAAAGGCTTTCAGACGTTTATTGGTGAAAACTCTCCTCTCAAATCCTAATTAAAATAAAACCAAACATGAGATAATCTGAGATTCGATTCAGAATGGTTGCATGTGACTTCCTAGCAATTTCACGTTGTGCACCATCCTTATCTTCTGTAACCAGTGGGCTCTGCAGCATTGAAGTACAAGCCTGTTCCCTTGGTTGGCTTTGATCAGATGTCTGTATAGTTTTTTACTGATATTCTAACTTAAAACTGTTAGATCTCATTTTGTGTTGGTTTTGCAGCTTGTCTGTTGTAGGTATGTGACTACATACCCGTGCAAACAACTAAGTTGGGTCAAACTTGAGAATTCTTTGGTGTTTCCTGCCATGTAATTAAATACTCCTTTTCCAAGAACACCTAATTTAACAGAAACTGCATGTCCTTTTGTGTTCTTTCAAGTAGCTACTTGGTGACTCTTCTAAATATTCTCCCACCTTCCCAGTAAAAGATCAAGTGCTTGAAATTCTTGTTACTGAAACCGTTCAACCCAGCTGGATCATGAACTCCATATGAGATTCTTTTCTAAAGAGTATATTCTTGCCATGTACAGACGTGTTTATTGCCTAGTGAACATGAATTGGCTCAAATGTACCCTTAACTTACAAAGTTTACAGTTAGCTACACATGAAATGACTTCTGATGTAGTGCAGCACTCAGTTCAGATTTTTGCAAGTCTTCCCTGTGGCGAGTACTTGAAGACCTTGCCTAGACGGATTGTGTTTCCTCGAAATGTGTCCATCTGTAACGTATTCACTTCAGCTTCCATTTACCGATGTGTGAACACTTGGGAAAAATGTAGAAATGCCTAAGGTGATAAATATAAGCTGCTTATGGAGTGCATTGCTAAAGAACAACGTGCTGGAATCATTCACATCTGATTGAGTGACTATAAGAGCATACCCGTAACTTATGTTCTGTATTTTGGGAATCTTAAGTTTATCCACGGTATCTTTGAACTAAATATACCAATACACTTTGATTCTGGTCCTCAAAACTAATGTGAAAGTACAGAGTAACAACTTCCTGAGAAACAACCACCACTGCTGCTTTTGTTTTCTGGAGCACTTGCTCAAACAAGTTCTCAGATTTCCTTTTGTCTCTTTAAAATTGCTATCTGATTTTTTTTAAAATTATTATTTATTTTTTAAATTTATTTTTTTCCACCATTGATATCAAGGTTCAGTGGGCTATACTGCCTTTTTATCCTTCAAGGTACTAGTGCTTTCCTTGAAATAATTCTTGCAAAATTCACCTGATTGTTTTTTCCTGCATGTGTGGTAGAGAGAAGATGTCTGCAAGGACAACCACACCGAGATGTGGGGGTTGGGGGGCACTGCTTGTGAAGTATTCTTAAGGTGTGAAATGTTTTCTGGTGAGATCTGAAACTCCATCTTCACTAATGGTTTGGGACAAGTTGAAAGTCTGTGGCGAGTAGTAACTGCCTGCCAGCGAAGAGAAGTGCCTGTTGATCCTTTAAGTGGACTGCCCTCACTGCCAAAAGTTGGGGTTTTGTTTTCTTTCCTGTCTGGTGAAGAGATAGCTGAATCCAAAATACGTAGTGACCTCCGCTTGTTGATAAATAAGCACTCTTCCATTTTAAAGAAAAGTATTTTTATCTAATGCTATTTAATGGGATATTTCTGCACTTTTGGGATTTCTTTGCCAGTCGTTACAGTGTCCTGCTTCTGTTTCACAACCCGCTGCTGACAAGAGCTCAAGAGAAGCAGAGCAGCTGAGCTGCGTGGTCACCAGTAGACCCATCTAAACATGTGACAGAGGAGTGTTTTAAATCATTGGGTTTTTCCCCTCAAAACACAATTGGGAAGGACAATGTTCAAGCAACTATCTATCTTCCCGTCTACCAGCCAGATGATAAAAACTATTACACACTTCAGCTCGTAACTTCTGGAGACGTGAGCCACTTAGATGTCCTTGTCAAGGAAAGTTTGAAATGCAGGCACTGCTGAAGCAGAGCAGTACACACACCTTTAACTGCCACACGCACATACCTGAATGCGGAGTTGTCGTTCTTACGCTGCTAAACTGCACGTTGGTTTCAGAATGGTACTGTCTGTCTTGGAAGTGTCAGCTCTGTGTGATCTCCCTGATACCAGTATCATTGAGCTGGTAGAGTTTGCTGGCCATGGTTTGCAGTTTGACTGCTTGGTCTGCGTCACACAAAGACCCAAACTTATCTTGTGCTGTTAGTAGAAAATTTGGTTATCTAAGTAGAGGGTGGATATATTCATTCCTGTGACAATGAAGTTGTGCTAGTTTTACCATGTAGCTGAATTGCCTGTGTTTTCAGATAACTGGAGTCCTCTGAAAAACTTAACTTTTGTGTTTAAAAACAAGCTTGTGTAAAACCAGACCTTGGTTTTATACAGATGCATTTCCTGGTTTTTTGTGCTCTCATTCCTGTCCCCGTTCTCCCTTCCCCTTTCCCCTTCTGCATATGTTTTACTGGTCTGGTGTTGTCTCTAACTTTATCTGGTTTCTGTCTCAGCAGTAGCATAAATTCTATTGCCCAGATAGTACAATGGTGGATATAATATAAACTTCAGAGGATTCTCCAGGGACTAAGAGTGAACCAGTCACCAAAGGTGTCTTGGAACTGTTAAGAATGACAGTGACGTAGCTGAAAAAGCAGGGGGCCAATTTCTAATTTAGTGTAATTACTTCTTAACCTTCTTATTACAGTGGACTGTAATAGACCATTAATTGACATAAAGTTTATTTTTGTGTTAATTAAGAACTGAAGACCTCAGTATCACAGTTAAGAAGGAAGGCTTACTTGAGACTTGTGTTATTTCATCTCCACTCATGTGTAAAACTAAATATCCAGTTCTAATAGTACCTAAGTAAATAAAAATATCTGCATGGTTCTACAATCTTCAAAAAAAAAAATAAATAAATGACGCTGACCTTTCCAGAAGACGGGAAGTATGCACGTGGCAAGAGGCTAATTTACCTTTCTATTTCCCAAATTCAGCATGTCCCAAAATACCATACAGCAAGGAGACAGGCCCTTCTTTCTACTTTGCCAGTGAGTTGGGTTTTTTGTACTAATTTTGATTGTACAGAAAAGCACTTTCTAAAGAACAGATGTTAAAGGAATGGGACGTGTTGAGGGAATACGTTTCCTTGCACCAAACCAGTATGTGGAAAACGCAGGAAGGTTCCTTTCAGTGGATGGGCGGGAGTGAAGCTGCTGAACAGATTTATGTGACCACAGGAAACTGATTTGTCTTTTTTTTAAAAAATGTATTTTGCATGTCGAATAATCTCTGACTTTACTACCCACTCTTTTCCTCTGCAACCAGAAGTGAGCGCTGCATGTGGATAGCCTCTGCTTAAAACTTGGGTGAACTGCCTTGCTCCCTTTCTTTCACGGAGATACAAAACGGGATTTTTAAAACTTGGCAAGTTAATCGGCTTCTTAAAAGGAGAAGTATCTTGTGCCTCATCTCTTCGAAAAGCTGTGGCTCAAGTTCTGAGCCCCTGGGAGGAAATAACTTGAGTTGCAGCTGAAGTGAAGGAAGTTTTCTGTAGCATTACTTTGGTGCCGCTGAAGGAGTGCTGTCAACAATGTACTTTGTCATTATTATAACAAGAGTGACTAGCTGAGGGCTCCTTGCCGGTGCATAGCATCGACCGCTTCCTCAGTGGCAGGTGAACATTATCAGTTACTGTTCCCTGGCTCCGGTGCTCCTGTGTGGTGTTGCTGGTGACCTGCATCGGTGTAAGCAATGGGAGAGGGGCTGACGTTCTCCATGCTCTCAGTACACAGCGGCTAATACAGACTTCAGTTGAGTACGTGTGCTGGAAAAGGCAGATAACTAAAAAATACTGCCTTGTATGTTGGTGTTCATTACAGCACTTTAAGGAAGCTGGTTTTTGGGGGGGTGTGGTTGCAGGCTGAACTGTAGCTGTCACCCAAGATGTGGGAAAGGAAGACTTGCAGTTTCAGGGTACTTTCATACTTGCTCCTGTCCTGCAGTGAGACTTGTTCCTGCGTCTGTCTGCAAGTCCTATGCCAGGCACTTTTCTGGGGTTTTTTTGAGTTAGCTCATGCAAGAGGGATGTGAGCAATACCCTTTGTTCTCCAAAAATCTCCTCTGGAACAGACTCCCTGTGTTTCTTGTACATGGCTCTGCATGAACTAGTGTTGTAGGATGCTGACCTGTCCTGTTTTCATGCGTCTTGGTTTGGTGCACTGAAATAACTTTAATAAGCTCGTTCCTTTCATGGATAATCTTTTAAGTGAAGTCCACTCTACCTGTGTAAAATGACTTCTTTAAATGTTTGTATTATGAAAGAAACATTTGCTATTTCTTTGCTTCCTACCATTCAGGTCTTTTAAATGTAGTTATCCTCACCATCTTACTGGGTCTGGCAATAGTTTTGAAGTTTGTTCACTGGTCAGTTCTTGAAAATAGGCTCTTCAGTGCATCTTTGGACGATGACCAACGATGACCACCATTGGCAGCGTTGAAATTCCTACCAGGGAAAATAAGAAATTCCATTATATGGTTTTTGCATATACCCTTGTAGCTGGGAGTTCTGCTTGATTTCTGCTGCTCTGACCTCTTTTGATTGCAGCTCCTTCTGTGGGTTTGATGGCTACTACTACTTGTTTGCCTCTCTGAAAAACGGGTTGTACTTTTGTAGAGTTGAATTCAGTAATTCAATTCATCTGATATTTTTTTGCTTACTTCATTACTGAATCACTTATCTTCACTGTGTATCCCTGCAAGGTTAGTGCAGTTAAATATTTCATGCTAGGAACTGGCTTGATTAGAAAGATGCTGAAGTGAAGCAGGTTAGCCCAGGGAATATTTCTGGGGGAGAGGAACTTAAGACCTGAAGGGTGAGAAAAACAGTGTATTTGTGCTGGCATGAGCTGAGGTTACTTGCAGCAAGCAGATATGCAGAGCTGTTTTGTCCTTTCTTAGAGCTTTCTCAGCACTTTCTTGGATGGCCATTTGGAAGATCTCCAAAGTACTGACAATGGGGGGAAATGCTGGATAATTGGTGATTCTTCTATTTTATTTTCTTTTCTTTTTTTTCACCTCCTGTCTAATCTTGTTCGCTGTTTGATATGTGTAGTGAGCTGTTTTGATGAATAGGCAAAAATTCTTGAAAAAAGTCACAGTGAAAGTGCTTTAGTTATGGCTAAGCAGGTGAATTTCTCATGACTGTTTTGCAAGACTTCTTTCACAGGCTTGTTGGTCTTGTAGATTTCATTGGCTTGTCATGAACTATTAATTGCACTAAATAAACATGGAAAACCTTTTACATTTCTAGAGTTGAAGTTGAACTCTGGTTTTGAACTAACAAAGATCTGGGCATGTATTTCAGACTTGCTGCCACTCATCCTGAACCTTTCTTGATTTGTATGCAGTATCTGTACAGGATTTAGATAAGTGTCCAAATAACATTTTTTGAAAGGCACTTTTAATATTACTATTAAAACATAATTTGCAGCAGCATCTGAAGTAGTTTTAACCAAACTTGTAGAGCTTATTTGAGTATTTATTAAAGACAAAATGGGGGAGAGGAGAAGCTAGGCAAATAAAAATTCTTCAGTATAAAAAGATCTGGTGCTTTAAATGCAAAGCTATGGATAAAAGATATTAGATGGTTATGGAAGAGCTGCTACTATGACAAAAACTTGATCCTCCCCTCATTTCTGTATCTGTTCTTTAGGGTACTATTCCTTGGTTTAACTGGTTTCTTCAGAGGGAAATTCTTCATTGTGAAGTTTTATTGTATAATGTACCTGCTTCAGAATAACTTAGTTTGTTATTCTCTCAGCTATAAAGAAATGAAAGATGAATTGCACAAATGGTTTAAGGGAGTACCACATTATTTCAGGGGCTCTTAACAAGTAATGTGGCAGGATGTGGGAAGCCTTGAATATCTTACAACTTGGAATTAATTTTCATATACATTTTAAAACCTCTTGAATGGAGTTGGAAGTTAATTTGTAGGCAGGCGTGCCAGCTCTGTGGCTGAGGCAGTGGGATGAGAGCTGAGGAAGATTTCTGGTAGCATGCCCTTTGGCAAGCAAGTCAATCCCTCTATGCATTTATTTCTATTACTTTGACAGAGGTAATAACTTCTGGCCTTCTTCAGAGTGTGTATAGTAATGAGGTTGAGAAATTTTCCTACTGTAGGAAGCTGTAAACTTCATACTGTAAAAATGGTTAGTGTTTCCATTGATAGTTTTCACATAGTTGTCGTAAGAAGAAGCAATGTTTGAAAGTCAAATAGAAGAGTGGTGGGGATGCTGCTCCAAAATAAGTTTTAACAGTGATATTTTTTTTTTAAAAAAGAGACTTTCCTTGCATTTGAAATGGTAACAAAGTGCTATGGCAGAAAATACCGGTGGTTTTCACAGTGCAAAGAAAGTATTGAGCTGTTTTCAAAACCCCTCTCAATCAGAAACGCTCATAGCGTATGAGTATGCTTGTATACTCGTGCTTAAGTACGCTTACATGCTCATGCATAAGTATGTTAGGCTCAACTCCAGACCGCAAGAATTTAGGCTTACAAAGGTATATGAAGTTCATCTGCATTAATAGCCTGAAACTGTAGTGCACATCACTGTTAGACCATTTGCTCAGTGAATATTTAGTTGAGCTTTCAAGATAGTAGCGCGGGATGAAGTTAAACGTAGTAGGCAGTTACTTTCTAAAGGAGAGACCTTCATAGTGGCCTGTACAGGAGAGAGAAATCTCTGTTAGGCAAAAAGACAGTCTGTATGTGTTCTAGTGAGTTTGAATATGTCAGAACTGTTATTTGTAAGCTTTGTAGCAAGCCAAACTGGAGGAAAACAAGTATTTGCACAGGGTAGTAGTGTGTCAGGGCTGGTTAATAGAGCACAGTAGAGTTGTTGTCTTTTTGAAACTTGCTTTTGCTGAATAGTATTGTGCTTTCAGATGCAGCTACATTTTTGTCTTGTTTTCTCCACCCATCTTGTCTTTCATCCTTTATATACATTCAGGCGGTTCTGTGTATTCGTGAACTTACAGCCCAGCACAATGAAACCTCTTCAGAAGCTACAGTTCCTTGCAAAAGCATGACAACACACCTCGCTAGCCGTGAATACATGGGGCAGGTGCTTGCAGCTTAACAGGTGCACTCGAAGTTTCTCCCTGTGCCCTGCTTTTCAGGTTTGTTGACTAGGGCAAGAAAACAGCACTAGAAAACCCGTCACTTCTAGAGGTATGCTGCAGGCGTCATTGGCCGTTGAGTTCTTGTATAATACAAACCCCATTAAAAAGGCTGTAACCTGATAAACAGTAAGCAGTAATTAACTTCAGTCAGAATGACAAAAAAGTACCAAACCAAATAAGAAGCCGTTGCAGGGAAGTTTCAGGAGCAGGTTGGCAGTTTGCTTTGACTGTTTTGTCTTTTAGCACTGTTGTCAGCAGAACTAGCCTCGGTCTTGACAAGCTGTCATACTGGAGAGAGTAGTGTGCATCATCACGTGCAGAAGTGCAGTTGCGAACTCTGGACTGGTTGTTGCACAAGATCTAAAAGCAATAGAGGGGAATAGGCAAAGCATCTTCATTTTCTAAGGGTCTTGCTTTCCAGTTGCATGCTTTGTGTTTAAAGGAAGACTTGCTACCATTATGGCTTTTCATGCTTTCTTAGATTCCCTCAGAAGTAAAAAAACCAAAACAAAACCACAAAACAATTTGGTGTCGCCCGTTTTGAAGCAGAACAGAGCAGGACTCCTCAAGGAGGAACTTGTTGGTACTTGTTTGTTGTTGGAGACTGGTATGGCTGTAGCAACAGATGTGGTTTCACTGGTGTGAAAGTTTTATGTTAAGTTTTTTCCTTTTTTTGAGTTTTGTACTTTATTTGCTACTGTTTCAAGGAATTAAGAATTTAATGGCAATGTTGAGAAGCTCACAGAATGGTGGTGATCCAGAACAGACTCTGTAATTGGCCTTCAGGCGAGAGGCAAGATACGTTATTTTAGTACAAGATACTGGCTTCAGCAAAAATTTGATGCTCAAGCAGCCTCAGTTTTCTCAGCTGTTATGTATATACTGTGTGTGCCTATAGCTCTTAAGCATACATGCAGTGTATATACTTTACACTGACTGTACTGTGAGCAATTTCCAGAAGAGTAGCATGGTGAGGTTAGCCAGGTATAAGGCCAAAGAATTTTTTGGATGGTGGAAATAAAAATGGCTTATAACACCTGTGAAAAGTATATTTCAGGAAAAACTAAATTGTATGAAAATGACAAATTTGGTATTTTAAACTGGTCTGTTTGACAAAACAAAAGATGAAATACTGCTTTTTTCTATGTAGTATCTGTTACATTGTCAAACTAGGGAAGATGAACTGTCTAATTATGGTTATTTATAGACTTTCCTGCAAAACCAAACTACACAAAAGCAAGGTAAGATACTCAGCTATTTGCAAGATAAATATTTATTTTTTTTTAGAAGGGGGAGGGAATATATTTACAGTATGTTTGAAACATAGTGAAATCTTCAAGTACACATGGTGACTTGATGAGATGCATGTTCTGTATCTGTTGTTAAATATTTTTCTTTTTCATCCTAGTTTCTACTGGCTCACTTGCTCAGCAGTATGCCCACCCTAATGCTACCCTGCATCCGCATCCTCCGCATCCTCAGCCTTCTGCCACACCAACTGGCCAGCAGCAAAGCCAACATGCTGGAAGCCACCCTGCTCCTAGCCCCGTGCAGGTAACAGAACTTAAGGGAGTGAATGGCTTTAAATTGTGTTTAACATTGCATCTATCTGCTGCTTGACATCACTACATTGATTTCTTTGAGAGGAAAAATGGTAGACTGGAGCAGTTGCCCAGACGAACTGCATGTGATGGATCTCATGCAGGACTTGTCTAGATTCCCCTCTGTTTTCTGGAAGGAAGGAAGCAGAGCTATATAACTTAGTTTTTCTCTGCTTGCAGTGGCTAGGACTCAGAGGTGGTAGGCTCATGACATAGTTTGTTAGATAAGCTAGCAGGGAAACCTTTGGCAGTCCCTTTTCCTTAGTAAGGACCAATATCAGAGTGCAGGCATTCATTTCTCCCCCTTCTCAGGGGATGAGGTACAGCTTGTTTCTGTATTACCATTAAGGAAGGGTCATAATTTTGTCAGAGCTATAATACAAGTGGAGTTATAACTGGAAATAGCAGATAAATGCTGAGAAGCATTTGATTGTATTTTGCCAAAGACAAGCAGCCAAAAACAAAATAGGCCTGGTGATAGTGCTGCATGCCTTAGTTACCTAGTGGTAATAACTTTGGGCTGCTAAGTGCAACTGTGAAGTGTATCCAGCTCCATGGCTGCAGGTTCTCCTTGTTTTTACCTGGCAGTCTAGGCTCTATTTTCCAGACTGCTGCTCTAATGACTTTCTAGCCTCGTGGAAATGAAGTGAGTTTCTTTGTGACCATGGGTGTGGTGATCCTTAGATTTGCCACTTAAAAGATTCACTATCGAGAGCGGTTTTGCATACCTTTCTTACGCTAGTTTACAGAATAAACATTTCTCGCTTCTAGACCATAACCTAAATGATCTTCTGTCTTTTTTTGCAGCATCATCAGCACCAGGCTGCTCAGGCACTCCACCTGGCAAACCCACAACAGCAGTCGGCAATTTACCACGCAGGTCTAGCTCCAACCCCACCTTCCATGACGCCAGGCTCCAATACGCAGTCTCCACAAAATAGTTTTCCTACAGCACAACAAACAGTCTTCACCATTCATCCCTCCCATGTTCAACCTGCATATACCAATCCGCCACACATGGCCCATGTCCCCCAGGTAAACACAGTTTAACAACCTTCAAGACTAAATGTCTTAATGCCACAAAGTTAGGACAGTCGGGCCTGCTGAAGTGATTTCCATTCTGTCACCTCTCAGCACAGACTACCTGTTGTGTTATTTAGGTTTCTGTCTGTACATTGCCTTTATTTAGAATTTTACAAGATACTTGGACCTCAGCTTCCAACACCCAGTGCATCTGCAACTGTAGTTTAATGAAGACATCTTAAGCTGGTACTGCTACTGAAAGAAATTGAGCTCTCTTCCCAGTTCCCGGCTCCCATCCTTGTCCTGTCCCACCATTCTGCTCACAGAACTGTTTGGCCATGCAGCAAACCAGACTGGGGACGTGATTCACCTGAAGCGTGCCTCCCCTATCCCCTTTTTTAGGCTATTTCTCAGTCAAATCAGTTCACTACTCGGGTTCACTGCATGATCACAGGAAGAGCTGGCGTACAGAAAGGTTGGAGGCGAGAGCTGATTGGAGGAAGGCTGAATTGCTGCTTTTGGTGGCAGTTTTAGGCTCTGCATTGTAGTTAAACCTATACAGGTACATCCAGTAAAGTATATTACACAGGATTACTAGGGAGTAGCAAAGCACTGCAGTGGGAAATAGATGAGGTTCAGTTTAGATAACTGCAAGACAATCCTTGCTGAAAGAGAAACCCCTGTGTGCGTGTGTGTGCATGTGTCTGTGTGTGGTTCTAAATGAACTGCTTATGCAGAAGATCCCCGGTGATTGTTGGGCAACTTAACAACAGTCCTTGCTTCAGGATCAGAAACCCACTTCTCTTAACTGCTCTCTTGTGGTCAACTCACTGAAAAAAGGATTTTGGGAAGGGAAGCACATGATAGATTAATCAAGAGCTCTGCGTAAAGCAGTGTTGCAAAGATTTTCTGATGTTTACTAAATCTCATGGATTTAGTGTGCTTTGTCAAGGAACGGAGAGTTAATCAGTAATTTGCCTGCAAAATTTCTTCTTCAGACCAAGGACTTGGTGTCTGGCTTATGTCTTCTCATAAAGGTTAACAATAGTTTGGGATGTCATGACTAGCTGCAGTTAGGGAGGTTAGTCTAATAGGTGTCCAGTCCCTTGCAGAATTCTGATAAAATCTTTGCTTCGGTCCCTGGGACAATCAGTTAAGCCAATGAATTAATAGTTATTTAGGAATTGTTTTACTGTTGTTGAGTTTTTAGCTTTTTAATTCCATTAGGCTTTTAATTTTTCTGCTTTTGTATTGTGGGAGGATAAGGAGAGGATGTCCAAA
Source organism: Ibycter americanus (assembly GCA_035590275.1). Taxonomy (NCBI): domain Eukaryota; kingdom Metazoa; phylum Chordata; class Aves; order Falconiformes; family Falconidae; genus Ibycter; species Ibycter americanus. The sequence continues at coordinate 95,701,004 of JAVJGI010000001.1, forward strand.
CTTCACTGCTGCTGTGGCATCTTGCCACATCCTCCCAGGCTCTGATTTCTGCCAGAAACAAGATACTTGCTCTGCTCTGGTGTGATGGCACCGGTGTGAATGCCTAGGTTGTAGAGCTTCTTGGGGTGGCTCACACGCAACCCTTCGGAAGGGTCTTGCTGCAGGCTCCTGGGTTAGTGGCATGTTCAGTGCCGTGCCTTGAAACATGAAACATATTTGTTGCAAGGTCAGCTTAAAAGGTAAAACTACATGAATTGTGCTGTACACGTCATGGCCAGGCCTGTGCCTGTGCTATAGGATGCGACCATTGCCTTCCTTTCTGTGTGCCGAGCACTTAATAAGCAAACCTCGCTAAAGCAAATCAGATGCAACTTTTAGTCAGAACTGACTGTGCAGTCAGGATTTTTTAGCAATCGCACGCAAAGTCTGCCTTACCTTTCATTTTTTGACTTATGCAGTCTCTTCTGTAATTTTTTTAGGATGGAGACTACAATCTATAATCCATGATATTTATACCAAACTAACTGACTTTTCAAAATGAAGTAGTTCCCTCAAAAATCTCTAATGAAGGAATAACTACAGTTCTGTAAGAAATTTTAAATGCATGTAATTATTCCGTTGTGGGGAAACTAATCACTGGATTTAATAGTTTCTTAGCAGCCTCATTTCCAGCTTCTGAACATGATTCTGAAATACCATGTATTAGGAATTTCAGTTAGGCTAACACAGGGGATCAATTGAATTTCCCTTTAGGTTATTAGATGAATCTCGAGCTGTTAGATATCTCACTTGAGAAACAGTACTTTAAAATTCATTACAGAGTACTGTCAGCTGCCAATTTTGCAAAGCGTTTGAGCCACCACAGAAATTTTTTATCCAATGTGTGTATTGAATACAGCTGCTATATGAATAGCTGCTTTATAGTGATGGCTGCTATAATAGCATGTTTGTCAGAGTAAAAATGGTGCTGATCCTGAAAGGTATTTCTGTTTCACAGCCTTATCTTCTAAGCCTTTTTTAGAGCAAGAGTGAGATTTGAATTGCAGTTCCTGCCTTTAAAGGCTTCTCGAGTGCTACTAATACAGCGCAAGTCTGATAAAGAGTTTGAGGAATGTCTGTGATGAGTCAAGTAACCCGTTTGTCTTTGAGAAATAAAATTGTGGCCACTACCTGCTATCTGTCTTTACTGGCATGTGAAACTTGCGAGGCTGCAATTACTGCCCTGTAGTGCTCTGTTAATGGGATATGGGAGAAGGACAAAGCAAACCTTAGATACAAATGCTTCCCCCCCCCCCGCCA
>JAVJGI010000001.1:95702402-95721171 GCA_035590275.1 Ibycter americanus
CACCCACACCCCCCAAGAAACCTGCTGAGATCTCTAAGAGTTCATTAATGTTTTGTGCTTTTAAGAAACTAGTGTTTACTAGCTTTTTAAACCAAAAAATTGATGACCTCTAGAGTCATGAACTGCTCTGAGCTAAAGAAGCCAACTGACAAGTTACTGAACTTGTTTGCCAGAAGGTGATCAGCCACTGTAAAGATTAATCCCATTTTTCCGCTGAGATTTAACTATGATTACTTGGATTACGCAAGGACCTTAACTGTGATGAGCTTAACTGGAAACAGAACAAAGCTGACCAAACAGTATAAAGGGATGAAATCACTCATCTTAGAATGACTGCTTCGATGAACGATAATGTGGGCACAGGTCACTGGAGAGAGTGGTTTCTAGGGCAGGGAGTCATGAAAGAATGTGGAATTGTGTAATGAGCAGCTGAGGAAGGGATGCCAGACTCCCAGTGCGTGTGAGGTTCGTGTCTGTACCCGGTGCATTCTCTGCATAGGAAGTGCTTTGATCTAGCTTACTAACAGTAATGTTCTGAAGATTTGTTGCTGAGTTTTTTTGGTTTGGGGTTTTGTTGTTGTTGTTGTTGTTTTGTTTTTTTTTTTTAAATATCCCACTGTTTAATGCTGGCAGTTTCTCCCAGCGCTCACTGTCCATATGGCTAAAATTGAGAATGTGACTCAGAGCCAGCAGTAAGGATTTGAGCCCCTCTTATTTTTTTTTTTTTTTTTTTTTTTTTTGTTATTATTATTTTTGTGTTAAGATCTCTGACTTAATCCCTATAGCTAATCTAGTTAAAATGGAGTAAATCTCTGGATTTACTGGTACAGCTGGAGAAAACTTTTGACAGTCATGTGGCCAGGAGTGATGCCTCCTTGTGACCATTATACTAAAGAGCTCTTTGTTTCAGGCTCATGTACAGTCAGGAATGGTTCCTTCTCACCCAACTGCCCATGCTCCAATGATGCTAATGACGACACAGCCACCTGGTGGTCCCCAAGCCGCCATCGCTCAAAGTGCACTACAGCCCATTCCAGTCTCGACAACAACACATTTCCCCTATATGACGCACCCTTCAGGTGAGGAGTGTGTGCCTGGGAGACCTGCACCTTAACTGAGCCAGGTCGTAGTAGTGAGAACTGTTATGAACCAGATTTGGGGAAAAGAATAAAATAAAAAAAAAAAATTAAAGAAAATGCTGAAGGCAGGCTGTTTCTGCATTTTGCATTTATACTTTGCCAGCCCAAATGCAAGCCTAGATAAGTGTATGAGACTTAGCTAATTTAGCAAAGACTTTGCTTCTCTCTAGCTGAAGTAGAGAAATGGATTACTATGCGGACACTGGCACTGTGGGACTGTGTTCTTCCAGGTTTTGCCGTGGTTTTTCCGTGGGGGATGGACTGTCTGTGTAGCCTGTTTATAATGTTCTGAGGTTTTATTAAATTTAAAGTGATCGGTCTTGAGGATAGGAGTGAAAATGTTGCTTGGGGGTAGGGCTGTTAAACTTCTAATGACTGAAGTAAAGTGACAATTGAAGTCTAATCTTTAATTCAGAGTAACATTCTGCAGCTTTACTTTTTGGGAAAAGTAGGTGCTGTATGACTTCTTTCCACTTTAAATTTAACCTTACCTAGGTTTCTTTATTATTCATTTCCAAACAGCCTCTAAACTTCTGTAGTGAACTAGTTACCTGATCTTGTTTCTTGGGGAATGTGTGAGCAGAACAAGGCTGCTTTCTGAGGGTTTAAGTAGGGAAAAAACCATCCAAAGGACATCTTGATATGCAGGGTTTGGTTTTGTTCTCTTGAAAAAAAAAAAAAGAGAGAGAAAGGAAAGAAAAAAGAAAAAAAAAAGAAAAAGTTCAGCTCAGTAGTTGTCCTGTGACCACTTTACTAGCAAACTGTTGTGTGGCTTGCCAATTTACTATTTACATTTGAACTTTTTTTTTACAGTACAAGCCCACCACCAACAGCAGTTGTAAGGCTCATCTGGAATAACTGAAAGGCTGGATACCTTTTGTAGGCCAAATACCCTCCTTCTACTGCTTCTGCCAACTGGAAGCACAGAAAACTAGAATTTCATTTTATTTTGTTTAAAAAAAAAAAATTGATTTCTTGTAACATCCACTAGGAATGCTAACAGTTCATCTTGCAGTGGGAGAGATTCGGACTGAGTAGAGGCATTTAGGAACTTGTGGGCTATTCCATAATTCCATGCACTGTATCTGAGTCCTGCAAGTGCCCCAACTCTGCTTGCTGAAAACTGGAAGTTATTTATTTTTTAATGACCCTTCAAAGTTATGAACTCATCAGCTAGCAAAAGAAGTAACAAGAGTGATTCTTGCTGCTATTATCACTAAAAATCAAGACTTGGAGATCCCTTTTACTTCTAACTAAACTTGAAACAGGTTCAGTAAAAAAAAAAATTCTAATCGTCAAACTGATGAATTATTATTTATAAATCACGTTTGATGAGATAATCACTATCGTGAGACAGTGATGTAACTTTTAAGTTAAGAAAACTTTTACTTTGTAGATAATATAAAATAAAAACTTAAAAAAAAATTAAAAAATAAAAAAAGTTTTAAAAACTGACCTACTTAGTGTTTGTGTCTTGTTTTTTACTAATATCTTTCTTTAATGTGTTCTCCAGCTTTCAGTTATAATCGGAGCAAATGTTTTGTTTAGCATCAGGTAAGCTTTGCCGTGTGTTTCTGTCGTGTGCTGCTGCCGTGTTGTGTGTGTGCCCCCCACCAGGAAACCACGTCCCTTCTATTTGACTTGCAGGGCCATTGCAAAAGTAAGTGAAAGCTTTCAAGGTCAGAAGGGCAGGTAGTGATAGGACAAGGGGTAATAATTTTAAGCTGAAAGAGGATAGATTCAGGTTAGATATTATCTTCACTGTGAGGGTGGGGAGACACTGGCACAAGTTGCCCAGAGCAGCTGTGGGTGCCCCATCCCTGGCAGTGTTCAGGGCCAGGTTGGACGGGGTTTCGGGCAACCTGGGCTGGTGGGAGGTGGCCCTGCCTGTGGCAGGGGGCTGGAACAAGATGGTCTTTAAGGTCTCTTCCAACCCAAACCATTCTAGTATTCTATGAAGTTTGGTGCAGGTTTTTAACATTCCTTGTCTTCAGATCGACTCCCTAATGCCTCAACCTCACACCGTTCTGGCTGGTGTCACAGAAGATGTCACAACTGGGCATTGAGGCTTTAAGATGATAAAACTGTTTAAAGTCAGTGGTGCTGCTGGAGAAAGGAAGAAACCAGAGTAAGCATTCCTTAGCAAAATGGTAAAAAGATGGGGAAAAGCACAGGAAAAAGCAGTTGGCTACCACCTCCTCCAGTAAGGCACAGACTTGTATCACGGGTATTCCTAATGGTTCTGTGCAGTGCAGGTATCCTTTGATGGCTGACCAAAAGGTGATGCTGGTTAAAACTGGATTATAATATAGCTACACGTCAGAGGCGGGACAAGTAAACTACAAGCTTTCACGGACAGTGGTTAACGTCGCATTTTGTGGCTTGGTGAAAAACATGCAGGGGAACACAAATAACTGCTGCAGCTTCTGTCTTAATTCTTGCAGGCCAGCAGTGCAGTAAAATGTAAAGAATTCTTGTTGAGGTGGGCAGCAGGGGGCATGAGACTGTCACAGACAGTGATGGTGACTTGGGGCAGAACTCCCTGAATGAGCCTTCTGAGAAGGAACAGCTTGCTCGCACAGGCTGTTGGCTTGCTTTTCATTTCGAAGGGAGGGTTCCTGTCTTTTTAGCAACCACTATCTGCTAAAATAGCATCCAGGCACCTAGAGGGAATCAGACTGAAGACTAAAAGTGAGAAAAAAGTTCTAAAAACAGTTTATTAAGAGCAGATTTTTTTTTTTTTTTATATTACGGTAAAATTGCATTATTCAAGAATAAGTTACTTGTACAGTACATACAGAAACAATATATAGAAAAACCTACTATACAAGAACAACTCTTCTGTGCAGGTGAAAAGTAGAAATTTCAAATCAATATGCTTCTCATCCAACAAAATGTTGGCTTTAATCATCCTGCTAAAGGCTGAGTTAGAGAATGTACAGTCTCCTCCCCGCCTCTGGAGTTGTTGGCGAAGGTTGGGTCTGTTCGGATCGAACCAGCTTAAATTAAAATTTGGAATACTGTACTCAAACCTGTTAGTCAAGATTTCAAGGCTTTATATGCTTGTTAAGAGTAAAACTGCGCAGGCTGGATGACAGCAGTGTTCTGTGGTCCAGAGGCTGTAAGAAATGAGCTTTGGCCTCACCCTGGACCTGGACCTTTTCCTCGAAGCTTTGCCCCAAAGTAGTTTCAATGGAAAAAAGGCAGTGGTGGTGTCAGTGTTTGGTAACCTGCTGCCATTCCTCAGGGCTGGGATGCAGGAGGGAGGGAGGGATGAAAAGGTTAAATAATGCTTTATGTCCTGATCTTCAGAACCCGTAACCCCTACAGACACGCAGAAGCCACCGAGAGGGTCTGTCAGCAAACAGCAAGTGGTTTCCGAAGTGTGAGATGGAGATGGGGGGGGAGAAGTTCTGCCTGGACCCAGCTGTTAGGTTCTGCACTAAGCCAGGTCCCTGCCATCCCAGAGAGTGAAGGCATCTTGCCAAAACCAACTGTCCCGATGCGCCGGCTGGAATGGGGCAGCCCTCTCCCGGGGGAGGCTGTGCGGGCAGTCATCGGGCACTGGCTCTGGCCGAAGGCACCAGCAGGCGCTGCCGCAGGGGTCCTGGCTTTGTTATGTTGGATCTGAACTGGCGCTGCACATGCCCAGCTCCGGGGCCAAGGCACAAGCCGGTGGTTGTGTCTGACTTTATTTCAGCTCTAGGAAATGCTCCTTCTCATCCGCAGGAGCCCAGGAGGCGGCCGTACCTGCAGCTGTGCAGGGGGTCTGCCCTTGGCTTCCCCTCCTCCCAAAACTCAATGCTGATCCTTCATAAATGCCAATAAAAGCCCACGTGGGCTGGGGAACTAAACCTGCAAAGTCCTAGGTTCTTTTTCCAAGTTATTAGAACTTAAAAATTCCGTCAAGTTGCTTATATTCCATAGGATTGGGATGGCTTAATGCACTCTGCCCACTGCTGTAATAAAGAGGAGTACCTTACGGGCTGGATTCACGTAGCCAAGTGCGCTGGCAGGAGCAGAGGTAGGGCTGCAGGTCAGGCTCTGACCTGGGTTGCAAGCCAGATGCTTTCTAGGAGAAATGGGATTTGAAACTCAGTCCTCCAGGAGCTGGGGAAATAGTCCAAAAAACCCCCCTCGGGTCCCAGTGCAGCTGGGGTCAGGACCACAGCAGGTCCCAGCAGAGGATAAGGTGGGGAGATGGTGCAGCTGGGTGGCTGGCCAGCCCGTGGCTACCTTGGTGAGGTGTGAGATGGCAATAACTATTAAATAACTATTAAATAATCAGACTTTCCCACCACTCACTGGGGGGGAGAACGGGAGTTCACATCCACCAGAGTTTGTCTGCGCGGGGGAAGAGGCTGACGGGGTGATAATGAACTCATATATTTTGCTAATCAAGCACAGCGATTTCCATTTAAACTTCAGAGAAACCCCTTGCAATTAAACTGCAGGTTAAAAATACCACATGCACGTGCATGTTTAGTTGTTGGCGCTCGAACAATAAGCCCCAGCGCGCCAAAACAACCCATCCCAGCAGCATCAGCATCTGATTTATCTGCCAAGGGCTGCGCCGGCTGTGAATAGCGATCCCTTTTCCCAGCCCATTCTTCCTTGCAGATGCTCTGAGCGTAGGGTGATTTGGGTGAGACCACCTCGTCTTTTGGGGAATGCCTCCTTTTAATGTGGCTGCCTGGAGCTCAGCAGGACTAAAAATCAGCTCTTTGAACCTTAGCAAGATTTAGCACATGCAAGCATTTTCCGAGGTGTGCGTGCCCCAGGAACCGTGCACGGAGCAAGGAGAGGAGCTGACAGCTTGTGCTGTGCTTCCTCCCCTTCCCTTCTCCATCCCTACAAATGCAAGACCACGGGGAGTTATTTATTAGCAATGGAGGGAGCTGACTTGCCTGGCACAAACCAGCCCCGGTATACGCTCCTGCCGTTCGCTGCAGCCTTTGTGCTGCTCTGGGGAGGAAAACGGGATGCGGATACGGCTGAGAAGCTCCAGCTGAGGACAGGGCTGGCTTTGTTTCTCCAGCAGCCTCTCCGGGTTTGGCAGTGCTGGAGGTGCAACCGGCCAGTGCAATTTGCTCTTAATGCTCCGGTTTCAAGAGTGAGTGTGCAACGGCATGTGCTGAGTGCTGGGAAATGCTGGTCCCCACCAAAATAGAGAATTCCTCCCCATGCACCCATTCTCAAGTTGTTTTAAACAGAGAAGGGGCAGGGGGAAAGGCTTTGCCTGCTCTGAATGCACAAAGACAGCCCGGGAGAGGGCAGAGGCAAGAGATGGGGAGGCACAAAATGCAAATCCAAAATGGTTTCTCAAACTGATGGCATCCCGTTTCTCCCAGCCCTCGTGGCTACTACTTATAAAACCAGATTTGCTCTCACGGCCACTCCCTGGGCTGCGTTTGGCCCCAGCTGTTTTGGCCCTGCGTGGTCCTGGCTCCTGCCTGTGCTCCATCTGCCCTTTCTGGGCCAGCCCAGCACCACAGCACCATGATCCTGCCCTTCAGTGCTTGACCTTGAGCTGAGCTGGGCTCCCTGGGCTTCGACTGCCGACCGGGCTCACCAGGCTTAACAGCAAAACCCTGCCTAGAGGCTGGATTTTTGCAAAACTCCCTAACCTGGCCCCACGAGGCTTTGTGTTTGCGTGCTTGCAAATTCATTCCTAAACGTTAATGCTCCTGAGGGTTCCCACCTCTATTGCCATTTCAAGGGAAATAAAAAGGCTTTCCTGTAAAGTAATTTCAAGGCAAGTTTTGCATCCGAAATCCCAGGGAGTGCCACACCGCCTGCGCTGAGAAATCTGGAAGTCGAACTCTGCGAACATCCCCTCCTGTGTGTCGCAAGGGCTCCAGCCCCTTCCTTATTCTTAAAATAACGGCAGCTTCTAAGAAGCGGTTCCTCTCTCGGCACAGCCGCGCTGGCTGCCCCAGGTAAAGCGGCACCGGGGCTGGGCTGCAGAGCCTGGAACCAGCTGTGGAAGTTGGGACGCAGCCGAGCTCCCAGCTCCGGTGCTGCTCTCCCTGTGTGGGTGCCTTTGCCAGGGACGGGGGGACATCGGGACGTCGAGCCCTGGGGATTTGGTGGCTGCACGTTGTTCCTGCGGGAGCTGGAGCAGCGCTCGGCACGCGGCTCGCTGTGCAAGCTCCCAGAGCGAGATGGGTGCAGCGAACAGGTTGAAATGCCCGCTGTGTGTGTTAATTCCAGCGTCGAGTTGGGACCCTCCAGCATCCTCCACCTAAGCCATGTCGGGGGCTGCAGCCCCTCTGCAGGCTTGCGGGGGCTGGCTGGGAGAGGCTTTTCCCCCAGACAGGAGGGGTATGCCAAAGGGACCCCCCCTCGCCTGCCAGAGGCTGTTGCATAGCTTTAAATATCGCCAACCTCCTCGTTACACAGTGTTTTGGGCGCGGGGGGAGGCAAGCAAGAGTGGGGTGGGCAGCCGCCTGCACTGGTGAAGGAAAAAATCTTTTTTGGGGGAAAAAAAAAATCACTTTAGATTTGTGCATAAAATGCTTCCATCACCGGGATAAAATGCCTCCATCACCAGGACAAAAGGTCTTTATCACCAGGATAAAACGCCTCCATCACCGGGATAAAATGCCTCCATCACTGGGATAAACGCCTCCATCACCGGGAGGAGCGGTTTGCTGTCAGTCTCCGTGTTAGTTCTCAGCTAGTGACATTATTAATGATGGAGCAGTTAGTGTTCACGTCTTAATTAGCAAGGCTAATGGTGTAAGTATTCCTCCGGCTGGTGCAGGCAGTGACTGCAACTGTGCTAAGTTAAAAAAGAAGAGCAAGAAAAGCCAGTTTTTGCCTTATCTAAAAACAAAGCCCAAACTCTGATCACAATCGTCATCTTCACCCAACACGGGAGCTCAGCTCCAGCAGGTCGGGCGTTGCTGGTGGGTTTGGCAGCGGCAGCACGTGCTGGGACAGGAGGACGGGGCTCATCTTCGCCTGCGTGTGGCCCAGAGCAGCAACTGGTTGATGAATTTATAATCCACTTTTTAAAAAAAAATTGTTTTCCTTTTTTTCTTGATTTTTTTTTTTTTCCCCCCTCCTTTCTCCAATTAGAATGTAACGCAAGACCCTGGTTCCTTCGCTGGGCACTGTCGTGTCAGGGACAGGCGTGAGACCGAGCCCGACGGCGCGATGCTTGGCACGCAGGGATGCAGGCACGAGCGGTGTGTGTAAACAGTAATGAGAAAGCTTTGATAATAAAAACAAAAAATAAAAATAAAAGGCCCTTTAACAGGCCGAAGAGAGGGAGCACACCCGTACTGGAGTGAAAAATTACCCCCTTCCTTGCAAAAATATAATAATCATCCCTAACCAGAAGGAAGAAATTAGGTACATTCTTTCTCTCGATGGGATACCCGGAAGGTCTCTGGGATTTCTCCACCCGAAAGTGCATCCCGGTGCCGGCGCAGCACCCGTCAGAGCGGCGTGTACTGGTTGTCGATGGCACGGACGTGGCCCCGGCCCGGTGCCTCCACTTCATAGTCCGAATCGCGGTGCCGGGTGCCGGGCGCTGTGGCTGCCCTGCTTGGGCGCAGGCTCTGCGCCAGCTCGGCTGGCGGCGGCACCAGGTGGAAGATCTGCTCCGGTGGGGGACCCGGGGGGGTCTCATCGGGGCTGCGGGGGCAGGTGGAGCCGGCGGGGGCGAGGCTGAATTCGGGGCTCCAGCCGGGAATGGGCAGGGGGAGAGGGACCGTGCTGCTGGAGCCGGGAGCTGCAGGCGGAGGGGAGAGATGGCCGGTCGGTGGGATGCTCCTGCCCCATTGCCCCCGCTCTGGGTACCAGGGTGCATCCCACACACCCCCGGCCGCAGTGGGGAGAGGCTGGCGGCTTGGGGCAGCTTCTCCTTTCTCGAAAGAGGAAGCCAGGAGCTTGGGAGTCACCTTTTGTGCCAAAGCCCGGATCCTTCCGCTTCCCCACCCTGCGCTGTGGCCAAAGGGCTCAGCTCTCCCAGCCCTGGGGCATCCGCATCCACCCCGAGGACCTTCCCACTGGGACAGGACCCCCCACCCCTGCACCCATGGGAATGTCCCCATCCCTCCATGCCCACCTACCTTGCGGCTGGGGCAGGACGACGACGTAGCTGGACAGACGGACGTCACAGGCTGTCCCACACTCCAGCGGGATGGGGTAGCGATGGAAGTGGTGCAGCATCTCCACGATGGAGGAGAAGCGGAGGTGCTGGACGCGGCACTGGCCCCGCTCCGTCAGCGCCAGCCGCAGGTGCTGCAGGGGGGAGCACAGACCTGTTACCCTTCCACCGGCTCCCTTGCTGGAGGAGATGATGGGGAACACGGGGATATTTGGGGTGGGGAGGGGACAAACGGCCTTAGCATGATGTGCTGTATCCCCAGCCCACGGTGCCCTGCTTGCTGCAGGGGGTTTTGCCCCCCAGGAGCGGGGATGGGGCTGCCAGCCCATTGCCAGCATCAGGGCAGGGACCAGGCAAGGAGAGAGCATCTCCCCGGGGTGGGATGCGACGGGACAGGGACCGTGCCATGGCGAGGGGGGCTGCCCAAGGGGCTCCTGCAAGATCCCCACCCCAGCCCCTCTCCCGCCCGTACCTTTGCTCTGCCCTGGAAGTTGAAGGTGAGCACGTACTCGCCGCGGCGTGTCTCGCTCTGCCGCACCAGGAAGACACCGTGGCCCTCCAGCCCCCCCAGCTGCACCAGCTGAGCCGCCTTCACGCGGGAGATGGGCCCGTGGAACCAGGGGCAGGAGGAGAGGAACTGCTCCATCTTCGGCCCCGCCGCCTCCCCCGGGCCCCCCGGCGTTGCCCCTGCTAGGGCACAGGGATGAGTACCCCAGGGAAGTGGGGACCCCTGTCTATCCCAACCATCCCCTTGCCCCCGGCTCTGCCCCCCTGCCACGCCACGTGGGGATGCCTGATCAGCCCAGCCAGCCACAGCAGGACGCAGCGATCCGGTAAGTGATGCCCTGTCCCCAAGGTCCCCCGAGTGTCCCCGCTGCTCACCTTGGCTGAGGGTGTCAGTGCTGCTGGTGGGGCTGGCAGCCGTGGGGTCGGGGTGCCGGCACACCAGGAGTTCGGGGTCACCCGTGTCAGACCTGCCGGGGACGGGAGAAGCCAGGCTGAGCGCTGGCGGTGGGGGGCCAGCATGGTTCTGGGGGACACGGAGCTGCTGTCCCCATCCCCAGGCTCGGGGACATTCACCGGGCGCTTACCCCCTGCGTGCACATTCCCGGATGGCGGCCGTCCAGGAGCTGAGCTGCTGCTCATCCCCTGCCTCAAACAGGACATCGGTTGTGTTGGTGACCTGCGGGACATCAGACAGGGACACAGGGGCTTCAGAGAGAGAGATGTGCATCCCCCACCCCACCCACCCACACTTGGGCACCAACCCTGACCCCAGCCAGGGCAGAGCATCCCCCACCCTGCACGCCACATCCCCTCCGTGCACCCCCTCCCCGGCTGGGAAGAGGAACCGAAATTTGGAACGGGAGCGTTCGGCAGCCACGTGCGCCCCGGAGGGTGGGAAAGGCCACGGGGCTGGTTCTGGACCCCCCCTCAGCCAGACCCTACCTTGAGGACGAAGGTGTGGATGTTATCGGGCATCTCGAGGCGCGTGCACCTCCGCACCTCCTGGACAGCGGAGCAGGCAGCGTGCAGCTTCGGCTTGGAGCTCTGTGGAGGGGAGCACATCAGCTGAGCTGAGCCCCAACACCCCTGCACCCCAAAACACCGCCCCACTGCCCGCTGCTCCACTGGGAAGGGGTCAAGCCTGCCGGGAGCCACCTGAGCCACAGCAGCCAGCAAGGAAATACCCGGCTCTGCAGGGAAATACCCCACTGGCAAGGAAATACCCCGTGTGGCAAGGAAATACCCTGCACGGCAAGGAAATACCCTGCATGACACTGCCCGGCGGCTGTCAGGGCACCCCAGGGGGGCCAAGCAGCACCCAGTGCAGGGACCCATTTTGGTGGCCCCAAGGACCCAGCAGCAGAGGGATGGCTGGAGGGGAGGAGGGAGAAGGGGGCTCCCAGAACGGCGCTGCATTCTGGGGAGACCGTGCGCACTGATGGGGAAACCAGGGTGCAGGCGGGGAGCACCCTGCTTATGGGTGCGGGGGTCAGCGGCGCACCCGGCGGTGGCGTGCCGAGAGCTCTCCGCAGCCACCCAGCCAGTTTGGCGCTGACACAGGCACATGACAAAACGCTGAGCAAACACTTCCATAAAGGCTAATAATACCCCTCCCAGCAGCTTTCAGTTCCTCTGCTGCCCAGCGCGCCCTGTGCACCGGCAAGCGAGCCGCTGACTGCCGCGAGGCTGCGGCACGTGGCACCCACCCAGATGCCACTAGGACCGGGCTCTATCCGGGGTGCCAGGGACCCTCCTGGGTGCGAAATGCCCCTGGGGGACCCTGTGCCGGTGCTGGGTGATGGAGCCAACCCCTCCACGCTCATCCCTGTGGCCAGAGCCAAGCGCACGGTTCTGCAAGTGAGCCACCCTGTTGAGTCCAGCAAAGCCCCACCAGTGCCAGGATGTGCCAGGCGTGCTCATCCCCCTGTGCCAGGCTTCCTGCCAGCCTGGCACGACAAAAATTTGGCTGGCTGTGATTCACTCGGCACCTTCAGCATCCCACGGGCTGGGTTGCTGCACCCTGTGCCGGCTCCAGCAGTCCTCTCCGATCCACAGCCGCTGTCCCCGCAAGGATGCGGGGCTGCAGGCACTTCACCACATGATGGCATTTGCCAACCAAAGGGCTTGAATTTTGCTCCGAGCTTGTGATGCTCATGGCAAAGCCACCCCCACCTTGTCCCCAGCCACCTGCAGGACCCCCAGGTGTTCCCCACCGGGGACTTGGCACTTTCCATGGTCACCCAACCAAACCGTGTTTAGTTTATATTTTTTTTTCCACCCCCCACCTCCTTCCTCCCTCCCTCGACACTCTCAACTGAGGACTCAGTGTACTTTGGGGCCGGAAACACAGCGTGAGAGGGACCAGCCCTTATCAGCGCTGAGCTGCACCGAAAAGAAAGTTCTTAGAAGTCTCTTGCTGAACAGCATCGTGTAATGGGTTTGGCGCTACCGCGGTGGCTCGCAGCACCCCCAGTGCCGTCGGCGACAGTGATTGCAGCTGCAGCTGCAATCACTGTCACCAACGGCGCTGTGAGCCACCATGGTGGCACCGGTGCTGTATCCCGAAGTTTTATTTTTTTGCCATCCTTGGAAAATAACCACATCCTGCGCAAAAGTCCTGCAGGGAGAAAGCAAAGGGGTTGCCCATCCTGGCTGCTTTCCCACATATGGGTTGTGACGTCCAGCACGTCCCCAAGCTTGCCGGTGCAGCCGGTTTTATCGGCATACATCCCAACTGCAGCCTTGGGGTCAGCCTCCTGCTTTCCTAGGAAGTGGGAAATTCCAGGAAAAGGGAGTTCGGCGAAGCCCCCTGCGTCCCTCCTGGGGGAAAGCTCAGACGGGGAGCGTGAAGGGAGAAGGAAATGATGCAGCAGAGCGATACGGTGCCCAAAAAAACCAGTCTGGCTTCGGAGAAGTGCCTACCACAGGCACGGTGCCCCCGCCCCCCGAACTGCCACACCTGACCGCAAGATGCCCTGCTCGATGGCAGCCGGTACCAAGAAAGGGATTTCTCGGTAACCAAAACTGCACACTCAACACACCGCGTGCTCGCCCAGCACCCACGGGCTCCTCCTCAGCAAGAAAGGTGCCACAACAGCATCGTGGGGCTGGGTACCCCCAGCTGCAGGCCTGCTTGGGGTGCTAAAGATGCTCAGGGTGGGATGGGATGCTCAGGGCGCTTTGGGATGGGATGGAATGGAATGCTCCAGGTGCTCAGGATGCTCCCCCAGCTCAGCTCCCAGCCTGCAGACTTCACCCCATCGCTCCCCCAAAGGATCCTGTGCACATGGGAGAAACCCCAGCACAAGGTTAAGCACCCCCCAAAACCTCCCGGGGACAGGATGCCCTATAAAGCCGCACTCCCAAACCCCTAGAACACAGCTGCCACCGTGCCATCGCTGCAGCATCCCCCGTCCTGACACCTGCCACAAAAATCAGCCATCCTGGGGTGTGACACGGCTGGTCTCTGGCTCACAGGACTGACGGCAGCAGGATCTGGCCCAGCTCTCCCAAACTCCCTCTCCCGGCGGGGGCTGACAGTGGCTGGGCACGGCTGGGGCCATCGGGCCATTGATGGGGATGACGGTCCCATCGGCTGGGGATGGAGGATCCACATCAGCTCTCAGCACCTACTTAAATTCAGTGCTTGGAAGCAGTGTCCTCCCACCCGCAGTCTGCTGAACCCCAGTATTTGTATTTTTGTTCTTCGCAGGGAATTTTTGTAGAGTTTAAAAATATGAAGCTTCAGCCAGACCAGAGCTGTCCCCAGTGGCCAGGGACATGGGGCAAACTGGACGACGAGGAAAATGCCCCCAGGATGAAACTCCCTCCTGCTCCCTGCCCCGAGCATCCTGCCAGAGCCTATGGCTCAGCCCAGTGGGGACATCCCACTGCATCCCCCGCCCCATGTCCCTGCATCCCCAACCCCAAGGGGATGTCACAGGGAGCACCGGCGCTGCATGGGGAGAACCAGCCTGGCACGGCATCCGCGGCTACTGCGCACCTGGGGAGGGCAGGGCAGCCGGGAGAAAGTGGGGTTTGGCAGCATCTGCCAAATATAGGAAGGAGACCAACGCCAGCTTGGCGCTGTGGTCGTGCCAGGAGTGCTAGCTGAAGGTCAGGCCAAGCTGCACTCGGGCATTGCAGGCGTGGAGAGGAGCTGCTGCGTTTCCTCCTTGCAAACCCACAGTAACAGCTCTCACCGCAGCTCCTTCACCCGCCACTTTCTTTACTACCTGTGTTTACGTGAGGCCAGCGCACGGTCCCCATGCCCATGAGCATCGCTGCTCCTTTCGTGGCGATGCTCCCTCCGGCAGCCTGCACAGCACACCTTATCACTTGCCTTCCACACTTTCAAGTGCAAGCGGCAGTGGGGAAACCACTGGCTGAGCACGCTGGGTCTCTCTGGATCTCTCCAACAAGGCTCTTTTGGATTTTTGTTCTTTTTTTGGAAGCAAAATTCCTCCCAGCCCATGCACGCATGCCAGGAAAGCTCCCACTGTGATGCTCTGAGCTGCTGCTGTAAGGAGCACGACCCGCATGGATGCGCAGGGGACACTGCAAATTCTGGGAGAGCTTTTTCACTCAGGTGCAGAGGAAGGCAGCCAGCTTTCCAAGAATGAGAGTGAAATCGCACTGCCACACCGCCCACGCCCGGGAGCAGCGGCACCTCTAGGTTTGACTGGCACCAGCACCGCCCACGCACTGGCAGGGTGCTGGCACCCACCACCCGCTCAGACACCCCCAGGCTCAGCAATTTCTGCCGGGTACCCAAAGCGCTGCCACCACTCACAACGCTGGTTTGCACAGGAGGGAGTCGGAGCCAACCCACTCTTCCCAGTGGATTCAGCCAGTGCCCAGTCCCCTGCTGGCAAAGGCAGTGGTGGCACAGGGGTGACAGTGGTGGCACTGCAATGACAGTGGTGGCAGGGGGGATGATGGTGGTGGCATAGTAATGACGGCAGCAGCACGGTGACAGTGGTGGCACAGCAGCGATAGCGGTGACAGAGGAATGACGGTGGTGGCACGGCAATGACGGCAGCAGCATGGTGATGATGTCGGTGGCACGGCAATGACGGCAGTAGCATGGTGATGGCAGTGGCACGGCAATGACATCTGTGGCACAGTGAGGCGGGCGGTGCCGTGGAGATGATGGCAGTGGCACGGTGCTGATGGCAGTGGCACAGCAATGATGGCAGTGGCATGGCCATGGCAACAAATCCTTCGAGAGCGGCGGGCGCTGCTGCCGGCCCCTCCGTGCGCCGGGGATTTCCCCGTGCCAGCAATTTCGCTTCCACTCTGAGTCACGCTGTGAGCCCTTGTGCAAAGTCCCCGATGGGTACGGGTGAGATTTGTCGCTTCTTGTAAATGACGGAGCCCACTGTGTACCCCTGATGCAAGGGCCAACCTCAGCCGGAGCCGCAGCGCGCCCCGGCACGGCTCAGCCCCACTGGGCTGCTGGTGGATGGGCAGATGGACGGCCACCAAGATCCGCAGCGGTGCGGGCGCTGGGTTATGCCGGCGTAAAACCACATCCTGCGCCCACGGCCCCCGGGGAGTTTTGTGAAGTTTCCCAGGAGCACAGAGGCACGCAGCCCTGTCCTGGGGGATGCCAGGCAAACTGGAGGGGAAACACATGGCCCTGGTGCAGGGCAGCGGGGGTCCAGTGAGGCTGGGGTGGGCACCAAGGGTCATGCTGGAGGGTGCAAAGTGTCTGCTGCACTGGTGATCGTCCTTGGGAGTTTGCACCATGGGTAATCCCAGCATTCGTCCTCTGGGACTTTGCATGATGGATAATCCCAGTGTTTGTCCTTGGGAGTTTGCACCATGGTTAAACCAAATTCTTGTCCTCAAGGATTTTGTACCATAGATAATCCCAGCATGTGTCCTTGGGTGTTTGCATCACGGCTAATCCCGGTGTTCATCTCCAAGGAGTTGCACCACGGCTAATCCCAGTGTTCATCCTCAGGGAGGCTAATCCCAGTGTTCATCCTCCATCCTCAGGGAGTTGCACCATGGCTAATCCCAGTGTTCATCCTCAGGGAGTTGCACCACAGCTAATCCCAATGTTTACCCTCAGGGATTTGTACCACAGCTAATCCCGGTGTTCAGCCTTGCAGGTTTGCAGCACGGTAATCCCAATGTCTGTCCGCCAGTGGCTCATCCCAGTGCTGGTAGCATGGCTAATCCCAATGTTCCTCCTTGGGCGTTTGCCCCATGGCTGATCCCCAGGGGACAGGTCCCTCCCGGGCAGCCCCGTGCCAGGGATGGGGATGGGGTCTGGGACCCCACTGATTTGGGCCATTTCCCTGCACACCGCCGGCCTCTCATGTGCCTCCTGTATCCTGTGTCCGCTGCGGGGCCCCCCCGGCTCAGCTCGCCCTGGCAGAGCTCTCTGGGGAGGGCTCCAGGATGGCACACTCCCGCTTCTCTGCCTGCATGTAGAGGCTGTTCACTCTGAAACCTACTGACAGCCGCAGTGAGCACCACCATGGGGTTCTCTGTTCTGGCCTTGAGGAACTGGAGGTAGGAGGTTTCCTGCCTCTGTTAAGCAGAGAAACATGAGAGGTGATCCCTGCTGCAGGCTGCTGTGTGAGCTTGAGCCCCCCCTTGGACCCCGGCCATTACCTCCCCCAAAACCCCGTCTCTGCTCACCCCAAACCCCAGCCAGCGTCCTCAAACCACCAACACCAGAGGCACAAAAGAGTTTCCAAGACACCCCGTCTCCAAGCATCCCCAAAGCCCATGGCAGGGGACAGAGCCATCCCCGAGGGGACCGGGCTCAGCGGTGACAAGAGGCACCGTTGTGCCGGCCTGAAGCGCTGGCTCGGGGGCGGCTGGGGCACAAAGCACCTTCTGTTCCCATCGCCGGCGAACGGCGACGCAAGAAAACACAGCCCAGATCCCCCACCGCCCCACTGAGTCCCTATTTCTTCTTCAATTAAACCTGGGGCTGCTGCAAAACGCAACCCCAAAAGCCACTAGGTAAATCCATACCCGTGGGGAGGGATTTGGAGGGGGGGTCCGGCTAGAAATCCCCCATCCTCAGGGCTGATTGCCCCTCTTTATGCATTGATAAACCTCCACCAAGCCAGGCAGCGGCCGCCAGCTCTGCACAAATGACTTTCCCTCCCCAAAACCCTGCAAACCACCCCAAAACAGAGAGCCCAGCGGCTCACATCCACAGCAGGGTTTAGGAAGATGGGAGCTTATAAACAGGATCTGTAAACAGGCGGCATTTGCCAGCCCCCTTTTTATTTTTTTATTCTAAGCCAAACTCGCTTCCAGCGTGGGCTGCTTTAATAATTTCCTGGAATAAATAACGAGCGCGGAAAGTAAACAAGGTGTCTGCGTGCAAGTGGGAGCCAGCTGCAGCCGGGGAGTGCGTCACCCCACAGCCTGGCCCCCAAGCGTTGGGGGGTGCAGGGTCCCCAGCACAGACCCCACAGGGTCCCTGCAGTCCCCAGGATGTGCTGGGATTTTGCATCACCCGGGGGTTTTCCATCACCCAGGACGATGCAAGAGCATCGATCCCCCCATTCGATCCCCCCGGGTGGGTATTTTGATCCCAAAGCAGGACCCGTCCCTTGCCCGGTGCTGTGCCCTGCACAGCTGAAGGAAGCAGACCTTGCCTAAAATGCTCCATTTTTAACATAATCTCGAGATGATGCTGGGCATCACGATGCCCATCACTGGCATCAGTCAGAGCTGGGACCAGCTGCTCGGCAGGGAGGAGTGGGATCAGCCCCGGCTGAGCCCCCTCCACTGGGATGAATCCTTCCAGAGCCCGTGCTGCCTGTGCAGGCTCTCATAAATATTTACCTTTGAAAGAAGCAGCACTCAGCCTCGAAACAACCACATCCTGGGACGTAAAAAAAAAAAGAAAAAAAAAGAAAAAAAAAAAAGACAACCGCCCAAAAAACACCGCTGGGCATCTCACACTGGCTGCCAGGGCTGAGTGGGAACCAGCACCCAGCAGCACCCCACAGCCCCTTGCACCTCCAGCTGTGGGACACTTGGAAGGAAGCAGCACAGTCCTTGAGCACTTTTCCAGTCCCTTTTCCTGTGATTCTCTTAATATTGCCATTTTTTGCTCGCTTCTCAGCTTGTACGTGGTACTTTCCTACCCAAGCAGCTCTGCAGCATCCCTGCAAGGGAGACGGCCCCAGCCGTGAGCACCACTGTGACGAGCAGGGGGGTCACAGCAATGGGACAACCCGCACCCCAGCAACCACAGGGTGGATTTTAAAGGATGGCGTTAATAAGAAAGGAAACCCTCTGAGCCCCTCTCCTGCAAACCCCAAGAACCCCAGTGCCCGGGGAAGTGGCAGGTTGGGGCTCTGTCCCACACCCTTCCCCTCACAACCCAATCAAGCCCTGGCGAGCTCCATCCCAGCAACACAGTTTCCAAAATAAGAAAGTCTGCTCTTCAGCAATTAACGCCGGGGCTGTGGTTACGCTGCTAAAAGTGTTTTTTCCGTGCATGACCAAGGATGGAAAAAGTTGTGGTTAATAAATGACAAATAACCTTTTGTCTCATCACCCTCCCCCTGTGTGCCCTCACTCTGCGATACCAAAAAAAGAGGTGGGGAAAAAAAAAAACAAAACAGAAAAAGTCACCACCAAAATCTCAAAAAGCTGAAAGGACGCCCAGCCCCATGCGCCTTCGAAGAACAGCGAGTGGTGCAGCGCCGAAAGTGGAGCAGCAAGGGGCTGCGCTACCTGCCCTACTCGGTGGTGAAAATCCACAGGCGGGTTTCCGTGCCACTTTGGGCATGGCTCTGCCTCTCCCGAGGGAATCACAGTGCACCCAAACCTCTTACTCCACAGCAGGTTTCCTGGCTCCTGCCCTGGTGATGCCAGGAGAGGGATGTGGTCCCTGGGGATGCAGGGAGAGGGATGCCAGGAGAGGGATGTGGTCCCTGGGCATGCAGGGAGAGGGATGCCAGGAGAGGGATGTGGTCCCTGGGCATGCAGGGAGAGGGATGCCAGGAGAGGGATGTGG
>JAVJGI010000001.1:95721271-95734215 GCA_035590275.1 Ibycter americanus
GGGAGCGGGCTGCGGTCCCTGGGGAGGCAGGGAGAGGGATGCAAGGAGAGGGATGGGGGTCCTGGGGATGCAGGGAGAGGGATGCCAGGAGAGGGATGTGGTTCCTGGGGATGCAGAGAGAGGGATGCAGCTCTACAACCTCATGTCCAGCCACCGAGGGATGATGCAACAGGGTCACTCTCGGCTGGAGGATCAAGGCAGCAATCCCCGCAGCCTGGGATTGTTTAACATTTTTATTACAACAAAGAGAGAAAATAACACGTGGTGCAAGCCAGCTCGCCCCTGGGCAAACCTTGGGGCCGAGGGTAGGAGCACGCGTGATCCAGCCTGCTCTGGCTCACAGGATGGAAGACATCAAATGGGATCCAGATTGACACAAACATGCTCTTCCCTGGGCCACAGTGACAATGGGACACCAAGATGCTTCCCATCACTGGCACCCGGAGCCTGCAGGCAACAGGTGCTCTGCTCATAGGGACCTTGGGAGGAAAAGATGATTTTGCATCTTTTTTTTTGCAGAAATAGAGGAACAAATGAGCTCACTGGGCTGTAGCAGCGACAAGGGCATTTGTACATCCAACTTGGTGTGCCCAGTTTTTAAGCATAATTATAGGTCACTAATAGAGGAAATGTGCTTTGGATTTGAAGCAAAGCACTGTGCTGCAGAAGAGGGGGTTTGCTCAAGTCCCTGCCTGCGATACAGATGCAAAACCAGCTGCTGCTGGGGTCAAGCCTTCCCAAAACATGGCCTCTCCATCCCTGTGGGCAGGAACTGGCAGCAGCTCCCCCTCTGCCACTGCCTCTCCATATATCCTCGGCTGAGTCACTTAAGGCTGTGTCTGAGCAGCCCCTGTTGCTCCTGGAGATACAAAACAGCTCCAGGAGGAGCTGGGATGGGAATGGGGACCGCAGCGCCGGGATGTCCCCCACCCCATGCCTAGCTGGCTGCCGCGTAGAGCCCCAGGCACTGAAAATCAGAGCTCAGCGGCGCGGGACTTGCTTGTTCGGGAGGTGGCAGTTCTCAGAAACACGCTTCAGGTGAAAGGAAGGGGAAAAAGAAAGAAAAAAAAAAAAAAAAAGTCAAAGCAGTCTCACACTGAGCACAGATAAAAATACTGCTTCTCCTGTGGCCACGGCTGAAGACATATGAGCCATGACACAGGCACCATGGGTTTTCACCGGAAAGAGTCTTCCCAGCTCATCTCGGCGTGCCATCAATTTACGGGATGCACTGGATTTCATTAAAATGCTATAAAGAAACCAGCGCAAATGCAAATCCCATTTCCCTTCCCCTTCCTCTAAAAACATCTGGTCAACAGAAACAGCTCGGGACATTTCCGTTGCAAATCAGTTTTCATGGAGTTTAGGATTTGGCCGTATAGAGGCACTTGGGGCTGGGGCTCAGCTGATGAACAGGGCAGCCCTGAAACCCCGCGGGGCTGCTCTAAAACACGCAAGGCTGTTTTGCCAGCTTTGGCTTAAATTTATGAAGGTGGAGGGGCCTCAGAGCCACCCAATGCTACAAGTTACATGAGAACAAACGGCATGGTAGAGGAGAAAGCCCTTAGTTCCTCCACGGGAAGCAGGGAGGACTGGTAAGCAGCACCCTCATACTAAACATTAGAGAATCCACCTGGGCTGCATGCCTAGGACCATACCCAGGGTTTCACTGGTTTTCGCGTGCACATTTATCTGTAGAGCCATACGTACATTATAGAGACCCCAATATCCCCCTGCTCCAGGAGCTCTGCACACCAGGATGGCCCCGCTGCTGTTGGGTCTGGCCCCAGCAGCCTCACGCCACAGAACATCATCACCTCACCCTGGCACCGGTCAGTAGCACGGCATCCTCGCACCCCTCCTCTCCCCAGCACACCAACACCCCCCGCTGTGTCCCCAGGGTGGGTGCCCCTCACCCCACGCTGGGTACCCTGAGCCCACTGGTGCCCCGCAGCCAGGCTGTGACCCACTCCGGCTCCAACCATCTCCGGATCTCTCCTTTGCAACATCATTTTTCCAGTGCTGGAGGGAGGAAGGAGCGACGCCAAAACCAACTCAGCAGCAGCTGCAAGCATGGGAAAGCGAGCTGCTCCTTCTGCCCAAAAGCCCCATCTCGGTCGGCTGAAGCTCCGTTGAGACCGGCACATGCCTGGGGAATGGGATGCCCACACCAGGCAGCACCACAGGGACCGCCGGCGGCTCCGGCACGGCTCGCCGACACTCACCCCTTCACCCAGCGCAGAGCCGGCCGCAGCCACCCAAGCAGTAAATGGGATTAGGGCTTTTCAAAACTCCCTGCTGCCTTTGATGCCAGGCACGTTACGGGATTAGGCTCAGAGGCCCCGCTGGAGTGCACCGGGGAGAAAGTAGGGAGAAAATAAGATAAAAGCTGCCAAAAGCAAAGCAAGGGAGCAATGGCCAAGCCGCAGTGGGGCACGCGTGGGGCCACCTGCCTTTCCCCACGCACCCTGCCTTTCCAAGGCCATTGCAAGGTGCTGAATATTTGGGGGCTCGGCTAGATGCTGTAGAGCCGTGCGGCGGAGCTGAATTCCCATTGACATCATATTATTTAAAGGGCAGAAAGGGCGAAGGGGGGGCACTTCCAGGGAGACCTCAAGGGTGACCAAGCCTAACAGTCCAGAGACCAGCCGGGCATGAAAGCACCCAAGGACAGTTTTTACAGTTGCTTATTTAAAACCATTAATCTTCCATGATGATCAACAACATTTTCAAATCAGGAATAGATCCACCACATGGGTGAAAGGCAGCAGCAAAGCCCTGTGAGCACCCCAGGGCTGGAGGATGGAGGGGAGGGGGTTGCCCACTGCCTTCTCCAGGGAGTTATTCATTACTATTTGGTTGTTTTGAAGGAAAAAAAAGAACAACCACAAAACTAAACCAAAACCCCCAAAACCAACGAGCTGTTCTGTTCCCACTGTTCCACAGTTCGCCCCTTGCTGGGTTTGGGGAGTGGGACCCCCCAGCACTGTGAGGTGCTTTCCACCCCTCCCAGAATCCAACCACAGTTACTGGGAAAGGGGCTGGATTGACTCTGCTGTAAAGGAGACAGGATCTGGCCCTGGCCCAGTTAATTAGAAAGGAAGGACCCGCCCTGAGAATATTTGCACAGGAAGCAATTTGCTCCGGAGACTTGCAAAATCCAGCGAGGAACATCCCCCGCTTCCGCGGACCTGGCTGAGAAACCCCCCTTGCTCAAGGCCCCCCGGGGACCCCAGGGTCCCCGGCCTCGCAGCGATGGGGACTCACCAGGACATCTCCGTGGGACAGAGATCTGATGCAGGTTGCGAGGCATAATGCTGCAGAGCGCTGGGTGCGCTTGCTAGAAGTCTTGTTTTAAATGTCTCCTGCCCGTGGGTCAAAGGCAGTCAGGGGCTGCGGGGAGAGGAACAAGGGGAGTGGAGGAAATAAACAAAAAAAAAAAACCAAACCAAAAAAAACCAAAAACAAAAAAAAAACCCAAAACCTAAAAAAAGGCAAAAACCAAAAAAAATCAAAACAAAAAAAAAAAACCAAAAAAGGGGGTGGAAAAAGCAGTGTCTGCAAGTGCCAGGTCCTGGGGGCAAGGCAGCATGCAGCAGGGGCCCGACCAGGCACTCATCCTGCGGGATAAGGGTGCTGCTCCGTGTGCAAGTGCCAGTGGTGTGATGGCTTTGCTCCCCGCTTGGTGCCCAACAGCTTTTGGGGGAAAAGGCTCGGCAGAAAGGACTGCTCGGCTGTGCCCTGTGGCTGTGCCGGGTCACCAAGGATCGTATCAGGCATGGAGGTGGCCAAATCCATAATGTGCACGACAAAAAAAAAACAAAACTAAACACTCAGGGGCTTGGTGCCCGGGTGGTGGGGGCATGGGTGGGAGCCTGTGGAAGGGTGCGCTTGACCCTGACTGCCAAAGCCCCCCTGCATGGGGAGCACAGCCCCCCTGGGAGGGCATCCCCTCGCTTCGCTTTTAGTTCTGGCTCTTGCAAAGCCTAAAGGGCAGGTCTGGGCAATAGCCACTGCGGATGCAGCGGAGCAAAGCTGGCAGCAAATTTGGCAGCAGCACCTGAAATAGCACCAGCCCAACGTCCCCTCCCCACCAGCCAGGCTGCTCCCTGCGGTGGGGTCCCATGTGCCCACTGCCATCCCGGTGAGCTGGGGTCCGGACCACACCAGCACCCAGCAGCGCTGCCCGGCTGCTGGGAGCACCCTCAAGGACCCCCAAAGTGATGCTGTTCGGAGCCAGACCCCCACCCCATGCCCAGGGATGGGGACACACACTCCTGTGGGGACAAACAACTGCAATCCCTGACACGACGGAGCAAAACCAGCTTTTACTTTCAGATTTTACAATTTGGTGTTGTTTCTTTTTCTTTAATATTTAATACTGGAGTCGTTTAATGGAAGTAGCAGGAATTCAGCCAGCTGCTCCCTAGCCCTTTGTGAGCAGCAAACACAGCCCGAAGTAAAGACAAGGCTCCGGCTCTACCGGAGCCTTCCTCCTTCCAAAGCACAAGTTAGTCATCGAAGTTAAATGAGCACACACACACACACAAAAAAAAAAAAAAAAAAAAAAAAAGAAAAAGAAAAAAAAAAAGGAAAAGGGAAAAAACCCCAGCCCATCACGCCTGCGTAAGACCTGCCATGTGGAGGAACTGTCTTTTTAAAGATTAAATACCACAGCTCCCCCCGCATCGCTCCCCGTTCACTCACATCCTGCATCATCTCCGCTCCAGCCGGCGTCTAAGCACCACGGGAGCTCCCCGGGGCAGCCGAGATCTGAATTTCTAGCCACAAAAGTACTTACAAAAATAAAATTAAACTCCCTTACAGGTCCCACAGGGAGCAGAGGAAGGCACTGAGCCTAATTTCTATTTCCCCCTTTCCTTTCCCAACTTGCCCAGGCAAGCAGATGCCCTGGCTGCTGAAGCCACGGCACAGCAGGGCCAGGGTCAATGTGGGGTTTGCCAGAGCCGGTGCCCCCCGCTACTTGCTGGGACGGGTCCGTGGGGCTGGGGATGAACAGGATGGAGGCCACCAGCTTCCATCCTCAGCTCACAAAGGCAGACGCTCTGCTTTTAGCTGGAAAACCCAGGGTTGGATGCAATTGCATCTCAACCGATGGCAATAATGAGCGCACACGTCACTCTCCGCACACGGTCACGGCGTATTCCACCCCTCAAATACAAGCCTGCAGCAGCGGCTCCGCTCTCCTCTTAAATAAACAGGGTGCAGCCTTGCGTGGCTGTGGTGGAAGGAGAGCAGTGGCAGAGCAAATCCCTCTGGGTCCTGGGCTTGTGCCCAGATATCCGCACAGTGAGAAACCCTCGCGATGAGGGATGCAGCGTGGCCCTGCTCCTCCCTGTGCTGGCACCCTGGCACCGTCCCCAACCCGCTGCCGAGGGACCCACAGCATCATCCAGCTGAAACGGGCGAGAGCCGGCAGCTCCTTACCTTGGGTGGGTCGAAGAGCTCCAGCACGTACTCCTCGCTGTCGGGCGTCCCCGCTCGCCGCAGCACCAGGCGGCAGCGCTGCCAGCGCGTCCCACTGTCCAGGGAGGTCTCATCCAGCAGCCCGTACTTGAGGACCCCCTCCTTGCGCACCTCGGGGGGCTGCTCCCGCGACAGTCCCCACGGGAGGATGCGCTTGCCCAGTCCCGGCTTGAGAGCCACCTCTGCCGCAGCCTCCCCATCGCCATCCCCGGGGAGGGCATCCGAGGAACGGCGTCGGAAGAGGCTGCGCCAGCTCCTGCGCAGTTGGCTGAGCGAGAAGGGCCGCCGCGCCAGCCCCGCCAGCTCCTCCGAGCTCCAGGACTTGTGCAGCCCCGGCGGGGCAGCCTCGGGGGTTCGACTGGGCTGCTCAGGGCGGACGCCTGGCTCTGCCTCGGCTTTGGTGGCCACTGTGCCCAAAGAAGCATCCGTGTGCCGCCGGTGCGTTTCCCGGTAATCCCGTGCCAAGCCGGTGGGCAGGATGCGGAGCTGGTTCATGGCAAAGCCCTCTTTCACCTCATGGCAGAAGTACTGCTGGAAGAGGTCGGTGAACTGCACCGAGAAGTTCTCAGCGGCCAGGAGGTCATGGTGCGGGTGCTCGGTGGCGAAGCGCAGGTAGTGCCGCGCCAGCTCCTTGGCGGTGCTGATGGCGTGCAGCTCGCAGAACTCATGCCAGCCCCGGGGATGCGCTGGCGTGCCGGCCGGCAGAGCGTGCCCATTCATTGCCGTGGCTCCAGCGAGGCGGCCGCGCTGCAAGACAGAGCACACCGGTGGTGTCAGGGCAGCCCCAACGCCCCGATGCCACCACCCCATCCCAGCAGCCTCCGGCCAGCGTGGCCATATGCTGCTCCGAATGCGTATCCGCAGGGCAAACCGCCCGGGACACGCCATGCTTAGCTTGGTCCCCAGTCAAAGCCACTTCGTTCACCAGGGCAGAGCATGGGGACGTGCCACAGCCAGCTCGGGGCACACCGGCGAGCGGCACAGCCTCGTGAACGTGGCCATGGCCCGCTACCCAGCACAGGCAGTGGCCATGCAAGACACGGAGCACCCAGCCCCGCTGCAGCACCTTGCATCCCCGTCCCCACCTGGCAGGGCCGTGCCTCAGTTTCCCCACCTGCAAGGTGGGGCGCAGGCAGGTCCCGGAGCGGGACGTCTGTGCGGCTTCCTGCCAGCACAGCTGCCTGCAGCTGCCCGCCGCCCCGCGGGGACACCCGGCCGGGCCACATCCGCTCTCCTCCTGCCAAGGCTTTGCAGCGCCAATGGGTTTCCCTCCAGGGACCTATTTCAACAGAGCTGATAAAACTGGAGCGGGGGCGGGAAGGGAGGAAACAACGTGAAAAGCTGCAGAAATCCAGGGACGGAGCTGCCAGATCCACCCAGCCCCACCGGCATGGGGAGACGTGACCGTGCCGCCGGCACAGCTGAGCACATGTGCCCAGGGGATGCTCTGCTGCCTTCGGGACCGAGGGGCTGTCGGGCGCTGGCAAACCGCGTCCTATCTCTGCCTCAAGCAGATTTTGCTGCAAGGTCAATCTGACAGCACCCATGGCCGGCGTGCAGCCGCCCCGGCGTGCCCGGCTGAGCCCGGCAGCGGCGTTCCCCATGGCCAGCCCGGCTGTGCCGCACTGCTTACCACCGAACCTCGTGCTCGCCCGCCACACTTATCGGGGCCCTGCACTCCGCTCAGGCAGGAAACATTGGCCAGCCCACCCGGATCCTGCTGCGCCGGCACAGGCACCGCCACCTCCCCGAAACTCCAGCCACCCGGCAGCAGCACCCTGGCTGCTGGGAGGAGAGGAAAAGTGATTGCAGTTGTTCAAGGGGGAGGAAAAGTTTTTTGGTTTTTTTTTAAAAAAAAAAAAAAAAAAAGGGGGGGCCAGGAGGAAGCAAGCAGGGTGATGTGGAGCGTGCCGGCACGGTGGATCTTGTTTGCAGCCGGGGAGGCGATAACGCTGGGAAGCGGACCTCTATCTCTGCCCACCCGCCGCCCTTCCTAGTACGTCCTGTGAAGTTTCTAGGCGAGGGGAGATGTTATCTGTCCCCCGCCAGCCTCGCCAGGGCCCAGCTTCTCAGAAGAGCTGCCCAAGGCGCAGGGCCAGCCGGTGTTGCGGCGGAGCCGGGCATGCGCCCGGCCGTGGTCCAGCTGAATCCCCCGGCGGGGCCCCCATGCGCAGCCGTCTATCAGCACCGCCAGCCTGCCCATGACTCAGCATCCTCGGCTGCGCTCCCGCTTCCTCCCGGCACCCGGGAATTGCCACCACGGCCACCGGCACCGCCAGCACGCTCGGCAGGATGCTCCCGCAAAATGCAGAGGGAAGCGGGGCATCCATGCGGATGGCTCCTCAGGCAGGTGGGAGATTCCCAGGACAGGGAAGTCGCCTTCCGAGTTTTCAAACTGGCTCCACACTGGCTTCAGGAGAGGTTTGCAGCACGGGAAAAGCCGGGCTTCGCCTGCACCACGTGGCGGGAAGCAGCCGAAGGCCGTCTCCAGTAGCAACTTGCTTTTTCCAACCGGCGCAATGCTGGGAAATACACCCCAGCACTTCCTCCTGCCAGCACCGGCACAAACCGCAATGCCATCCTCCCTGCTCCTGCCCGGCACACTTCCCACGTGGAAACAGCTATCCTGGATGAATCTATGCTCGAGCTACCACAGCAGCATCCCGCTCCTCCACCCAGCCCCAGGTTTCTGCAGGAACATGCCACACGGATGCGAGTGCCCGCTGCTGGGTGGGCTTCTCCCTGCTCCAGCCCGTCGTGCTCCATGATGCCAGAATTCAGCAGCCAGTGGCTTTAAGGCAGAATTTACGTCTGGATCCCTTACACCCTGTATGCTCCTACAAGGGGCTTCCAGCTGCCCTGCCAGTCAGCCCTGAGCCGAAGGACTTGTTGCAACAGCTAATTGCTTTAATTTGCACTGAATGGAGAATCCAGCCCATCCTCGGACACACCATGGGCTGGCTGGGATGGGGGAGGGCTGGTGACCCCCCCAGTTGCTGGAAGAGCCGTACGTCACCCAGCCTACCCCACCTTGGGGCTGTTTTTGGGTGCTGGGGTTGTTTTGGGGTGCTGGGCCAGGAGCTCGAGGAAGAACGGGACGGGACAGACCGGCCGCGGGTTGGCTTTGTTGTGGGCTGGGGCAGCGAGCCCCGGCTTGCGCAGGATCCAGCCCTGCAGCCCAGCCGCCCCCGGGAGATTTCATTAAACTCTTGCCCAACCTGGCGAGCGTCGCTGCGGCAGCAGATGCCGACACCAGCCCGGACGGTAACTCAGGGGTTGGATCCAGCAATGGGTTATTTGTGCCTTCATGGTAGCAAAAATCCCAGTAAATGCATTTGTTGTTTAATTGCAGCCAGAGGAGCTGGCAGCACCAAGCAGCACCAGGGCAATGCTGGGAGCCAGCGCCATGGCTCTGCCACTGCTCCTGAAGGATGAGCAGTTGGGAACCAGCCGGCTGGCCATGCCACGGAGGGGCTGCAGGATCCAGCCCACCCCCAACCAGCCATGCAGGGGGCTGCAGCTGCACGGGAAGGGCACCTCCAGCATCCAACGCTGCAAATCCAGCCTCCAAGGGAAATGCTACGGAGCAAAGACCACGTTGCCGTGCCCTGCGCCGAGCGAGCCCTGCTCGCATACGTGCACAGGCAGCCCCGGAGCATGTGCAGCGCAGCCAGCGTGCCACGATCCGAAAATGAAACCGGCCCCAACTCCTCACCACCACTCTCCACACCAGGAAAATGCATGCCAGCAATGTAAATAGGAAATTTGATTTATGTGCCGCTCTCCCAGAAACAACTGTTCCCCAACCGGAGGAAAAGCGGCCGGCGGCATTTTCAGCTCCCTTTTATAACACTGGGCTGTTCAAAATTCATCCCGAGGACTATTTTCAGGAGGGAGCAAAGTGAGGGGCTGGGAGACGCCCTCGCCGGCCCTGCAGCTCCCCGCTTCCCGAGTGGCAGAAATACAAAGTTCCCACAATCCCAAGAGCGGGAACATTGTTCCTTCCCAGGATGTCCTCCATGAAAAGAGCTATTCTGAGCCGGCAGCAGCCTTTCTTGGCACGGCCCCGCAGCCCTCTCGCGAGGCGGCTATAAAAGGCTGGGTTACAATGAACAGCACTTTTCAATGGGAAAGCATCCGGTGCAGGGGGTTCGGGGGGATGCAGGTCCCCAGGGAGGCTCAGGGGGATGCAGGTCCCTGGGGTATCCAGCCCACCAGGAATGGGATTGCAAAGGATGGGTGATGCGGAGTGTACCCCTGGGGTGGTGGTGGTGGTGCAGCCCCTCTCTGCATCCCAATCCCCTGGGAAGTGGGGTAGCGGATGCTGGAGGACCAGCTGGATGCAACCCTGGATTGAGAGTGCAAAGGCGGACAAGCAGGGCAGTGCGGCCATTTGGGGGATGGGCACGGAGATGCAGCCGCTCAGCAAGGCAGGAGGCGCTGGTGCAGGGGGAGAGGTGGGAAAGGATCCGGCTGCAGCCTCCCAGTGTGGGATAAGGTGGGGGGGACAGATGGAAAAACCCTGATTTCACTTTTCTCTGAGCTGGGTCACAACACGACATGCTCATGGCACATCCCCTGCCCATGGCCACAGAGAGCAGTCCTGACTCCACGCTCATGGAAAGTCCCATGAAGTTTTATTGCTGCCCTTCAGCCCAGCCTCTTCTCCCTTCCAGCAGCCTGCTTTCACCAATGGGGTAAATATCGCTGATTTACCCCTCCAAGTGGAACAGAAAGCCCCAGCACACATACCTAGAGCAGCATGGGGACGCCACGGGAGGCAAGGAGGGTGACAGAGCCCCTATCACCCCCCCAAAACAGCACCTGCATATGTACAGCACCATTATAAAACAGCCAAGGCCATTTGTGCATCAGGCTAGCACAATCCGCAGCAGAAACTGCCCAGCACTGTCCTGCTCTCCTTGCTGGGAGCAGCCCCCCACAGTGGTGTGGATTCTCTGGAGTCTCATACAGGATGACAGCACAGCACCATCACTCCCTGCAACCTGACGGCTGTTTCCACATGAGCTGGAGGACCCCAGGGTGTCTCGGGACCTTCCCTCTCTCTGCTTTGGCTGAACCGAACTGACAAATTAAAAAGAAACAGAGGAGCAGGTTGGAGAGACCCCCGCACCGCACGACCATACAGGCTGTTTTCTCAGGAAATCATGTTAAAAGCTGGGAGGTTTGGAGAGGCTGATTTTGCTCTCCTATACCTGCTTTCTCACAGGACATGCACAGCCCTCTCATTTGACCTCCTGGCACTACACGGTTTGCTATATGAAGGGCCAATGCTGGCCTTAATCTACAGCTCGGCGTGGGCTGAGCAGCGGCGCAGACTTCTGGGGATGTGGGTGATGTTACAGCACTTTAAATCCAGGGGAAATCCACCCGTATGGCTTCCCCTGATCGCTCCGCCGGGACAGCCGGGATGGAGACAGCCCAGCCCAAACCCATCTCGGGCCGAGCACAAGCTCCACACTCTCTTGGCCTGTAGGAGCTCGCCAGGACGAGCCACTGTGGCCAGCTCAACTCCCCAGAAACCCTCTGCCTGCTCCCGTTCACCCCGGCACCCATCACCGTGGCATCTGGCACCCTGCAGTCTGGTTTACACCATCACGCTCTCCTACACCCATTGCCTGCGGGGAAAAGCCTGGCAGTGGGGTGGCCTCTTTCAACAGGGTTTGTTTTGTTGCATGAAATGAATCGCTGTGGTGTAGGCGTGGGAGAAACCGGGCGCAGGCAGCGCTCCCGGGGGAGCGGCCGGCTGGGGGTCCCCGGCTTCGCCCACGGGGACAAGGGGGAGCAGCCAGCAGCTAAACTCGCTGCCAACCTGGCTCTCCATCCCCGCCACAGCAAGGCCCCCCAGGGCTGGATTCGGCCCTTCCTCCTCACCCAGCCGCGGCAGCGCTGACGGTACCACAAACCCCGCCAGCACCAAGCTCTTGCACTTTCACTTCGTCTCACCCGCTGGGATTTGTCCTGACGTCTTCACTGTGCCCATCAGACCCACGGTGCGTGGGTGGGGAGGGTTTGCCCTGGGTCAACAGGACGTAAGACCCCTCAAAAGCCACCAGCACTTGCACCCGAATCTCTCCGGTGCAATACACGGTGCTGGCAGACCCGCTGCCCTGCGGGCTCTGGCGAAACCAAAACAGATCTTTTCAGAGGCAATAAATACATAAAGGCAGAGGAGAAAAGAAAAGCAGTATTGGGG
This sequence comes from Ibycter americanus, assembly GCA_035590275.1. NCBI lineage: Eukaryota > Metazoa > Chordata > Aves > Falconiformes > Falconidae > Ibycter > Ibycter americanus. The sequence continues at coordinate 95,732,976 of JAVJGI010000001.1, forward strand.
GTGGGGAGAATGCACAGGGACAAGGCTCTCCTGCACCAAAAGCAAGTTGAAAAGAAAGCCGAGGCGCTGATCTAGTCCCAAAGAAGTCAAAGTGAAACCTGCCAGTAATTTCACAGGCCTTTAAACTCCAATTCCTGCCGCCTGCCAGCAAAGCCCAACGGCAGCCGGAGACAGGCGAGAGCAGGCAGCGCCAGCTCCCCACGCCGGCCACCTCTTCCTTCGGCTGCTTTTCCTACCTAAACGCAGCAACCCAAAAAGTCCCCAGGCCACCAGCCCACAACTCCACATCTTGAACCAATTTGCAACAACAATATCGAAATCGCAGCTTGACAACTCGTCCCCGTTTCCTTGACAGTAAATCCCAGCCCGGGCAGCAATGACCACGTTATTGCCGCTGTCAGAGCCAGCGGGTCCGGGCTCTCTGTGGGTGACTCCGCTGGGGCTTTGCACAAGCGGGATTGGGCACGCTGGCAGGGCACGGGGAGGCCACTGGGATGCTGTCCGGCGGTGCATCGGCCTCGTGCTCCGAGCCCCCGTGCCTGCCAAGGCAGGCAGTGCTTGCAAGCCAACGAAGGCTGCAGGGAGCAGAAAGCCAGAGGAGCTGCTTGGCAGGCTCCGGCTGGCACCTCCGCTCAGCGCTTGCAGCGGGCATGGGAGCAGAGGAGAAGGGGGCACGGGCAGGGCAGCACCCCACAACGGCAGCCGGGGCAGGTGGGCATCACCCCACGGGGTCCTGCACCCTCCAAGAGGGGCTGCCCCCACGGCAGCAGCCATAGGGGTCTGGGGGCAGGCGGAGGGGGGCAGGGCTGGCTCTGCGTGTGCAGGGGACCCCTGCTCCAGGGACAGGGAAACGGGAGACCTTGAGGAGGACGGGGATCCCAGAAGAGGGGGATACTCTGGGGTAAAGGGGTGCTAGGAAGATGGGGGTCCTCAGGATTGGGGGCACCCGCGGGGGAACAGGGCCCCTTGGATAGGAAGTGCCCACGGGGGAGCTGGGTGCTGGCAGGACAGGGACCCCCGCGGCTGCGCGCAGCCCCCGGGAAGGGGGAGCCGGAGGAAGGGGCGCGGGATAAGCGCGTCCCCCCGCCGAAAAGGGGTGCGGGCGGGGGGAACGGGGAGCGGTCCGAGGGCTCGGGGCTGGCAGAGGAGGGGGATCACGCTCCCGGAGCCGCAGCGCCGGGGCTCCGCGGGGGCAGAGGGTCGGCTCCCGGGGAAGCTCCGGGGGCTGCGGCCGGAGAGC
>JAVJGI010000001.1:95747078-95763862 GCA_035590275.1 Ibycter americanus
CCCGGCCGGGCTGCGTGAGTCCCGCCGGCGGCCCCAGCCGCCTGCCTCCCCCTGCTCCTCCTTCACCTTCACGGGCACTGTGGCACAGGGGTGCTCGCCCCCCCCAAACACAGGTTTACGGTCCTCGGTGTCCGAATCGGGGCTGTGGGGGGCCCGGCGCCCGGGGATGGCCGTCCCGCCACTCTGCTCCGGGTCCGTGTCGTTGTCCTGCGTGCCCTCCACCAGCATCTCCCGGCGCATCCGCGACCTGCCAGGACACAACCACAGAGGGTTGGGACCATCACCCATCGCCCTGTGCTGCAGGCACCGCGTGTCTTGAATAAGCATCTCCAGCCAGAAAAACATGATGACATCGCCTGAGATGCAAAACCCCACTTTGGCAGTCTTTAAAACATTTTTTTGGGGGAAAAACACTGCTGCTTGAACATGTGGAACGGATTTTGCAACACCTTGGGCTGTTTCCAGCCAAACGGAGCCAGTTTTGCAAGTGTTTTCCACTACCTTTGTTGTTGTTGTTGTTTAATATATAAAATTTTTCAAAGGTTTATTTTTGGGCACTTGTGTTTACCAAGAGCAGGAGGGGCTTTCCTAGAACCACGCGAGGGGAAAGGTCGCAGGTTTAAAACCCCCATTAGTCAATGCTTCACCAAAAAGCCTGATTTTTCAAGCTCTCCCCTGCACTCCCCACACAAGAAACCTCAGCCAGCTCCCATCAATATTGACCATCTACTTTATGCTGCCCAGGGGGAGCTGGAGGCAGCTGGAGGCTCTGCAGCCTCGACACAAGCACTTATATGTCTTTTTATCCTGGTTTATATAGGGGAAGGGGCACAGCCCACCCGCTGGGCTGTTGACTCAGAGAGCAGGCAGCTCTTGGTGTGGCTCTGGGGAGGGTTCAGGAGCCACGTGTCCACCTGCAATGCTGCCTGAGGATGAAGCCTGTGCTGCTCCCTGGGGCCAGGCTGCTGTGGGGATGGATGCTGTGCTCCAGAAGCCTCCATAAGGCCTTCCTCCACCCATCACAGAGCTCCTGCTGGGTGGCGAGTGGTGTCCCGCACCAGTGAGCAGGTGGACATGAGCATGGTAACCTCTTCAGATGCTCTGCATGACTTGGTCAAGGTGGTCAACACCTCTTGACCAGCTGCCAGCCGGGGCACATGCCGTAGTTTGGCTGTAATCATAGAATCATTTAGGTTGGAAAAGACCTTTAAGATCACCAAGTCCAACCGTTAACCCAGCACTGCCAAGTCCATCACCAAACCACATCCCTGACCGCTGCATCTGTAAGTTTTTTGAACTCTCAGGGATTGTGCCTCCACCACCTCCCTGGGCAGCCAGTCCTGATGCTTGACCAGCCTTTCAGTGAAGGAATTTTTCCTAATATCCAATCTAAACCTCCCCTGGCACAACTTGAGGCTGTTTCCTCTCATCCTGTCACTTGTGGCTTGGGAGAAGGCACCAATGCCACCTGCCCACAGCCTCTTTCAGGTAGTGGTCCTAAGCAAGAAGGTCCCCCCTGAGCCTCCTTTCTCCAGGCTGAACACCTCCAGTTCCCTCAGCTGCTCCCCATCAGCCTTGTGCTCCAGCCCCTTCACCAGCCTTGTTGCCCTTCTCTGGACACGCTCCAGCACCTCTACATCCCTCTTGCAATCCCCCCCAGTTCTGCACCTGGGGACCTCCAGTGACCACGCGTGGGTCTGCACCTCTCCGTCTAGACAAGAGGGACTGGGAGGGCTGGAAGAGGAACAGTGACACCACCTTGGTGGCACAGCACCATCAGAGGTTGGAAGCCCAGGAGCACCCATACCTGTAGTTGTGGAACCAGTTGATGACGGTGTTGGTCTTGAGGTTGAGCTGGAAGGAGAGCAGCTCAATGGTCTGCTGGGAGGGGTAGGGCTCCAGCTGGTAGGCTTTCTTCAGGGCTTCCTTCTCCTCTGGGGCCAGCACCACCCGTGGCTTCTTGATCTGGAGGAGGCTGAGGTCCTGCGGCTGCAGGCTGGGGCTGGCACACTCGGAGCGGGCGCTGGGGGATTCGCTGTCCGAGCCGGTGCTCATCAGCCCGTACCGACGTTTCAGGTAGGCTGCAGGAGAGAAGACCCAGCTGCGCGCCGCTCGCCCCCCAGCCCAGGGAGCACCCCCCTCAGCCAGCACCCCCAACACGGGGGGCATCGCCCTGACCCTCACCTTTCTTCTCCAGCTTCTTCATGTCACGCAGCTTCTCCACGTTGTGGGGGTCGTTGAGCCAGAGCTGCATGCGGACGAAGGGCTCCCTCCCCTTCAGGCTCAGCTTGTGCCATGGCTTGGGCCTGGAGAGGAGATCGGACACCGAGCCCTGCGTCAGGCCCAGGATGCTCTCCCCAAACAGCCGCTGGCCTGGCGGAGGAGAAGCAGAGGTGGTTAGAGTGGGGCAGAGCAGCGAGGCAGGCGCTACAGTCCCTCCGCAGAGCGGGTGCACCCCGTTTCCCGGCCAGCATCCTCCCCAGCGTGCTGGGATCCCCCCCCCCGAGTACCCGCAGCGAGCCAGGGCGGGTCTGCAGCTACGGGAGCTGGGGTGATGCATCCATGCAGCCTCACCAGCAGCTCCCGAAAACCCAGGCGGAGAGAGGGTCCGCACCTAAATTGTTGTCCGTCAAGACCTCCTTGACCTTCTTGGTGATGGAGTAGGTGTCCAGCTCGGGGGACATGGCGACGATCTCCTGGATGCCCACGGGTCCCTGGCTGTTGGGGTACGTCTTCCCACCCAACGCAGGCGTCGACCGGCTCTCGGGCTGCTGGTTTTCTTTGCTGCTCTCCAAGGCCAGGGTGAGGGGCTCCTGGCAGCCCTTCTCGTGCTCGGCGGGGCTGGGGGGCGGCGAGGGGGACGGCTGGGGCTCCGCCGGGCTGGCTGCGCGACACCGGGGCAGAGGGGTCAGCGGGGATGGCGCGAGGGGACAACGGCAGGGACCTGGCAGGCGCAGGAAGGTTATCTCGGGGGTGCCTGCGGCTCTGCCCTCCGGAGAGGGGGGATGCCAGCCGACTCTCTCCGGCGGCTACAGCAACGTGGGAGGTGCCGGTGGAATAATTAAATAGAGAAAACACCACTAAGATAAAAAACCCCAGCCACTACTTTATGCCAGGCACAAAGCCAAAGATTTTGCTGTGGTTTCCCTTTTTTTTTTTTTTAAATTAGATGACTTTCAAACCCCATTTCTGACAAAATAACATTTGAGGATCTGTGTAACAGCCCTAAATTGCCTAAGCGACCAATTAAGGGGGTTCAAAATGAGTTTGATGCATCAGAGCGGGATGAAAGGGGCTTCCCAGGATTGGGGTGCGGGTTGGGGTGCTGGGGGTGGCATGGGCAGCTCTTCCCAGCGCTGGGGTGGGAGCAGGAGAAACTCGCCCTGCGCTGGGATGCAGGGGATGGATGCAGAAGCGGTGGGGGCACTGATGGCACATGGGGACCACCGATGGCACATGGGGACCACCGGGACTGCAGCGGAACTTACCCTGGGAGGGTGTTGGCTGCTGGCTGATGCCTTGGCCCAGCTGGTCGGTCAGCCAGAGCTGCATACGGATGAAAGGCTCCCGACCCTTCTGCGTCAGCTTGCTCCACGGCTTGGGCCGCGACAGCATGTCGCTCACGCTGCCCTGGGACAGCCCCAGCACCTAGGCACCATGTAGGTGTCACCCACCGGGGCCAGGGCATGTTCCGCTCCGCGCTGGGCTGCTGCCTGCCCTCCGTCCCCATGTCAAGGGAGGGGAAGCAGGCTGCCACCCACTGCCATGCTCATGGCCCCACGGCATGTCCGGACCCCTTGGCCCCAGCTGTGGGTGCTGGGACCCTGGTGGGTCCCACTGGGATACCCAGTAGGCTGGGAGGATGGTCCCCACAGGGCTCTGCACAGGGGACAGGGCGTTCCTGGTGGGAAGTGCCACCAATCCAGTGGTGGCCACTGGGAGACCACTTGGGGTTGGGTCAGACCCTGAGGACTCAGCATCCTCCAAGGGGAAACCCACCAGCAAGAGTGGGGACCCTGGAAGGAGCTGGTGGAGGCCACCAGTGAGCCCCAGGCTCTGGGTCGTGGGGCAGGGGGGACACCAGACCCTCCTCTCCAAGCTGGTACCTTCTCTCCAAAGATCCTCTGGCAGATGCCGTTCTTGGCCAACTTCTCCTTGACCTGCCGAGTCAGCTCCAGAGTGTCCACCTCCCTGTACATGTACATCTCGTACTGCTCTGGTGTCAGTGGTGGCACGGTGGGCTTCAGGGTCCGTGGCACGTAGCTGGGGTAGTAGGAGAGACGACCACCAGCCGCCGGCTCTGCGCCAGCTCCCTCTGTCTTCATCTCTGACAACCGGTGGGGCTCATCGTCTGCTGGTGGCAGCTCATCCTCGTTGGTGCCACCCTCGCCGGGTTCGCCCCGTGGCCAGCCCCGGCCGTTGGCCATGCTGGAGTAACTCGAGGAGGAGGAGGAGAGCGAAGGCGAGACGGAGGTGTAGGGTCGGCTGAGCAGGCTCCGCTCTGACGCCCAGTGCTGGTCAAAGTAGGAGCCGGCATCGCCGATCTCCGACTTCACCTTCCGGATGATGCTCTGGACAAAGGCAGCAGGTGAGAGCACAGCCAGGGGTGTCTGCGGGGGGCCGGGGCTGGCCCCGCTCCCCTCCTCCTGCTTGACGTAGGTCGGGACGATGTTCTGGCTGACGGCGGCCAGTGTGGAGCGCTCGGCGGGTGGCGTGTCCCCGGGGCGCCCGCCGCTCCCCGACTCCATCTCCAGCAGCGCCTGCTGCTGCGCCTGCATCTCTCGCCGCGCCTGCTCCAGGATGCTCTTGATGGCGTCCTCTGAGCTGCTGCCGCCCGTCCCGTTGGCCACCGTCTGCGATGCTGACGGTGTTTTAGGTTCCCCTGCAAAGAGAAGGGGTGAAGGAGCTCCAAGGAGCAGCATGCACTGTTTTACCATGTGGCCATAACTCAAAATGCAGGAGAAAAAGGATTTTATCCCGATCTGTCCTGGAGCGCTCTCCATCAAGCGGGTGCAGATCAGAAGAACCAGCAGCACCCCCACAGCAAAAGCTGCAACACCCCCAGCTCAAAGCGAGCTGCCTTTTTGACAATTGCAAAGTAAATCCCATTACCAACGACGGCAATAGACAAACATGTTTGTTTTCCCTGACTGTTTTTCCACCGTTCCTGTCTAATTTAATTCTCCAGGATTCTGCTTTCTCAGCAGACTACCTGTTTTAATGTATTTCATTTCTTGTAATTGACTGCAAGCGCAGCTGCTGTAATGATTCCTCATGCCAGATGGATCATGCATCCTCATTTAATCATCTGGTTTGGGGCAGGGGGGAGGAAAAGGGTAGATCCAAAGTTTCCAAAAGCCCAGTTACAAATGCTGCTGCATGGGGAGTCTTCCATCCCTTACAGTATTTACCAATGTTTCTTCCTACCATGCCTCAAATCTCCTCTGTGGCTGTCAGCAGGAGACATGTCCCCAAAAAAGCCCATTTTGTCCATGCCAGGGCTGCTCCATCCTGGGTGCCAGCTCCTGGCCAGCTGCAGGGTTAGCCCAGGGTCACCCTGGCCAGGACTGTGCCATGAATGCTGGGCTTGGCAGGGGCTGGTTAACATTTCCTAGGGGAGGCAGAGACCCCTATGCCGGACTCTGTTGGTGCTGCGGGTATTTCGGCGTGCCGTGGGACCCCCAGCCATGCAGCACCCAGCTGCTGGCACCCTTCTGGATGCTGCTCCCACAGGGGCAGAGCGAGGGCTTGGGCACCCCTGGAGCCACATACATGCCAGCACCTACCTCCTTTCTGCGACTCGATCTCCTTCTTTGCCTGCTCCAGGATGCTTTTGATGGCGTCGTCAGAGCCAGTCTCCGGCGTCCTGATTCGCGGCGTGATGCTACCTGATCAAAGACGCAGGATAACAGCTTTGTCACCGGCTCTGGTTTTACAAGCTCCACTTGTACGTCAGGAAGTATTTACTGCTCCTCATGTTCAGTTATTTTTAGGGATGCTGGTTTTAAGACAAATGTCATTCCCAATTAGTCACTAGCCGGTGCATGGGGAGCCCTAGTAGCCCCGGCTGCCAGCTCTCGCCTCCGGCACAGCATCTCCCAGCCACCTTGCTTGCCCCATCCAAAAGCACACGCTCCCCACCGGCGCACAGGGTGCTGAGCAGAGACACAGGCACGGGGACCACGTCCCCCATCCTCGGCACTGTGCCCTCCCGGCTGTGCAGGTGAAGGGTTAATGCTGGATCGGATCCAGGGGATAAATCGGAGCAATCTGGGTTGAAATGCAAGCAGATGCATGGACCACGGACCTGCATCCCCCAGTCCCTGTGCCACCGTGGGGACCTGAGTGACCAGCCACAACTGCTGCCACCACTGGGACGGGGCCAGAAGCCACAGTCCCCGGAGCCGGGCGTTACCATTTCATGGTGGTGCCGACACCGCGCCAAGTTCCCACAGCATTAAGACTTCATTATTTTAACGAAATATTCCCGAGCACATTGATTCATACGCCACGAAACAGCCTAATGAATAATTAAATGGCACTTGTCAGAATAAACGAGTAAAGCACGTCCAGGGATGCAGCTTCCACAACGATGGGTTCTTGTTAATTGCTACCATTTGCCAGGGCTCCATCCCACCCGGCAGCCGATTCCATCCCACCCAGCAGTGAGTGAGGGGACCACCAGGGACAATCCCTGAGTGCCACCGGTGACTCCACGCGCATCCCTGCCTCTCTTGCCAGCACATCATGGGCTGGTAAGCATCCCTGCCGCAGCATGGGGCACCCCGGGGTGCTGCCGGGGTGAAGCGGGGTGCGTCGGGAGGGGATCCCACAGCACCACTTGCAGCATCCCAGGGCAGGACCCATCGGCTGGGGCCAGCCCAACCACTCACCTCTCTGGCGCACCTGGATAGTCCTCAGGGCCAGCACGTTCTGCTCATCGGAGAGGAACTGCTTCATCTTGATGAACGGCTCCTTGCCCTTCACCGTCAGCTTGTGCCAGGGCTTGGGTCGGGCCAGGATCTCGCTGACGGAGCCCTGCGACAGCCCCAGCACGTAATGCCCGAAGACCCGCTGCCCGATGTTGTGCTTCAGCAGCTGCTCCTTCACCTGGAAGGCGATTTCGGCCGTGTCCAGCTGCTCCTCCTCGGCAGAGCTGCTGGCGCTGCCCTCGGATGGCTCGCTGGGCGGGCTGGTGGCACTGGCAGCCGGCGCGGTGCCGGGGTGCGTGGCGCTGCTCTTGGCCCCGAAGAAGGCAGAGGGGAAGGGTGGCCCCACACCGGCGTTCTCGCTCTTGTAGGCAGGCGGTGGGAGGTGGGGGGCCTTGGGGTCTCCCGACAGCCGCTCGCCCCCTGGGAAGGGGGACAGTGAGAAAGTCCGGGGGCCATCGGGAGCCAGGCCGGGGCCGGGCAGAGGCGGGAGGGGAGTGGGGGAGGCGGGTTCGTCTGCCGGGGCATGTTGGGGGGACGGGTACGGCTGCTCCATGCCCAGTGAATCCTTCCCCGACTCATCTTCGGAGTGATCCTCCTCTAGAGATGAACGAGAGAGAGGGAGACGCACTAGAGTCCCCCCAGCCGGTGGCCCCGGCACAGCCCCACAACAAAGCATCTCCTGCCTCAGTTTCCCCAGGTGGCATCCCACCCCCTCTCCTCCCCCTGCCAGTTGCGGGCTCCTTCCCACAGCTGGGGCAGCATCCGACCCTGCCGCCCACATTCCCAGGGATGCTCCCGGTGGGACCAGGGATGCCGTGGGACCCAGGAACCCTACCAGTGCTGGCCAGCAGACTGGGCTTCTCCAGCAGGTACTTCTGGGAGGGGTAGAAAGCCTCCTTCCCCAGCAGCAGGGCCTCCTCTGCCTTCGATATGCTCTGCAAGGAGCCAAGCCGAGATGGGAAAGGGCGGCGGAGCCACTGGCGGCAGGGCTGGCACGCGTGCCACAGCCCGGCGAGCATGTCGGCACACGCCACGGCACTTGCCTGGGGAAGGCTGCAGCTGGCGGAGGCCACCTTCATCGCCTTCAGGATGCTGGGAGGGAGACAAGGCGGGTGACTCGGCGGGCATGGCTTTTTGCTGCCATCAAGCCACCGAGCGTTATGGCTGCTGGAGTGTGCCGTGGGTGCTGACGGCACCCGGCCGGCCGGGGGACAGGCAGGCAGCAGGCATGGATCAAGCCATACCTCAGCTCCGTTTTGATCTCCTCGTAGTCCGCCTGCGCCTGCAGCTTCTCCTCCAGCTTCTGCAGAGCAGAGGGGGGGAGTCCTCGCAGCCGGCTCCTGGTGCACACCCGGCACGGCCGGACCCATGCCCCCCCGCCCCGGCAAGCCCCAAGCCCCCGCGGGCGCACCTCGATGGCTTCGTTCTTGGCAGCCAGCTGCCCCTCCAGCTCGGCAATCTGGTTGGCAGAGGACTCCTCCAGCTCCTGCAGCGAGCTCTGGAGGTGTTGGACGTCTTTCAGGAGCCGCAGGATCTCCCGGTCCTTGGCAGCCAGAGCCGCCTCCAGCCTCGACCCTGAGCACATGGAATAGTTCACTTTGTCCTGCTGGGAGAGGGGACACCGTCAGCTCCCAGCCACCCACCACGGGGACAAGGGCCACCCTCCCCGTCAGACATGTCCCCACGGGTAGCAGATGAGCCCAGGGCTCAGCCCTGTGGGACGGGGACCTGGGGTGACATAGCCCAGCGGAGGGACAGCCCTTTTCTCTGCCCTTAAAGGTCTCCCAGGTGCTTCTGCTCGGTGCTATGGGGGTGCGTGTCCCCCCATCCCACCGGAGGCTGGGGCTGCAGGTAGGGCATGGCCAACGCTACCATCCCATGGTGGAAAAACACCTGGGTCACAGGTATTTCAGGCTTGCTCCTGAACATTGTGGGTGCTCCCCAATGCAATGGGGTGCTCCTACATGCAGTGCTATGCTCATGAACGTGGCAGGGTGCTCCTGGCTGCTATGGGGTGGTCCTAGCTATGATGAGGTGCTCCCAAGTGCAATGAGACGCTCCTGCCTGTGACAGATGCTCCCAGGTGTGATGGGATGCTGCCAGCTGTAATGGGGTGCTGCCGGCCCCAAATGGGTGCTCCCAGATGTGAGGGGTGCTGCTGGCCCTGATGGGTGCTCCCAGATGTGACGGGGTGCTCCCAGCTGCAATGGGGTGCTGCTGGCCACAAATGAGTGCTCCCAGCTGTGATGGGGTGCTGCTAGCCATGATGGGGTGCTGCTGGCCCCGAATGGGTGCTCCCAGCTGTGATGGGGTGCTCCCAGCTGCAATGGGGTGCTGCTGCCAGCCCTGAGGGGTGCTCCCGGCTGCGATGGGGTGCTCCCAGCGCCGAGGGATGCTCTCACCCCGGCAGCGCCTGGTGGGGAGCAGCAGGCCAGGCGCAGGGAGCTATTCACGGCTGCCAGCTGCTCCCGCAAGCTCTCCACCTCCCTCTGCGCCGCCTCCGCTCGCTGCAAGAGAGCAGAAAGCACATCAGGCAGGGCACCCGCAGCTCGTCCCACCACACACAGGGCAGAGCAGTGCTCCAGGATCTACAACGACCCGTGTCCCTCCCGAGCATCCTGCTCCCACCACCATCACCAGCAGCCCACCATGTGTTTTGGCTCCCCACATCCTAATACGGTTCCTGATCCCGATCCCTGGGCACTGGCCACAGACCACCTCCAGGACACTGCCTTCTTTCACCCAAAGAGCCGTATATACGTGCAAATTGCTCTTTAAGCTTCTTTTATTATCCACGCGCATTTATTTGTACCTTCATTTTCAGAATTAAGCTAATGAATAGGAACAGATAGGACCAGAAGCAATTACAACAGAGACCAACACCAGGGTGGGATGGGTTGTACCCTACAATGCCCACGAGAGGCTGGAGGTGACAAACATCGGCTGGCAGAAGCCCAAACACACCAGTGACCCCCAACGTGAGGCAGGGAATCCCACTGGGCTGGTTTGGAGGAGCTGCCAGGCGAAGGAAACCAGAGCCCCCCTCTGCAGGGCTTCCCAGTCCTGGGACCTGGCCAACATTTTTGGGGACAGACATCCAGGCCACGAGGATGCTCAGGGTGCTGCGGTGGGTGCAGCACCTGGGCTCTGCAGGGCAAACCCCGTAAGCCCTGAGGGGCCACAGCCAAGCACAGTGGAAGAGGAGCAGGATACGTGCCCTGCACTGGCTGGAAAGTCAGCTCCTGGCTCACCTGGTTGGCTTTTTCAAGGTTCGTCATGATCATGGCTACTTCGTCTGCCCTGTGATGAGAAAGCAAGAGGCATCAGCCGGCACGGAGGCACGGACACAGCCCTCCACGGCCAACGAGGGCTCCTGCCCGCGCTGTAGCTGAGGGCACAGGCAGGCATCTTAGATATAGGGACCCCTGCGACTTGGGATGCTCTTGCAGTCACTTAAAGTATCTCAGCTCCTCAAGTCATTTAGCAGCACCACGGGGATGTCCTGGTGCTGCCGCCAGCAGCTTGGCTCAGCCTCAGGCACGCCAACAGCCTCCGGGCACGACCGGGCACCGCTGGCCACTTACTTGGATGCAGCTTCCTCGTCGTATTTACACCGCAGCTCCAGCAGCTCTGTCTGGGTGGCCTTCAGCGCTGGGAAGAGGAAGAGGAGGGTGAGCCATGGGGTGGGGGTTTGGCCTCCTGCGGCTTGCAGCCCCTTTCCTGGCCATCCCCCTACCTGCGTGGAGCACTTTGATCTTCTCCTCTGCCTCCCCCAGCCGAGCAGCCAAAGTGACCTGTGCTTCCTGCAGTCCCCTGCGAGAGATGGGCATCAGCGACGTGCCGGCAGCACCACAGCTGTGCCGCCCCTGCAGCCCCCCACGGGCGCATGGAGACCCCCTGGCTGCGTCCCCTCCTCTACCCCATCGCTCGGTGACGCCAGGGAAAGACCCACCGGCGGATGCCAGGACACCTTCAAGCCGTGTTACCTCCCGATGTTAAGGGGTTTATTGCCCTAGGTGGAAAAAAAATTCACTTTGGGCTGAAAACGGTCCCTGATCCCTTCAGCTGAAACCCCTCTGATGAGGAGGGGGATGGCAGCCCACCCCTGCCTGTAATTAATTGGAGGAGGGGGGAAGCAATCAGGGAAAAGTTATTCTGCATTATTTATAGCCTGCACTTGCCAGGAACTTACTCGCAGAGATCTGCAATTTAGGGTTTAAAGATTCCTCATTTGTTTCCCGGTGCAGCGTGTTAAGGAATAACAATGAAGGCACTGAGAAAGCCGGGAGCCTCCAAATTAAAAGGCCATTTAATGAGGTTCATTCGCCGACCTGGATTTAACCCATTTGTCCAACCAAAGCCACGTGTCAGGGAGATGGCACAAAGGGCTGGCAGGAGGGACCTGCCCCAGCTCTGCCTGTGCCCGCCGCTGCCCGGGATCAGGGATGACGAACAGAGGGATGCTCAGAGTGCCCGAGACTATCCCAGGTTTCTGGACAGGATGCGTCTGCTCTCAACTGGGGCGGCAAAGGAGGCACGAAGGGAAGGAGGAGAGGGAAGGACACACAGACACCCCTGTGCAGGAACAGGGACAGAGCCACATGTTCCCTCAGCACCCTGAAATGACCCCGTCCCGGGTACTCACGTACTTTTGCTTTTCTGCCTCATTTCTCTGCAGCAAGGTTTCTGCGCACAGTGCTTTGCCGTCGATGCCAGAGAGCGGGGGCTCGGCCGCTGCCGCAAGCCCAGTTGCTGGCGACGTCCCCTCTCTGTGCTCTGCAGGGGGACACAGTTCATCCACTGGGGACCACGGGCCAGGAGACAGGTCCTGGCCCTGAGACCCCTCTGCGTCCCAGGGATCCTCAGGGGCACCTGGGGGGACGCGGCTGGGGACCGCCACTGCCACCCTCATCTGCTGGCGGTTGGCGCTGGGGGTACCTTTGGTGCCGACGAGCTCTGGGTGTTTCTTCCAGGGGCGGCTGAGGTCCTTCAGGGGGGACTGTTCGGGCTCGAGGCGCTGGAGCTGCTGCAGCCGGTCCTCCAGGCTCCGGGCAGCCTCCAGCACAGGAGCGGGGTCTGTGGGACACGGGATGCGGCGCTGAGCGGCAGGGATGCCCACCGCCGGCCCTCTGCCCACCCTCCCTGCCACCCTCCGCTGAAAATCAGAGCACGTTCCCTCCCAGCCCCGGGGAACCCCGTGGGGTGCCAGGTGCCATGGGGACACCCCTCGATCCAGCGCTTTCCACCGGCAGCCCCAAGGGATGGAGGGACCAGCAGGGCTGCATGGGGCATCACCTGCCTGAGCCAGCCAGTGGCACCCGCAGCACCGGTGGCCCCGGTGCCACCCGTGCCGGCCCGTTTGGGTGCAGACAATGGCGGTTTGTGCCGAGGTAAGCAGGTGCATTCAGAGCCGTCCGTCTTCCCTCTGTCAGCATTACACCATCATTAGCTAGTGTCTGCTCAGCAGGGTGTGCCATTATGTCTCCCAGGGCTGATGTAATTATACATTGACATAATTAACCCAGCAAGCCCATTAAGCAGGCCAGCTAAAAATTCATCTATAATTATTTGTTGTGTGCATGCTAATGAGTCCATCTGCACTGCCATTGTACAACATGAACAAATTAATTTACAAGTCTGGATTTTTTAATAAGTTCAAGAAAATGCCTCCTATTGAGCCAGGTTAATATAGGTTTGGGGGTTTGGGTTTTTGGGTTTTTTTTTTTAGGAAAGAAGAGGAAAGAAAATAGATTTGAATTCTCCAGGGTCAAAAAGTTAGACAAACAGGGAAGTGGGATGGAGCCAGGCGTGCTACTGTACGGCACGGACGCGTGGCAGGCATCCAAGGGTAAAAAATAATAACGGTGATGGAAAAAAAATCAAACAACGGGCTGCCTCCACTCCGAACAGGGCACAGAGCAGCACTTCTGCTCAGTGAGTCCCCGGCTGAGATGGCAGTGGTGCGGGATGGAGGGGGCCTGGCACCACCTTGGCCATGCCACGGCATTCAGGGTGGTCTGGGGCTGCGCTGGCACAGTCCAACCGCAGCACCAAGCATCGTCAGGATGAACCTGCCCAAAAGATGCAGGATTTGGCCTGTGATCCTCACTGCAAATGCCCAGCATGGATGCTGCTTGCAAACAAGCGGTACCAAGACACGTGTCCCCCAGGACGGGTGTTGGGGGTCCCTCTGATCTGCTGCTGCCTTCCCATCCCACAGCATCGTTGCCGTGGGGTGCCAGGACTCACTGCAGGACCCACCATGTATCTTCCCTGCAGGACCAGCGACTGCCGGACCCCACGTGCTAACACCGAAAGCCCCCGGAGCACCATTCTCTGCAGGGAACATTCCCCCTTTTTTCTGCTGGACATGACAGAGACCCTAAGGATGCGCCAGGATAAAAGGTGTGTGCCCAGATCCTGGCCACAGGAATGCACACAGAGGCAGGTGTTGAGCCCTGCCGGTGGGCTGCTGGCTTTGGCATTGAAACGGGGACTTGGTTCTGGCTGGGACCCTCCTGGGCTGCTCATGGCATCCTTCGGCTCAGCATCCTTCAGCTCACGGCACATCGCAGCTTGGCGTCCTGAAGGTTGGTTCCCCATACAAAGATGCAGGAACGCGCCATTAAAGGGGGTTGCGGCGATGCGGCACAGCCCCAAACTGGACTAGATGCTCTCACAGCCATTAATAACACCCGTAAGTACACGAGCTGAGATAACGATACGGCTAATTAAACCCTGCGCTCTGGGGCCCCGGCTCACAGGCTGCAGGGGCCAGGGGTCCCCCACACACTCCCCCAGCCCCGGGGGTGTTAGCAGAAGGCTCCGTGCCAGCCTGCAAGCCGCCTCCGCAGGGATAAATGCCGGGGCAGGCCCTGTCTGATCTGCACCGGCAACTCCTCTCACCTCCGTGATGAGAAATAATACGGGAGGAACTGGCCCGAGCAATAAAGCTCCTAGGATTTTCCTCGGGTCAGCATTTTCCCTCCCGCGAGCTGCAGCCCCACTGCTGAAATACAGCTGGGGCGATCCTCCAGTGCACTGCTCCCTGTTTGGAGCCAACATCCCGGGATGAAGTGGCTGGAAGCAGAGCTTTTTAAAGGGAAAAAACCAAGCGGTGCTTTGGCTCCACTTCCTACATCAGCTGGGGCAGCACTGATGCAAAACGCCTGGGCTGGATTAATTACATTGTGATAAAACCACACCGTCCATCCACTGGGAAAGCGTTCTTTGGCCATGGGGCTGGCTCCACCACCTCAAGCGAGGTGTCTGGATGCACCGAGGGGCTGCTGGCACTGGGCACCAAGCTCGCACCATGCTCGCACCATGCTCGCACCACGCTCACGCTGCCGGTGAGCAAACCCTCCCGCTGCCGGGCTGGAGAAGGGATGCACTCAAAACCGAGCACATCATCTGCTCACGCCAAGGTGCCATGGATGCCATGTGCCACCACGCTCTGAGCCACGCAGGACGCAGGGGACAGTCCCTTCCTCTGTGGGTCATGGCCCCCACGGTGCCAGGTTAGAGGAGACGACGGCACTGACACCGCGGCTGAGCGGCCGTGCAGCTGTGAGCCCCGCCGCAGCGGTGACTCACCGGCAGCAGAGATGGGTGATGGGTGACGCCAGAGAGGCATGTGCCAAAACAGGACCTCCAGCACTGTGTCCGCCCACTGCAGCTCCCGCACTTCCAGGGACCACGGCGCGGCATCGCCCACGGCCAGCACGGCCAGCTCACGTGGGAAACGGCAAGTCCCAGCCACAAAGCAGAACGTGCTGCCCAGGCATGCTTATCTATTGCTCCATATGCTCGCCCACTAGATACATATTTTATAATATGTTTGTATTTATATAATATTTTTATATATATATATATTTATATATGTATATATAATAAGTGCTGCCACTAGCTGGCGTTATTGGCTGTCCTTTAGTGGCACCGGTAATGCTGCAGCAGGGATGGGTGGTGGGCAGGGGTCCCTCCTGGTGTCCCCAGCTCGGCACAGGGGATTAGGGCCAGGGGCCATTCCCTGTGCTGGAGGGGCTCTGGCAGACCCGCTCCCGGACACCCCCACCGCAGCACCACACATCTCCTGCGTAGCCACTGGAGCAGCTCAAGGCACCCGTGGGATGGTGGGATGGGGCAGGTGTCCTGGGTGCTCATCACCTCCTGAGCACACACAGCTCCAGGGAGCACTCATGCCCCTGGGGACCAGCAGCTCATCCCTGTGCCACAGCCTGGGCACTCGACCCAGCCTTTGGCGGAGGGCTCCGTGCCGGAGCTGAGGGGTAACAGCTGCTCCATGCCGCTGCCCGGCTCCAAGAGGAGCACGGGACACCCGCAGTGCACCCATGGAACACCCACGGTGCGTCTGTGGTGCATGCACGGTGCATCCATGTGCACGCACGGTGCATCCACGGTACCTCCACAGCACATCTGCGGTGCTGTCTCCCACCGGGGCGGCACCTCCTCTGCCACCCCATCCCAACCTGCTCAACCACATCCACCGGCACCCTATGAATCCCTCCACGAGTCAAAGTCAGCCTTAAATCAAATCATCCCCAACAACAATGACATTAATTATGCTTTTAACACATTTTACTGCTTCCCCCCCTTCCCTTCACGCCACATCTGTGTGAACAATATCCAAAAGATTTACGGTTTTCTCCCGTAATTACAGACACACAGCCAGCTCACTTATCAAAATACTTGCTGAGCAATCAGGCTCCGTTACAGTCTCTGCCAGAGATTTGTGTTGACAGCAGCCATTCAAAGCAAAAAATGTCGAATCAGGACTTATGTGGCGCTTGTAAAGTATTCCACAAAGAGTTCGCCTGTCGAGAGACACACGGACATGTAACAGACGGGGACAAAACGCTGGGTGGGAGGATTTGGGAAGCAGGAGGGGAGCGGGGGAGAGGGGAGCACGAGATGGATGCTGCAGGAGAGCAGAGACAGGGGAGGAGGAGGGGTACAGAGACCACAGGGGAGCAGTTTTGGGGTGTGCGTGTGTGTGCACCTGCGCGCATCCATGTGCATCCATGTGCATGCGTGTGCAAGCAGGAGGAGCGTGGTGGGTGGGCATGGGGAGGTGGTGGTGGGGGGAAGATAACTGGGTTCTGGAAACTGAGCTGACATTTGGTTCTTGTAGCACAGGAGAAAATTTAATGAGGACAAAAATATGTCTCCCTAATTCCCCTAAGAAATCATTAAAACATTTTGTTATTCCTAAATGTCTGGAAAATGAATTAGTGGCCCTGCAGGAGCCCTTCTGCGCATCTTCAGCTGTTTGCAGCTCTCCGTCCTTGCTGTGCCAGGGGATGCTCCATGACGCCGTGCCCGGCGCAGCCGACCCCCCAGCTCAGAGCACGGCAGAGCCCACAGCACGGAGCGGGGAGCAGCGGGGACGGGGGTGCCAGCCCCCCACCCAGCCCTAGCGCCGACCCTGCCAACACAAGCCTCAGGGCCACCTCGTGCCTCGGTTTCCCCCTCCCAAGACTTCAAGCGGCACCCCAGACGGGGGGTACACCCCAGCCCGGCGGTGAAATGGGGAAAGCCGTCCCCAAGCCGCGGCCGGTGCCAGGAGCCGTGCTGCGAGCTGGCGCTCGGTCGTTTCGGTTAACTTACCGTCAAAAAGACAACTGGGGATAGCCGCAGTGTTATTACAAGGGCTGAGCAAATGTATTCCTTTCCTAATGTCAAGATGCATTTGGCTCAGGGGCTGAAACACAGCGATGGCAAAAGCTGTTTCCACTCCTCTCTTCGGCTGGTATCTCCAGAGCACCATGCGCGAGCCGAGGTGGGCGACGCCAGCCGCGCCGGGGACGGGGCCAGCAGCGCTGCCGCGGTCCT
>JAVJGI010000001.1:95772108-95812665 GCA_035590275.1 Ibycter americanus
GCCATGCTATGGCATCTCCTGGTCACATCGTGGCACCTCCTGGTCATATCGTGGCATCTCCTGGCCATGCTATGGCATCTCCTGGTCACATCGTGGCACCTCCTGGTCATATCGTGGCATCTCCTGGCCATGCTATGGCATCTCCTGGTCACATCGTGGCACCTCCTGGTCATATCGTGGCATCTCCTGGCCATGCTATGGCATCTCCTGGTCACATCGTGGCACCTCCTGGTCATATCGTGGCATCTCCTGGCCATGCTATGGCACCTCCTGGCCACACCATGGCACCTCCTGGCCACACCACGCCACTTCCCAGCAGTGATGGTTCCTTCCCCAGCCTGGAAGCTCTCCAGGCAGGGCCATCATCCCTGGTGTCCTGCAGGGGACATCAGGGAGCTCACTGGCAGCAGGGCCCTGCCTGTACCCCTGCCCACGCGTGGCACAAGGTCCACCCAGGACCGGCTGGGGAAGCAAAGCAGATGGATTTTATCGGCTACAGAACCCCCTCAGGGGTTGGGGACAGTGACCCCATGCCTTGGCCACACCAAGCCGGGTCCACCCTGTCCCTCCCAGGGCTCTCCCCTTACCCTTGCAACCCCCCAAGAGCCGACAGGGTGGGAAGGGGCTGGGATCATGCCTGGGACCACGGGGGCGAGAGCAGATCCAGCCTGCTTCCCTGCCCACCTCTCCTTCGAGCATCCCCCTATAACGCTGCCAGTTTTTCCTCCCACCCAGGCAAGCAGAAAACACCCCTCCCCGCATGGCCTCCAAGAAAGCTATTTTAGAGTTGCTCTTTTTTTTTCCCCCTTCTCATCTTTTTTTAAATTTTCTTTTTTTATATATAAAAAAAAAACAACCACATCTCCCCCCATCTGGGCTGCGAGCTGGGTGCCAGCATCTCGGCGCCGAATGCTCAATGTTTGCTTTTTATAAACGCCTTAAAACCCAAAGTTTCCTGCCGCGCTGCTGGGATGCATCCAGGAGGATGCTGCATCCTCCTGTGCAGCCCCCATCCCCACCCCGGGACCCATCCCTGCCCATTCAAAGGAGCTACCGCAGGCAGCGAGAGCCAGAAATCCCCACACCCCCAGGTTAGGGGCTCTAATTTGTCTTTGTGGCTGATTAGCTTCCCTTCTCGTTAGTCACTTACATCTACACGGTTCTCAAAAATCTAGTTGCCAGGGAGGGAAATCCGCTGTCCTGCCGAGTTAATTCTCTAACAGCAAATCTCCTGTACCTCAGGTAACATTTTTCTTAAATTCCCGGCTGAGTTCAATTAAATGTTTATGAGACTGTGCGCCTTCCCCCCGCCACGCTGCCAGCGCCAAAGCAACAGAATTAAGCTCCTTCTGGAACAAAACAAAAACAAAAGGAGAAGGGGGGGGGGGGAAATGAAAGAGGGAAAAAGAAAAAATAAAATAAAGGTGGTTTAGAAGGGTTGGGTTTTAAGGTTGCAAAATATAATTCCCCCAGACTGATTTTGCTCTGCGTCATGCAGCCACGGCGCGTTGGCAATATCGACAAGGGGGTTTATATGAATAATTGAAGAAATTCTGTATTCCCCGCAAAAGAAAAGGCAAGCCGAGAGGGTTGTTGAGATAATCAGGAGCTCGCTAATCAATATTCTCAGCCCCAGCCTCCTCCTCGCTTCTCCAAAAGGAGCAGTGCCATAAGCTCATCAGTAACTGTAAAAAAAACATCGCACTCCGAGTGTCAAAATAGTCAAGCACAGCATATTGTATTGCCAGATTTCCCTCCCGGTCCACCCCGGTGCCAGATTACATCCATCAGCGGGGAGGGAAGCCGTCCAACGATGACTTACTTACGCTTAAGTGTTCATAAATAAGGTTTTTAAGATATAGATGGCTTTTTAATTTTGGTGGAATGGGAAAAAAAAAAAAAAAAAAAAAATGATGGGGTTGATGTGATGCAAAGCGACCTGTCGGGTGCTCTCCGGTAAATCCTGCAGCCCAGCCGTGCCTGGGGATGCCCCGGTCCTGATCTGGCTTGTATCACGGTGAAAACAGCCAGAAAAAATTTACGCTGGCACCATAAAGTGTGGCAAAGCCTTTGTCTGATGGGGAGATAGGGTGAGAGAATGTATCCCTGCCATGAAAAGCTCATTAGACAGACTCTAATTACTGCCCTGTAGTCGGCGGGAAGGGACAGAAACTGTAAAACCTGAGTTGGGGAGGAGGCTATTAACTGCTTTTTGATAAATTGGGAGCTGAGGTGCTGGTGGTGGAGGTCAGGAGGTGTCTGCATGGGGCTCAGCTGTGCCCCGAGCTCCGGCCACCGGCAATGCACGTCCCATTCCCACCTTACCCACCCCAAGCATCCCCACCCAGCTCCCAAAATGGGCATTTTTGGGGCAAATTGGGTTTGCAATGGGAAGAACCACCCGTGCCAGGATCAGCAGCTGGTCCCAGCTGCAGGACCTGCAGTTTGCTCCATCACCTGCCGTTTGCTCCATCCTCACGTCCCACCAAAACCTCAGGACGGTGACCACCACGCTCGGCGTGGAGCCAGCCTCGCACCGCGGCACTGCAGGGATTTACTCTGTGACCACCTGAATCACAGGGAACTGGCTCCTTCTGCCCTGGCATCACCAAAAACCCAGCTGGCCATGTCACGATGGGACATGGGGCAGGCTGACAGCCAGTATAGGGCAGCCACCACCACCATCCCCTGCTAGATGGGCCGTGGGGCCAGCGGGGTGACCCCGGCCATCAGTCAGCCCCTATGCCTTATGTAAATCTGCAACGCTAAAGATGTATGGAGCCAATTACTAGGGGTCACTGCCGGGTGTAAAATTCAGACAGCGAAGCTCCCAGTCTCAAATGAATTTGCGCAAGATTGCAAGCTTACTGCCTTTTATTGGACAATATAAATATTTCACTGTTATATAAAAAAATATTGGCGAGAAAGCAGATAAACCCGAGTCCTGTGTGTATACAGAGAAGCAGGGAGTGAAAAACGGCCGTCAGCATCTTTTTAACAGCCTTTGGTACGGTACAGGAACATGGGTTGCGGAGGGGTTTGATGATGGCAGTGGCGCAGTGACACCGGGGGACCTCAGGGACCTCCATCCCAGACCCACCGGGCGCTACACTGGGAATGGGAGTGATGCCAGCGGCGCAGCCCGGACACACAGCCGGCAGCGTGGTCCAAGGGGTTGTGTCTTGACCCAGCTGTGATGGAGAGCAACACGCGGGATGCAGAAGCAGGTGGGAAACCTTGGAGGCTCAGCACCATTCCCAAGAAGCAGATGCCAACCCCAAGCACAGGGCTGAGCCTGTGCCCACCACAGAGGAAGCCCAGGAGGGTCGAGTCATGAACAGCCTCGCCATACAGATCAATCCCAAATGCATTTTCCTAACAGTTTTCCCCAGCTTGTCCTTCTGGGATCATATCTGTCCTCATCTGCAGACCCCCATGCCTGCACAGGACATCCTTATTTCATGCTCACCAATATATCAACCCTTCCCTGTGACAATAAAGCAGGAGAAAAGAAAAAATAAAAAGCCTATAGGAATCAATACCTCTTTCTCTCTCTCTCTCCCTATATTTTATTAAAAACTTTAGCATCAATATTAATGTTTAAATCCTCACCAAGCTGAGTTTAATTACCTGTAAACTGCATACACAGCTACGCGGACTTTGCTTCTCGCCGCAGTAAATACAAGCAAGGAGGAGCAGTGCCAACATCTCTGAGCATCACCTTCCCACCCCTGCCGGCGCGGCCGCATCCAGCCCCCCGGTCCCTCAGCATCACCGGCCAGGCGGGGAGGGGATGGTGGGTGATGGAGCCGGAGCCATGACCCACTCTGGGCAGGGATAGAGCTGTAAGGAGAAGGGGGAGAGAAGGGAAAAATTGGGATCTGGGAAGAAAATGATGCGTAGATATAAAATATCTGGGGCTCTTGCTGCCAAAAGGGATCTGCTTTCAGCCGCGACGTGAATCGTAACATTTGGGAGGGGGGGAAGGAGGGAGAAGCATTTGAATGGAGTCCATTAGCGGCTGAGGATGAATAACTCGCAGGCAGGAGGAACCGCTCCCGAGCCGCCAGCGAGGTCACGGCGGCTGGCACGAAGGGCCAGGAGCTGCCGGAGAAACCAAGCGGGGCTGGGATCGGACCCCACGTAACCCACCCAGCAGCGACCTCCTCCCTTTGCTCGCTGCGCCAGAAAAGAGGAATACAAGGCTCGCCGTGCCTTCCCGGCTGCTGCGGCTGTGCCGTGCTCGCGCACCTGCGGCTGCATCCTTGGACCGCCGGCACAGCTGGCAGGGAGCAGGGATCGGTCCCCGCTGCTGCCACCGCTCACCCCAGGGCCCATCCCAGGGCCACCGGTGGTCCACGGTCCCGCAGCACAGAGATGCTGAGCTGCGAGGTCTCGGCATCACAAATGGAATCGGGGTTTACAGCGCGTTATCAAAAGAGCCGTAATGGGATCTTGCAGAGGGCAGAGATTTGAGACACACATCAGATTTCCATTCCCGGCGAGACAGGAAAAGGCTGTTTTTTAAAAAACACACATATATCAAGGGATGCTATCTGATGTGTCGTACCGGCGGCTGCTCGCAGGCAGCTCCACCACCCCGGTGTTTTGCCATCCCGCTCCTTACCAGAAGCCAAAGAGGGGCTGATGGAGGGGGGCAGCCTGGTCCTGCCCTCCCGGACCCCACATCCCTGCAAACTCCCTGGCAAATCCCCCCTCTCCCCCATGCTTCTCCGACATCGCACAGCCTCAGCTCCTCCTGGCCAGCTTCCTTAAGGCTCCTTCCTTATTACATCTATTACAGCAGCTTCCCAAGGCCAGGGCTGGGAGGGCGACGGTAGCATTCGAGGACTACACTTTCAGAATAATATTCATTACCATATTCATTCAGTGTTTATCTCGCAGATGTACGGATCCGTTACAATGGAGAAAAAAGAGAACTCAGAATTTGTTCTCAAAAGATATTCAAATTAGTTAATCAAGAGTCCTTTTATCACGTGTCTCATGTACCAGCAGCAACTATCCATCGAGATAAATGATCAGCTGCTAATAACTGATTACATTGCAGCAAGTGTTTTCTTATCCCTATTACCACCATGTTTAAAGACACTTTATAAATTTCTAATTATTGTAAATTGTTTCTCCTTTTGAAAACATCTTCCCATAGTCATCAGCTGTCAATTTTCCCTGAAAATCTCTCTCTGAAATGAGCTCATAGCAAGATGCTCAGAGAAAACCCTTCCAGGCTCCCAGCCGGCGGGATGCAGCCCGGTCACCTCCATCCCGCCTCAGGGGGGACCAGGATGCTCCTCCAACCCTTTACAAATGGACCAGACGTGACAGAAAAATAAAAACATCTGTAAGTTGGATCAATCCTGGATGGTGCTGCCTTTACCTGCCGCACGAATGGGCCATCGCCCTGGCTGGATTCGCTCTCCAGTGAACCACAAAGAAATAAATAAGCCAGCAGTATATAATACAGCTCTTGACAAGTGCAAGGCACCCGCTCCTACAGGCACTGGCATCTGAGGGGAGATCTGGGCTTGGGAGAGCCCTAAATAAGATCCCGCTTGCTCTCTGCATATTTTACGGATGAAAGCTGAAATAGTTCAGAGGGTTTGAAGCCAACCAGGACTTTAAATCCAGCAGCCGGCCTCGAGCCACCACTCCAGCTGATTTCTGGGCTCCATTCATTATTGCAATCAATCAGCTTAAAAAAAAAAACAAACAAAAAAACCACCACAAAAACAATAATAAACCACTCTCTAAACTCTCTTAGACACTTTAATGGAAAAGGTATCTCCTTCCATCTTCCCTGGCCATGACCGCAGGGCTGGAGCTGCAATCCTGGGCCAGGCTGTCCGTGCTGTGCCGGGGACCACGACGGCACGGGCAGAGCATCCATGCGCTCCTGGAAGGGATGCAGGATGCAATGAGCCCCCTGGCATGATGCCCATGTGCCACCGCCCGTGCCACCACCTTGGGTGATGGGTGGCTCTGCTGGTGACATTTGCTGCCCTGGGATGGGGTGACTGGGACAGAAGCACATCACGGCTGTGCCCCACGGCACTGCCAGACCCTGGAGCTATTTGCCAGGGTTTGGCCAAGTGCCTCCGTGCCGGAGCCGGTGGAGCCAAAGCCAGTGGCGGCTGTGCTACGGAGGCATGGGATGGGAGAAGGAGCAGGAGAAAGGCTGCCCGGGATAAAGTCCCTCCAGAGCACCAGGGTGTCTGGCCAAGCACGTTCACCGGGCAGAGCAGGGCCCACGGCTGCCAGGAAAGGGAGGAGCAGCCAGCGGGACACAGAGCCTGACACGGAGCAGCCAAGGTCCTTCCCGGCTCCAGGGGGGCTCAGACCAGGGGAGGAGACGCCGCAGGCACCAGCCATGCCATTATACGCTTTATTGATGCTGTTCTGAAGAAAGCTAATCAATATATTAGATTTCCCAAAGAAAGAAAACACCAGCTGCCAGCAGCACATAACTCCTCCGCCGCGGTGCATTTTTCCATCAAGCCCCGGAGCCGTGTGTGTCTGCGCAAGATGAGGTCACGTTCAAGAGGAGACCTCCCGCTTCCCCGGCGGCCAGGTCAGGGCCAGGGCCACGGCCACCGCCTCGCCATGTGGCAAAGCCCATGTCCCCCCTCCTTGGGTTCACATCAAAACATCAAATTCCCTAAATATCTTGCACCAGCATTGCCACGGCGTATGGAGAGACAGCCCAGTACCCAGTGGGACAGACCCAGCCCGGTCCAATGGGGGTCCCCAGGGACCCCCAGCCCCCAGTCCCAATGCCTCTGCATCCCTTGGTGGACCCACACCCCCCGGCGCTCATTTGGACTTCACCGAGGGTTCCCAAAGAGCTTTTCCCATTGGGAAGAGCCATCTCAGAAACTGCCCTTTGCCAGCCACATTTCCCCGGCAGAGCCATTCCCACAGCACCGACTGGTCCCAAACGTGGCCGCTCAGCCACGCACCGGCACTGGAGAGAAACGGGAGAGCAGCAAAGCCACGGACGCACTTGGCCATAGCGGGATCCCGGCACACGGAACCCCGGCAAACCAAACCGCGGCGCCCGGCTCGCCGCGCTCCCCGCTGCCCACATCCCATCGCTGCTCCAGGGAATTCATTCCTTAAACCATTAAAGCTGATGCCGTGGCAGCTCCAAAAGCCGTTTAAAAAGGACAGGATAAATCCACGTTGGACCTAGCGCTCGGCACCGGCAGGAAAGTGGACTGACGTCACGGGGAATTGATTAGTGTTTTAATAGAATTAGATCATTGGGAGCGTTGCAGACCTGTTTCAGAAACCCAAATGTTATGCAGATTTGCATTCAAAACCCTAAACCAGGGCGCATTTAAGCAAGGCAGAGTAAATGTCCCACATTTCCCCAGGATTATCTGAACCATATCAGATATAATCCAATGATCTGTAAAGTGATTATACCCAACTGAATATAAGAGATCTCTTCTGGTAATGCAATATTTCATCCAGCTGCAGACATTAGGAGGAGGCAAACAAAGGAGGAGATTTAATAAGTGGAAATAAAACTATAGGCAGAGATAGTTTTAAATTTTTTTTTTTTGTATTGCATCTAATTGCAATCAACAACAGACATCTGACACAGTGACAGCATCAGCAAAATTGCTGCTGAGAGCACAGAATCTTTGTCTAAAAATAATCAGACATTCAGCGCACCACTGTTTGTTATAATGGTAATCGATGCTGGAGGCTTTGAATTCCATCAATTTATAGATCTGCTCTGTTCTGCCTGGTGATTGTGTTCTGCACACATCCACTCCGGCTCGGCGCAGGCAGCGCCGGGGCACTGTGTGATTAAGATAAGCTCAGATTCCTTTCATACATTCCTTATCAGCTCTAATTCTCCACCAGGCAGAGATGTTCACAGCAGTTAAAGATTAGTTCAGCTTCTCAGACGCCAAATTTGAGGGTATTGATCAATAAATCAAATCACAGCAATCAATCGCCCGATCCGAAGAGTCTAGCCGATGCATTATTACTGGCGCCTTTCGAAGCTGAGGCTTTTTCATGGGTTTCATCAAAACGCGGCTTCCCTGGCTCCCCGCCAGCTCCCGGGCTGCCTAATAGACTCCGCAGCAGAGGAGCTCCAGCCCAGCAGAAGAGCAATAAATCTCTCATCAAACAGCCGATAGAGAAACAAGATGAACATCTGTTTTGCTGCAATGAAACTCCTGTGTTCTTCAGAAGCTGCAAACCAGGTCTGACAGACCACCCCAAAGGCAGCTTTGCCTTCAACAAAGCAGCAAAGCAGAATATTTGCCGGTTATTTCAATCAGGTAATTTAAGAAGACTTTGCATTCTCCTCTCTGCAGCTGCCGGAGCTTTACAGACAGGATTCCTGCTCAGTCGATAATAAAAGCCATCCTGGGACCCTGTACTATGAAGGCAATTTTATGATACCCATTATGTGGCAATGTAACTTCATTAAAAGCTGTTTATTCCCTCTAAGCATTTTAAGCACTTTCCCTCACCCATAAAGAAGAGCCTCTTGGTGCACAGCAAAGGTTATTTGTGTCGGGAGCTGCTTTCGGGTATTTCTTGCCGGGTACGAGGGTCGTGCCGGCAGTGGGATCCCCGGCAAAGGGGCTTCTCCTCCCGGCCAGCAGTGAGACGGGAGCTGCCGAGAGACAGCTGTAAATTATTTTTATTATACACTCAAGATGAGCTATGTTTACTGGAGCTCTGTTTAGGTGACATTTATTATGCCAGCTTCTTTTATAAATTAATATGGACAAGCACCCCAAAAATCCGCCTCTGCTGCGAAGATGGGCTGGCTCCTCTGCACACCTGTTTGCTCTTTCATTTGGGATCATTCAGGGTGTCTCAGCCCCAAGAGCTTAATTTTCTGACCTGACATTATAATTCAGCATCCAGAGGTGAAGCTGCAATCAGGGCAAAGCACAAAGCCAGACCTCATCCCGCATCCCACCGCAGCCCTGCGGCACGCAAGCTGCCTTGCTCCGAAGGAGGGACAAAATGAAATCCTTAAAAACAACCAAGCAACCCCTAAATCTCAAATTTAGTGCTCCTTAATCTTGCTGGTAACGTTAAAAAAAAACAACCAAACAACAAAAATGATAGCTGGGTCCCATGCTGGTGTTCAGCAAAGTATTAATTTAACAAGTTCAATCCTTGTAAGCGCAGCCAATGGACCAGGATGGGTTGGGGACATCTCTCCCAAATGCTATCCAAACAAATCCCACATGGAGCTAAGGAGTGAACCCATGGTGAGGAGGATGCTTGTCTCCAGACGGGATTCAGTAGCTCCTTCATCTCTGCAGGCTGACAAGAGCAGGTGGGGCTCTGAGACATCAAGCCGGCCATCAGCAAAGGGCCATCTTGCTCTGCTGGTACTCAAGAGCCAGTGAAACCACCTGGCAGCCACCTCCCTGTCTAACGACGCGTCCACAATTAGCCAGTGGCCTGGGAGAAATTATCCATCAAGCAGGGCAGGCTGGCCCATGTTTGTAAATTCTACTTAAAATAATGTGAATTAAAGAAGAGAAAAGGTGGGGAATAAGAGAGGGAAGTGATGGCTCGCACAAAGCGTGTGAATCCCCAATTTTTTGCTCCTGGCAAATTTTCCTTCTCCAGCCACTGAGGTTTTTCCCACTGCACAGAGGCTGTGACATCTTTTGGGAATGGACCTAAAGGTCCATTTGCTGCTGAACCACCTCGCATGGCTCTCGCATCCTCCCCAGGTAATCCTCCCCAAAACACACCTCGGGAATGCGCTCAAAGGGCACAGCTGCATCTTTAGCCATTAATAATCAGGAAAACCATTGGCATGTATATCCCTGTTTCAAGGAAAACTCCCTCCTTACTACCTTCAAAAATCCTGCATCCTTCTCCAAATAAATGGGCACAGATTCGCATGGCTTGCGGGAAGAAAGCGAGGCAGGGCACGCTGCCATGCTCACCGCCCAGCACCGACCTCAACAGCAACAGTTCGATATTCTCCCATAAACGTACACGCAAACATACACAAAATCCTGTTAATGGCTCGGTATTTCTTTAAACAGAGTCGCCAAGGAAAAACGGAATTACTAGAATACATTTTAATTGATTTACAACAGCACTTAGTAACAGTGATAAAAGAAAAACTTGTTTTATTGGACCTCCTGCTAATTAGCTCGACTGACTCCAGGTTAGAAAAGTGTATCCCTCGCAACCCGGCACAACCCCGACTGGCACCCGACATGAAACAGCTTTAATGCACAGAAAATCCTTTATAATAGTCAAGAGGAAAAACCGCTGCCAAATGGTTATTGCCAGGAGACAGCAGAAGAAAGAGGGCTGCTCCGAGGACGGAGCCACCAAACGGGATAAACCAGCCTTCCCAGCGGATTCGAGCATCCCCTTTCCATCCATAAACACGCCTTTATTGCAACTTTGATATATCCTTCCCTTAACGACTTTTAAGGGCAGCAGATAAAGTCAAAAGAAGTGCAGAAGCAACCAGCAAATGTTTAATATTCAATAAATGTGTCAATTTTACATACGGAGGCAAATGGGGCTTTATTGAAGAATTGGTAAACTTCCTTGGAGGAAAGTAAGTGCGTTTTAGCCTTCAAGGGGTCCCCAATGAATAGAAATGGAATGTGATTTGTGATAAAACTCAGCTGCTCTATAAAAGACGTTAAATAAATGTTGCTGTTTCACTAGGGATATACAGAATTGATTGCATTATAGACTGATTCGAAGATGCACGCTCCCCGCTAGCTATCAGCTTGCTCCTGCGCGCTGCGCAGCCCATTCAGCATCGCCTCTATCTCGGCCTCTTAATACCTGTGCAGAATTTTCTGGAAATGCTTTAAAACCACCCTTCCCCGTAGTTTTGCCCGCTACAGCATCCCGAGCATCAGCTGCGCCAGCACAGGGCTGGATCCATCCCAGCCTCAGGAAAACCCTGGACCGTCTGGTGCAGGGCGAGTGCCACCAGATCCATCCCAGGCAGCTCGCTTCTTCCCAAAATACAAGAGTCCCCTATCATATGCATCACTGTGGTGGATAGTGCAGAATCCGGAATGACCATTAAATGCAAAAATAACAGGGGATGGGAAGCAATTAAAAACATTTGCATCACCTAGCCCAAGCCAAGTCCCCATCCGCCTCCAGCATCCTCCGCCAGTGCCGGGGGATCTGACCCATCGGAGCGCCGGGCGACACCCGGGAAGGGCAAGGCAAACAAACCAATCTCCGACAGACAAATGAGAGGCCAACGGTACCACCGCAGCGAGCGCAAACTGTGATATAATTGTGCTGCTGCTACATCATCTTTAATCAATAACATGATTGCGCGCACAGCCCAAATCCCAGCCTCCGCCAAGAAACAGCATGTTGTTAAAAAGCCCAATAGCTTTTTCCCCGCTAATAGGTGGCTCGTTCCCTCAACCCTGCTGATTTTTTAAATAAACCTAAATTCCAATAATTGTTTAATGTTTATTTTTATTTAGCTCTGGTTCACCTACTCTGGCTCTCCATGTCAGAAATTGATATTTTGCTCCGGTGGCTGGGGAAAAAAAAAAAAAAAAATTAAAATTAGGAAACTGTTGGTTACGTCTCATCGTAGTTAGACCGTGCTGTAACCACAGCTCAGGGTGGCCTCCAGCCCGCCTGAGGAATGGCTCTCCTCCCCCTAAATTCATAATTGCTCCACTTTTCCAGGGATCAGCTTGCCCCAGGACCCTTGGAAAGGGCACACAAGGGCTATCCCATAAGCACGGGATTTTTTTTTTTTTCCCCTGCCCAATGAAAGCCTGAATTTGAGCCCAAAAGAGATGCTCTCGCCTTCCGGGTGGATTTGTCCCTTTAAAACCCACCAGTGCCGCACGTCAGCGCTGCTGCCTTCCCGTCTGCCCCTGAGTGGGGTTGAAGGTGGTTCTGGAAAAGTACAGGAAAGCTACAACCAATTCCTTTAGGAGATCCATCACGTCAGATTAGCAACTTAGTTTCTTATTAGCTATTTTCCATCCTATCATATTAATATTTGTTTTCACTATACAATGCAGGAGTCTTATCATATTAGCAACTTTCACATCACATTAGTGAAAACAAATACTAATACAATACAATACTAATATGACATGATCTGATGGGAAATTGCTAATACAATAAGACTCTCCTACCATATTAGTACAGAAACATTTGTGTGCCCCAGTTACAGTTCTCTTTGAACCAGGTAAATACCCAGCGTTTCCAAAACCAGCCACATCCATCGCATCCGAAGGTGCATGCGTGGGATGGGGGGATGCGCAGGGCTGGGCACCGTGGACCCCGCTCTGCCCCTGTGGTGCAGATGCCCCACAGTAAATGCATTAAATTGCAATGGAAATTCCTATTCAGAAGTAAATTATGGAAATCTGGGTTCTCTGCACCATGCAACCAGCTTGCCAGGACTGGGTCCCCCGGCCGTGGCAGTGGATGGAGAGCCAAGCCAGCCGTCACGATCCAGGGACACTGCGCGGCTCCGGGAAACATCGTGGCCTGAAAACTCCTACAAGCAATCATAATTTGAAAGAGAAATCCAATTAAACCAAAGAGCCTGTCACGTACTTTTGGCGTTAGCAGCTGCCTCTGACCGAGCCCCCGATGCTCCCGAGCCCCCGGCACAAGCCCACAGCGGTGCTGGTGGGAGTAGCCGCGGTGCCGGGGACTGTCCCGGGGAGCCAGAGACTCCGCAGCCAGTTTGCAGCAGCAACTGGTGTGGGGAGCGCATCCAAGATGCCAGAGGGGGAATGTCCCCAGGCAGAAATGTTGCCAGGAGGAGGAGGAGGAGGAAAGCCAGAGCTTACGCTGAGGAGAAAGGCTGGACCACAGGAAGCCCCAGTCGGTGTTGCGGTCCCTAAGACAGGGATGCTCCCCTGGAGCTCGGGGAGTTCAAGCTCAGCACCATCCCAGGAATGAGATATGATGCAAGTATTAGAAAAACATCTTAAAATACTGGTTCCATCAGGCAGCCTCCTCCGGCTGGGGCAGATGGCCCCGGCAGGGAGGCTCACCCTCCCACGCCAGCTTTATTTCCCCCTCGCCTCCAGCACCTGGAGCCATTTTCCTGCTCTTCTGCTTCAGTTCTCCCGCAGGTCTCACCTAACATCTCCCGACCCCTGGCCGTGAGCTTCAAGCTCAAAAGCAGAGAGGGGTTTCTCACCCCAGCTCCTTGGCAAAAGCATCTCCGGAGCCTCTCCGTGGCTTGGCATCGGCATGCACCCAGGGATGCTCCGTGCGCCCCGGCCAACTGTGCCACCAAGCACTGCAGAAAACAGCATGGAGA
The DNA here is from genome assembly GCA_035590275.1 of Ibycter americanus. NCBI lineage: Eukaryota > Metazoa > Chordata > Aves > Falconiformes > Falconidae > Ibycter > Ibycter americanus. The sequence continues at coordinate 95,785,421 of JAVJGI010000001.1, forward strand.
GAGGCAGGCAGCGTATCTCCTTCGAGCAATGCTCAGCTTCGGCACGCTCAGCAATTTTCTATTCTCTCAGCAATTTTCTGTTCTACTGAATTAGTAGTTTGTATTGAATTAGTATTCATTTTCCCTAATATGATATATAAGCGTAATCACGTTAGTGACTTTGATATCGTATTAGGCTCTACCGCCAGCGTGCATCCCAGCCCCAGCAGTGCCGGGTGGGGAGCACCGCGGCCAGGGAGGAGCCTTAACCTGGAGGGGGCCAGATCCTGCTCTCTCCAACCTCCCCCAGGACTCCCCCAGTCCCGGGCTGAGCTCCCTGCTAGGGGCACAGTCAGGGCAGGATTTCCCCATTTGCGCTGGTGAGATGCAAACCGAAATAAAGGATGCTGTGTCCTGAAGGAGTAACTCTTTCACCCAAAATAAAAGATTCCTGAAGGCGAAAGCTGCAGCCGCACAGCAGCAGCCTAGCAGCACCCACTCCCTGGGGATGCATCCCCGGCAGCTCTGGGGGCTCCTCTCCTTGCAAAGCTGCGGCAATTCGGGAATTAAAAGGTGAGGAGCTGGCGGGATGCAGCCAGGTAGGTGGGGGTTAGAGTGGGGCTGGGGGATGCTTGCTCTGCTGCGGCCGAGAGCTGGCATCCTTCCACGGGACAACCCCAGCCGGCACTGAGCCTGCCTCAGTTTCCCCATCAGGACGACAAAGGGCTCGGCAGGGGCCTGTTCTTAGTTAGTTGATGAAGTTGCAATGAGCACAAGTGAGGAGAGGGAGGTGGCGGGGGGGGACAGAGAAGGTCCCTGCCCCGCGGGGCGCAGCAGCATCGGAGAGGGAGGGAAGGGCACCAGGGCCAGCACAGGGCCACCGACGGGCACAGACTGGTGGCTCCGGAGCTGATCCCGCACGGCTCAGCGCGCTTGGCAGCGGGACAGGAATGGGCTTTATGGCAGGATGACTGGCTCCGGAGCTGCATCGCCAGCGCACATCTCCCTGCTGCTGGTGCAGAGCGACCGGGTAACAGTTAGCGATCTGCCGCATCCCTAATTAGCTCTTTTATGGAGTCAAATAAATTGTCTTCACGTTAACATGAAAGTGTGTTTCTTTTAATCCGCTGCCCACGAGGCTCTGATAGCATCATGCCTGCACCTCCGACCGAGATGCTATCGCCCGCTGCGGGTGTGAGCAGCGCTGGGATGGACTGAAACAGCACCGGGGCTGGAGCAGAGCTGCCTGCCGAGCATCAGTCAAGAGACAAGATCAGAGCCGTCACGCTGTCAGATCAGCACATTTTATATATATTTTTATAGAAATATTGAAATTTATGTGTAAACCTCCTACCTGCTGATGCTCATGCAGACATGTCAGGAAAGCCCGCAGGTCCCAGCACCGAGCGCACAACCCAGAGCCCAGAGGTTACCCCAAGGAAAGAGCTCCCGGCCACGCACGGATGCGTACACACGCGTGCAAACACACACAGATGCATATCTTAAAATCCTAAGAAAATCCTGAGTCTTCACTGTCAGTGCTGTATATCACTTTGAGATATATACCATATTAGCAAAAAGAACTGAATTATATTGCATTCATGATGCAATTAAACACTTCACTAGGAATCAATGTAAAACTGATGAGGCCTGAAAGTAGTGCATATGGCTTAGAACATTATAAAACATTACCTTCACTCAAATCCTTTTCAGTAGCAATTTAAATCTTCTTACAGTTACTGCTGCCAATGGTAAACCATCTACTGATTCATAACAGTGCATGGGAACGAATGAATTTTTTTAAAAATTTATTCAACTACTAAATTACCCATGAAACCGGAATAGCTGACAGGAGTAATCTGAATTATTATTAGCTCTGCAAGTATTCTGCATTAGCCAATTTAAAACCACGGCTCACAGGCAGAAACCAGTTAGTACAGGCAGGGTGTTAAATGACTGCCATAGTTCTTCATTTTACTGCTGCTTACGTTTAAAGGTCAAGAGATAAAAATTACATATGACTGCAAACACAGAAAGGGTTTTTATCTTTTTTTTTTTTTTTTTTTTCCTTCCCCCCTATGAATCAGGTCAACCAGAAACTTTAAAAACATTTGGAGATACGATCGTATAAACCACGATGCCTCTGAACTACTCCAGGATTTAGGAGGGGGTTGAGGAGGCTGCACCGCGGGGGGTTGTTCTTCCTCTTCACCCTCATTCCCTTAGGGTTTTGTGCCAGAAAAATAGGAGAAGGCAGGGATGAGATGTTCCTGTCCTCTGAAACATGCCACGGCATCGTGACCCGATGCCCAGCCGAGCTGCAGCTGCGGGGATGATGCACTTTGCCATCCCGGAGGGTCCCATCGGCGAGGACCAGTGGGGGCTGGAGGAGCTCTCCAAGCCCTCTCCATCACCTCTGCCGGGGCCAGCACCGGGACCCGCTCACAGGAGGATGAGCAATTCAGCCCCAGCTGAAATCCCTGCTGGGCTCCTAATCCACAGGCTGATTAGTCAGAAAGCAAAACTACCTGGGGATTCGGGCACCGGCTGCTCCAGCATGGCAAGGGAGACCCTGAGACCCAGGGCCCCCCAAAACAAGGGGAAAGGGGTGGCACCCAGGGGCAGGCACCCATTGCACCCTAAGTCCCCCCCATCTATAAAGCCCTGCCAAGGTGACAGCAGCCCCCTCGGACGCCAAATGTGCCGCTCAGCTCAGCACGGGCACCTGCAGGGTCCCCACCTGCCCTTTTCGGGGGCGAAGGTGTCTGCCCACCCCCCAAACAACGGCAGTGATGGGCGAAGCGATGCCGAGAGCCGCCCCAGCCACACACGCATCCCACGAGGATCTCACCGGGAGCTTTGCCCGCTTTCCATGGATGAAGAGGGCAGGATGGGGCGGGTTTCCAGGCAGAAGCCCCCGGTGCCGGCACGGCGCGGAGGCGGTGTCTCTTTAACTGACCATAACACTGCATCATCCTTTCTCTTCCTATTTTCAGTTTTATTAGCAAAGCAGCACAATGTTTATACTAGTGGGTATTACATTTGCCAGAACAATTACGGTATGACAAATGGCACATCAATGTAATCCATCAACTCGGCCGAGACAGGAATCCTTTATCCCGGGCTGCCATTAATTCCCAGCCGGGTCTCTGGGGTCCCATGCGTCAGTAACCATGACAACCCGGGGGACGCCAGGCGGCGATGGCATCTCGCCGGGAAAGACGGGCACCCCGGCAGGGCGCTGGGATTTCACCTTTGGCGCCGGCACGTCAGCCTTGGGATTGAACGTGGGGGGCGTTCGCACGGTGAGACCCCTCCGTGCAGCATCTGGACCATGCAGGAACCCAAAGTCAGCGTGGGGACACCGGGAGAAGCCATAGGGGATGGTGGCATGGGAGGATGGTGGCACAGCTCAGGCTACAGCAGACAGCTCCCATGTGGATTCTCCAGTGTCTAATATGATGACTCTGCTCACGCCCCCTCTCTCCATACAGCACAATCGTGGTTTTCTCCGGCTCATTTTCATGAAAGTTTTTGGAGTATCCCTTAACACGCTTACATCTCCAGCATTTGGGTTAAAATTAACTGAAGGAATCCAATGTTACTGAGCAGGATGGACATCGAGAACCGGACTCAGCCCTGCAGAAAGCCAGGCACGGGGCTCCCTGCCTGATGGCACGTGGCGTGGGCCGGTGGCGATGAACACCATGGAGCTCACCACAGCTGGACGCGGGACAGGCCAGTGGTGCTCTGACAGGTGGACAGCCAGCAGCGCATCCCACTCCGCAGAAGTGCCAGTCGGGAGGATGGCTGGAGTGCTCCTGCCCAAACTCCTGCTTGGGGCCACATCCCAGTCAGCTCTGAAGACCTCTAAGGATGGAGGTCCCAGCATGTTTCTGGTCCAAGGCTGCACCTCTCCGTGTGGATGAGCTTTTTCCTTCTATCTGCATCCTCCAGGATGGAGACCCTCGTCCAGCACAGCGACCTGGGAGCGCACATCTTTAGGGTGAGGGCTCGTATGTTTAGAGAAACGCTCACTTGGCACAAGCCGATGGATTTGGGGTCTGAACAGCCAACAGAGATCCCTTCCCTGCTTCCCACTGACCATCTCTGGGAGGCAACCGCAACTTCCATAAGTTTCTACAGCCATGGTGGGTCTGAAGCCATGAGCAGCACCTGCAGCGTAAGCCAGGACCACACCTGCTCCCTGAGCACCGAGTCTGGATGTAACCACACAGCTCAGATCCCACCGGGGCAAAACCCACAACCGCACCAAAGTTCATTATGAGACGAGATATGAATGCACCGACCCCTGCCCAAAACCACCGGCCCCCTCGGTGACACCCAGGCAGGCACAGCCCACTGCTGGCTCCCCAGACCCCACGCCGAGAGATGCCCCCAGGTGCTCCCTTCCCACCCGTGAACACACAGCTTGGCCACGTCTTTACCGAAAAAATGAAGACATATTCCACCAGGCAAGAACTCCCAGGGGCCAGCACATCCCCCAGATAATGAAAGGAGCCAACTGCTGCTACTCGAAAGCCAAAACCAAGAGGGGAAAAAAAAAAAAAACACCAAACCCTCCCCACGGCCACGCTCTCCAAAGCACCAAGGGGTTTCTCCACCTCTGCCAAGTCAATCTGGCCCTGACCCAAAGATGTATGCAGACAGCCTCAACTACCTCCCCTGTTTTATTAAGCCATTACCAGAATCATCTTATCCCCATTTATAATGTTCGATACATGGTCTGAAGATTTCTCTAATCCAGTAATTAGACACAATGCTTAGATGGATGAAATTGGGAGGGTATTTTATGCAGTTAGGCTGTATTTTCCAAGGGTCTGCCCCGATTTCGCCCCCCTGAGTGCTCAGCTGTCGCCTGCATCCCATGCCCAGAAAGGGCTCAGCTTGCTTTTTGGAAAGCAGATGGGTTTGTGGGGTAACACCACCCCCCCAACCTCCCTTTGCCTCCACTGGGGTACCACATCATCCCAGCACAGAGACAGGCAGAGCACAGATAGCCAGGAATATCCCCGGAGCATCCCCACCCAGCACAGACCCCATCTCTCCTCCATCCATCCCCAGCCAGCGCTGAGCCAGGAGGAAAATTGAGGTTTTTCCCATCTTTCTGTATGTAACAGCATTGGCTGCTGTGGCTGCCACAATAAAACCATTTTTGCTCCAGCTTCTCCCACATGCAGGGCCAGGAGACTACTTCATCCCCCTGAATCCTGTAAATCATCTCAAAGCCATCCTTGCAATTTATAGGTAGGACATTAAACATTATAGCCACTGACGGCATCAAATTACACTTGAAAAATTGAGTTCTGCCGGAAAATGAATTTAAAAACTAAATTAAATTAAAACCTAACTAAATTAAAATTAGGTTTCTAAGCTAAAATGACTTTTTAATATTTTCAGGAGGGGAAAAAAAAAAAACCAACCCACCACCCTTCTGTCAACTAATAAAATTTGTCAGTGTCTTTTATAGCTGACAAGTCCTGTCTACGAGCAATTCTGGTTATGCTGCATAATAAATAACTGGAATAGAAAAAGGTGGTGGTGGATGGGACAATCAACCGTACCGTCTCGGCTCCTTCGAAGGGGGCTGGGCAAGGACAGAAAGACCCCCCAAAGCAATTCAAAAATAATAATAATTCAATGCAATTTTGAGCAAACAGCTGGATGGCGCCAATCCAGCTGTGACCACTCTGCTGCAATGATGCCACTGCAGCCCCGGCACACTGGTGGGATATTTGGGGACCATCACAGCTCATGGGTCGTGTATCGTCCCACAACGGTGCTTGGCCAGGGGTGTTGCTGCAGGACCCAAGGGACTGGGGAAAAGATATATCTAAATGCTCTCGTTCCTAGCGAATGCTAGGAACGAGGGCATTTAGATATATCTTTTCCCCAGGTCCATTCCCTGCCAGATCTGCAGGGACTCATCACACCCTACGAATTTCAGTCAAGTCTCATGCAGATGGGGACCATGGACCACAGCATCCCAGATGCGAGCTGAAACATCAGCGATGAAGCACCACCACATACCATCTACTAGGTTTGCCTCGTGCTCGAGGCTCCAAGCCATCAGCTGAAGCTTCCTAAAGTCTCTCCCCAGTCATTAATGGCGGTAATTAATTCATCCCGCTTTTTAAATAGCGTTCGATGTATGAGCCTGCCTGCTCGCATCTTGATCTCGTGTTGTCAGGGCTTTGATAGAAGAGATACATAAACAGCCTGGGTGACCATACGTCTATTGATTATTAGTGCAGGCAGACTTAACACGAACACCATAACAGGACACATCCAAACGAGCTTTAGGAGGCTAGAGAGATCAAGCATGCAGCAAGCAGGTCTACACAGCCTTGCCTGATAATTCCCAATATCCAGGAGGAGTTTGCAGGTATTTTGCTCCTGCAAAAGCATCCAGAGGAGTAAGCCGGGTGGGATGCTGCCGGGTCCCAAACTATGGTCCTCATAGCTTGAGCCGGGGAACAGAGGCTCAACCAGCAACAGCAGCACCGCATCCCTTTTTAAACGTTCTTTTTTATCTCTGGGTATTATTTATTGCTCCGTTAAATTGGCAGTTCCCTCGATGGGGAACATTTCCCCCTCCCGACTCTGTGCTGCTTCACAAGATGCCAGACTCGGGGGCTAGCCTGCTAGACGCCAACCCCACGGTCCTCTTTCAACAACATTAATTATCTTGAGCTTTCCATAACAAAACAAAACAAAACAAAAAAAAAAATCTTGATCCCACTGGCTGCCAATAGTGGAGAAGCTCGCGGAGGAAAAGGCTTTTATCTTCACATCTCAGAGAAGAGCCTCGTGTTTGATCAGTCAGGGTTGCTTTTTTTTTTTTTTCTTCCCTCTTTGTACATTTTGAACTTTATAGACTGATTCATTCCTCCTATCGTAGTAAACTGCTGTGTATACTCTCGAGCGTTGACTTGATTTTCTTTCTATTAAAAAATAAATATCTTCATAAGAAATTAAAAGAGCTTAGCACATCTTTGCTCTGTAAGCAAGTTGGAAAGAACCTCAGTCTGGAATAGCGGGATGGAGGAGGGGAAAGAGGGGAGTTGAAAAGATTTCTTTATTTTAAATTAAAGTTCAGGATTAAAGGCATCAGGCTTCCAAGAGTTATTGTGAAAGCCTTTTTAAAAGTCCCAAATGGATAGTCCATAATCTTCTTTTAAATGGCTAAATTTAGAACAAGAAACCCTCCAACCCTCCAAACTCCAGCCCTCCACGTCTGGCACAGAGCACCAGCCAGGGCTCGAGAGTTGGGTTTTTTTTAATACAATCACTGTTTCACAAACACCAAACAAGATTTACACTCTTTTTGTAAGCCCTGTGTCCACAAAGCCCAGCTTTTCTGGCCTCAGTATCAATAGGATAACAACTAAGTGCCTGTCCCCGCCGCCCATCCGCACGAAGGATGAAAGTCAGGAGAAAAAGATTGGAGCCATTGAGTTCAAAAGTTAATTTCTCCAGCTAGGCAGGGAAGGCAGAGGCAGGCACCATCCCCAATATCGACAGGCCAGATCAAAGATCCCATTTATTGTAATTTATTCCCTACTTTTTCATTTCGCCAAATTATCTTAACCGTTACCTCTTATCACAGATCAATGGGCTGGCTGGCAGAAACTCTGCGCTGGTCACAGAACACACAGTTTACGTTTTACTTTCTACCTTGCAGTTTAAGCTCCATAATTATGTCTAACAAATAAAGGATTTGACTGAGTTCGCAGCTATTTCGGATAATAAATGCTTCCAGATTTATGGTAGTTATTCATGCAAGGACTACATTACATGTAAATCAATACCATAAAGAACAATTTGCTAAAAATATAAATACCGTGTTTAGGCTTTAATGATATTAGCAAAGTGGGATTCTTCGTAGCTGTACGTAAAATAACTGCACCTGTTCGAGTGCTCGAGCTGAGATCGGGACAGTGCTCGATGCTAGTCCACCCTAAAAATAAGAAATACCAGCAACACCTGCTCTTCCAAACCAGCTCCTGAAGCCCCAAGGGTCTGGGGGACTTTGTTCTCTACCCACATGGATTCTTGGTTACAGACATCACAAATAATTCCAAAGAAATAAAAAGAAGTTGCCATTAAATGCCAAATAATTTGCAAAGAAATGCAAAAGCTGCTGCAAACCCACTCGCAAGGAGATGCCAGCCTCCTGCAGAGACCTGCCCCTCTCCCACTGCAAACCAGAGCTGGTCCCAGCGCTGCTACGGAGGTGGGTGCCAGTGGCTTTGGCCACCGTGAGACACACGCCCAGCCTGACCGTCACCGGCAGTCTCTTCATTTGGCCACTTACAGGGGATGGTAGCAGAGACTTGGAGTTTATTTTTTGTTGTGGTTTTTGGTTTTCTAGCTCTGGCCGGTGCAGGGCATCCCCATCCCACGGCTGGCGGACAGGTGGGATGTGCCACCCGCGCCCAGGCAGGATGGGCGCAGGGAGAAGGACCCCTTCCCACAGGACTGAGGGCTTGTGCCGAAGAGAGACATCTCTCCCTGTAACTACATAACTCAGAATAAAAAGCCGAAGCTTGAACACAGCGCAATTAATGCAGGAAGCATCGATTTCTGCACGGCACCAAGCTGGCTCATTAATTCCAGGTGCTCCTACAAGCAAATTCCAGCACCAGCCTCCCTGCAACAGGAGACAAATGGGAGAATATCGAAGGCTGAAATTCCTTCATGCACTGACCTTTTACCACTATAGAGCTTCAAAAACCACGCGCCCTCCGCTGCTCCCCCTCCTCAAACCCCACATTTTGGCTACTGGCGTTGCAAAGCCACCTGAGCCCCCCTGGGAAGCGCCAGCGCAGGGCTGTGGGTTCAAGGGCAGCGCTGCCTGCAGCCTCCTGCCCGCCTCTGCCAGGGCTGGGGCGATGCTCGGTGCAAGGGTTGCCTTTTCAGATGCAAGGGATGCCTTTTCAGATGCAAGGGATGCCTTTTCGGATGCAAGGGACCAGCCCCCTCCATGTGCCCCAGCTCAGCCCCTGCCACCACACTCTTGCAAAACCCCTCCGTCTGTGCAGCAGCACCCTTCTCCCTCCAGCATGGGTGCTGGCAGCAGCGGGGAGGGGGGTTCCTGAGATTTTGGGGAAGCTGCTGGAAGTCACTTAACCTCCCACAAACCATCAGAGACCGACATTGCTATCCCAGTGCCACCCAGCCAGTAGAGCATCTCCCCACGCCAGGAGTCTGTGGCTCAACCAGCCCCCAGGGATGGGCAGACCTGGATGCAGGAACACGGGTCATGCAGCCAAAAAATAACCCGGAGGCGGGTAAAGCTGTGCCGGGGTCCATGCGGCTGGAGGAGCAGAGGAGGCTGTAATCCATCCGGGAGCTGCAGGTATGGGCATAGGAGACAGGGAACCAGCCAGCCTGGTCCCCCGGCACCCAAAGCATCCCCCACGCGCCGTATGGGACCACATCCCTACACAGGGTCGGATGCAGCAGACAGCGGGGAATGCAGCAGCATCCTCCCCGCTGTAACGAATGCCAAATCTGGTTTGCACTTGATAGAGCCTGACAAGAGCAACAATCAGAGATTAGTAAGAAAACTTCTTGCTTTTCAACAAAGGTTAATAAATAGTGACAGCATTAAGTCTCTTCTGATTAACTATGCTGAAAGATATTATTGCCGTTTGTAACACAGAATCATTATTGGATTAAGCACAGTGTATAAAAATGAAATGTGAGGTTTAATCTCAAACGCAGACTCTCTGCGCTCCGACGCAGACCAGGCAACTCGCAAAAGCTTCCTTGTATTAAATTCCGTAACTCTGTCTGTGGAGAGATACTATCTAAACCGCATCGCCTTTCTAGGTTTTGGGGGATTTTTTTTTCACCCTCCCCCTCTTTCCTCGACTATAACAAAGCCACCGTGACTTGAGAAGCATCTAAAAATGAGCCACATGTTCTGGCTAAAATTAAGCCCAAATCCCCTGTCATTTCCGAATACAGCATCTCCCAGGGAGGATTTCACTGCGCTCCAGCCCCTGGCATGGAGCGGGCAGGGATGAGGGCAAGGAGCAGGAATTGCTGCTCTAATTAAGGAGGCAGTAAATTAAGCGCTTCTGTCCATGTGTGACCACCTCCATGCTTCCCTGCCCTATGGATCTGGGCACAGACATCCTGAGGGGCAATGCCCGAGGGCAAGGCAGGGGACAAACCCAGTGCTGGGGTCCCCAGCAGCAGGCATCGCAGCGGGGGTCAGCACAGCCCGCAGTGACAGCACATGGTGATGGGATGGATCCCAGCCAGTGATGCAGTGGGATGGACAGGGAGGGGACTGTTCCCAGTGCCCCAGCCCTGGGATGAGCTGATGGGAATGGTCACTCTTTAGGAGAGGGGACACGGTCCTGTGGTGTCCCACTTCCTAAGGGACATTCCGCTCCAAGTGCCAGGCTGTCCTTGCTGCAGCAGTGGCTTGGAGGGAGGACACAGGATGGGACATGGGATATGGGATGGTTCAGTTGGAAGGGACCTACAACAATCATCTAGTCCAAAATATTTAAAGGGAAAAGGTTTTCTAAACAAACAGTTCAAAGCAAAACTCCCAAAGTGAGAAGACCGAACGCAGCGCCCCGGCTGACACCACTCATGTCCGTACAGCAGAAAGGGAAGCGAAAACCTTCATATAAACCTCAGGATTTGCTGAACCTAACAATTTCCACACATCACAAATTCTCTTCAGCTGCTCACAGGGCATTTGTGCCCAAATTCCACACTCAAAATAGAAAGAAGGTGCTGCTTCAGTTAATTAGAATTACTCGTGCCAAATCCAGGCATAGTACAGCCCAACGCCAACAAGAGTTATGCCAGGGAGGAAATTTACCCATTTCTACTCAAAATTGTCTATCGAGAAAGAAAAGCTCATGACTGAGCAGAATTTTGCCAGCTTGGGGGTATGTTTGGGATTCCTCCCTCCAGCCCTCCCACCAGAATTTAAAATATCTCCAGGCTTGGCCAGCAGAAAAATCAGGGAGGGAGAAAAGGCAAAGCCGCGTTCACTCCCCAGAGAAAGGATGGGAGGGAGAAGTGGGGGTCCATAGCCTTGCAGACCCCACCACAGCCCAGCATCTCTTGGAGCCATCCTGAATGCGGCCACGGGGCAGGACCCGGTGTCAGCACCAAACCACAGTGTGCCCAAAAGGGCTACTTGCCCTCCCCGTTGATTTAAAAAAAAAAAGTTAATAGTAGAAGTGGGGGGTTTTTTCCATGGAAAATGGCACTTTTATGAAAAACAGGATGCATTTTTCTCCAGAAAAGGCATTTCTGAAGATGCTCTCGCTTGAAATACTGGGAAAAACAAATTCGAACATCTCCCAAAAGAGAAAGTTTCTAGGAGGATTCTCTCACATTTATCATTCGTATTGTTGGTTTTACGCCTACCCTATTTCACTGCACGGCACTGGGGCTAGTCTGTTCCATCAAGTAATAGCTTAACTCTTCATATATTTTTTTTTTCTGATTTTTATTTTTTAAATCATTAAAAGCAGCTGCTGCTTCGCACCAATTGAAACCCCTTATCTTCTTTTCCGGATGAAAGGGGGCTGTGTTTGTTGTAATGAAACCAGTTTGCACCTAGATCAAAGTCTCGGCTGTTTGCATCGTCGGAAAAGTGTTTGACACTCGTGTCAAAGTGTCAAACTATTTCATTACCACGCAAAGCGGAGACACTTTGACTAGAGTAGATAAGATGTTTCCATCAATCAGCATCCAGAAACAGCCTCCCCATGATGATTAAAAAAGATAAAATAATGTGGTTTCAGCCACAGCATTCAAGCTGCGGCTGTGTAATGAAGCAACATAGTAATAAATAACGGCACGAAAGCAAAGCCCAAGAAAAACACACGAGCATCCCATGATGCTCCTTCTGGGGTCACTGGCCAAAGGGAAATTCCACCTGATAAACAGGAAAACAGAGGGAAAAGAAAGAACCGCTGCCCAAGTGGCGAGGGGATGCTGCTGCCAGCTCATCCCACCATCAGCCCTGGTGCCCCAGGTTTGAGGCCGGAGTGTGGGGGACATCCCTAGCCTAGGAGGTGGGAAAAGAGGAGTCAGGCCTGAGAAATGCCAGAAAACCTAAAAACAACTCAGTTTCTGCCCATGGAAAATCAAACACATAGGTGGGAAAGCCCCACACCTTTGCCACGTTGCAGCCCGGGCATGACGGAGAGGAGGATGCACAAGGGGTGGGATGAACCAGAGGAATGTTACAATGCCCTCAAATAAGTCACCAGCCCGATGAACTGCAGCCCAAGCCAACTTTTTCTGAGGGGTGCCACCAGAAACACCCCAAGCAGGTGGCCCTGAGGAGCAGGCAGGGCTTGGGGACTTCCACAAAGACAAGGAGCCACCTATGAAACAAGCACCAGGTCAGCAGAGTCCCAGGAGGGAGCTGGGACGCCTTGGATATAGCAAAGGAGACACCAGCAAGTTGGATCGTGTCCTAAGGGACTCATCACATGCGCAAAGAGCTTTTGCATTTGGAACAGACATAAATTAGTTAGGAAGATCTGAGGTGCCATCAGCCTCATCTCCTCTGAAAAGACCACAGAGTAGCTGCTGGTAGTCAAAACTGCTTTGGGGAAACACTCCGAAGATCCGTTTCTCCCTACTTCTCACCATTCCTCCCAAATCCAACTCTTGCAGCAACACGCAATTGGGGTCTACATGGTGACACAAGACCAGGGGGCACTTGTGCTCGGTGCCAGGAGCAGCAGGGTGTCCCCACACAGCATCGCTCCACCGGCACCACCGAGCTGTGCCAAAAGCAGCAAGCACACCACAAACGGGTTCGGGGATCTTCTCAACGGTGGGCACGACGACTATGTCTGCTGAAGGGAAAACAGAGTTGGAAGCAGCAGCCAGCTGTGGTGGAGATTAAAGAAAAGCCTGCTTAGACCTGGCAGAGCTGGAGGAGCCGTACGGGAACATTTCATCCCTATGTAAATACTGCCAGCATGATGCCAGCAGAGCCGCCGGCTCCAAGACTGGCTAGAAGTTATCAGCTGAACAAATTCTGCTTGTTTAATTTTATACTGCCTTCAGGCACATGCACCTCTCCGATTTCCCCCAAATGCTCTCTCTGGAGGAAGGCGACTTATTCCTTGGACCCATCCTCCTGTAGGATCCACGTGGATTTACAGGAGCAGGAGAAGAGCAACTGCGACACACCAAGGATGCTTTCCAGGTTAATTCAGGTTGGAGGCAAGCTCCTGGCCGGAGCGAGCTGTTTGGGGGCGCAGATGCAGATCCTCTCCGCTAACCTCTTTGCAAACTCCTCTTGCAAAATTGGTTTTTAGCAAAGCCACTTATCACCTTAACCATCTATCGATTCCCTGACTCCTGGCCAGAGCTCCCAGGATCCAACACAGCGCGGGCAGGAAAAGCAGAAGAACATGACTGCAAATGAGGGCACTAAAGCACACGGTGGCGATCACCCCGGAGCAAGCAAAGGCTCCCGACCGCCAGCGAAGGTGGTGGTCAGATGCTCACCGGGGACTTCAGTGCCCTTGTCTTGTGGCAAATGCTGCCAGCCAGAAAACTTCTGCTATTTTTTTACCACGTTCAGCAGAAGAAAGACACAGATGAGCTGGCTCCATCCCACCGGACCCAAATCCTGTCCCCTGATGCGGTTCCATCGTTGAGCTGGGACCTGCGCATCACTCCAGCGCGCTGCTGGGACCCCCAGCTCCCGCCTGGCAATTGCAATAGAGAGTAAACGAATACCCCTCAGCATCCCTCTTCCAAGGAGACCTCCACATTACGGATGTGCCACCTAAAATCCCAGCTCCGCAGTCGGGACTGCCTGGGAGCAGCCGGCGCCAGGACACGGGCTGCAAGCCGGAGCTCGCAGCCTCGCACGCTTCCCGGCAGTATTGATCTCCCAGCAGTAACAGCCAGTATAATTTTGCTTAGCTTCAAATACCTGGTGATCATGAATTCTTTGGCCACAAGGTTATAAAGCATTCTCTAAAACATGAGAAAAAGATTAAGCCTGCTTATAGTTAATAATATACTGTATACTGTCTATCAAGCTGGCTGTTTGCTATTGAGAGCCTACTATTAGACACTTATTTAAAAGGCCTTTCAAGGCTTCCCAAGAAAGTGCAGTTATGCATTTTTTTTTCTGGCAAGAACTACTATAGATAAACATCAATTCGCTCCTGCAGATCACAGTCGCAGTAAATAAATTTTTCAGGAAGCTAAGTTCCATACAAAGCCTCCTCAAAGCTCCCATTTCACACAACATCAATGTTTGGCCTCTGAGAAATAAAAAGCTCTAAGGTTGCTTTATCCAGAGCTAAATTATCAATTGTAGCCGCTTAAGAAAAAAATAAAAATAGGGCATTTCAATGAGAAATCAGCGTGGGAGGTAAACAACACGGTTGCTAGATGGTGATGCCGGTTTGAGACAAAATGGGGAAAGATGGGGATTTTGTCAGCGATTGATCCGGACCCTCCGCGCTGGCATCTGCAGCCCCGAATGCATCGCTGCGGCTCCGCGCCGGCGATGGTGAGGAGGGAGCAGCCAGCTTCGGGCAAGCTCAGCAGCCAGCGCTTGCGCTATTTTCTTTTATAGCTTTTTAAAGTAGCAGACTGGGATTATCCATTATAAAGCATTTGTCACCAAAAAAACCCCACGCCGGTTATAACCGTAAAAGCCGCAGCTCCTCGGATGGCTTGCGGGCTGCACACAGAGGCGGGATGGAGGGAGAGCCACCGGCACCTGGCTGAGCCCACGGCAGCCGCACCGCGCTGGATTGTGCCGACTCAGACAGCTGGAAAGGAGTTACAACCCATCAGAGCCCAAAAGTGCTTTTCCAAGCAGCTCATGGGGATCCAGCCATGGGATAGGAAGGGAGGGCAGGAAAAGCATCCCGGCTCACCTCTACCTAAGGATGCCCTTGGAATTTGGCGTGGCAGAGGCACGGCTGCCGAGCGGCATCCCACGGGGCTGCTGCCCGCTGCCTGCCCAAATAACACGGTCCTTGGGGGGCACATCCAAACCCCCAGCTCCGGGACTCGCTGGCGCTGTCAGAGCCAGGACCGTGCTAATACTCAGGATGCTCCATCTGCTCTTTAAATAAAGAGATGCTGGGCTCTGTTATCGTTTAATTATTAGTCTAAAAATAAAAAGACTAAAACACAGAAACCCTTCCGGGCTCATGTTATGCATCCCGGTCGGAGGGGGGTTCTTCAATAACAGAGCCAAGGGATGGGTAAGAAGAAGAGGACTGCTGCCAAAAGGCAATCCACAGGTACCCCATTAGCAAAAGCTAATGAACCCAAATACCCCGTGGTGCCTAAAATAGTTGGAGCTTCATATCTAGGTAAACAGCTTAAAAATCAAGGAGAAAAAAGGACAGGACTATGTGGTGGGCTCGGTAGCTCCAGACCAAACCAGCTCAGCTTTCCAGCAACACACGGGGTTGCACCCACCAGCCCTGGGACTGGCACGAGTACGGATTCATAGACCCAACGTGAACCCAGAGCTGCAAAAACCCTCGCACGCCCTGAAATCGCAGGTGAAGCAGCACAGCACCATCCCCAAAGCCACCGGTGCGGCTGGCTCCCACCACACCACACCCGCGGGGCGGCAGGACTGGCCCCGGCGCTGTTTTGGGTCAATCCTGGCCAGGGCAATGACATTAAAACTCAGGGACCCATCAGCAATTCATTTACTCAGTTGCTAAACACACGGGCAATTTTGAGAGTTAATAAGTTACCAGAGGAACCGCTGCCTTTCTCAGGCACCAGGACTGAGCAGCTCCCCACTGCTTGACAACGATGCTAAACACCAACCATCTCCATCGATGCTTTCTAAGCACCTCTTATTAAATAAAAACCAGGTCAGCTGCCCCTCTGCTCTTCACAAAAAATGTTTTTCTTTCAACCCTTCTCAGAAAATAACCAGCAGACGCTAACAGAGAAGCGCGTTTTCCATCACTAAGATTAACCTCATTTTGAAGTCGTGAACTTGTGACGCCCATTGCTCTCCCAAAAATAACACCGCCGGGGATGATATAATATGCATATTTAACCTTCTGATATTGCTGATGTTTTTAGCAGGAATTGCTATATTGCCCGTGCCGGCTGGCAGGCGCGAGAGCCCATAAGCTATTGCTGCGCCTGATGGCAAACACCTCTTACCCGCAGCGTTATTTCCACCTTATAGAAACCAGCCCTCGGGCTTATGGCACCGTTGTAACACCAGGAGCTGCCAAGTCCCAAAGGAAACCTCAGAGCGTGGCTGGTTGTGGCCAGACATCAGCAAACACGGGGGATGCGGGTGGCTGCGTGGGGCTGGAATAAGCTACGGCATCCAGCGGGAGCTGGGAGCTCATCCCCACGCTCACATCCCATCGCTGGCATCCCACCACCGGCCAGAGGTTTAGCACGCTTCTCCTGGTGCTTAAACCACTACCCCATCAAACCAGCAAAACCCCCATATATGTAAATTCATAAATACGCCTGATTTTAAATAAAAGGCAATCGTTTCAAGGAAAAAAAAAAAAAAAAAAGGAGAAAAAAACCCTGCCAGGAGCGAGCCCCCACGCAGCCATGATCTTAATTGATCTGTGGCAAGAGGGAAAATATTTATTTAGGTTAAGCAGACTGCCAGAAGGTACAAGGCTTAAAAGTAAAATCCCAAAGCACCCAGGGCAAAAGTATGCAAATTACCATCACAACCGAGTTTTTATCCATACCAATATCTGCCAGCAACAGCCCGTCCCCAGCCGGCAACCATGGCACCACCTGCACTCCAGTGACGCTCTTCCCAAAGTTGTATTTACAAGAATTTTACTTTTTCTGTTACTAAAAAAAAAGTGTTTCATTTTCGGGGAGGCCTGTTCTAGCAGTTGTTAACACTTGCTTCAATATTTTGACCTAGCGGATTGCATTTAGGGGGAGAAAAAGGAAAAAAAAAAAAAAAAAAAGTATTTTATGCATGTCTTTACAAAAAGAAATGCATGCAGTTCTCAAGATGCAATGCAATATGTCAAGTTTGGGATTCTTTTTGTATCCTAAGTAATAAAAAAAATATTAAAAAAACAAATTAAAAAGCACCTGCCCAGGCCCCCACCCAGTATTTAACTTCTCATGGAGATCCAGCTCTTTTAGTATTAGCGATGAAAGCGAAGTTATTCCCTCTGAAACTTTGCTCGCACCCAGGAATTTGGCCAGGACACCCCCGCATCCCGCTGGGGGTTGTCCCCTGCTCTCCCAGCACCCACGAGCTCATCTGGAAGGTGCTCCTTGGTGGCCCTCGGGGAGGGGAAGGCAGGGATGCTGGGGAAGGGGTGAGCCAAGCACGCCAAGGTGCTTTTATAGATAAGATTTGGTGATTGGTAAGTAAATGTTTTTTCCATCGATAATAACAGATAGCTAAATCAAAGTTTCAGCGTGCTCTCGGATCTCTTCAACAGCACCATGGATTTCCTCCTGAATCAGTAGTTGAATCAAATAACCTGGCGCGAAGCTGCGGATAATCCCGCCGATGTATTTTGGGGGAGCCGGGGCACGGGGAGGCGGGCGGCGGGCTCCAGCCCTGGCGAGGGTTTGCGTATTAGTAAAAACAAACAATCCTGTAAATAACGAGCCCCTCGTCCTGTCTCCGCCACGCTACTCTTATTGAGTGAGTCAGATGTTCTGCTGATTAAAAATTGATCCATTTCAAAATCTAATCAACAGAATAGGATTCTTTCATATGTTATCAAGGCAGCTGCTGACAACAAAAACCAAACCTGTTATTAACCCATGAACCCCGATGACCTGAACCTGGCTGGGCTCTGCAACTGTAAATTATTCAGTAGTCCAAGAGCAATACCCGTAAGCCTGATGAATTTACGCCCCGACCAGAGCTGGTGGGGGTTAAAGCCAATATCACAGACCCGGGGGTCCCCGGGGACACGGTTCACGACACGCTGCCACTCCGTGTCATGCCTGGGAATACATTACCGGCGTCTGCTCGGCTTCGCCTTGCAAGTGTCTAGTCTTTTTTTGTTTGTTTGGTTGGTTGGTTTTGTATTTTTAGGGTTTGGGGGCTTTTTTGTTCGTTTTGTGGTTTAAATGACTTGCTGGATTCAGCGCGGCACCGCAGGGCACAGCGCCACGCCGGTGCTGCAGCGGAGCCCGGGGAGCCCCCGGGCCACCACCACCGAGCAAAATTCATGGAGCAAATAGTTTGCATCCCTGCTTTAGCCATACCAGCATTGCTGCTTCAGCCATGGAGGAACAGGAAAACTGGTGGAGCAATTGAGATTTTTTTTTTTTTTTAAATTATTTTTTTTAAGCCCCGCTTGCATTCCTCGCTTACCTGCTCAACACAACGATGGAGACATGGCAACGGATTGATGCCACCGCTGGTATTACCCTGCGAGTTGCCTCTTGGATCTTGTTTTATGGGCTGGTGACACCCCCCCAGGGTCACACCATGCCCAGGGGACACCCAGCTGGCATGGACCAGGCTCGGCTCTGCCCAGCACCAAGCCAGGGCACTCGCATGTGGCTGACTCCTACCTCCTCAAAAAAAAAACCCCCGTTCACCCAAAAGCACCCGGGATGTGGAGCAGCCTCGCCACAGGCTCCGACGCTGCACCGCTGCCAGCACCCAGAGCGAGCCAGGACCACCGCCAGCTGAGCCACAGCAGCATCACTTGGCTCCCCAAGCCTCAAATCCGACATCTTCCAGCAAGTTTCAGTGGGAAGCAGCTGTTTTAAATGCAAGTTTTCATGCTTTTTGGGGCAAAGACTCCTGTCCAACATTGTTGAACACTTTATTTTGAACCCCACGCTGCCCAGGTGCTGCCCTGGCCGCAGGCAACACCAGCCAGACCCACTGGACACAAGGGGCTTGAACCAGAATGGGGAAAAACTGGCACCACAGAAACCAAGCTTGATGGTAACAACGGCTCTTTTCTTAAATCAAAATATATTTATAAGCTTAATGACTCTCTGACCTCTCCTTAAAGCCCAAATAACCCTGGGGAACCCCCTCAGACTGGCCGCGCTCGGTCTCAGCTGAGCCCATCACCATCCTTCACCCCACAACCTCAGGGGGACCCAGGGGACCCCAACTGGCATGGTATGGCTAAAAACACCAGACACTGACTTTTTCTCCTCTTATATTAAGTCCAAAAGTGCTTATAAAAGCAGCCCAGAGAGCTGCTGGCAGGGGCAGCACCCACAGGGATGCTCCCCAGCCACCCTGGAAGCAAAGCCTGGGCTCCTTTCCAGCAGGGATTTTGGAGAGCCACGCTCTCCTCGGCACACCGAAGTGTCTGGAGTCACAGCCCGTCCCCACGGCCCTGACGTCAGCGAGCAGACGTCACCTCCATCGATTCTGGATCCAAAATTGAAGGCGTCGGGGCTGGGGCCGCGAGGGCAGAGCCCAGCCCCCTGTATGCAGGGGTGGGAGAAAGAAAAAAGCAGCAGCCACCGGGCAGCGGCTACGGTCCCCGCCAGCAAAAAACACAAGCAGAGCATTTTTGTGCTGTTTTTCCCTTTCTTTAAAGCCTCCTCCGTTAAAGGCTGCTGGTGGACATCCCCAGGCTCCACAGCCAGAGCAGGTTGATCACCCACGTAACTCCTGGACTGGGGCTCTACGAGCCCCCCCAGCTATGGGGGACCTGGATTAAACCCCCTGGCAGGCTGCAGCCCTGCATCCCTCCTCATGCAGGGTCCTGCCCAGCTGGAGCCAGGGCTGCAGGGATGCCCCCCAGCCAGCCCTCCCAGTGCACTTTAGCATCCTTACAGGGATGCCGCCCAGTGGGATACCGGAGTGATTCCGACATGGAGAACGCAGCAGGGTTTTGCCTCTTGGTAAGTCACGACATTCTGTATAATTTCATTATATTACAAGGTAGATATTGGGGAAAGAGTCATGGAAGAGAAGCTGAGCACAGGCTCCAGCCCAGGAGCAGCCCCATCCCAGCACAGCCAACGCTCCATTCCCGTGATCTGCAGGGATGCACACAACCAGCCACTGGTTCGTCTCACCATCACCATCATCATCGTCACCACCACTCCGGGGGCTGCGGTGGCTCCCTCGGCACTGCCAGGGCACACGGGCTCACCCAGCACCGACCATCCACCCCTCTGCTCCCTCCTCGCTATCTAATAATCACACTTGTGCGAAGCTGTTGCCGTACATAAGGAAAAGAGAAAACATCCTTGGAGAGCCTAACAATCAGACAATTTTTAAGATCATGGAGCATTAAACCATTCCCAATAGGGTTTACTAATCAAACAGCCAAATCCTTCATAACCAACCAATCCCTACAGAGCAATTAAATCCTTCCCCTTTAAAACACTTGGCACGCTGTCTGGGGAGAAAAAGAAAAATTTGCAAAATTCATTTGATAAATTAACCAGGGAAAAGAAAGAAGTGAATCAAGCTTTGTTCTTTTCATTTTTTTTAATTATGGAATTCACAATGCCTGAATAATGTTTAATAAGAACTATGAAAATTCCTAACAGTATTACAACACAACACAAAAGAATTAACCTGGTTACCGTGAAAAATTGCATATTTAATTAAGAACAGAGAGTTCAAAACTATCCAGAGATTTCAAAAGTACCGTTGCCTAAGGGGCTAAATTACACGCTCGCAGTGCTGCTAACAGGGCTGGAGCACGCAATCATTACCCAAGTGTCCCCATTAAGTGACAATGGGCAGATGACATCAAATTCATTTCAAAAGCAACAGGAATTGAAGCATTCGCTTGGGTAGTGGAAGGGAAAGCGACTATCCTGCTGGTATAAACCAGACCCCTTGTTGATAAAGGCAATAATTAAAGAATAATGTTAATTAGCTGCTTTTATTTGAAAGAAAAGTGCAGTGGCAGGAGACGCTACCTCTGCAGCGTGCGTCAAGCAGAGAGTGGAGCAGGCGAAGCTGCTGGCCTTGGATGACTGCCACCGTCCTGGGTGCCGGGACACGTGTCGGGTCCCCCCGGCCCCGAGCACCCCCCAGCTCCGCCAGGGCTGGGGGCAGCTGGTTGGGATCAGCAAAGCACAGCCCACCATCCATGCTGGAAGAAGGGAACCAGGGCATCCCGCTCCGGCATCAGCAAACGCTCACGGGGGAAGAGACCCTGTGGAAGAGCCTTCACCAGCAACTTGGATTCAGGACCCAAGGGTGCTGCTTGTGGGACCCCGCGCGATGCTTTGCCCCACCGGGAAAGCAGTGAGCTGCAGCACAGCGGTCCCCCACAGCCTTCCTCCTGGAAGGCACCATCCTGCCCATCACCCCATCCCAGCCACCACATGCTGCTGCACTGCAGACGGGCATCACGGAGGGGGGGGCTTTCAGCAACACTGCCCCCCCAAACCATTCCCCTGTGGGGCAGAGCCCACCGCTCCCCCAGCGGACCCCACCGCTGCCCCCTCAGCCCAGAAACCAGAGGGATGAGGGGTAATAATTACCCAGCTCCCAGGGATGAAGCA
Organism: Ibycter americanus; assembly: GCA_035590275.1. Lineage (NCBI taxonomy): Eukaryota > Metazoa > Chordata > Aves > Falconiformes > Falconidae > Ibycter > Ibycter americanus. The sequence goes on from JAVJGI010000001.1 coordinate 95,806,892, forward strand.
ATATTTGCCAAGCGCTCCAAGAGCTGCAGATGAAGGCAGCTCTCCCCGTCGACGTGATTAATAAAGAATAGATGTCCTCTGCAGCCAGGCTAAGCAATAACACACCGGCTGCGGCGCCGGTGAGTGGCTGTGCTTACACCACACATTACAAGACCCACTGCCAGCGCCAGGTAATACCTTATTATGTTATCCCGACGGAAGAAAACAAAGGATGCCTGAGGTCCTGACTCCGGTGTAAAACTGCAGGAGCGTTACCAAAGGCAACGGCAGCGTGCTCGGAGCGGCTGACGCACGGCACAGCTCCCACCAGAGGAATATTTACACGGGGTTCAAATTGGTTATTTACTTTTTTAGAAATCCGCGTTGCAGAAGAACTAGCTAGCACGCACACGCCAAGCAATTAATATTAAAACGGCCACGCGTTAGCAGCGAGTCGCTTAAACTGCGGCTAAATCAATACTCTGGGGTCCTGTTGCAGCTTTGGGGAAATCATTAAGTGCTACACCAAAGTAGTCAAAAAAATAATTACACAGCAAGGCTGTATTAAAAAAAAAAAAAAAAAAAGCACTGAAACCATTTTGGAAAGTGGTGTCGGCTTGTTCAGCTGTGGGAAATCGGGAAGCTCAACTTAAAAAGAAAAAACACCAATTGTGGGAATACTGCAAAGCAGCTCTTTGGTACACACAGCCAGAATAAATCGTGTTAAATATACAGATGAGTATATTTAAATTGAAGTTGCCCATCACTGCACACTGCCCTTCCAACGAGGTTCCTGCCTGCAAGCCCGGGGTGAGCAGATTGCCCCCTCCAGCCGGGGCTCCCCCTCTACCCCAAACCGGGATCTGCTGGGACCAACCGGGAAGGGGAGGACGCTGCTGCGCCCCTGCTCATTAACAAGCACTGTGGTAAATAACGAGCACTTCAGCTTTCCAGGCTACCTAAGCCTTTTGGTTAGATTTTGCTGATGACCCCCTGTGGCTGGTGGCCTGCTGGCTCCAAGGGCAAATTCTTCACTGCACTCATACAGCCTGGACCTCTCCGCAGAGATGCCCCCCGAGATCCTTCCTCTGCCTGGGCAACCCAAACAGCACGCGCAGCCCTTCACTGCGGGAGGCGAGGGACCCAGGGCACGGGCACAACCGCCACGATGCTGCCAGGCTCCTTTTGGGGGTGATTTGCCCCAAAATGCTGGTCTGCAAGTGTAATCCATCCTTTGTGGCCCAGGAGTGGGGAAACTGAGGCACAAAGCCATTGCCCAAGGCAGCAAGCAGGTGCTGGGACAGCGCCCAGCCCAGCGCAGAGCATCACAGCCATTTCACTCCATCACTCGCATCCACTGAGACTTCTCACCCTGCGATAGGGAAGGGGACACGATCCCGTTATTTTACGGTGGGCTGGGAACAGGAATCCTGAGTTCAAACCCTCCCGCAGAAAAACCCAACGCCCCACGCTCAGTCCCATCCTCCCCACCCACCGAGCCCCGAGATGGTGGGCTGAGGCACCTGCAGCCCCCACTCCCCCCCTGAGCCCCCCACCCCATCACCAAAGCCAAGCCAGGAGAGGGGGAATGTTAGCAAGGCAGTGATCTCGTGCCAGCCGGACCCAGCACAGGGCCGAATCCTGTTTCCCAGGTTTTGCCATCTCGGCAAGACATACCAAAAGCTGCAAGAAAGTTTGCACCACCAAAAAAAAAAAAAAAAGTAATTAAAGAAAACTCAGTCAGAGATCCTAATGCAACACACACAAAAAAGTGTTATGAAAGGGGAAAAGTTTTTAATAAAGTCTGCAAGTATATATTCCTCCTTTATCAACCTCAAGATTTATTGACCCAAGAAGCCATATTGACTGAATAAATCTTGATAATGACCCCAGCAGAAGTCAATACCTGCTTATTATCTCCCAAGTTGGGGAATTACATCTTTCGGTAATAGGAGCAGGATGGTACGAAGTGTTCTGAGAAACTTCACCCAGGCTTTTTGGGGGGAATGGATGCCTCTAATGTGCCTTTTCCAATCCAAGAGGGAATCCGCTACACCATTAACACAGCGAGCGAGCTGCGCTGTGGTTTCTGTCTCAAGCTCTGGCAAGCGGGGCACACACACCGTCGCTTTTGAACCCTAAATTAATTTCATTTCAAGGCAGGCTGTTGAGAAGCAGGATGCTGCAGCTCGCCATCGCCCTCCCTCCCTGCAAACAATGGCCCTGCATTTTCAATTTGCCATGTTGTGTCGGCAGCTCCCGGGATAATTCCCTGAAATTCAAGACGTGGGAATTCCCCGCAGCCAGGGATGTACAGTGCCGTGATTACGCCGGCACCCAAGGGAGGAGGGGAGCAGCATCGCCACCGTCCCACAGGACACACAGCCACCCCTGGGAACCCAAACACACTGTTTTTCTCCAACCAGCAAAGACAGGATGGGAAAACGGGGGAGCAGACGGGCCACTCCAGCCCCCAAATCCATAGGCAAGCAAAGCTTTCCGCATTTAAAGACGGTGCTTTTCTGCCAACAGTTAACTTTCCATTCAGCGGAGAAAACAGTAGCTATGGGATCAGCGTGCACAACAATTATGCCTGCATTTTTATTTGAAGTCTCTGCAGACAGCAAGAAAAATTAACTGAAGGGAGCAGCTCCTGTGCCAACATATGGAGGGAGATGAATAGCGAGTTCTGCATGCTCCGCTGAGGTTATCTAGTTAAGCAAGTACCTCCTAAAGGACTCGCAGGCTGGGAGTGTACTGCTTGCTTAATCTGGTCATAAATAATAATTCGGATCACCAAACGTTTTAACATTCAGCTCCACCTGCAGCACACGAGCCCTGCTGAGCCCTGCCAAACTCACGGCTGCAAGGCAGCGGGAGGTGACGACGCAGCCCGGGGACCGCAGTGAAACGGCTCCCCTCTCGCCATCAAGCCACACAGGGCATCGATGCGAGGGGCTTCTCCACCGCCCCAGCTGCCTGAAGCTACCCCATGAACCCCCCTCCCTGCTCCCCCCCATTTCGGTGGGCACAGCAGCCCCCAGCGCTCAGCTCGCTACCCCCATGCCCACCTACAAGCCGGACAGCCCACCAGCAGGGACGATACTCTTCCCTCCAGTCCCACAAAATCAAATTATATTTCCATCCCTGTCCCCTATTTGCCTCTTGGTCACAAATCCTTTTTTTTTTTTTTTTTTTTTTTTTTTTTTCACGCCCCCCTCCCCCCCCCAAGGCCACAGAGACAATCCACTAAACTGGATCAGGAGGCCAGCGCGTACATCTCTAATGGGCTGCAGCACGCACACAATTAATTAATGGATTTATTAATTAGGGAAGAAGTCACTCTTCGGGCTGGAATTGGGGTCACCAGTTTCTAAAGTGAGAGCTGCGGAGCTAAAGATAAACTCTCATTTTCTGCAGCTCTCTTCTTGTCTGGCAGCGTCTCAATTATTCAGCCACAGGGAAAAAAAAAAAAAAAAAAACCAACAAAAAAACCCCCCACATTTCACTTCAAGAACTTCACAGTCTGACTTTCTGCCAATGCACAACACAGACCCACCAGCAGGTGAGACCAGCAACATGGCCCATCTCGTTCTCCCCTTCACATATAAATTGGAAATATTAGAAATATTTGTTCCTAATGAAGGATCTGGGGGGAACAGTGGGGTGCAGGATAGATGCTGCAACTCAGGCTCTCCCAAGGAAGGAGTTGCGGTGGAGGTGTCGAGGAAGGGGACACCAGAAAGCGGTCAATGATGGTGACATCCAGAGACACACAAGTCCCCCCCGTTGCCAAGGTTTTAACGGCCCATGCTGGAGCACCAGCTGTGCTTTGGTGGTCAGTTCAGCTGAACCTCCTTGGTGGCACATGGAAGGGACAAGCATTTCTAGCTGGCACAGCCCTAGATCTCTAAGGAAAGAGGGCTCCTGAGTGAAAGAAACAAACATCACCAGCATCCCTGTCAAGAGACAGGCTACAGAGCACAGCCACAATAGGAGACAGCAGAGAATCCACACAAAGAGCACCATCACGAACGCCCTGGTCATTGGGAACCTCTCAAGAGAAGCACACAACTCTCAGACAACAGATAACCCAATCATCAGAAATCTGCAGACAACCAGGCTTCATTAGTGCCACTGCTCCTAAATCCATATTAATTGTTTAAGCGGGACGATTCCACAGCCCACGCTCCCGCGCGTGGGGAGAAGCCGGAGCCACTGGAAAGCACAAACCACCTTCACAAGCCCACAGTGCTCCTCAGCCGGCCCTGGGCACAGGCTACACTTGCATAAACCCTGAGATTTCAGCTTGGAAAGACAAAATTCCCCCGAGTTGGGGCACCCAGAGCCCCCTCGGGCTCCCCCCTCTTCCCCCTGGGCACGGCGACCTCGGCACCATCCCACCCTCCACTTCTGCAAAGCAGGGGTGGGAACGGAGAGTGTTGGGTGCTGGAGATGCTGGAGGAAACTGGAAGGTCCCACCGGTCTCTCTGTAAGAGCCCAAAAAACCCACACGGGACCTGGGGAATTTGAGTTCCCCCCCCACAGAGCCCCAAAAGCGCCCTGGTCTCCCCCAAAGGTTATCCTGCCCACGGGCTGCTCCACACGAGCGCTGTTAAGTTTATTAGTCCAAGCTGCAGGAATTAAGCTTCAGCCAAGAGGACTGATAGCTTATTTACTGCTGTCGTCTATATAAAGAAGAATTTTGACACATTGTTAAATGATAGCACATTTAGATAAGTCAAGCTGTCATATCATTTAATGGATGTCTAAACTCCCTCTGTAGCTGATATGTAAAATTTATGCACTTCAGAATATCATAAGGTTATAATATTTTAATCACATCCAAAGTTGTGGGTTGCTTTTTTTTTTTTTTTTTTTTTTTCCCCCTCTTTTCCCCTCCCCTAAACTTCAAACAGCAAAAAACATTCCATCAACCAGACCGCGCTCCCAAGCTCCCGGCACACTGCCATCCGGCGGAGCCGCCGCCGAAGTTTCTGCCCAACTCTGCTCCGGCACGCGGAGAGCATTTGCATTACAGGAAATAAAACGAAGAGCATTTTATTTGACGAACCAAACACTGGAGCCGTATAGCCAGAGCTCATCTGCATAATGAGATGTGAAGACATTTATAAAAGATGGCTCTAATCGGTCTCTCTCCCCTCACTTGCGGTTGTATTTATTATCCCAAATCAGCAGCTCACAAGTCTTCCCATTTTTTTGCCGTTTTAACACGGAATGGGTTAGATGAAAACAGCATCCGGCACGCGGAGCGTGTAATCCATACAACGCTAACCGGAACATAATAAACCGAGAGCAAATTAAAACACAAAAAACCTATAAAGGTATGAATCCCACTATGACTGTTATACACAAGAAAGCTGTAAAAAAATACTGCATTAGTAATGTACACAATAAAACAATCTCATAACCCAGTGAAATATGTCTGGTATTATCTTTGATAGAATTTTATCTCTTCTCATTTCCGAGACTATTTGCTGTAAAAAGGCTCAACGCCGTTTCGATCAAAGTGCTGCCGAGTAGCACATTATCTACATGTTTTACATATGCCCACCATTCATCAGGGCTGCTCAAACTCTGCCATTCCCAGCCAGCCCCAGGCCAGCAGAGCTGCTTAGACACATGCATTAATAAGGAAGAAAAGGGGGGGGAAAGGAGGGAAAAAAAAAGGGAAAAGCTCTTTGAAGAATAATGAATGGCTTGTTTCCTCTTTTTTTAATTTGGTTTTTTCTCCCCCCCCCCCTTTTTTTTTTTTTTTTAGTAAAGGGCATTAG
>JAVJGI010000001.1:95812765-95847761 GCA_035590275.1 Ibycter americanus
CGGGGGGCAGCCCAGCGGGCCGGGGCGGGGGCGCACGGGGGGCACTGCGGGGGCTGGGCGGCACCCGAGGGGGACACCACTAAGGGACATGGGGGGCACATAGGGGCACAGGAGCGCGGGCTGAGCCACCTCGGGGGGGCACAGCACCCCTCTGCCTCCCCTCGGTGCCCCCCGCAGCTCCCGCAGGGCATGCACTGAGCTGTGCCTGGCCTCAGCCCTCGGTGCCCCCACCGGCCACATTTCTACCACGGCTACTTATTTCCAGGCACATGCCCCTTACAATTAGCACGTGCTCTTTAATTAATTTTCCTTTTTTATTGCTTTGCCCAAATTCTCTCAACTATGGCGCGGCTGGGCATGCGCATGGCAGATAACGCTGCTATTTCTGGCTCGGGAGGCCAGGGCAGCTGCATCCTCCTGGGGCCACATCCTGCGCCCGGCATGGGGCACATCCCTGGGACAGGCCAGCAGCTCGGGGATGGGGGTATTGTCCGTCCTCGTCACCATGACCTGCCTCATCCCCAGGCCAGCCTGCACTTGGCTAGTTTGTGGGTGGCAGCTCGTCCCCAGACCCCTGAGCTGGGCACATCCTCCTGGCCATCGCTGCGGTGATAGACCCTTCTGAGTGAAAATGGAGCTGAATCAGGCAAAGCTGCTAAATTAAGTCTGTCTGGAACAAGCTGTTAAACATGCAAACCTTCTGAACATGAAGGAGAGATGGATAAAACCCTCCCAAAGCTACTGAAGATGCTGCCGGCAGAAAGGGGCTGCAGGGGAGGAGTGCAAGGAAAGGGAAGGATGCCCCCAACCCCCCTGCAATGGCAGCTGAGGTGCAGGGATGTGGCTGAGGGCACAGAAGCCGTCTGTGGCAGAGGAGGTGGCCTTCGGCCACCAGCCAGCACTGGGACACATGGGCCACCTCCACAACCCCCCTTGGCATGAGCACCGGGGACGGGGTGGCCACCGGCGCCGGCTTCAAACAGCAGCTCTGTGTTGCACAGGAATCCATCTTTCTATCTTTAATAAGCTTTCTTCCTTTAAAAATAATCATTACCAATAAACAAATATACCAGCGAGTGTATATAAGCATCAAATTAAGTAGCTACATGCATTTGTTATATTTGATATAGCCTTGTTAACTGGAAATTCCTAGGTTTGGAATATGTATTGATTTCAGCAAACATATATTATTTTACTGTAAGTACCAACAGCCATTGTAGTTAATATACAACAGTTTAATTTAAAATGCATTAGTTTAATAAAAATGCATAAAATAGAAGAGAATTGCATTAGCTTCAATAAAAAATTCAATTTCATAAATATTATCCAGCGTTAAAATGCATTGATTTCTCAGGAAAATGTATTGGTCAAAGGTAATTTACATTGGTTTGAATGGGAATGTACTGGCGTGTATACATATGTATTAGTTTAGTCAAATGTATCTGATCGCATTAAAAAATATCGGTTGGAGCAAAAGATATGCATAAGGAAACCACAATGGCATGGAGCGAGCGGCTGCACAGGCTGGCTCTGGAGCATCCTGGCATGCCGACGCGGCCGCGCTCGGCCAGCCCTGGGGCCCAGGCACCCCCAAATCGGCTCCGTCAATATGTAGACATGGGGTGACCCACGGGCACGATGCTGCTGGGCTCCCTGGGATGCAGGGAGCCCGTTATCGGCCACGGGCAGGACTTGGCTCGGGCGCAGGCATGCGTCTCGCTCAGGCAGAGCACGTGCCTTGAAAAGAGCGGGGGTTAATCAAATCCTTTTGACTCCATTTTTTATCGAGCTCAAGAGGGGCTGTCCTATTAATTAGAAAGGCTTTTTCATGTAAAACACAGGCTCTTTTGCAGATAAGAAGGGACGATGCTTGATTTTGCCATGGCACAGATACGTGTGTTATTCCCTGACATCCATCCACAGGCTGCAGCCACTTCCCAGCAGCTCTTTTGTTCACTACAGAGCTCTATAGGCATATATGTACATACATACATATTTAAAGCGCTCGGCTTTCCCTGGATGCCAGTAAGTCCCCCAGTATCCACAGCAGGAGAAGGAAAAGATGCGCCTGGAGCCGCCTCCATCCCCAGGCTGGACCAGGATCCTCACTGGAGGGGCAGGATCTGGCCCATGCAGCACAGAGGATTACGTCTGACAGCGAGAAGTGAGCAGCGGAGCAGATGCACCGTCTTACAAATTATGGCAGAAACACAGGCAGCCATCTGCACCCCATCCCCAGCCAGGATTTCTGTGCCGTGCTTGGCACAGCCGGCCCCTCGAAGCCCCCAGCCACCATCACATCCCCAACCACAACCTGGGCAACACCAGGGAGAGGTCAAGGTGTGACCCCTTCCAGGCTGGGCAGGCAGAAACGGTGCTTCCTCCGCAAAAAAAAATATTTTGGGAAACCTCCATAGCTCCAGGGCTGCCTCCTGTGCTGCCAGCCATGTCCCGGCAGGGACACGGAGCCAGGGACGGGCAGTGCCCAGGCGGCGCCGGCGGCTCCACGGCCGACCGGTTCCGTTAAACCGCTACACATCACTTCCCTGATGCTTATGGATTTTTCCTTAATGCCACAAATTAAGGTAATTGGGCTCGGCTGGCTGATGAATCCAGTTGAACTTGGCAGGAGGAGGGAGCATCCATGCCGAGATTGATCCCCCTCATCCCCGGCTGTGCCCACAGGGCTGGGGCTGGTCCTCACCCCGGCTCTGCCCGCTCGGCTCTCGCGCCTGGCCTTTTGCTCAGACAGACCCCAAAACCCATCCTGAAATCCCTTCCCTCAGCCACAACTCCATCCAGACAAGGCAGTTATTCCTCAGTCAGGAGTTTTCTCATCTCCGGGCACTTTTCCCTACACATTTCCCCGCTGCCTACTTAAATCCTCCCCGTAATGCCATCCTCGCTGGCTCGGCCACAGCAGCCGGGCGTTGAGGTGTTGACCAAGAAGTGAGTTCCAGGGATTAAACACGATATTTGTGTCCTCTGGGGGAACAAGGGCAGCGTCTGGGCAGAACCCAGAGCTCCAGGGATCTGGTTTCATGGTCCCTTTTGTTCCCAGCCCTGTCCCAGTGCCCCCCAACACCCCGCTGGCCCACCAGCCCCCTTGGCATGCGAGGGGGATGATGCTGGGCAGCGGCGTGGGCAGCGAGGCCGGCAGCCCCCCGCACCCCAGCCTCCGGGTCAGGGCCATGCCAGGCACCGCAGAGCTTGGGGGGGTTGCAGCAGCAGCTGCCAGGCATCCTTGGGCTGCCAGTACCATTCCCACCCCGGTACGCCCACGCTCCAAGGGCAAGGCAAGGAGGGGAGATAAAATTAACAGGCTAAAAAGATGGAAGACAAAGAACCAGGAAAGAGCCCGGTCTCGATAGGCGGTGGTCCTGCTCCAGCGGGGCAGCGGAGACTGGCAGAGGTTTGGCAGGGTTGCTGCAGGATGTGGCCCCACACCGGGACGGGGAGAGTTAATTGTGTATGTCTCGCTGGGACCAGGGCGAGCAAGTGTTTGGCTTAACTGGGTGACAGCTGCCTCGGTGGGGGGTGACACATGAGAGGGGAACCCTGCGTGCCTGCCCGGCTTTGTGGGAGCTCAGCATCCGCCTCCGGCCTCATCCCGGCGCTCTCGGATGGGGTGCTGCATCTGAGCTGGTGCTGTGGCAGGATGGTCCCCTGTCAGCCGGAGACAGGGTGGCCAGGCAGCTGCTTCTGCTCCTCGAGCATCACAGGCGATGGGACCCCATCGCAGGCAGGGCAGGGCAGGGGCGTTCCTCTGCCTCCAGCAGCCCAGCAGCATCCAGCTTTGCCATGCCCACGCCGTGATGGGGCATGAAGGCTCCCCAAGATGCCTGGCAGGACCGAGGCAAAACATCCATGTCCCAAGGCTTGGGGGGCTGTAGCTGGGGGTTCCCCTGGGGCCAAGCCCTCCCTGCATATCCCGGCGGAGAGGAAAAGCCCGGCTCCAGCCCGAGTGACAAACGCAGGTGGGATTGCTCCTGTGCAGTCCCTGCTGCGGGTCAGCATCTCCAGCGCTGTGTGGGAGCTGCGGGGCCGCCTGGCACTTCGTTAACCTTGAAACCCTCTCTGGCTCACATGTCACGTCAGCCGGTGACAACAACAAGCTGCTATTCCAGATTAGAGAGAGAGGGACAGAGAAAATCAGAGACAACAGGGCTGGGGGTGGTTAACTTACCTATTACAGCCAAAAGTGGGCATGGGGTTATTTTTAACCCAGAGTGGAATGTATTTATTGTTTCAGCCCAGGGGAAGCGAGGGACTGCCTCCGAGACACCTCTCGCAGCAACACCAGCGCCTCCGCAAAGCCATGGTGAGTACCGAGAGCCCAAAGCTCCAGCCAAAAAGGCAAAATCCATTAGCTTTTTCACGAGGATAGCTTTAATGGGAAGGGAGTAACGGGGGCAACAGGGATCTGACAGCCAAGCACCCCTCCTGCCCTGGAAAGGGGGTGAGCAAGTCGGGGAGCATCTGGCTGAATCGGCAGCATCCCATGGGGAACAGGGAGGTGTCTCCCATGCTAGCAGAGCTTTCGAAGTGGGGCAGATCATTCTGGGGTCCAAATGCCATCTTTCTGCTTTCCATTCCTCCGTGCAGTGGGAGGAAGAGCCATTGTGTCCCCCAAAACCCTCCTGCTCTGCCTCCGCCTGGCAGACACACACACCCCCCCGCCTCCGATTAGACGGAAAGGCTGCCGGAGCACGGCTGGAATGAGGGATGACGGGCAGGGTGGGATGGTGAGCGGCTCAGTCCTCCACTCCTGTTTAAAAGACACATTGAGCCACTTCTGGTTGTTTCAAGCATCAGTGCGGGAGGAAGCAAATTTTTTTATTAAGCAAAATGTCTTAAGTGCAGTGTTTTTAACAAGAGGCACAGCAGGGTAGGGAGGCACCTAATGACCACAGCCCTTGCATGTAACCGCAGCAGCGCACTCCCAAATCGGGTTTCCACCCGGGGAGATCTCACCCAAGTGCTGGTCCTTTTACCTGCCGTACCTTTGATGGGGAAGCAATTTCCCGACTCACCCTTCCTTGGACCTATTTGGCTAAGTGTATCAGGAAAGCAAAGACAGAGCTGTAATTTAAGGAGGAATCTTAACGCCCCTCAGTATCTCGGAGGGTCGCATGTGCCCAGAGCTGCTGAGCAATGCGTGGGGAAGAACCAGCAAGCACCCAGGGAAGAGGGCACAGCAGCAGCACCAGCCCAGAGCTACCATGAAGGACTCATGGCTAAGAATAGGGTGGTTTCATGCTTTTATTCCACACCATAAAAAGCTGGTGAGTTAGTGACACATACTTGAACCCCTGCAGGCACCCAAGAAAGCCAAGAAGAGGATCGAAGGTGCTAATTCCAACGTCTTCTCCATGTTCGAGCAGGCCCAGATCCAGGAATTCAAAGAGGTAGGTGGGTTTGGTAGAAATGACAGAGGGTCCTTGATGTGATGTGACCTTCAGCTCCTCCCTCAGCACTTTCAGATTGGTGACAGCTGGCTTGCAACAAGAGGCAGCATGCCCAGTTTTGAGTCATTTTATTTTAAAAGTGAGGATAACAGCTCAGCAACATCATTAAATACGGCATTGCCTCAAAGCTGCCTGGGAGCCCGCACCCTGCAGAGGAGCTGGCAGCACCCAGGAGAGCAGGAGCACATCTCCCAGCTAGCTCCCACCTGCCGTGCCAGGAGCACTTCATGACTTACCCCCTGCACAGCTGGCACACAGTCCCGTGTAAATTCCAGTTACAGGGATAACCGGCCCCAGCTGGGGAGGATGATGGCTCAGGATGTCCTCCCCAGTTGGTCTCATCCCCAGGGTGAAGAGGGCTTTGGCCAAGGAGAGGGTCTGTATGGCATTAAGGTTTGGGCTGCCATAGGAAGCCATCACCCCACATCACCCAAGGGTGCAGGGGCCAGGATTGCTGCTGGATTAGGGTGGTGGTCGTTGCTCCCCCGCTGGGTGAGGGCCCCCAGAGCCCCATCCCGGGAGGGCTCAAACTGCCCTTGTCCCATCCAGGTCAAAGGGAGGAGGAGGAGGAGGGCACTAAAGCCATTGCAAAGGCTGACAACTCTCCCTCTCCCTGTGCTCCTTGCCCTCCTCCTTTGCTTCCAGGCATTCACCATCATGGATCAGAACCGGGATGGCTTCATTGACAAGGCGGATCTGAGAGACACGTTTGCTGCACTCGGTGAGCCCCCTTTCGGGACCTTCCCCAGGAGCTTCGACCACACTTCAACAACATTAGACATATTAAATGAGAAGCCAGCTGTGAGCCCCCATTTAAGCAAGCCCCGGCAGTTAACTGGATCTCCTGTTTTGCTGGAAACCGCCTGATCCAAACCCACTTCTGTTAGGTGGTGAGATCCCACGCGGGGTGACTCAGAGCAGCTCCTGCAGCAGCGGGTGGTTTATCCTGTAGGTACTAGAGAGACCCAGCTCCTGGGTCATACAGCCAAATGTTCTCTGCCTTCTCGCGTGCTAAGAAGGACCTGGCTGTGCCCATCCCACGGCATCCCTGGGTGTATGGGCATTGCAGGGTTTTACAGGAATTGTAGGAAGCTCTGAAGTTGCAGGCTTGGCTCTCCCATCGTAGAGGTCAGCACGAACCAGCGATGGGGCTGGGGAGTCCCAAAGACATCCCAACCTTGGGGAAGAGGATGCAGGCATTCAGTCCTGTTTGTTTCTGGCACTGAGGGGCAGGGGGAACCACAGTGCTGGTGGGTTTGACCCAAAACAGCTTCCGAGGAGGGCTGAAGCAGGCTGATCCATGGGGCAGTGCGGGAGGGAAGCAGCACAGCTCAGTCCTTTGCAGCCTTCTTTTCTGTGATCCTGGAGCCCAAGAAACCAGAGCCGAAGATGTCCAGCCCACCCGTCCTCAGCCAGCACGTGATTCTCCCATCATCACTTCTGCTACTGCCTTTCCTTATCAAAGGTGGCTCCCCAGGACTGTGCCACTTCCCTCGGGTGGGGGAGAATCCTCCAGGGGAAGGTTCCTGTGCTGTGTCTTTTAGCCCCCAGTATGTAGAGCAGAGCCCAGAGGTCTGCATGAATTTGCAGCAGGACATGGACACACAATTCACCAGACACTGCTCTCCCCTAGGACGCCTGAACGTGAAAAATGAGGAGATCGATGAGATGATAAAGGAGGCACCCGGCCCAATCAACTTCACTGTGTTCCTCACCATGTTTGGAGAGAAACTCAAAGGTGAGGGGGCATCTGGGGAGCTGGGGGGGTTAGTGGGCACCCACACCATCACTAATATCCTGTCCCACATGGTGAAGCCATCCAACTCCCAGGGTCTCCATCACCATTCCAGGTGAGACCCATCAGAGACTCCTTGGAGGCCTCAGATGGGAGCTGCTCAAGGAAAGGCAGGTGGCACCGACTGCCGTGCTGCAGCATGCAGAGCCTGGGAAGTGGGTCAGAGCAAAGATGCCTCCCACACCACGGCCAAGAGGTGACACCTAGGGACAACCACGGGATACCTGTGAAATGATCTCCCTCACCCATCCCTCTCACATCCCTTAGTGCCACCTTCTCCCAGTGGCAACGCAGGGATCTCCCCAAAGACAGAGGCTTTGGTGGGACTGTAACCAGCAACAATCCCTCTCCCCAAGAGCTCCAGTCTTCGTTCTCCAAATCCTGGCCTTGGGCACCCTCCCTGCCTCCCCATCCCAAGACACCACAGACAGGACAAACTCAGTGTCATGTACCCTGAGCAGCTGTCCCCAGTGAGGTCCCTGCACCCCAAAACTCATGCCAACTGGCCATACCCACAGTCCCAAAGGCAGGGCTGGGGCTGCCCATCCAGAGAGCTGGATCTCATCCCATGTCTCCCCAACCTGGTGTGGAGTATGAGCAGGTCCCCACGCCTCCGTTTCCCCAGCCATTTAAAAAAACCAACAGACTGTGATGCTGCTGTCCCTGTAGAAAAAAGGGGCCAGGAGATCTTGCAGTGCCTCTGAGCCTGCTGACAGCAACGGTGGCACCAACGGCGGCACCAATGGCCACCCTGGCAAGGGCCCTACCTACAGCATGAGTTTGACCCAACGGGCTCATCCAGCTGCACCCTGTATCACTTACACAACCCAAGGCATGCAGCCCCCCCCGCAGATCTCCAGGAGGCTACGCGGCCCCAAGGGTCTGTGCCTGGAGCTCTATAAATACACCCGAAAGATTAGATAGCTGCCGGATGCCAGGGCGGTGGTGACACAGCCTGCTTTGTGGGCACACCACGACCCTACGTCTGCTCCTCTACATGCCACCACCCACGGTCGAGGTCCCAACTGCAGGGTCAGCATTCCTGTGGGGCCCCCCACTTCCCAGCTTGGCCCTTACCTTCTCCCCGAAGGCTGGGGGAAGCAGGAGGCTGCAGCTGGCTTCTTCTACCGCCACCTCCAACGGCTGTGGCCATGTCACCCGCAGGTGCCGACCCAGAGGAGACGATCCTGAACGCATTCAAGGTGTTCGATCCAGAGGGGAAAGGCCTGAAATCTGCCTAGTGAGTAAGGGGTGCCTGGGGGGGGGGCAAGCGGGTGTCCTCATCGAGGCCTCCCTGGTGCTCACCGTGCTCTCTTGTTTGCAGCATCAAAGAAATGCTGATGACGCAGGGCGAGAGGTTTTCCCAGGAAGAGGTACGAGCCCCTTCCCACCCTCTGCCAACCTCCCGTGCCCTCCACCCCGACAGACCCCCCAGCCCTCCTCCCAGCCCCAGCCACAAACCCCTTCCGTGCTGCTTTTTCAACCTGTTTTTTTCCCAGCAGATCGATCAGATGTTCGCAGCCTTCCCTCCGGATATTTCTGGCAACTTGGATTACAAAAACCTTGTCCACATCATTACACATGGTGAAGAGAAGGACTAGCTCACGCTCGGCGCTGGGGCTGGAGGATCACCTCCCTCTGGGGTGCACGGGGGGGTCCCTCTGCCTCTCCCCCTGGGGAACACGTGAACGGCACCCACATTAAACTGCCTTTTGGCAAAAGGAAATCCACCCGCTGGTGTGAGCGGTGCTCGTGCCGGCGTGGTGTGTCTGCGCGGTGTGGCTGTGCCCGGCGGGAGCCCCCAGACCCCTCCCAGACCCCCCTGCCCCAGCCTCTCGGCCCTGCTGCACATCACCCTCACGTGCCCTCCCATCCCTTTGCCTCGTCGTTTCCCAGCCTGGCCCAGCTCCCAGACCCAAACAGTCTGTTTCGCCCTGGGCTGGTGGCTAGCAGCCATCTGGTGCCACCAGCCCAGGACCAGCGCTGAGCTCAGCTTTACTTCAGACAGCAGAGAGCTGCCTGCTTCTCCCAGCTTAGCAGGCAACACCCCGCAAGCCCGCTCTGCATTCCCCCATGGCCTCCCCAGGGCCCTAGGACAGGCATGGTGCAGGACCGGGACTGTGGTCACCATGTCCCCGGTGCACCATTCCCTGATGCCCGGCTGCGGGAAGCATGTGGCGTTGTGCAACAGGGACGGCACCCCGCCGGAGAGCAGCTGTTCCCACCCCCGGCCGTGGCTGCTGTCAGCAGTGGGCGAAGCCGTGCCAAAATATCACCCGGCAAGCTTTTGAAGCCTGCAGAAGGTGTTGGGCTCCTTACAGAGGAGAAGGGAGATGGAATGATGTCCAGGGCGCAGAGGGGCAGCTGAGGAGTGGAAATGTTTATTTCATTCATCTCCATCGGGATCTTGCACCTTAAGGCTCTTCCTCCTCTTCTTGTCTGCACCGGCAGCGTTGCCCAGCTCCTTCTTGCAGCTCTGGAGGATCAGCTGGTGCAGCTGCCCACGGCCCAGCGGCACCTCCACTGCCCAAGAAAATGACGACCCATGTCTGCCAGCACAGGCCTTATATATGTGGTGGGGTGGGACAGGCCGGTCGGGATTGGCCGAGGAGGAGAGGTGGCAGCGGGGGATTGGCTGGGCGGCCATGAGGGGTTTGTGGATTGGCTGTCTGCGTGGCCATAGCCCCTCCCTCCCACCTCCCACACTCACAGGCGGCGATGGCGGCGGTGGTGCCATCCAGGGCGGGCGGCGGCGGGCAGAGCTGGGCCCGATCCATCACCCACGGGAGGCTGGTGGTGCCCAGGAGCAGGCTGGCGAAGGGCTGGTCCGGCTGCGAGCCCTCAGCCTGCGTGTAGCGCAGGACGCACTCCATCAGCAGGAGCTCGTTGGTCGTCTTCTCCACAAGACCTGGGTGGGAGGGAGTGCTGTCCCACAGGGCCCCTCCACCGGGCCCCTGCCCAAACCCAGCCCCGGCTGTCTGCTGGGCAGAGGACCCATGGATTCCCCCGAGGCAGTGCCGTCAGGCTCCCCAGGGGAAGGGCCCGAGGCTGGGTCCCACACCCAGAGCCAGGATGGGGGCTTGGGGGGTGCACTGGGGTGTTTATACGTCCGTGTTAGCTCCTGAATTTGCTGGGAATTTGACATCACAAATTCGCATTAGGGACACCCATGCATGATGGGGCGGGGGAAAAAACCAGCTCAATTAAAACACGGGGCAAGCAGGTGGTGGACGTACAAGGTCTGGGCCATGTGGCAGGTGAAGTCGGGCAGCCCTGACCCACCTAAGAACTGCATCAGGTTCAGATCCGTGATCTGCCCATTTTCTCCAAGCTGCTTTGTTGTCTTCGTAGCATCGCCACCGATTTCTTTGAACAGGGCCTCCATGCCAGATTTGATCTGGCCCAGGACTTTGCTACTCTCTTCGCATCTGTCTTCGTACCGGTTGGCTTCCCCCGTGGTTTCCACTAGTTTTTCCTATCAGCAAAGGTTTTGCCAGGTGTCACACCAGCCCCCTGCTTGCCCCCCAACCCCAGTCCTGGCCAAGTCCAGTCCGGACACTGGAGACAGCCCAGGAGAGGCTGTGGGATGCTCCCATCCCTGCAGGGGAAAGGCTGTATGAAGGGGATCCCAAGCTCCCCATGCCACAGATGAGGCCCCAGGTGCCAGAGAACCAGGGCTGGCAGAAGCCCTGCAGTCACCCTCTCATCATGCACTGGGAGACAGGGCTGCCAAAGCCAATGCAGGGCCCTTTTCTGCCCATGCCTCTCCAGCCGCTGCCCAGAGCGGTGTTGACAGGACCACACTCCCTAGGACACATGCTGGGACAGACAGGGGTCTGCTGCCCTTGCAGAGGGAAATCCCGGCTGCCATACCTCCAGCTCCTGCAGGACATGGAAGGTGCTGCTCTCTGCATCCTCCTGGTCCATCATAAGGGTCATAATTTCATTCTGTGTAAACACAAGCACATGGAGGGGGTACTGGCTGAATGCTCACCAGATGTGCCTAAGAAAGGCTGGGGACCATTCCTCCGCCCTGGGAGCAGGGACATCCCACTTGACCCCTCTGGGGACCATTGTCCCCAGGCCAGGAGGGCAAGTGATGACCCCACTTCTCACTCCAGCTAGCCCCACACAAGGCAGAGGCAGCTCCTGGCCCTCCTGCACACTGCAGTATGTTTGCTGGGTACACGATGGCAGCATTGAGACACTTTTAGCTCTGAGAATGCAGCGTTCTGTCTGTTGGAGTTATATTTTTGGCTACCGCTTTGCATTCCCCTAATCCCACCCATGTGGCAGGCTGTGAGCCAGGCTCCAGTGTGAGCAGCGATGCTGGACACTTGAGAGAGGAAAAACCCACCCCAGCCCCGAAGCACCAGCTGAGAAAGGGGAGACATAAAGAGCTTGGAAGAGACCTGGACACCCTTGATCCTCTGCTGCATCTTCTCCATCTCGTTGTTCAGCTCAGTGATGTATATGAAGTAGGCGAAGTTTTTCCCCTCCTTTTCAATGAAGTTATTCACCAGCTGGTCAAAGTTCCCGTCCTCTGCCAGCTCCAGCAGGCGCATGTAAGCCACCTCCTGGCTCTCAAAGCTCTCCATTCGGCTCTGCTTGGCCCACTGGGCTGCCTTCAGGGCTGAGGGAGAGAGGGAGAAAGAGCCCAGGCTGTGCGTGTCCTTGCAGGGCTCCCTTTGCAAAGCCTTTCCCTGCAGACATCCTGAGGTTTGGCGTGGTGCCTGGGGCCAGAGGGACAGAGGGTGTCTTTATTTTACCCAAAACTAAGCAGGGAGCTCGCTGTCCTCATGGGAATGGGGCAAACAGTGGGATCCCTCCCCAGGAGGATAAAAGGAGCCATAGAGGCAGCTCCCTGCCTCCCCATCCCTCCCTCTGCCCCAAGGGCACCCCAAGACACATGATGCTGGGAGGTCTCACTTGGTTATCACTGTTCGTCCTTTCCACTTGTAGGGTGAAGGTTGGGTGAAAGAGCCTGCGGGCAGGGGAGAGGTCCTGTCTTTGGGGTGGAGTGTTATAAACCACTATAAACAACCCCCTTGCCAATTCTGTGAACTCCTGGCTTGTGGTGCCAGTTGCAGGTATTCTCTCTCATCTGATACCTTTTTTCTTTTTGGCCAGTTCCTCCAAATCAGAGCGATCTATAAACTTGGTGAGCATGAAGGTTTTCAGTTTGGTCTCCTGGTCAAGGACACGCTTCTGCTCCTGCAGCTCAATATTGTGCTGGACTGTGTCTTTTGTGTGTCTTTCATTCAAGGCTGAAATCCTTGCCAGAGCCTCCATCCTGCACACAGAGAGCAGCAGGTTACACCACGGGTAGGTATAAGGATTTGTATTCCTGGCCATTCCTATGCATCTCTGTGCCTGGCCGAGCAAAACCCCCGTGATGCTGTGCACGCTGGCCAGCTCTTATCCAGATGCAGCTGCGTTAGCCCAAGGCCAGCAGCAAGCTAACATAGCTCTGGGTGGGGTTTCGTACTCGGGCACAGCACCCAGCTGTGGCAGCCAAGCTCACTTTGACTGGAGCTGGCTGGCTGCTGCTCCAGGTCTGCTGCATCCCCCCATGCCAGCTCAGGTGGCACTCGGAGGAAAGAGGCTGCTCCATAGCAGCCATGGCCATGCGGCAATTCACCGCATCCCGAGAAACATCTGGGATAGGTGGAGTAAATCACCCTGGAGGTACCAGTCTCCCTGCACTGACCAAGCACCAAAGCCTTAGCACCCAGCTCTAGGCAACAGTGGATGAATCCTCTCTCTGAAGCTGCAGTTGGCCTCTCTTTACATCGATACCCGTCGCTGGCATTGCCCACCAGTGCCAAGTTTGCCACAGAGGGTTCACAAGGCCACCTACCGCTGCTCATAGCCTTGTGTGCATTGCTCAACAGCAGTGTTCAACCTTCTCCTCTGCTGAGCCAGCTTCTTATGGAGCTTCAAGTAGATGTTGTCCAAAACAGCTTTCTGGATTTGCAGGTTTTCAGTCTCTTCTCGGAGCTCTTTGTTTCTGGACAGGATGGTATCAAAATGGATGGTGACCTGGGGAGAGGGAAGCAAAAGGTTTGAAGCTGGTGCAGGACGTGAGGGGATCAGGTCTCTGCTGAAAGACCTTGACCAGGGCTGGGACAAATCTCTTATCTGAAGTTGGTCCTGCACTATCCTCCTCCCCAAGACAGGGGAGGCAACAGCAGGCTAGGCTGATCACGGCAGAGACCAAGAGCTGGTGGTGTCCAAGGCAAGGTGGCTTCAGGCAGCTCAGATTTATCACTAAACAGGTGCAGACCTTCAGGCTTCTTGGCATGGCACAAGTGCTGCATTTGGGTCACCAAGCTTGAAGGAGCCTTTGAGATATTCTGGGAGCAATCAGGCCAGGGGAATGAGCCAGGTCCTCCTTTATGCAGCTTGTATCAACCAAATGCATCTGCACCATCACACTTTGTCCTGACCAAAAAGCGTTTTGCACACAGGCCCCAGTATAGCCCCACACACGGTCTCCCGAGGTCTGCAAAATGTTTGCTTACATTGTTTAGATGCATCTCCAGTGTCTCAGTCTGCTTTTGCAGCCGTTTGCTGCTGTTTGCTTGCTTCACCTTCACTGCTATCTGGTTTTGCCTCTCAATCCTTTCTTCCAGCTCTACTATCTGCACACACAGATTAGGGGGGGGGAAAAAAAAAAGTATAATCTCCACCCCTACGCTCTGGACTCTTGTCAGGACACTTAGCCAAAGAAAATTACCCTCTGTTGACCTGAACTACAGCAACCATGTCATTAATGAGCTCACAGTTGTAGCAGCAGCTTTAATCCCAAAGGATCCCATCCTGCACACTCAAGAAATATAAACTGTAACTAGGAATGGGTTTATTTTCGTGTCACGAAGGAAATGCAGCTGCCTCTGGAGGGAAACTGAGCAGGTGTCGAAGGCGGCACAGCAGCACTCTGTGCAGAGCAGAAGAGGCAAGGAGGATGGCTTTTTGGCAGTGGTATAGTGCTGGCCAGACAGGGATCTGCACAGTCCTCCCTGGGAATGAGCGGAGGAAAACTTTTGTCAGAAGTGGGGAGCTGCCAGAGGAACTAAATCCATGAGAAGCATGAAGTAGTTGGAGAACAACGAAGCAGGGGCAGGTGGGAGAGGTATGACTCAGCCAAGAGATCCCTGATTGAAAGCTAACCCTGTTGTGGAAAACTCTACAGCACCTCTAGCAACTGTAAACCACCTGAGCATGTTCCCTGGCTTCCGTCATGGGTGGCTTGTTCAGAGCAGAAAGCTGCAGGGACCTGTCACTTCTGTAGCACTGGGTTCCCCTGGGCCTCCCACCCCACCACTGACCAAATCCAACCAGACCGTCCTCAGGAGAAGTGATGCGACCTCCCTTAGATGTTGCTGCTCCTCTATTTGCCATGTCTCAGGCAGCACAACTAAATGTTCCATTATTCCCTTTTTTTTTCATGAGAAAAAATAAAAGTCAAGGGAAAAGCAGAGGGATGTTGCGTGACCCCAGGCAGGTGTGTGCCATCAAAGAGGAGCTACAGAGACCCATGAGACAACAAGGCTGAGAGTCAGACCTTACTTTTCTATCCAGTGCTGACTTGAATGGGAGCCTGGCTCTATCTGCTTGGCATCGCCTTGTGTCTTTTGCCAGGAGGCAGTATTATATTCCAAGGCCTGAATTAAGTGCATTTTACATAGAGTTGACTGTGACTCTGCACTGCTCTACCATGCTCAGCCAGGGGACGGTCCAGATGCTCTTACCTGGTTGTCCAGGTCATCTAACAGGGCTTTTCTGTCTTTAATCAGAGAATCATACTGATATTTGGTCTGCAAAAGGTACTGAAGCTCCATACAATTCCTGTCATCCAGCATCATATTTCTCGGGGATGTGATGTGGCTCAGCGTTAATAACACCTCTTCGTGTTCTTGAGTCAGCGACTCTATTTCTTTTCTGTAAAAACGGAACGACAAATGACGTTTAGCACATCCCACCTGCACTACTGGAGCAAGTCCTCACCCCTCCCCACTTCAGCACCAAGGTGCCCAGACCTCGGCATGGAGGAACTTTCCAAACACAAAGCTGCACTCACTTGTGAGCCTGCATTTGCTGCCTCATGTTGGCACCGTAAGATTTCTTCTTCTCCGCTGCAATCTGAAACTGTTTCTGCAATCTCCTGATCTCAGCTTCAGCCAGCTTTTCTTTCTCCATCACAGGCAAGTCCAAAACCTTCTGCTTCAGAGAGGGCTCTCCCCACTGCCACAGGGAGGGAGAGCTTGGTCACTTGAGCAAACACGACCAGCAGTGGTAGACAGCAGAGCTGGACACAGGGGAGTGGGTTGACGGCACCACCACCTCCAGCTGTTTGTCACCACCTTCAGCTCTTCACTGCCACCCAACATTCATGATGTCACCACATTCATGACCACCCGAAACACTGAGCCACCCAAAGCAGCTCCATGAGAGCTGCTGATCCACGTCAGAGCAAAGTCCACTGGGTGCTTTGCTCTTGGGGAGCCCAGCTCCATGCTGTCACCACTCCCCAGGGTGAGAAGGTGTTAACAGCAACCAAAACCAGAGCCTGTTGACCACAGCAGCTGAGCCCCAGCCAGCACCTCGATTCCAGGACAGGGTGCAAACCTCCCGCAGTGGGGAGGGCAGGTGATGGCAGGTTGTCACCTCTTTTATCACCCAGCATGACTGTCAAGGCCATATGAGTCAGAAACAAACCCACCTGTGCTGGGGAGGTGAATGAGCCCAGCTGACTTTGCCCAGGAGCAGAGCAGGAGTGCTCACATCCCCAGCTGTGGGAAGGTGACTTCTAGCTGAGAAACTGCCCGACAGGTAAGCACTGAAGCCGTGGCAGTTAGATCCACCATTACCTGTGTCCTCAGCTGACCCATATTCCCCAACCCTGCCTCCCCTAACACCCAAATCTCAGCCCACGGCCTCATCCCCAGCACAGGAGGGCTGCAGAATCAGCCCCCCCACGACCCAGCACTGCTGGCCAAAGCAAGCCTGGCTCCCCCCTGCCTGCCCGGCTGACGGCACCCGCCCTGTTTATTTCTGCAGGTGAGATCCCCACGGCAGACCCTCCATAGCACCTGCAGAGAAGTTCAGCTTGGGTTTGTGCTTCAGTTTATACCTTTGAGTCCATCATTTCTTCCAGCTCACTCTGTTGGTTGCTCTGCGGACGCCTCAGGAAGGGGATGATGGAGCCTCCACGGGGACAGACCTGCTTCCCAAGGGGAGAAATGAAACGCTGGTAAGGGGGTGGTTGTGTCCCCCTGCCCATCCCTCAGCATCCGCTCGCGTGTTTGGCACATGAGGAAACCATCACAGATGGCTGCGCGATGAATAAAAGGAGAGCATTTGTAGTGATGTCATCGCAAAACACACTCCTCTTATCGAGTTTATAAGTAGGGGAAGAACAGATGGTTTGAGCTATTCCACCCTGTTCAGTACCTGGGTTTCCATAGAAATCCCAGTGAGGCCAAGGCCCCCCGTGCCGGCGGGCAGAGCCCCCAGGGAGCATGAGTGGGGAATATCGCCTGGATTCAGCCCCTGTCCCGCCACAGCCAGGGAACACACTGGGGATGACCACGCAGCCCTCACCCCCACCGCTGGTCCCCCCCAGCCCTGCTGCAGCCCCCCAGGCTCCCCTCTTGCCCCCGGTGCTGCTCACCCCACTGCAGGGTGCTGCGGTTCCTCTCCAGCCAGGGGATGGGAGCACGGTGGCAGTCAGGTATTCCCAAAGAGCAGCCCCCTGCTTCCCATGGGAAGTGCAGGAGAGAGGAGAGCCTGGCAGGGAACCAGCCCTGGTCCCTGTCCCAAGCTCTGTGGAACAGGCACTGGGCCGGTTGCCACGGCACACCGGAGCATGGAGGGGTTCTCCATGGTGACTGTCACCAAGGGGGTGGCCGGGGCACCCCCACCCACCCCATGGGCAGCGCTGGGAGCCCACGCTACACAGACCAAAGTGGTTTCCATGTCCCACAACCAGCCCTGAAGCATGTGCTCCAGCATTTCCCTGGCTGCATGTTCACAGCAAGCAGAAACCCACATTTTACCAGTTCTTGCTTCCCTTTGCAGTGTTTGAATCATCCCATAACTTGGGACTTTGAAGCCTTTCGCTCCGACTGGAAAGCAGCACCCAGGGCTTCGCCATCCCCAGCAGCACTTCGGGACCACAGAGCTGCCTTCCCTTCTTTGCCAGCCCCACAGCCGGCTCCCTGGCCTTCCTACCTGCTTCCTACCTGTTTTCCTTGGGAAGAGGCAGCAATCAACACATCATTACCATTGCCCTCAGCATCCACGCACCCTCCAGGTGCCCACCGTCGGGACAGCAGCAATGATTGATGCTGCCAACCTGGGGAAGGTCCCTGGGGACAGAAACTGTTTAGACGGCCTGATATAGGGGACAAATTGAGGATTCGTGCCTGCTTCTCTCCCTTCCGTGCAGGGAAGCACATGGGAGCCACAGGCTGAGTCACAAGAGCTCCGATAATCCCTTCCTCATAAGCTGGAGTGCGTGGCCAGCTCCTTCCCAGGGACTCAGCAAACCCAGAGATCCCTGGAGGGCAGAAGCACGAGACAGCGCTGGAGGCTGCAGCAGGGTTGTGTTTTGTAGTCCTGGTGTTGCTTACTCAGCTCTGGGCTGAAGGGGAACAGAGGAGCTGCTGAAGGTGAGCAAAGGGCATCTGCGTCCCAGTTTGCAGGGCTGCGGCGAGTTCAAGGCGATGAGCAAAATCCCCAACCAGCACATCGCTCTTGAGGCTGCGCTTTGCCGTTATCCCGGAGACTTTGATGAGCTAACGAGCCAGCCATCAAGTTCCAGGCTAATTCACAGCCAGATAGGCTCTGAGGATGCATTTAATTGGAAATGATTTTGATGGCAGAAAGCAGAATGTGGCATTAGATAAGAAAAATCACAACCAAGGGCGGAGCGATGCTGGGAAGGCACTGAAGCCTGAGGGTCCCGTCGGGGCTGGGGGAAGCTCCCAGAGTTTTTCATCCCATTCCTGCATGATCAACAGCTCCGTGGGATAATAACAACCACCTCTCCAGGGATGAGGCTGTCACTCTGTCTCGGTGGCCCTGGCTGTGTCATACTGCAGATCCCTTCTCTCCAGTTTGATTCTCTTCACCCTCAGCAGAAATAGGGCCAAACCTCCAGTTCAGAATAAAGGTAGAGCTGCAGGGGTGGACGTTATTTTTCCAGAACCAATGCCACTGGGTGGCTCAAAAGCCTGTTTTCCCTTCACTTGGACTAGTCCAGCCTCAAAATACAGTCCATGTTGTCTGTCCTTTTTGTGTTCCTTCTCCATGGATCAATTCTCTATTGTTTAGCAAAGAACAAGTCAGTAAATTAAACTGTTGAGGAGGGATCTGATTTGGTAGTCAGTGTCTGTCACACTTGTTGCAGAAGCATTTATTTTACTAAAGGGGACTGTTTTCACCCAAACAATGCTCAAATGTCAGTCTTGCTCTGAATGAGGGTGACTTCATTGTCTGGATGGACCTTTAAGCTGTGGCTGAGCAGAACAGTAACTGGAGCAGGATGAGTCTGTAACATCTGAATCCAACAAATCTCCATCTTCTGGGAGAAACAAAAGAAAAGTGACTTTCTATGCAATTTTCATCTTAACCCATCTTCCCCGATTTAAAAAGGTACATTTAAGCACTGATTGACATGGAGAAATTATTCCTTCAGCTGCACATTTGGGGTCTAATTAAAACTACTTGTACTATTTTAAGGGCCAAATTCTGATCTGTGCAAGCAGCGTATATCCTTCCTGATTTCAGCAACGATGTCACGGTTTCACTGGGTCCAGTTTAACAGTGGCTGCAGGGAACGGTCAGAGCTGGGCTGGCTCTGATCTGAGCTCACCTACCTGGGAGCGTCCCATCGACGTCACAGAAAATCTCTGGGGTAAGCTAGAGGATCAGGCCCATATTTTCATGCAAATGTAATATATTCATGTTACTTAATGCCTATTTATAACAAATCCAGAACTTAATTCTACTTAACCCGTCTTCAGTGTTTGACACATGAAATCTGTGAGTCAGAGGACTATATATGGAACTGTCAAAACTTTATTTTTTCCCTCCTCTAAAATCCTGGATTAAATCATAATCAAATTCCCGTCAGCTCCAGCAGCAGCGCTGGGAGGAGCAGGAAGATGCTGACAACTGCTAAGGCAGCTGGTGATGGGGTAAGGTCTTCTCAGGCAGCAGCATGATGGCAAAACCTTACAGAAGAGGTCCTGAATTCAGACACACGCTAGGTCCATCTCTGCTAAATATCATCCCATGGACCTGGAGTGATACCTTGGCCTCGTGGTGGCACCTTACCAAGACTTGGCTTGCGAATGGCCTCCCATGAGCACATTTTCTACTCAGGTTTTTATTTCTTTCCTCTGATGAACAGTTGTCTTAATAACTACATGAACCACACCAGCCTGCAATGGTCAAGACCAGTTTTGGTCCTAAAAGCATTGCAAACACATTGAGAGCTGTAGACCTGCAGCTTTTTGGAACTGGCTTGAGTTTTCCTCCACGTGTTTCTTACAGAAAATGTTTCTTTCAAAACATATGCCATCTAGTCGTCAAATGCTGAGTCGTTCTCTCCCTGCACAGTATCACTTCTTCTCGCCTGCCCTTCCTCGGCACGCACCCTTCCAGGAGAGAAGGCTTTCAGCCTGGCATCTGAAACAACACCGCAAACATTTGATGCTATTTTCCTGATTTAACACTTTAAATCTCAACAAAATCAGAGCCAAATATGCCAGACACTCTACAACCATGCAGCAGAACACCCTTCTCACGCTGAAAGTTTACAGTGTGAAAATAACAAGTGTATATCCATCATTAGAGATGACAAAATAGCACAAAAGTAGCTGGTTTTCACCTCGGGCAATGTTTTTCCTGACAGCCTGCGAGTACAGCAGCAATGGCCTCTAGGTAGCAGGCTGGGGTAGAGATGTCTCTGCGTGGGCACACGGCTTCAAGTTTTAAGAGTAATTGGTATTAAGTGAGGGGAGAGGAGGCTGTTCGTTGCCTCCTCGATTACAGTGAAGAGGAGTTACAGCTGTAATTCCGAAGAGGAAATTGTCATCGTAATTTCCTGCAGATGGGTTTCTTCTGAATTGCTGACACCAAGGAAAATGTGATTGCCAGCAGTGAACTGACTCCTTTGTGGCGTTACTCGGTATTTTTTAAAGGGTCATTTTAGGAGTAAGTTTCCCAGCCCTTGACTTTGGGAAAGTAAAACTTTTTCCCACTGCAGGCTCAGCCCCTCCAGTAGAGCCTAATAACATGGATTTCCTTCCCCTCTGTGCTAACTTACAGACGCCTTTGACTGCGGCGGGTACGCCGTGCTGAATTACTGCTCCGAGGCTGCCGCCACGGGTGGGAAAACATAGAAGCAAAATAGCTGAGGACGCGTCACTGCCTGAAAGCAAGAAAAGAACTCTGAAAATTTCACCGGCCTGAGGTCAAACCTGGCACACAGCAAGCACTCCTATCTGTGGGAAGATTTTAGCTAAAGCAAGAGAAGAGAACAGACTCAAGGGCAGAGCCATGGCAGAAGCTGCTGTCACGCCGGGTCTTGCCTGGCCAGGAACAGGGCTCTCTGTGTGGACGTGGGTTTTTTTGCCTGTGATATAGGCAAAACTGCACAAAGTAATGCTCTTAGCAGGGCTGGTGTTCCCTCAGCAGTTTTGAAGGGACACAGCCATTTTACAGCATAAAATCCAAGCAGGAGGCAGGGGTTTTGCTCAGGCGTGGAATATGCCATGCAATAGGTCTGAAAAGTCTGGCAGGGCACTTGGCTATGGCTAAGCCAAGCTAATAAATCCCCACCGTGACCTCCCAGATCCTGTTCTTCCCCAGGGAAGTCTGTTGGCAAATCTAGATGCTGTGCTGGAAACCCTCCGTGCCAGATCAAGCTGGAGAGCGCTGGGAGAAGGGGTGGGAGGCTGATTTGTGACGGAGACAGCAGTACATCACGGGGGGAGTCGGGAAGGAAAGCCCCTTCCCCACAGACCCCCACGGCTCCGTGTCAGCTCTGGGCAGAGCTGGGCAGCATGGGAAAGCACAGCAAGTACAGCCTGTTTTAGAAGAGCTATTTCCAATTAATCATTCCTGATTACCATCCCGTGCAATGCTCTTGATCGGGGCTAAGAATACCGTATTAGTTGAACACGCTCTGCAAGTGGCTTAAGGCAACTGAGGATTTGCCTATTTAATATCACTCAGGGAAACTATTTTGAATTAACATTTAAAGGCAATTAATTAAACTGCTGTATGGGTGTTCTGTACCATCTGTATTCACTTTATCTTCTTTTACTTTTCTTTTCCAAATCAAATGAAGGCCACTTGATTTCTGGGTTGGGCGCAGTAGGAAAGTATCCTGGGGGAGCCCACAAGCCCCAGGGAAAGCAGGACAAGCGAAATAAACCTGCCTGGAGGAATTGCACCCCAGCTCCAGCCCAGCATGATGTTGATATAGGCAGTCCCAGACCTTTCTGTCTCCGCAGTTTTGCCTTTATGGGAGAGGTTTGGGCACTCTGGGGCGTCCCCTTCCAACAGCATTTGCAGCACTGGGCAAGAAACTGGGTGCACCAACTGCTGTCCTTCTGGCTCAGTGACGTTAATGCCCGATTAAGTCGGTGATGGAATGAGACAGTAAAGTGCACAGTCAAATGCAGGCAGATGACCTGAGGTGGATCAGCAGGGTTTCCCTGCCTGAGCATCAGCCTGGCAGCTGTGCTGCTGGAGCAGAAAGCTGTGGACACCGCAGCGAGCAGGTCTGTGGGACGAGGCAGAGCAAGGCTCCTTCAGCACAAACCTCCCTGGTGAAGAGTCAGCCTGGCAAAGCCACTTGCAGCCTTTTTATTTGATTTAGGACATGTCTCCTAGTAATTAGCCTGTCTTGGCCCTGCCATTTTTCTGAAGCAGAATTTCAGACCAGCTCACACTGAGAATAGCCACTTTCCCAGCCTATCGCCAGCACCACAGCCCTTCTTTAGAGAAGGAACAGATTGTTCTGAACAGTCTGGTCCATTTGCCATTTCTACAAGCTGGCTGGATTTGCTGTTTATTGCCACTCACTCAGCAACTGATCTTTTGCAAGACCGCAGCTATCAGTTGCCTCCCCTCCTGTCAGCCGTTGCTTCATGGCCCTGGCTGCAGGTCCAAGGCTTTACAAAGGATGTCAGCTGATTTTTGTAACAGGCAGTTTGTTGCTCAAGAGTTGATTTAAATTAAAGCTTTAGAAAAGAACACCCCAAGGGTTTGGGCTGCATATTTCTCTTAGGGTAAATCTGAAGCAACTCCCAAAGAAATGCAGAGGTGACACTAATCAAAGTCAGGCTATAATGAGTCCTCCTGGGTGTTTTGCTCGGTGTGTTAGCACACATTCCTGGGACTAGTTCAAAAGGAAGCCGCACAGCTCAGAGAAAGGCTGGAAGAGAGAGCCTGTTTCTAACCCTGCTGCTGATGGCGATTTGCCACGGGTTGGGCATGCAGAAGCAGCCATCCCCACCGGCCAGGAGCATCCTGGCCCACCAGCCACCAGTGGTCCCTGCCTTTCCCAGTGGTACCTCCCCAGGCAGGCAGAGGCAGGCTGCCCTGGCCAGGGAGCGCTGGGCTGGCAGGGCAGAGGGATGCAGGGATGCAGCCATCCCCTGCCTGCTCACTGTTCAGAAGGAAGAGAGGAGCAGGAGGCGGCAGAGCTGAGCCAGTTGCTTGGCAACTCCCCTGCAAATCTCCATCCTGTCAGAAAACATTTTTTGCCAGCAATTCAGATGGGTTTCACAGGTGCAGGATCAGGCCTGGCTGATCAGGTGGTTTTAAGAAACCACACATTGTACCTGGAAGGGCCGCGCATCCACTTTGGCCAGGTCCCAGCCATGCAGCCAGACACAGGCTGTGAAATGCAGCTCCCAATGGGCACTGCACAGCGGGGAGGGCTGCACGGGGGTGACAAGGCTTCCTGGGGCTCCTACATCCCCATTTCAGCCTCTGCTCAGGGACCATGATGCTCTGCATCATCCCTGTCCCAGCAAAAGACAGGGGATGGAGCAGTCTCTCGCTCTCCCATCTCCAGGTAGCCCATGACTGGGATGTCAGCCACTTCCAGGGGGAAAATGAGCAGCAATGTGAGCTCAGGCGAGCTGCTCTGTGGTCCTGCTGGCTGGGGCAGGCCCTCCGTTAGCTGCCCCTTGGTGTCTCTAGGCTGAGGGAGAAGCTGAACGAGGCTGATCCTAGTTCCATCTTTGCATCCCTCCATCACTGCAGGAACAAGGCTGTGGCAGCACCATCCCCTGCCCATCCTAGCCAGGCTTTCCCCTGACAT
This sequence comes from Ibycter americanus, assembly GCA_035590275.1. NCBI lineage: Eukaryota > Metazoa > Chordata > Aves > Falconiformes > Falconidae > Ibycter > Ibycter americanus. The sequence continues at coordinate 95,836,380 of JAVJGI010000001.1, forward strand.
CCCATGTTTTAGCTGTCCTTCAGTCTGTACCTGGCTTCCTTGAGCCCCCAAATCAAGTGGTCAGAGCTCACCTGAAAATCAATCTAGCTCTTCTGTGACCATCCAGCATCTGTGGTCTTCACTCTGCGTGCAGAGAGGAAGAAGGAAGATAGGCCAGGTTATTCCCAGCATTTCACGGAGAACAGGGACAGGAGGGAGCATCCTCCAAGCAAAGCAGGATGCTGGGGGCCATGCCAGGCTTGGTGGTGGAAATACAACTGAAGAGGGCAGGAGCTGAGGGAGTGCAAAACAGCCCCAGATCACTGCCAAACAGGCTGGATCCTGGCATCTCTGCATTTCTACTTTGCTCTGCTCCTGCTTGCATTTCCCATGGGAGATGCACCCAGCCTTGTCACCTGGGAGCGGCAGGAGCCAGCAAGGCAGCAGCAGGTCCTGCAGGAGCCCAGCATCACCACGACCATCCTGGAGAGGTAGGATGAGCCATCCAAGACTCCCATTAACCCCCTCTGCACTTCAGCATGAGCCGATTTGTGTGGGAGCTGATCCTTCTGTTCAGAGCTAACGAAGAGGGGAATTTCCTCAAAGAAAACAAAATGGTCTCAGCTGGAATTTTCCTCTCAGCTACGCTGACACAACCCCTTCTCCTCCAGTGTGGGAGGGGAATTTGGCCCACTGATATTATATGCCAAGTTTAGATCGGGATAATGATATACTGTTCGGGTTTCTATAGATTCTCAGGTCACTTTGCAAACATGAATTAATCTTGACAATGCAGCTGCAAGGAAATGGAGGTTTTATTGTTCGTGATTTAAAGAGAGGGAAACTGAGACCCAGGGAGTAAATGCTTTTCGCAAGGTTGCAGAGAAAACAAGCTATGGAGGCTGGGAGCGAAACCAGGGTCCCGAAAGCCTTTCCGTTTCTCGCAGCGCTGCAGAGCGCTCCTTCCCACACAAACCCATTCTGGAGCATCGTTTTGCACCAGCCCAAAATGTAACTCTCTTTTATATTTAGCTCCCAGGTTCTGTAAAGGGACGTTATATAACAGACCTCAAGTGTGGCATTTTATAATTTACCAGCTCAACTTGTGCTGCTTCTCAAAACCCGCCTGTGCAGCGTATTCTCCGGCTCAGCACAGAGCCTTCTCCCATCTCCTTCTGAGCTGGCAAAATATCCCACTGGGCACTTATCTGCAGTTTTAAAATGTTGCGGTGTGCCATCCCCCGGCCCCAGGCCGCCGTGCCGTCTCTCAAGCAATTAGTGCTGTCATCAGCTCCATTTTCATTGTCGAATTTTTTGCTCCTGCAAGAGGAGGAAAGGGCGTAGCTGGACACGCTGCTCTCAGAGGGCAGGCGTAGCCCGTGCCAGCGGGAAATCCTCTGCTGGGTTGCAAATGGTCCAACGGGCTCTGAAGTCCCCAGGAGGAGGTGGGAAGGGAGGGCACCCAGGCACTTTTGCCCAGCTGGGCTCTGCAGGGAGTCCCACCCATTTCTCTGGCAAAATCTGGTGTCCCCAAAGCTGGCGGTGAGTGAGACGATGCAGCCAGCAGTCAGCACCATGCAGGGATGGCCTTGCTGCCAGACAGTCCCTGTATCCCTGCTGCTCTCACCCCTGGGCATGCCAGGAGGGCTGTGGACCCCCATGCATCAGAAACGGGGGCTTTACGTCCTGGGATGCACCCCCCAGGGAGAAGAAACTCAATCCTGAAGCTCCAGAGGCCACACAGTGTCTGATGCTCAGTGCTCCCGACAGCCTGTCTGGTCCTCTTCAGATCTGCCGCTCCAGTCCAGCGCAAGAGCTGACACTTTGGGAAGGCCCCACATTGCCATACACACTCGTCCCCACGTGTGTCATCTTTCTCTGACTGATGGCAAGTTAAGCACGGATGCACTGGAGCGGGAAGAGCACGTTGCTTAATGGTGAGAGCTCAGCCTGCTCTCTCTGTCTGCTGTAAAGTGGTGGTGCTGCTGGGCTTCCAAGATAGATTTTCCAGCAGCTCCTCTGCTCCAGCAGCAAGCATCCTCCCTGGACACAGGTGGTCCTGCCAGGGGACACAAGTCAGCACAGAGTAGAGCAGGCAAATATGAAATCACAATAGCATTGCTCCCTTTTGGCACTGTGGCACAAGCCCGGCGTGCCGGCAGCCCACAGACCCCTGCCCCATCCACGTGTTGAAGCTTCTAGGTGCTCTGAATGTCTATTGACTGATGCAGAGTTGGGAAATCCATGTAACGTGTAAAGGCAAGGAGGGAAACACCAGGATACCAGCTTTTAGGATCCAGCCCTGACAGGTGCCAGCATCCATCTGGGGAGGCTGGAGAGGTGCATCGTGAGTTAAGCACCGTTGCAGGGCTGACACCTCCAAGGTGAGTTGACGCTGGCAGGACAAACTCAATTGACAGTGTTTCTGGCTTAAATCCTTGCCTGCAGGCAGAGACAAGAAACCACATGAAGGAATATTAGCTGAAGTGGCAGTAGAGGAGGGCACCCTGGCGCACCACCCAGTGCTGCAGCCCCCCAGCCCCTCTGGTACATGAGCCTGCTGCTTCTGGGGTCTGGGACTATCCTGCAGGAGCCCTGGCTGGACAGATGGACGGACAGGCAGCCCTGCTGTGCTCATCTCCAGGTCAGGGCAACAGGACTGATCCTTCACCACTTTCAGCTGAGCCAAGCAGTAATGTGGAATGGCCTTAAATCCTGCTATGTCCCTTTTCCAATATGTTATCTCTATAATAATATATATATACTGGAGCTCCCTGGAAGTTTTGCCGTAATGTTGGGTGCCCGGTGCTGATGAGTAGTGAGCGCTCATCCTGCTGCTCGCTTCCTTCTTCCTTCAAAACCAGAGCACTTAACTCCCGGATTATTGTAACATTCAACATCTGCAATAAACAACAGAAAGGACTTGGTGTGTGACTCAGAGAGGGATAAGGAAATCACCAGAAAATGCAAATCCTGAGCTGAAAATACTATTTTACTAAAAATGCACGTCCAGCCTGTTTCAGTGCCTGAGACTGTCTCCACCCTGGGAGGTGAGTTTCAGTCACATCACTGAATATCATCATCAAACAAGTGAAACAGAAGAGCACTAATTACTCACGCAGTTGATGGCACAACCTTTAAAGGCTGTGCTTGGGAGAACTTGGGAGCAGCAAGCAGAGGATTTAAAGTATCACTTCGTGCTTCCACTGCAGCCCAGGGGAGCCAGGGACACCCCGCAGCCCAAAAGGCATTTCCAGAGCAGGATCAGCAAAAGCATGAGGATGTGTTATCACCCAGCCTGAGCATATATGACAATTTCCATATTAACCAGAGCACAATAAAAAACACCAAACAGAAATGAGCTCATCAGCATGGCCAAGCTCCTGGTACACGAGGATCGAGTGTGTTCTCATAATCCCAGCTGCTCGCACCCCTGGGATTGCCAATCCCTCCTTCCGTCCTGGTTTTAAATCCCCAGGAAATTCAGCAGCAGTACTGGTACCATAGTTTCACCAAGTGACTCACACCTTTGGACTTTATCTCCTTCCCGCTCACTGCTTGCTCATGCAGATGTCACACTGAGCCAAGGTGCTGCGGCTCCTGCATTTCTGGCATCACCTGCTGCTGCTGGAAGGAGCGTGTCTGGATGAGACGGGGCAGGTCACTTCACTAGCTGGGGCTGAGCAGAGACTGCAATTAGCACACTTGATAATAGGTAAATGCATAATAAAAATAATTGCAATATTGATAAAAAATAATGAAGTAAATTAATTAAAATGCATCTGTGGTCAAGCAATGTAACACCACAGTGAAGAGCTGCTGGCTTGTACCACCTCATCCTCTGCAGACGGCAGCGGGTACCAAAGCACCCAGACACGACGCAAGGGACGCAGCATGGCTTGCAAGGGGGGGGGAAACCCAGGTTTGGAAAAGGCCATTTGAGCAATCAAAATTTAAAATGATGCAACAAGAAAGAGAATAGAGGCAATGGTGGCTGCTTGCCTTGTTTTAACCTGTTGCCCACACTTACACTGTTGTTAGAGAGAGAGTTGATGTTAACCTGGGTTGAAAGAGCAGCGAAGACAAAGAAAATAAAGGCTGGAAGAAGAAGCACTTGCTCTGCCATGACCATCCCCATGGGTCCTCTCCAGAGGTCACAGCTGTGAAGGCATCTCATCACCAAGGCAGACCCCGCAGCAGCTAGGACACGTGTCTCCCGGTGTCTCCGAGCCGCTCCAGGGCTCCTGCACAGACTCCAACAGTGAGCAGGTCCTGCGGGTCAGCCCACAGCTCACGTCCCCCCCAGGCTTGTCCTCAGCAGCTGCCCCCATATCGCTGGCCCTGGCAAGTGCCATGGCTTTCCTTCCTCGGCTGGGGAAGGGCAGTGACCTTGCCGCTGCTTATGCCTCACATGTGCCAAATCACAGCTATAAAAGGGAGAAAAGTCAGCTGAAAAATACGGCTCACCTTTTTATAGAAGAATATGGGATCCGTTACATTCCAGCTGAAACCCTTCCAAAAAGCCAGGTGGGACTTTTTCTATATATATCTCTAAATAAAAGTGTTTCTTTCAACAACAAAAAAAAAGAGCTCTGGCAACTATCCCATGTCAAGAAAGACATTTAACTGAAGCCACACAAAAGGCAGTCGGTCTCACCAGCAACTGCACTTCTATCGCCTCCAGAAAGCTCGACACATGGATTCAAAACCAAGGATGAATGTCAGCTGTCAGGTCCCTAAGGCTCTGCAGTGACCTACATGCTACCAAGCAAAAAAATACCCAACACTTGTTTGAGGTTGCGTTGGGAGAAGTGGCAAAGGTAGCAGGGCTCGGCAGAGTGGGGTCACTGAGCAGGAGCTGGGGTGAAGCATCCCCCATGTAGGCACTGCCCGGAGCGAAGCCCCTCTCCTGGGGAGCTTGTGGTGTGAATCCAGCAGCGTGTGGAGTTACCCAGGAGTACCCAGCTCTCGCTGGTCCCTTCTTCACCCCATGTCAGAAAAGTTAAATTTACCGCAAGATCAGCACGGAGGGAACTCTTCGCAGGGAAGTCAAATGGTATCGGAAAAGGAGTTGCAAGTTGAGCCCAAGGGCTGGAGGTCGCCAAGGCTTTTGCCTTCAGTGGAGGCTGCAGAGGAGCAGGCAGTACGGGTGCACGGGGCTTCTCTGACCCCCAGCAGGGTTTCTCCATCTCTGAAGATTTTCCTGCTTCATCTCCAGACACTTGTGTGTCAGGCTGAACTATCTGGGAAGCAGCTGTTGTGTTGGGAAGTGTCCCATGAGGAGGTACACAGGAGAAACTATGATGGTTCAAGTTATCATCAGATAAACCTTCAGGCAAGCACACATTCACAAACTACTTTCCTTCTAAAATACTTCCTCTTGGCCTCAAAACACACTTTTCCCGTTCGCGTACAACAGGAGGGGACCTGTCCCCATGGTGGGTTTGGCCAAGTTGCATGTGCTGAATCAAGGAGGTGCCACGAGAAGGTTCGGTCTGATCCTCACTGGGAACACAGAGCCCCGCGTGGGGTGTCCCTTCCCCACTCCAGCTTTGATGTAACGGCTGCTGTCACCGGGAGCATCCTGGCTTGCACCAGCTCAGGGGCGATGGGCTGAGCAGGGGTGTCTCTCAGCAGCTGGCTGTGAGTCCTGCATGATGTGTGTCTGGATGGAAGGGTGAGGCCCATCCCTCTGCCACAGCTGGATCGGACACGACAGCACTGAGTGCTTGAGCTGAACCAGTAGAGCCCTCTCTGCTTTACAACATGTGTTCCCTTTTCCTATGTGCCATGATTGTCCAAGACAACATATGCTCAGGTTTCACTCTCTACCCATAGTTTGCCTTCATACTCCTCTCCCTTTCCCACAAAGCACATTAATTTCTGCAGCCCCCCTTTATAATAAACCCAAACCCACCAAACTCGGTGACGAGCATCCCCTGGAAGGGAATGGGAGGGCAGGATGGGAATTCAGTAACAATATGTAATGAAACATCTGAACCTTAAATTCATCCTTGAATAATCAAAGCTGTTCTGGCTGCAGACTGAATGCTTCCTCTAATCTTTTTTTTTTTTTTTTTTCTTTTTATATGGAAGAAACAGACTGCCCGTGCCCACAGCCATTCACTCTGAGGCAGAAGTTTCACGTCAGCCCCCATGTCCAGCTGGCTGACCCAGAGCTGATGCAATGCTGAAGTCTCACCCCATCCCAGTCTTGCACTGGGCTGAATCTCACCCGCTGCACAAACACGCACAGGGTGTTCTTACTGCAAACGAGGCATCTATTTTTAAAAGGCAAAAAATCACGTGAAGTAAAACATGGAGGGAAAGAAGGGGAAAATCAAGTTCCCAGAGAACAGAGACTGGAACAAAAGTGGCAAGTTTCCAAGGCTCTCTTTTCTCCACAGATTAATGTTTCTGACTCTCCTGTCTCACCTGCTGCCTGACAGCATACCTGTGTATGGAAGCATTTACGTAAATGCCCAATTTATTGGCTAAAACCCACTATTGTGTACGCTATCATTTGCAGCCCTTAGATTTATCACCACATCCAAACCGAACACTGATGATTTACCACCAAAGGCACCCGGCTGGAGACCGGCACGGGAGAGAGCTTTGGGTCTGTTTGTGCTGTGACCCAGAGCAGGATTGCATCTACCCAGGTCACATTTGCTTTAAATCAGGGCTCACAGCAGCAGCCAAAGCACCACGGATGCTGCGGCGAGCCCTGCCCACCTTTCCGCTGGGTGTACCCCACAGCACTCCACAAGCTCTCCAGCGTGCTGGAGATCTACAAGATCTCCCTCTCCGCTGCTGGGCTGAGCCCCTGTGTCATCTCCAAGGGGTGCTGGGGGCTTTGCCCAGCTGAAGCTGCCCATGACGTGGAGAGAGACTGTCACAGGAGAAAGAGGGTTTCCTCAAGGCGCTTAAGGCATCCTCTGGATGCGGGTGCAGGTCTGTTGACCTGAGAACACAGCTCAGCGTGACTCAGAGGATTTCAGATGAGTGAAATCCATTTCATACCCACTCCCTCAACCGGATAATTACCATTAATTATACAGGCTTGAACTCTGGCTACGCTCTCTCGGGGACCTGGGAGATGCTGCTCTTGTAAGCGGCTGTGTGCCCAGGAGAGCCGGCACAGGACCACATCTGCTGTCAGGTGGCTGCGGCAAAGGCAGCACTCACCGAGCGGCAGGGCTAGAGACCTCATCCTCCACATTACGCCCGGTCCCGAGGGATGCCCACGGCAAAGGATGCCCCAGGGCAAAGCAGCAGATCACAATGGCGTGCCCAAGCTGTGTGGACAAACCAGAAAGGAATCCAGGGATCAAGGGTGATTCCAGCCACAGATTCCTCCGAATCCTTTTGTACCGATTTTGGCGCAACGTTATGTAAGAGCAGCTCGGCTCCTGAAAATCTGCCAGGCTCACGAGCAGTGAGCAGCAAGGAGGAGGTGAGAACAGAAACAAATAAATAAGCACACGTGGCAGCTACCTCCACAGTGGACCACATTTTCAAATGCTGCATGCATGTAAGCAGAAACTCCAGGTGTCCAAGAGCTGTCAGTGGTATTGTTCTGGATTTTCAGGAGCGTAAGGGAAAACAAAACCTGGATCAGCAAAGCCACTGCTCTCTAAACACTTGTTACCCGTCCCAGGCCTGGGAAGGCTTTGGTGCAGCAGCCTTTGGGAAGCCTGCAGGCACCTGCATGTGGGATTTCCCACGTATTTCATCTGCATTTCAAAATCCCCAGCAGAATTAAGGATCCCCGGGGTGTGTGGAAGATCTCTTTCTCACTCCCACATCTCGTGTTCAGTGATGTGTCTCCCACTGGGGTCCACACAGGCACTGCAGCCTTTTGACCAACAGCAAATCAACAGACCTTCATCTTATTTCCACTTTCCCACTCCCCTGGCAGCCCTCCTGGTCCTCCTTTTTCATCGGTTTTAATTAGAGAAGCAGGTCATCCATGAAGCAGAGTTATGCTGGGGTAAAATCAAAGGAAGCAAAGAAACCATCCGTGTCCCAGGCTGCTAATGTGCGTTTCTGGCCAATGCACTGAGGAACATCCACGAAGTGCTTTCTTCAAGCCATGTGAAGCTGAAGCTACGCAAAAATGTCCCACTTAATCTTTCTGAGAAGCAGTCGCCTCTCCTCATCTTGCAAGGTCTGCTCCACACCATGGGACAATTCACATCTCTCTGTAACCGCATCCAGGCAGACCGAGGTGAGCCATGCAGGGAGCCGCTCCGCTCCCCAACGCCTCTCTCCTCGCACAACAAAGAGAAAAGGCAAAAATTATGCTCACCCCACCATAAACCAGCTGAAGAAGGGCTGAAAATCCCTTTGCTGGATGTATAGCACTGGCTGATGCCAGTTTTTTCCTTTCCCACCCTGTGAACAGCTCAGCTGAGCCCCGTGGAAACCCGCAAGAGCTTTCTAGCCGGTTATGAAACTCAGGCTTTGGCGGAGCGTAGAGATTCCTGACCGAAGAGGGGAAGACGGGGGCTCCACTCCTTGCCGAAGCAGCCTCAACTGATCTGCTACTGCTGTTCTCCACCTAAAGTAGGACAAAGCCTCCTTTCGCGCTGTTTGTCCTCTTTTTCTAAGCGACGCAGAAGATGACCGCCCAGGGAAGATTGCCCAGGGATGCTCGACCGCAGACAGGACACATCAAAATGGCTCTTGTGCCTAGTCTAGCCTTAAAAGTCAGATTCATATAAGAAATTCACCAAGAGGGTGGAATGTGCTGTGTTTTCTTAATCCAAGTAGCTATAGCAGGAAAAATCCTGTTGTGGTCACTGCTACATTAGGAAAAAAGCGACTTAGGACATTTTTATATGAGAAGGATTTTACTAGTAGTATTTTTGCAAGTATGAACCTTCCAAAACTCACCAACAGAACATTTTTCCATTTGAAAATACCTTTCATCAGAAACCCATAAAGTACGTCAACTTTTTTTTTAAAAAAAAAAAAGTAGGAAAGACGGAATGGCAAATCACATTTCTCCCGTGTTCAAATAGCTTGTCTCAAAATTTTCGAAGCAGAATCTTTTACCATTTTTTGTCAAAAATGTGATTTGAACAAACTTGTGACGGACTCATTATCATTGTTGACAGCATCGGTTAGTGGGAGATTTCAGACAGAAACCAGCTGTTGAGACTGAAACCTTTGGCTGGGTGGAAATCAAGTCCTGGCTGGGGTATGCAGGGTACACCAGTGAGAAGAGAGATCACGACGAAGTCTGCAGCGGGCATCTTGCTGCTGGCTGGCTGAGGATGGGGCTTCATTCGGCTTCTGCACATGGTTTGAGCCTTTGGTGAGCCCCAAGGTGAAGCCAGAGGCTCAGGAGCAGCAGTCAGCCCCGAGCTCCTCGCCAGGTCCCCCACACTGCATCTGCCTGCCTGCAGCTGGCAGGTTTTGTTGCTGGAGGGAGATCATTGCACTGTATATTTTGTAAATAAAATATGATACTAAGAAAACACCTGCCTGTGCGTCATCAGCTCCCTTCTGCACAGGACAGGGACCCTTACATCTCCAGATCAGCCTCGCGGCATGTTCCAGCTGCTCTTCTTTTGCCTCACAAATTGGCACCGTCTAACCCCAAAACTCTGCAGCATCTGAAATTTGGGGGTCAGCAAAATATTTCAGTCATCAGAAGCAAGGAGCATGCATAAAAGCTTTATCTTGATTGTAACACAAGGAAATCTGGATGCAAACAGTAAGAGTTATGAGAACATTTAAATCCTGGCTGGGTATTGAGTTTGGAAAAATAATATTTGACCCACAAGTCACCTGCTCTTGTTTTTGCAGTGTTTGAACAACCTGTGTAGATCTTTGTTTGAAATGTACACAAACACATTGAATTTCATGGACTTAGCAAATATGTAATCTAAGGCAAGGGGAAGTGTGGGTGACTCGCATTTCTTAGGATCCACCTACATACAGGGATAAAATAAGGAGCGTTTCATTATTATCTGCATATATATATGTGCATGTGTGTGTATATATAGTGTATATATGTATCATATTATAAACACAATATATGTATGTGTGTGCATATATTATGTATATATATGTACAGAAAAATAATGAAACGCTCCTTATGTTGCTCTTGTATGTAGGTGGGTATTATATATATAACATATATTTTTAAACATAGCCAGATTATGAGCAACTGTACAATAAACAAAATGGCATGCGCACGAGATAGTGAGGACAAATCAGTGGGGAAAAATATTCTACATGGAGGCTTCCAAGGAATGTGACCAAAGCAGTGATTTATTTGTGGAATTTCAAGGGGGGGGAAGAAGGAAAAGCCACAAAGGTCTCAGAGCTTTGAGCAAGATAAACCGTACATCATCATGTATTTAGCAAACTAGAATGCAAATCGTAGACAAATAGAAAGAGGGGGAATACATGAACCATAAGCTTCAAAATTACGGAATGCTTCAAGCCTGTGTGCAGAGTTTAAGGACAAAGGGATTTCCCTAACTGTTCCCCCTCTAGAAATAAATCATTGTTGTGAGCAACACCGGAGAACAAAACAGTTTCAGGATATTTATAACACCTTGGCTGGGTCCCTTTTCTAATCAGAGAAGCTGGTGTGGGGTGAGGCTTGTTATTTCCAGCAGAGAAAAGTTAGCTTATTAAAAAGATAATTTTGCGATGACATTTTAATATCTCTGGCTTGTCATGGAGTTTACTGCTGTTGAGGGTCCTTACTTTTTATGTTCACATAGCAAAAATATAAAAGCAAAAGACTGTGCAAAAATACAGCCCCCTCCGAACAGGACACCAAGCATTGGCCGCTGCTGTTGAGATGCGGAGCTGTGGCAAGGCACGTTGGTTATCAAGGTGATGATGGAGCCTTGACAGATTCGCCTTTATCTGTCACTTCTCTCCTTTCCTCTTGGTTAAGCCTCTTTTAACAAGAATTGACGGTGCTTTGGACCTTGCCTAATACAGTTCAGCAAGTGAGATATATTCTTTGCCCTGTCCACTGTCTTTTGAAGGGCCGGATCCTTCCTTCCAGAAGTACGGTGTTCCCAGTGAATTTTGCACCCTAGAAGGTGCTGAGCTCTCCCCCTCCACCTCATTTCCCCGAGCATTAACAGGAGTGAAAGGGGCTCAACATCCCACTAAAAGTGCTCAGATCCTCAAAGGACTTGTCCCTGGAGAGGGGGTAACAACTGAAGGATGAGATAAGATGAAGATATTTCCAGCAAGGAAAACAAGGGCAGGAAGGTTCCTCTGGAAACACAGGACCAATTTCCCTTTTTAAATAATTTAGCTAAATCCAAGAGAACAACTTGCCCCACAGAATAAGAAAGGATTTGAAAGATAAAGCAAGCATTCGGTGCAAAAGAGCTGGGGGGGGGGGGGGGGGGGGGGGGGGGG
>JAVJGI010000001.1:95849694-95870126 GCA_035590275.1 Ibycter americanus
CATGGGGTGGGTGGCGGCCGAGCCGCTGCCCGGGAGCCCGCCCGTGCGGCGCCTCGGGGTCCCGCCTCAGCCGCCGCCGCGGGTGATGCACCGCGTCCCGCCCGCCCGGTGAGGTCGGGGGGCCAAAATGGAGGGGCGCCGAGGCGCTTTGTCTCGCCGGGGCTCGCCGCCGCCGCCCCGGGCGGCTCTGCCCGTCAGCCCCGACTTTTCCCTCAGCCCTTGTGTTTCCGAGCTGTTCCTGCCCTCCGGTCCCCTCTGCGCTCCCGGTGCAGCGCTGGGAGCAGCCGGCTGCCCCCCTTCTCCTCCCCTGCCGCTCTAAGGAGATGCTTCATTTAGTAGTATTTTCGTAGGAAAGTGTTTAAAAACCCCTGGGGTTTTCTCTTGCCTTCCGCACATGTACATGGGGTCTGTGCTTGGCTGAGTAGTCGTGGGGCTCTGGAAATAAGACCTAGCGTGTTTAAAGAGTCTGTTGAGACAGCTTTTCGGAAAGTCGGGAGGAGACTTTTGCATGGGTTTCAGGATATTGTGGGTTTAGCTTTGATTAGCTGCTTGCATTAATGCTGCCATAGGACTTTGGCTCTTCGTTCGTAGCATATGGTGACTTTTTAGGTGTGAATAGGGGGTTGGGTTTCGGTGTTTCAGGCAGTCTGTGGAAGGGCTTATTGTCTTGTGTTGTTAGTGCTTTGGGTTGAAAAGAGTTGCATGGGAGTTTCTAAATCAAAGGAAAACCTAGAAGTTGCAGGGGCTGCCTTCAGCATCATCCCTTCAGTTGCACGGGTCAGCAGCCGGCTAGGATTTTCGACTAATCTTTCTTAGGGCAAAAGGCTGAGAAGTAGCCAATGACACATTTTCTTCCAGGCATCAGGGAAAATAATAATTATTCAGAGAACGAAGCTAGCCTGATCCAGCCTCATTTCACGTATGTCAGGGCAGGCGCCTTATCTGGACTTGTGCTTGAAGAGCTTGGTCAGGGATTTAACTTTTTTCCGTTTGGCACAAAGTCATCTGAGATATTGCTGAGACAAATGGTGAAGAAACGTCTTTCAGCTGTATTGCACCCTTTCCTTCTTAAAATATTTTGCTTGTGTAATGGCTTGGATAGCAAAAGGTCAGACAGAGGAACAATGGTGCTACTCTAGAAATTATTTGGAGTTACAAATCCTTTAGCTGTGTTACAAGATTATTGAACTAGAATAAGTAAAATTAAATAGGGCTTTTCCTCTGTTTTCGGTTTTGCCTGTTACCAATTTGAACTGCCCTGGTTTAAATTATTTAAAGTTTTCACTCCATAAATTTAAACCAGGATTTTCCTGAAACTTCAGTAGTGCAATTTGTAGATGTCAGGTCTTGTATGTCATATGTTTGATGGCATATTAATACATGCTCAGTTTTAATGCAGGTATTAGTTACAATTCTTACTTGATTTTCTGCAGTGTAACTAATGCAGTTTTCTCCAAGTGTAAGTTCTTACTATCAGAAACATGGAATAAGATAATCCTAGAAAGAGACCTGAATGATTTTGAATTATTTCTCGTTTAAAGTTTCAAAAAGTAGTAAGATGTACTATGTCAATAAGTTATGTTCTTACCCAGCTTATATCAGTATTATACGTTTGAAGGAGATGAGAGTTTGTAAATCAGACTTCGGAAGGTTTACTGACAAGATCTTTTAAGAAGTCAGTTCATGCAACTAGAGATGTTACCTGAGGTTGCATCAGCTGCCAGCACTGAAATTAAATTTTTTCCTTTATTGACATTTCAGCTGGGATTTTGGATTCCTTGAGGCAATGATTGTCTTTCAATATTTAAAACAATTACCAGTGTTAGTAATCTATGCTAGTGCTGGTTTTGTTGCTTATTAAATATCTGTTGCAAACATCTTTGCCAGACGGAGTAATGATTGACCTTTGTGGCTGTCTGTCATTTTTATACTTTTTTTTCCCAAAAGAGGCAAAATGATACTGTATTTTAGTAAACGCTGCATTTTTGATAGAGTGCTAAACTGTGTGGATTACTGTGCAAATGCCATTTTCTTAGGTTGGTTAAAATTTGATTCTTCCTTACCTTGAAATTATTAAGGTCTGGCTAGGTCGGTGACAGGGCTGAACTTCCAAGGTGGAGATCTGCATGGTATTCAATGGAGGGGAAAAAAATATCTGAAGTATGTGTGAGGATTCGCATACTATATAGATTTGGAGCAAACAAGAAATTCTTTTTTCAGGGTGGTTCTGGTAGAAAAAGTGCATAATGTTAGTTACACAAAGTCTGGTGTGCCTCTGCCAGAGCTCTGTTTCAAGTCATCCGTTTCAGACAAGGTTGCACACAGATTAAAAATCATACTCAAGCATGAAAATACTGCAAAATCGGTTTTAATAATCAGCTTACTCGCAAACTGAGTTGCCCAAATCCTTGTGCAAGCTTTACTTTTTAGAACAATTTGGTATTTCGTTACAGCTGTCTTTCGACTGTATACTTAACGTATTTTTGTAACAGCTAACTTTAGGTGATTTTACTAGTAAAATGCAAAGGATATGGACAGGGACTTTATCCATTCCTTTTTAAAGGTAACAAACCCAAGTGTTAAGGAGATACTTGATTGAATAATTCAAATCAGAGAGAAAACACAGTTAAGCGGGTATTTGTGTTTAATAATACGCCTTAGCATTGCACTGTTGGAAGAGACCAAGAGAGCTATGCCAGTAGTGAATCTAGTCTAATGGTCGAGGTATAGTGAAGGGTGAATAGTAAATTACTCTTGATTTTGTTCTTAATATAGGGTATTAATAATGTATTTGTGAGGGGTTTTTACTTGCTTTCTATGCTGACTTCTCTGATCAAAAGGTGTTATTGTTACTTTCCCCAAATAGTTGATATTGTCCCACCCATGTTAGGCTAGTTAGCTGAAATTATTAGTTTGTTATTTAAAGACCTGAAGTATATATTTAGCTTCTCATTCTAAGGTAAATATTTGAAGAGTCAGTCTTGTTCCAGAGGCTTGTAGTACAGAGCCATTTGGCATTGAAATGTCACAAAAAACATTTTTCAGTAACATTATTCTCGACCTTGGAAGACTGTTCAATAAGAACATTGAACATAACTGATCTTTTTTTGCTGTAATTGAATTTATATTTTTACCTTCTTTACTAATGAGGGTTGTGTTCTGCTAGGAACAATTTCATGGGTACAGGTTGTCTTAATTTTGTCACTTGTGATAACTGTACTAACAATAGTTTTCGTAAGAGTAAGGCTTCTAAAGTATAGTAAACGGCAGTATCCTGCACTGAGTATTGAAATGTGTCCTAAATGTTCTTGATAGTGGATAAAGGCTCAAATATTTATGGAACTAATTTCATTGCAAGGAATAAGAAGGGGCAAACAAGGGAGCAAATTACTTTCCTTCTAGGAGGAGTATTGTAGTAAGTAACTTTATGGTTCTGAGGTTGTGGCTCTGCGTGTCTGCTAAGTCAAAACTGCCCGTAGACAAGAAAGTGCTAGAAAAGATCCCTGTAAGATGAAAAATCGGTGGCATCTGTATGGTCATGGAAAGGGTTCCAGGAAATGGCAGAATTCTTGCTCAGCTCCAGGTGAAGAATGAGTGACAAATTCCAGGATTCCCTACGTGTGAGCATGACTTCGTTTCCGTGTCATGTCAGATGGCGTTCCTATAACTTGAGCCCCTTATCAGTTCCCTTCATCTAGTGTGTTGGCAGCTTTTCACAGATGAGTAGGGTCTAGTAGAGCCCATAGTAACATCTAGAAAACAAGATTGAAATGTATTAATCTTATCATGGTAACAATAAATAGCAGGGTAAAATAATGCAATTTCAACACATGTAAGCGGAACCCAAGTTGAAAGAAGTTTCTGAAAATCTATTTCATGCTGCAGCCTCTGCAGATGCTATTAAGGAAAAAGCTAAGTAATGAATGAAGGCTACTTCGGATAAAGCCATGCGAGGCTAGTATGGTGGTAGCCATTCTGAAAGCTGAAATCCTGGTTTGTGCACGAAAATCGGCAAAAAGACTGTAAATCCTCAAACTTTTCTGTTTATACACCCACAGATTTCTATTCCCAGTGAAGCCTGTTCTATAGCTGTCAAAGAAATACTCTCTCTAATTTGCTTTAAATGGGGAAAGAGGGTCATTCCATTATTAAAAATAGTTGAGCCAGTGTGAATAAACTTTTGCTGCCAACAGAGAAGACAGTTTCTTGCAGGTGCAGTTCTCTTGATTTTTTTTTTTTCACCTTTCTGCTAAATACAGCATTGATTGGTTCTGAAGGTTTGCTTGCTGTTCAGCTGCACGTACTGCGCTAAGCGTCTGTCTGATAAAGCTTCTAATAGACAAGCAGCACTTTTTGACCTCAAACTGTATTAATTT
Organism: Ibycter americanus; assembly: GCA_035590275.1. Classification (NCBI taxonomy): domain Eukaryota; kingdom Metazoa; phylum Chordata; class Aves; order Falconiformes; family Falconidae; genus Ibycter; species Ibycter americanus. The sequence continues at coordinate 95,854,071 of JAVJGI010000001.1, forward strand.
TCCATAGTTTGTGTAGCTTAATGTTAATTGTTTTCTGCTGTGTTTCTAATATTGGGAAATAGCGCTGCATTTGGAAGACAAGGACTAGATTCCTATCACTGCCGTGGATTCAGATAAGTCAGTTAAATTCTGTGTTTGCCCAGTCAGCGAAGTGGAGGAATTTGTCATGTCTGAGTATTTGTGATCAGCAAGAGTACATGTTGCTACATAGCTCTCTCCAGTGTAGAGGTATGTTAAAAGACGAAATTTTTTCATTCAAATTTTGCAGCCATGCAGAGTCTTCTCTTTGATAATGCTGCTGTGAACTTTTGTCAGACTAAAAGTAGACTAGAACTTTTTCTTTTTAGAGGCTTGGGCACTGAGGAGTTGCTTTTCAGTTTCAATTTTGAATTTGAAATGATCTGATCAAAGTTGGTAGTGCCTGCAGTAAAGTAAAACCTTTTTTACATCAACCACTTTCAAGTTATTTATTCCCTTTGTGCCTGTGGTGCAAAACTGAATGTGAAACTGTCGTCAGGAACTGCTAAAAACAAGATTAAAAACAACCTGCAGTATTTTTGGACATGTCTCTAGGATTGCAGACGACTTAATGTAAAATACGGTAAAACTGAGAGACTTGTTTAATAAGCCAAAAAATGAACTGACCTGCTGACAGCCTATTTTCTTTAAAACATTTTCTGTATGAGAACTTGATTCTAGCACTTCATTTGACAGCATTTCAACTGCTTTTAATGTAGTACTGAAGGAAAATGAGATGTTTGGATCACTGAAATTTCTAGTAGTATGGATTTTCTGCTATTTTTGAATACTTTCCTAAGTATCTGTCCCTTTCATATTAGCCTTGAATGAGGAATATACTCAGTTTTACAGTAGCATTTGCCTTTGTTAAAGGATTGTTTGGCATCAAACTGAATATTGGAAATCGCTAGCGATGGGATGTGGTGTGGACGTCTGTTGTACTCTACATGCATGTGGTCTTCTGACTGTTCTGTGTTCTAGATCCCACAGTTCTTGACCCGTTTATCCTTCACAAAGGAATGTATAGAAATTATCCTAGATGTCAAGCAGTGCTTTAACTCCTGGCGGCTGCAACTATGCATTGTAGTAGCTCTGTTTGGTTGACCAAAATGACAGGGTGCCGTTAAGTTCTTGCTCTCCTTCCCTTTACTTCCTTTTCCCCCTCTGCTGGGCGGCTGTCATACTGCACTCACCTCTGTTAATAATACACTTTCGGTTTAGCCTTGGTATCTGTTGTTGCTTTCCAGCAGTTCTCCTCCTTGTCTTGGAAAGCAATGTTAATTTTAATAGTTGGAACATATGTTCACGTCAGTACCTCTGCAGAGATCATCCAGGCTCCAGGGAGGGAGTGCTGTTGCTGTACTCTCGCCCATCCAGGGGAGAGCTTAATTTTTCCAAAACTTCTCATGCTTGTACAGTGGAGAAGATTTTACTTGTTAGAAAACTGCCCAGACTGGACATTGAAATTCAAGCTCTCAAAAAATGATGAAGAACAGGAGTATCTCTGTGTAAAAGAGGGTGGGAATGTATTACTGTCTGGAAATAGTGCAGCAGTATGTTGAGACGAGACGCAAGTAAAATATGATTTGAAATGGGCTGACTTTTTTCCTCAACTGATTAATCTTTAGCTTGTTCCACTGTCAGTTGCAGGCTGTCATTTCTGAGAGAGGTTATTCTTTACACATTGAAAGAACAAATGTGCATGTACAGTACTATTGAGCTGCTCTTTTGACATTAAGACCATGCTACCAATTAGTATTATACTGTCTGGTATCTACAGGCTGCCTTGTTTTGGTCCAAAACAGAAAAACTGTAGACACAACATATTTTTCAAAGTACATTATTTTTGCCTTTCTTAGTGGGCCTAAGTAACTTGAATACTCATAGAGAAACCTTTTAAGAAGTCATTCAGACTGAACATCTTGTGTTTTCCTTGCCAGCTCTTTCATCATGGATGAGAAAATCCTTGCACTAAAAATACAGATTTCTCAAACCAACATGCACTTCTGCATATTTGATTCTTCTGAAGCTAAAAATAATTTTCCTAGCTTTTCAGGATATATAGGTCACTGTTAGAAGACACCGAACACACCCATTTATTCTGTGCTGATTCCATGTGGGACAAAAGTGGTCAAAAAGTCATTGGCCAGCAGTGTGCCACGGAATTGAATCAAATTGTCCTGTTCCTTCATCCTTCTGGTATCTGTGCTAGTGAGTTTGTGAGCTGCACCAAAGCACCGTTTCATCTTGTCAAGGTTTTTCTACAAGCAGATGACTAAAACTGCATGAAGATTATACTGGTTCAATGAAAATATATTGGAGAAACATAGGAAGCTTGTATCTGAAAGTCAGTTTTCAGATTTTCATTTAATCTTCAGCAAAAATGAATGCACGTGCTTTATTCATGAGCTTTAGTGACTCAGTGCATTACATAGTCTGTATAATATTTTATACTTTTTAATTTATGGATGCGAGATACAGGGTTTGGTTTTAGCAATTTCTAACGACCAAATCATGGAAGGTTAGATTTTTGGCTTCTCAGAAAACTAAATACAAATATATTATCTCAAAAACAAAGGTGAATTGTAAAATTTGAGAGTAAGGGAAAATTTAACATTTATAATTCAGCCAGCTGATAACTTTATTCTGTAAATTTCTTCTCTTTATTGCTTCTGGATATTTGGCATTTCGAATAACTTGCTCATTGCTCTGGAGCGTTTGGAAAATTACTGTATGGATGAAAAAATTACTCTGTAGATGAAAAGCCTCATGCATGATAAACTGCTGTGACAAAGATTTAACTTTCATTTATATGCTTCATTACTTCGAATATTTTAATGGAAGATATGAAGTTTAGTGGTAATTCCAGTGTTGCCATGTAATGTCAGTCTTGAGCGATAATACATAGGCAGTGAATAATAAAGGAGCATGTACTGTTTGAAAGATAACATTATTAAAGCCGTGACTTTTGACCTACAATTAACTTAATGTCACAGTCAGTATACATTGTAATTTGAACTAAAGTTTAATTTTGAAGCTTGTTTGAGGAAAGGTGGTGTGTTTTAGGATATTGTCAATTATTTTGTTGGGCAGCCTGTGCCACCATGACTAGGGTCCCTGGAAGTCAGTGTGCAGGGCAGAATTGTTTTCGTAGTAATTGCAAGTGCTGGCAGAAATTGCATCCAGTGACACTTGATTTTATGGATGGGTGTTACCCAGTCATTATTTTATTCTTGGTCTAGATCAGATTCACACTAACTGAGCAATGTTTTCCACTCTTGATCAGAGGCTTGCACAAAAGGAGTCTTCTGTACTAATGAGAAATTGTAATCCCTTTGGAACACAACCTTTTTCTTTCCTTCTTAAAGGATGCCCCTCCCACCCACCCCCAACCTTTCCTACTGCAGTTCTCACCTGATTTCATGTAGTGCAAGGCCCACAGTGACAGTACAGAGATTTGAGTCGTTGGTAGCTTCCACATTTCTCACTCTGAGATTGAACAGTGTCAAGGGAATTAGACTGAAATGGTATCTAAAAGGTTCCTTAGGAATTCAGGAAGGTGATATTGCATAGGTTCTTGTATTTGAAAGTGTTCGGGGCTTGTTCCTTGGTTTTTTTGAAACTAAAGATCAAGCCTTTGTGGATAAGAGCGTAGATTCTTCAGTCTCAATGCCATATGAGTTGTACACAGTAAGTTGCCTAACTAGGCAACATTGCCAGTGTAGTGATTCTGTTTCTGGAGGTGTTGCCAGAGTGTTTCCAGGTATCTGAGGCTAAAGTCGTGAAGTCGTTTGGCTTTGATACAGCTAACCAATGGGTTATGTTGTAGAAGATGACTGCTCTTGTTCATTCCACAATGTTACTGGAACTGGCTACGGGTTTTCTTCTGTTTCAGCCTTATCAGTGCTCCATGTTATCACTGGTTTTGGCACCAAATAAAAATATTATAAGCCTCACCACTAATGGCATAGTCACAGTTTTTTATTTAGTTTTATCCTAACCCTGTTAAATGCTGTTGCATGCAATTTAGTCATAGTCTACAGCATTGATGCTATAGAAATATCCTTTGTATTTCTGAGCAACAAAAATCAGAGAGTGATAGATAAATGGAGGGAAGGCTGTGCCAGTGGCTGTAGGAACTTGTTCAGGCCAAGCTGGCGTCCTTGTCCAGGCTGGAAAAGAAAGCTGTGATGGATGTTTAAGGGAACCCACTACTGTGAGTTGTTGCAGTGGGGGAGATTGAAGAGGTGATGGCAGGGCAGGGAGGTGGTCTGAGGCTGGGAGGTGTAGCTCTCCTACTAGCTTGTCTTTTACTGTGCTCAGAGGCAATGATAAGAGCTGTTTTGTCATTGTGATCCAAAAATGTTTCCTTATGTATAGTTCTGACCTGCCAGTCATAGGCTTATTTTTCTTCCATGTTTGCTAACTGCAGTGTAGAATGGGGGGGCAGCACAGTATTTATTGGCACTGTAGTCTTGTTTTAGATACTGTCTCGGGCAAGGTTATATGATAGTTTAGGGAATCTTGCACATTTGAGCTATGATATTGATGATTAAATGGGAGACTTTCTTTTCTCAAGTTCAGACAGCTTTCCAGAGAACAAGTGTATAACTGCTTCATTTTAAAAAAAAAATAAATCAAAAAAATATAGTCACATTGTCCAAGATGGGTTTTATAACTAAACAGAACTAAATGGATGCTATTTTAAATGTGACATTTAACGGGGGAAGTGTTGAGCCATGACTTCTGTTAAATGAAAGTAACATACAACTGAAACAGAACATGCCACCCTTTCTCTGGTAACAGCAGTGCAGTTTTACCTCAGCAGACTGATACTACCCTGTTATCTTCTCATTCTGTATTACAGTGGCATTTAGTCAGGCTCTTAAAATAACACCAGGGATATTGTTGATTTTGATAACTGACTTCTGGCTCCTTCTGACAGTGCGAGGATCAAAACCAGGCAAAAATGTCCAACTGCAAGAGAATGAAATTAGAGGACTGTGCTTAAAATCCAGAGAAATCTTTCTGAGTCAGCCTATTCTACTAGAACTTGAAGCTCCACTGAAAATATGCGGTGAGTACTGTGATTTTGATTTGATGCTTGGAGGGTGGGTGTCAGGTAAATGCAGACCTTAAGCAGAGAACAAATGCCAGCTGCTACTTTCACTTATTAACAGTGGAACTAATAAGTGATTGTAGCAAAAGGGAAAATAAAACTCTGCTGATGCTTAGGGTGGAGTATGGGGAAGAGGTAACATGTGGGAATTGGAGTGGGGACCAAAATGATGCAAACCCAAAAAGTAACTGGTCCAGTTTTGTTAGCTCTCTCGGGGAAGTGATTCATACAAAGTTTTGGAAAGGAATTTTTGAATCGGTGAAATAATGTTTGGCCCAGTCATGACCGAACAACAGGAAACAAAGGAGAACTACAGTAGTTTATTGTAGCTGCTGTTCAGAGTTGAACAGTGGTTTGACAATATTTTAAAATAATCCTGCTGGAAGCCTAAATTTCTCCCCTGTTTCTTGGAATTACTTTCTAGTTTGGTTTTGCCATACTTGTACACAGTGATGCTCATTTTGCACACGTGTACATGTCTGGTTATGCTAAAAGAATGAAGAATGTCAAAATAAAAGCCTCAATAAATGCACTTCTAAAAGCTTCCAGCAAGCAGTATTTTATCCTCCTCTAATGCTGAGGATTTACTTCAAATTGAAGTAGCTTGTTCAATATTTATAACGTTGGTAGTCTAAAATCATGATGTAGTGTTCTGCTTGTCAGAAACAAAACCATGATTTAAACCAAAGGCAGATATACCAATTTCATTTTCAATATGAGTTCACTGCTAGAATTTGAATTACTGAGTGTTTCAAGAAAACACCAGGCGTGGTACAAAGGAGAGCATGTTCCCCAAGTGGCCAGTTTTCCATCAGTATTACTAATCCTGTGTGGAAATCTGAAGAATGAGGTAAAGGTTCCTGATCTCACAGCCACTAGTCAAGTAAAGGATTTAAGTAGATGTCAGATTTTCATTTGAGTATACAGTTGGTTTCTTGGCATCTTGATTTTGTTTTACACGTGTCAATATTTTTAAGTAGCTATGTACTTCATATTAGTGCAGTTAACCGTTGCTTTACATAGACATCAAACTTGAGAATGTGATAATTTTATATACATAAACTAATTTTTAAGTACGTTGTAGGCAGTATCTAACAAGTCTCTTACTTTCTGAAGCATCATTCATTTGTTCTTTCTCTCAAATCAATCAAAGAATGTAGCAAGGGGTCACTTACATGTTGTTTCTGACTACTCTTTACAGGTGACATCCATGGACAGTACTATGACTTGCTTCGACTCTTTGAATATGGAGGTTTTCCACCAGAAAGCAACTACCTGTTCCTTGGTGATTATGTTGACAGAGGAAAACAGTCTTTAGAAACTATTTGTCTTCTCTTGGCCTACAAAATTAAATACCCAGAGAATTTTTTCCTCCTCAGAGGCAACCATGAATGTGCCAGCATCAACAGAATTTATGGGTTTTACGATGAATGTAAGTAATACAGATGTGTGCGTATTTGGCTTGGGAAAGCAGGGCAGGAGGTGCTAGTGTTGCAGTGTTAGGTGATTCTTTCCTCACTTGCAGTTCCCTTTGCGCACTTCAGGGGGCCTTTGGCTTATTTTAGGAAGGGAAATGTGTCCTTTCCCTGATCCTGTTGGAGTCTGATCCTCACAGTACAAAGCAGCATGCAAGTGGGTAGTTTTGTTTATTGGCTGCTGTGTTAACTAACAGTTCTCACTGGTACCTATTGTTGAAGTTCTTAAGATAAGGTCATCTCATAAGAGATGAGAGATTTTACTTGATTTGCTTTACAAAAGTTCACCTCTGTTATAACTGAACTTGGAGAATGGGCTGGTCTTTACTGTGGTTATGTTACAGTGCTTCCAACCTACTTCATATTAAGACCTGTAACTCTGTAATTAAAAAAGACTTTGCCCTTCTCTGGATGCAGTCGTGCTGTATTGTGTGCTGTTGCTTTGGCCAAAACCAGTACTTCCTTTCACAAATGGGGCAAAGCGTGTATGAAGCCTTCAGTGTGATGTGTGCTTGGGTTGAGCACCAGATACTTGTTCTTTCAGTAGGTGGCTTCAGCTGCAGAAGTTGTTACTTGAACCAGTGCACCAGCCTTTTAACAAAGAAATGTGCTTGTATTCATGTGGCACCATGAGCATGCCTTTAGAACAGGCGCAGTGTTGGTATGCAGTCAGTGTGCCCGCTCTGTCACTGCGGAGTGCGTTAAAGTCTGCTGTAACAGAGACTATACGTAGACCTTATGCTAACATAGCAAGTAATTCTGCCGTGAAGTGGAAGTGTATGTTCATGTTTCAAAGGATGTGACTTAATAAATCCTGATAATGTAGAAGAGATTAAACTGTTAATTTAATTTGTGCACTGAAGCATTCTCACAACTTGTGTTGTGGGACATACTTGGCTTGTAGCTTACAAGATGTACTCTCCATGTCTTGTTCCCCTTCGATGGGGAAACAAAGATGTGTGGTATTTCAGAGTTGACTCCTTGGAGATTAATCACAGGCTTAGTCATATATCACAAATATGTTCAGGGTTCATATCTGTTGGGAGAGTCCCATTGAAAGTAAAACTGTAGCGCTTTCATTTTTCAGTCCCGTTTCTTTGCCTAGAGAGGCTTTATGTGGTAAAGCACTAGAAGAACTTTAAAGAAAATCTGCTTTCCAAGAATTGCTGTCTTCCCCTGAAGACAACAGCAAATGGCAAGATTTTCTGAAATGGATCAACTTCTCCAAGAGATAATTTTCCAAAGTAAAGTTGAGACTGGAGAGTCTGGCTGCCAACAGTGGAATATCATTCTGTTGAAGAGACTTGTGCTGTCCCCAGGTCCACCAGAGTACTCTGCCACACTGAAAGAGACCTTTGCAACTTTGTTAGAAGCAATAAAGTATGTCAGTGGGTATCAGAGAAGATAAATTGTTATATAGGCTTTAATGCTAACTTTTTGCAAGACTTAGTAGATTTAAGGTAGCCATGTTAGCTTGGTTGTAGTTGTGTTAGAAAAGCAGATTGATTTTTTTTTTTTTCTCCAAAATGTCTTCTAGGTAAGAGAAGATACAATATTAAGCTGTGGAAAACCTTCACAGACTGTTTTAACTGTTTACCAATCGCAGCTATTGTGGACGAGAAAATATTCTGCTGTCATGGAGGTAAGTAACAGTTCCTTAGTTGATATGTGAGAAACTGTAATACTCTGGTATCAGTCACGGCAATTTCATGTTTACGTTGCTGAGGCTTCAAAACTGTAGGGACTCTTCTCTGCTTTGGTTCCTCTGTGAGGTTGGGTTGAGCTTGGTTAGTGTCAGTTCTGTGAGTCGTTGAGCTGGCAGCTTTGTAACTCCAGTTTATACCAGAAGGCCTGTTGAATAGCCTCTCCTTTTGAGCAAAGAATCCTTGTAGAGGTTTGCTTAAGACTTACATGACCAGGAGTTTTATGTACATTCTGAAAACATACGTGTTTTGATAGAATCATAGAATGGTTTGGGTTGGAAGGCACCTTTAAAGATCATTTAGTAAAATCCCCCCCCCTGCCATGGACAGGGACATCTTTCACTAGATCGGGTTGCTCAAAGCCCCATCCAATGTGAGGGGTTTGGAGTTTCATTTGTAGAAATTGGCTCTCTTATGCTATGTGATACCTGCTTTGTGCAACTTTTCGAAGTAATAAAATACACACTGCGCTTTAAATGTTTTATCACTTGCAAGTAATTACAGTTGCCTGGGGAGACCTATCAGTGAAAAATGGTATGAGATCTGTTTGATACTGTATTTCATCTTGCTAGGCCTGATCGTTAAAATAAACATACCCTGTGATTTCTAGTATTATTGCCTCTTTTACTTAACAGCTCTTTTAACAGACACTTGGAAAATATTACAGTGAGATCATTGTAATCCTGTAAAATGTGGAAATGGCTTTGCTTATCTTGCTTCCAGTAAATCTTCGAGAAAGTCTTCTGTTACAAAAGCTTTAAAACAAATGCTGGATTAAAAAATGTCAGTTAACATTGCTGTTGAACTATGCAGAATTGCAGTGGTGAATCAATTTGAATACAGATTGTTTTTGTCTTGAATTAATATGTTGGTCTTGGAGAGCAAAGTTGGACTAAAATGTGAACTGCCTGCGTCTTAACTTTGAACAGGTTTGTCACCAGACCTTCAGTCAATGGAACAGATAAGACGAATTATGCGCCCCACTGATGTACCAGATCAAGGTCTGCTTTGTGATCTCTTGTGGTCTGACCCTGACAAGGATGTCTTAGGATGGGGTGAAAATGACAGAGGAGTGTCCTTCACATTTGGTGCTGAAGTGGTTGCTAAGTTTCTCCATAAACATGACCTGGATCTCATATGTAGGGCTCATCAGGTATTTTAATTTTGTATGTTAAACCATAGAATGATTTAGGTTCGGAGGGACCAGAGGTGGTCATCTGGTTCAACCCTACACACGTGTACTCAACACCAGACAAACCAGTGTAAGCCTGAGTTGCTGAGGATCTTGTCCAGCTAAGTCTTAAATATCTGCGAGGAGTGAGGTTCCACTATCTCTGAACAGCTTGTCCCAATGTTCAACAAGCCATGTAATTTTTCTTTTTTTTCTTTCATTATTTTTCTTAACACATATAAACTGTGGCTCTGATTCCTGAACAAGATTGTCTTCAACCTTGCAGAATCCTGGTTTTCTCATTGCTAATGGGCTCTGTCACTGAACTGGATCCTGCGATGGTCTTCCTGTTTTGGTGGAAAAGTTTGGAACTCGTGCTCCTTAGATGGAGCCAGTTTTTCAGCTGCTGGCTCTGTTAAAGCTGCTTTGCACCTTGGCAGGAAGAAGTTGTCCCATCTAATGTTTCTGCTTTTCTCTCTAAAGGTTGTTGAAGATGGATACGAGTTTTTTGCAAAAAGACAATTGGTAACTCTCTTTTCTGCCCCAAATTACTGTGGAGAGTTTGATAATGCGGGTGCCATGATGAGTGTGGATGAAACTCTAATGTGTTCTTTTCAGGTATGGTATCTGAAGATTTCACCTCCTGGTTAGCGTAGTCGCACTTTAAATTTGCTCTGTTTTGAATGGATGCTTTACTGTTACAAAGCCATAATGCTTGTTTCAGGTATTTACAGATACCACATGCAGACAGGGCTCTGTGTGCGCACTCAGGTCTTCAAAAATGAGATAAGCCTGTGCCGGTGTGAGTAGATGAGCTGTTTGTACCCTGGAATTAAATCATCCAAGCGGAGCTACCAGCTGTTAGCCTGCTCCCGCTGGCATGGGCTCTCAGATCAGCTGCTCTGAGCCCTGTCATAGCTCCAAGTAGGAAACACGTTTATTTCTTGGCACATCTATGACCCGTCCAGATGACCTGTATAATGCCTTTACTAGTGAATTAATTGGAAGAAAGCTAAAACTTTTTGCTAAATGACTGAACTGTCTTTTCAGATTTTGAAACCTGCAGAGAAAAAGAAGCCCAATTCCAGCAGACCCGTAACGCCTCCCAGGGGTATGATCACAAAACAAGCAAAGAAATAGTCACTTTGGCGCTGCCTTGTTGGGACTTGTATTATAGTATATAACCTCCATTTTTAAAACTGTAATGTGTACTGTTCAGCTTGCTCAAAATAGATAATGTGTTTGTGGTTTTCCTTTTGATTTGATGAATGGCATTTGCTGGTTGTAACAGCGAATGAAAGACTTTTCTCCCTCCCAGGAAAAGAGTTTTAAACTTACCTTTCGTTGGTGTTACAGCTGTACACTCCACAGCATCTTATCCTGTCGTTATGGGTAATTGTACAACTGACTTTCTGAATCTGTACAATGAGTAGTGTAAATGCTTGTTTTCTTCTTTAGGATCTAAAGAGGGCACTAGTGTGCTGTGAGAGTAGAAATTTGTACTGTCAGAAACTACATACTGTTTATACAAACCACTGTGAACTTTTTTTACGTTAAATTTTGTTTTAAAGGGATTGCTTTTCTTTTAATGTCTTGTCATGTATACGTTGGTTTTATGGCTGTCAACATTAGAAATAACCTTCAACCCCGCCAGCATCACTGGTATGATGTATATTTAATTCAGACACACACCCCTCTCCGTATACTTCAAATGACAATTAAAGCCATTATTTTAAGTGTTTGTGTCTCTTTCCTGAAGCCAAAGTTCACTTAGAAAACTGTTTGTACACGACCCACCGCACTGAGTTGGCGGGGCCTTCCACTCACGCCTTCCTCTCAGAGATAAAAGGAAGTCCTGACTTGAAATAGCAAGTAGAAATGCTGTGCTGTTTATTTTATTCATGGTCAAAGTAAACACATTTTTGTACAGTTTCCGTACGGTCGCTCGAGGGGACCGTTCTGCAGCGGCATCAACCCGGTGGCAGCCAGTGTCAAAGCTGGAAGTTACGGCGGTGGTTCTAGGTCTGCTCGAATGGTTTTGTGCGTTTTAGCTTAAAGACTTTGTTCTACAAAGAAACCTAGAAAAGAGCTTGGTAAGCCAACCGGAGGTGTTGATCTCGATCGCCGGTTTATATAAATCTCTCACAGAACCTTGTTTTTTAAAAACTGTTAATCTTTTTTGAACAGATAACAGTGTACAATACCATGTAGTGAAAATCACTTATTAAATGAAGAAGTTGTTTAATCTTCTCAGTGTCAGTTTATCACCACATATACTCTACTGCTATCAGAGGTCCTGACTTAGATAAATAAATTGTTCTGGAAACCCACAAATTCTTGGTTTGGATTTGTCTAAGCTACAGACACCAGAGGCATGTTACTAAACAGGAGGGTTGGATTTAGATCTGGTTCTGGAGCTTTAATGTATATATTGCCCTTAAATACAGGCAGCCTCCCACCAGAGGTGGTAGGTGCAGGCACGTAGCTCCCAGAGCACTTCCCGCCTTGCTATGGATCTGCAGAACAGCCTCGCAGGCGAGTCGGAATGCCATGCTTCCGCGGCTGAGAGCGCTGGCGTCCGGACTTGGGCCATGTTCTCATGCTGCTCATGTTGCTCATGTTGCAGCAGCAGTTCCCAGCGGCACGTGTGTGGGAGAACGTGCTCGTCTTGGCTCGTGTGTGCTTCGAGTGAGGTTAGCCTTGAATACAAGTACGGCTTTGTTGGGACCGTGGACTTAAAAGGACAAGACCAATTTCCTCCAGTTCTTAAGTAAAAAACTTAAATTCTTAGTGAAGAAGGAAAGTTGAGTAAACTGCTCTTGCTGCCATTAGCAAGGCTTGGTGTACGCCAGGCACGGCGGATCGCCGCGAGGGTGATGGATGAGGTGTGACGTGGGCTCTGGGCAGCCGGCTGCCTTGCCCAGGATGCAATGCACCGTCGGTCTGTGTTCCTTCATCTGCCGCTTCCTCTCCCGTGCGCCTTGTGGGAAATACTGCAGGATTTTGATATGTCAGATGAAGTGGTTGCTCCAGCATCGCTGGCCTGGCTGAACCGGCCGCGGTGCTGAGCTACAGGCGCGTGGGGGAGCCTGCTCCTGAAGGACTTTGTTGCTGCAGTGCCCAGCTCGGAGAGGCCGCTGGCTCTGTTCTGGCGTCCCACACAGCGCGCGAGTTTCCCTTCTCTCCTGGAGTGAGCAGAGCTTTTTTGACAAGAATACATTTTCTGAGCAGCCCCCAGCCATTGATTTTATTTTTAAATGTATCTCCTTGCCAAATCAAAGAGCCTTTTCCTACTCTAAAGACTTCCCCTGCCCCCCAAGGTAATTAATCAAGCAACCTCTTGGTAACTTTTGATGAGCTCATTGTATTAGGTGTTGGAGATTGCCTGTTGGAGGCTTTCTCACAAATTTACTTTCACCCTTTAAATCACGTTTGTGGTTTTCTTTATAGCTCTCTAATGTTTCTCCCTCCTTGTAAAATAGTCACCTGCGTGTCTTTTATTGATCAAGTGAATAATAGAGCACATGTGGAACCAGTTTTCGTGTGACTAGTACCTAAAGGAATGCATTAACCCATCTCTGCAACCCCAGCTTGCCAGCCACCCCGCCTGTCACCGTGTCACGCCTTTTTCCTGGGTGACTTGGGTTTTTTTTTCTCAAACGCCGTTTTTGTGACACACGTGCCTGCTCTGGGCTGCGTTGGCTGCTTGGCTGCATTCCCCCGGGGTGGTTCACGTAGCCTGGGCTCCGCAGCTGCTCGGGGTGAAGGCAGGCTGCTGCCGCGCCGCAGCGGCAGGGAGGAGGACGACCTGACGACCTGCTGAGCGCGCTACATCTTGCGAGCAATAGCGCGGAGGCACGTTTGACGCCCATTTGGGGCTGGGGGTTTTCATCCCTGGACAGAGAGGAGCGGGAGATGCCCGCTTCCTATTGCTTCTCCGTGATACTTGGAGGAACACCTGGTTTACATGTGGAATGGACGGGATGGAGGCCCTTCTCCCCGCGCCCTGCCGGCCTTTCCTGCTGGCCCCAAGCTTTGCAGCGTTGCGAAGCGCAGGCTGCAGCAGGCTGGGCTGAAGGTCTCTGCAAAAGGCAGCAGGGAAGTTGTGACCAACCGAGATCTCTTTGCTCCTCCTCTTGCGCCCTTTGCAGTTGCCCAAGTCTAACAGAACCGCGTCGCTCTGTAAAGGAGCGGTAAGATCTGAGGCGCTATCTATGGGTCTGGGCATTGCCCTATAGATAACGGTGTGTTTCTCTTTTAGTTTCTTTGAAACGGAGCGAGTCCTCCCTGCCATTCAGCTGTGGAAAGGCTGTTTTTCAGCACAGGTCATCTTTGATTGTCCCTGGCTTGCTTTAGGATGTGTCAGCGCTATTGTGGCTTTCGGGCCCGCGTTGTGAAGTGAAGCTGCGGTACTTTAAAACCGACAACAACATTAATTTTGCGTGCAGTGTTCAGCCCTGCTCCCCAGCGGTGCTCAGGGCTCCGTGGGACGGTGCAGGAGTTCCGGCCACACATGCCCCTGATGCATACGATGTACTTTAGACTCAAATTTAACCTCTGAACGATATTAATTGTGAAATGAGAACTGGATCTAGGGAAGAATGTTTAGGGGTGCAGCAGCATCAGGCCCCCTGTGCACTGCAAAGCACTGGGACCCCCCCAGCTGAGGTGCTGGGGCACTGGGGGGGCGAGGGGCTGGTGCGGGGTGCTCGGGGTGGGCTGAGCCACCCACGCACTGTGCCACACGTCCCCAGGTGCTGCTCAACGCTGTGGCTTGCAAAGGACAAAGCGTGCTGTCCTCAGGGGTTTGAGGGAGCTGTTGAGTTCCTGAGGTCGAGCTCTTCCCAAGCAGTCGCGTTATCTTCCCTTCCCGCTTCTGTTGAAAAGAGGGGCTTGTGCCTCGGGGCGGTGTTAGAAAACATCTTTCTAGTTTCTTGTTTTCACAGGCATCTGTGTTTAAGTTTAAAAAGCCCTTTTTCTGTGTAAGATGCAGTCCAATCCCTTCCTCGCTCCTCTGGCCATCTGTCCCTGTTCCCCTTTGCCTGCAGGTGACACCCAGCAGCATCAGTCTCTCTCACACTGGAATTTAATTGCCGGGGGCCCACGACGTCCCGTCCTGGGGGCACAGCAGCCGCTGGCTGGAGCAGGGTGGGCTCCGAGCCCTGCCCTGGTGCTTTGGGGAGCCCCTGGCCTTCACCCTCTGCAGCTCAGGCACGTGGTCCTGACTCCCGTCACCCCAGAGCAGGGAGGCTCAGTCTGAGATTAATGGATTGGGCTTGTGAAACAGCGAGCTGTTACTGTGGAAAGAAGTGAAGAAACCAGGAGTTTAACCTGCCGGTGGGCTGGAAAGAAGTTTACGGTGATTTTACCCTTAAATCACACCCTGGGTGCCAGCCTGGTCCTCACCAAGAGCTCCACAGCTCTGCTGGTGGCATCTCATCCCGCTAGAGCACCAGGGCACCTCATGGACACGGGGAACACGCGGCCCCTCGGAGCTCTGCGTGCACACGTGGATTATCGGGATTTTATTTAAGTTCTGACAATGAGGCTTCGCATTTGGCGGGGCCCGTGCTGGTCGTGGTACAGGGAGGGCTCAGCTCACGGGGAAACAGAAGCTGGTCTGTGTTTTCTCCTTAAAACCTGCACTCCTGACCAAAAAGTCTCTGTTGAGCTCTCAGGAGATCCCCCATCTGCAGTTCCAGCCCTGAGCTGATCCCTTCCACCATTAGCCCATGGTGTTGGCCTTAACTGGAGTCAGCTGAGACCAAAATGCCTGAATTAGCTGGAAACTCACAGGATAAAACTCCCTGCTGCTGCTCCAGTGTTGTGCCTTTGCCATCCTGCTCCTGGGTGCTCAGCCGATCTCTGCAAGTAGGGGGTTTGGGGTGATGGTTGAGGGATGGGGGGGGGCGGTTGTCGGTGCTGGGTCCCCATTGCCCCAGGGAGGAGGGCAGGGGTGGGTCCGGGATGAGGTACTAGAAAATTTTAGGTTCCCAGGAAAAGTTTTAGGCACTCCCTAGGAGGAAGCTCTTTCCAAGAAACAAACTTGTTTCTAAGAAACAAAGTCTCTAGGCTTTAGAAGTGCAAAAGTGCTTCTTCTTTAGGGAAGAATTAGAAACAGTTGAGGTTTGTCGCAGCAGAGGGGTGGGACGGGTGGTCCCTGAGCCACCTCGCAGCCGGGTTTGCCCGGGATGCTTCCAAACCCAGCTTGTGCTTGAAAAACAGCGGGGAATTCGAAGGGAGAAGAGGCTTTGTGATAAAACAGGGGCCTGTGAGCAGAGGCAGGTTCATCCGGGCCTGATTTTTAGCTCTTGCACTTTAGACCCCTGGCCCCCCACCCCCTTTGCGGGACCCCTCTGTGTCCCCCCCAACCCAGCTCTGACCTCGCCAGAGGCGCAGGATTTGATTCACGGCTATCCTGGATGTCCGCTCGCTTTGTCGGGTGGGGCTGATTTAAAAAAGTTTAAAAACAACAACAACAAAAGAAATTTAAACTCCATCCGGCGTGTCTTGCTCCGGCAGCTCCCGCCCAGGGACGTCCCGCAGCCAGCTTGGGGGGGGGGGGAAGCT
>JAVJGI010000001.1:95870484-95891500 GCA_035590275.1 Ibycter americanus
CTGCGCACAGCGGGGGGCTCCGCTGGGCGCCCGGTAGCTGGGGGGGACGGCGCTGGCGCTGCGCCACAGCCTGGGGCCATCTCCATCCCTGACGAGGTGGCCCCCAGCCCGTGTCCCCTCCGGTAGCCCCCGGCGCTGCGAGCGGGTCCCAGCGTGGCCCCCCAGCACCCCGGGGGCACGGGCAGGCCCACGGCGGCTCCAGCGGGCCCAGAGCTGTGCCGAGCTCCCCGGGCGGCTTTGGCCGAGGACGGATGCGCGGAGAGCCGGGATGGGGACAGGGATGTGGCCGCTGGTGGCCGGAGCGGTTCTCGGCGGGGCTGGTGGCCAGGGAGTCTCGCCCGGTTGCCCAGAGCGGAAGGGCGAGCTGGTGGGGCTGCGAGGGCGCGGATGGAGCCCCTCCTGCAGCCGTTCTCGGGGCCGAGCCGCAACTGGGATCGTCTGCGGGTTTGGGGTTGCTCCTGGTCCTCGCTGGGTGCCTACGGGGACGGGATGCCCAAGGGGGAGGTCAGCTCTAGAGGACACGGAGAGGAGATGGGGGAGGACAGCATCGCCCACCAGCCAGGCTGGATGCAGGCATCACCTGCTGGGTTAGCCCGCAAAGGCTGAAATAATGGGGGCCTTGATGTTAACGAAGGGAAATGGTGGCTGCTCTTCAGCTTGGTGGCCTGGCTGGAGGGCGAGGGTGCCCCTGTTAGCCTGGGGCCAGCTGGGCTGCAACTGTGGCCACCTGAAGGGAGGGGGGCAGCGCTGGGAGCGCAGCGGAGGGTTCCTCTCAAACCCACCAAGAGCAGTGTGCCCCAACGGGTAGGGGATGAGAGAGAAAACAAAGGGGAGGAGATCACCTGCATCCAGCTTTTGCCCAATATAACCTCCATCGATCAGTGTCTAACAGCTTTTTCCATGTGTCCGGAAGCACAATGGCTCTTTCCAACAGAAATCACCAGCTGCCTCCTCTCACATCACGAGATGCGAGATAAGGGCTGGTGGTTTGGGTTTTTTTTCTCCAGTAATCGATGCTTTGTTTTGAGATGTTTGGAAATACCTCGCGAGGAAGTTCCTCGTTTTAGAGCAGCACCACAGGGTGCAGACAGCACCGAGGAAGGTGGCGGGGGCTCCGTGTCACACCACACCGTGGGAGGTGATGCAAAACAAGCAGCACCACCATTAAGCAATTTCCCGTCAGCAGGGCCCGTCCACACTGGCCGTCGCATCTGAATGAAGCGTCACTGTCACGCTTGCTGCGGGGGAACGAGGGAGATTTGGCGTTCTTGGTCAGCCCGGAGAGGAGAGGTGACGCTCTGCTCTTGTCCCGCAGACATTGGCAGGGTGATGCCGGCTTGATCCAGAGCCATGTCCAGGTATCTGAAGCACTTCACGGTGGTGGGCGATGACCCCGTGCAGTGGAACAACGACTATCAGAAATGGGAGGAGGAGGAGGACGAGGCGGCGGCTGGGGAGAATGGAGAGAAGCAGCCAGATTCGGAGATCAAGCTGGAGCCCACCAGGAACCGCATCTCCTTCCAGCACATGATGAAAAAGCTCTTCAGTTCCCACAGGTTTCAGGTGAGGCAGAACGAACCTAGGCTGAAGGGAGATGGGGGTGAGATTTGGCCAAAGGCACCTGTGACAGCAGAGCCGATGTGGGACGGAGCTCAAGGCGGGCCTGGGAGCAGCACCGAGCTGGTGAGCTGAGCCGTCCTGTCGGAAACAAGCCGCTCTGCACCAGGTGCAGATGTTTCCTGAGCGGCGACAAGCCTTGGTGCACACTTGTTGCGGCACCAGCAGAGGCACGTGCACCCCATAAGACCCCCCCGTGCCAAGCGGTGGGAAGTAGCTGGGTTTGGTGGGGAGCCAGGCGGTTTTGTGTGGGTGAGACTTTGCAGAAATAACCCACTGACCAGGGGCTGCGGGGGTGGGAGTCCTGGGTGGGAGCAACAGAAAGCTCCACGAAATAAAACCAGCCGAACTGGGGGTGCAGGGCATTGGGGCATGTTTAGCTGAAGGCCACATCGGCTCCTCTTGCTGATCTGTCTGTGCTGGGAGGGCGTTCATGTCGGTTCTTCTCCTCTGACAGATCCTGGTTGTTTGCTTGGTCATCCTGGATGCCTTGTTGGTTCTCGGGGAATTGCTCATGGACCTGAAAATCATCCATCCGGACAAATATAATATAACCCCAAAGGTAAAATGCAGAGAAATGTCAACATGAACTGTGATTTCCCTCTTTTTGGTGGTTCAAAAGGTCGGATGACTGGGTAAGGCAGGACCTGGACCTTCAGCCTTGCTGTGCGGGCAGTCGCAGGCATACGTACGAAGGTCTTGCAGGGACTTGTGCGACAGCCCCGCAGCGTGCGGGGCCAGCCTGGCTCGGCTCGTGCCAGTCTGCGCAGCAGCCTTGTGTTTCCTCGGGCTGCAGCAGAGCTGAATTGTGCTCTCCACCCTTCTCCTGGTCATCTTCACCCCTCCTGGTCTGGCTTACTCGAAGCCACTGGCTGCCACAGGCTTGCTCTGCTCGTCCTTCAGAGCAGAAGAAAAATCCCCAGCCCTTCTCCCTGTAGAGCCAAATCAGACGTGCCCTTGAGCAGTGGAGATTTTCCAGCCCTGCCCTGCTCATGTGCACACAGGAGAGTTTCCTGGCCCTAAACTTGTGCTGTCTTTTTCCAGGTTTTCCACTACCTCTCCCTTTCCATTTTAACTATCTTCCTGGTTGAGGTGGGGTTTAAAGTCTTTGTCTACCGCTGGGAGTTCTTCCACCACAAGTTTGAAGTGCTGGATGGGATCGTCGTCATCGTGTCGTTCATCCTCGACGTCGTCCTCATTTTCCGGGAGCATGAGTTTGAAGCTGTCGGGCTCCTGATACTCCTGCGGCTTTGGCGGGTGGCCAGGATTATCAACGGTAGGTGTGCGTGGCCCGTCGGGAGCTTTCCCTGGTGCATGGGCTGGATTCACTGACCTTGCCTGAATTATCTGGGATCGTGTCTTTGTTCCCTTCTCAAAGCCATCTGCAAGACCCTGGGGTCTTGCTCTTCCAGTGAACTCGGAGTTTCACCCGTGTGGTTTTCATTGCTGGAGTGTGGCCTTAATTAGGCTGTAATTTCTTTGGAGCAGCAATAATCTGCTGCTTGTGTTGGTATGATGCCTCGGTGATGGGGGCATGGTAGCTGGCCTGGGCTAGTGGAGATGCCCAGCTCTAGCACGGCAGCATCAGGCACGTTCGCCTTAAAAACAACCCGTAATCTGTTCTTGCATCCCTCTCTCCTGGAGGGAGATGGCTCGCATCTTAAGTTTGCATTGTAGGATCCTTTTGGCAATGTTTTAACAGGGGAACGGAACAGAGTAAAAAATCTGCCTTCCTGAATCTACTTCTATAGCAGAGTAGGTTTTACTGCTCTGATATTCTGCTGTGACTCCGTCATCTCCTCCAGGGATGCTGCAGGGAATGTCATGATCTCACCCTGGATCTTTCTTGCTTGGATTCAAAGGGTTTGCTATAAAAAGAGGAATACAGAATGTCCCCAAGTCAGTCTTTACTGACTCTGCTGTGGTAATTGTAGCTGTTGCAAATGGATGTAAATTCAGACACTTCTGAAGCAAGTGTAGCTGGAAACATTTTCCTCCTTCTTGGAGCAAGAATTTTGGAATTGAAAAAAATGTGGCGATGAGATTATCCCCAATTCCTGCATGAAAACCTCAGCCTGAGCGCAGTTTTGGTGGGTGCTCTGTGCTTGACGCAGCTCCAAGTCTTGTTAGTCGGGATAAAAGGAAAGGATAGCTGGGGCCGCATCCGTCACCTGCAGCCCCTGGCTGCCATTTTGATGGCAGCAGTGGCCGGGAAGAGGGAAGATACGAGAGCAGCTTGCGGCTCGCTCTAGTTCAGAGTGAAAGTCAGAGAGAAACTGGATTCGTGTGCAGCCGCGTGAGCCACTGGAACTCCAGTGTTGTACAGCAGAAAAACAGTATTGCATTTACAAGTAAATCTCATTATTCCTGGGTGCTCCTGTTTTCCCCCTAAGCTTTTTGCCCACTTGGAGCAACAAAGGGGACAAAGAAAAGCTGCCCCAAGCTGCGGGTGTTGTGT
Source organism: Ibycter americanus (assembly GCA_035590275.1). Classification (NCBI taxonomy): domain Eukaryota; kingdom Metazoa; phylum Chordata; class Aves; order Falconiformes; family Falconidae; genus Ibycter; species Ibycter americanus. The sequence goes on from JAVJGI010000001.1 coordinate 95,874,560, forward strand.
GTCTCAGCCTAGACACGGTTCGCTGCCTTCCGTCACTGTTGATTGATAAGGACCGGGTTTCAGGCAGGTGGGGACTGCTTGATGTTATCAATGCAAATAAGGAGCATCGCCGCTTTGTCTCCAGAGAAATGAACCCCCAAACCCCAAGCCTGCTGCCTGCAGCACTAGAAGCACAGGCACGCATCAGTGCCTGCCTTTGTGCACATCGTTCTGTCAGCAGCCGGAGCAGAGCTCTGTCGGGTAGGAAGAACGTGATGTTCTCGACGCTCTTACCAAGCACCACACACACACACACACACAAAAAAAAGCGTGGGGGGAAAAAAAATGCCTTTACTGTGGGTGCTCGGTTCACATGTAATAACCTAACAATATTTCAGTAGAGAAGTGACAGCTCTGCTGTAAGGAGACACTGTGTTTAGGTGAAGCCTAAACCTTAAGGACCCGATGATGTGCTGCGTCCCATTCCACTGGGCCGAAGCGATCGGCCGTGGGGGTGGACGAGCCCTGTGCCTGCTGTTAGAGCAAGGCTCCCGACTACATGAAACTGGCTAAAACACAGCCCCTTGTGACAACAAAGCTGCCAGTTACATCCTTACACCCCCCTCCAGGCTCTGCCAAGGGAGTGAATTCAAATTCAGGATTTGAATGACAGTCTGACTGATTAATTCAGCACAGAGGCCAGACTGCCTCTTCTCAGCAGAGCATTGGTATCTGAATCCCTGGGGTGGCTAATTTAAAACCCTCCTCATTAAGAAAAGCACTTGGGAAGGGTGGCTGGAAGATGACAGAACCAGAGCTCAAGAGGAACACGTTTAACTCCTCAAATACAGAGCCTGTGTACTGTTAACCTCCTGCTCGTGGCTGTCTTACATTGTAAAATGAATCCGCTGTGAATTGTTTCACAGGAATAATTTTATCGGTAAAGACCCGCTCTGAACAACAAGTGTCCAAGCTAAAGCAAGCAAACCTGAAACTTGCGACAAAGGTTGAACAACTGGAACACAGCTGTGTAGAGAAGGTAAGAAAACACTTCTAATTGAAACAAGGTTTACCTGCTGGCTGCTCCCCAGGACAAGCTGGCCTGGGATCCTTTTGCAAGGTTGCTGCTGTCGGCTTGGTTTCCTCATCAGAAAGTTGTGGGGTAAGCTGGGCTGAGGAACCGCAGCCCTGCCTCTCCTGCTTGCGCTTCTCTTGCCAAGGAATGACTGCTACCTCTGTCCTACTTTAGCCAGGTTGTCCTGTTTTACTGCAGCATGAGATACATTACAGCAGTGGGAAGATCTGTGAGAACCTGGGAAACTATTTTAAGGTAAGAGCTGTATTAATGATTTGACTTTTGTCTCCTACAGGAACAAGAAATTGAGAGGCTTAACAATATATTAAAACAGCATGGACTCATCAGTGAGCAAAAATAGGAGGCCGGTTTTCCAAGGTGGGAAGTCTGCCCTGGAGAGTGCGGTGTTGAAATCTATCAGTTTGACCTGAAAGGTTTTCCTGTCTCTTTGCTTTCTCTTGTATAGTGTTGTCTATAAACATTTTCTATTTGACCACACTTTGATTAGATCTCGGGATTGCAAAAATAGTTTTACTGGAAAATTATTCATGCATACTCCCTGTAAACATTGATCTCATAAGACCTTTCTTGTACAGCTGTACAGTCAAACATGCAAAATAATTTAATAAAGACACTTTTGCAAGCTATACATCCATAAAAGTACCACTTATTTAAAATAATTTCATTTTTCTATGATAATGTTCTTTGTTTGCAACATCCTGTAGAAACTTGCAGTACAAATGAGAAGAACCCAGGCTGAAAAGGTCATTTCTTCTCCACAAGTTGACCGTTCATCATTAGTAAATCTCTTCTTTGCCAACCATTCTTTTCATATTGTTGGTAGTTTCCTCATTTCTGTTGCTGCTTGTGCCGCTTTTATTTATATAACGTTCACTTCAAAAATACCAACATTCCACTCCTTTAGTTGACAATTGATTTCAGCCAAAATAGAGGCAAACATGTGCCGTCTTACGTCAAACAATGCCTTGTTCTCAACAGCAGATTTGAGTTCTGATATTGCTTTCTCTCATCTCTTCCACTTTAAGTGTTCATTTGCAGCCCACTGGGCTATGAAGTTTTTGTTTCCACAGCTCATAAATCAATGCATTGAAAGAATTAGAATATATAAAAACAGATGCAGGTGAGTGGACTGCTAGGAACAGTTAAGACTCCAGAAAAGCCATTAGAAATCATATTCTAAAGAACCAGGCTGGTGTCCGAACACAATGTGAACGTTTTCAGGTATTGGAAGGTCCCTGTGGATAGACTATTTTATAGTTGAAGAGTGAGATTCAGTAAGTGGGAATTTTGAAAGGTATTGACTGTGGTAGGTGTCTCCAATTGATTTCAGCCACAGTCAGCTGGAAGGGTCATTGAGCTTTTCTGAAAGTATAACTTAACTGGATTTTTAAAGAAAAGTAATTAATGAGTGGCTTGGGAAAAATAGCTAGGAATATGTGGTTTATTCATCTACAAAAATAGATAAAGCAGAGGCCTTATCTAATAGCACATGATTACTTTAATTAACAGTTTAGCTCTGTTGTTCACAGAATAATGAAGTCTACTTTCCTTTGGAGCCGTACTGTGTCCCTCTGCTCTTCGCTTCCCCTCCTGCCTCCACACTGCTAGGCAGGTAGCTCAGACTAGCGCTACTTCAGAGCATCTGATGTACTGGAAGGCTGGTGGCTGTACCTGTGCTGACTGGCCAGCTAGAGCTACCATCAAGTTCATACTGTAACCTTTTTTCCTCTTGGCAGAGGTATAATTGGGAACTTTCCACTTAATGTGCGTTTGTTGGGGGGGGCGGGGATCTGCCCTAAAGCTTCTGAGAACCCTCACAAGGGCTCACCCTTCTCTCTTGGCCAATTTTAACCCAACATATCTACAACTTAAAAGAAACCGATGGCCCATCACAGTGACTAGATAAACCTCGCTGCTTTAGGAAATGGACTAAAAGGCAGAAATCTGGCTTTTTGCTTTTTTTTTTTTATGCATACTTACCTTAGACAAATGGAAAGAAAAAATCGAAGGGTAACTTGACATTAATGGTGGGCCAAGCCTTATAGCCTGGCTCTGCAGGTGAAGAAATATCAGTGAAAACAACGGAACTTGTTATGGGAATAGTCTTTTCCCTTCCTGAGGGAAGCTGCAATGAAAATACAAATGGTCATTAGCTTCGGTCTTCTCTTTATACAACTCCTTCGTTTGGCCTGGGTCATATTTTCAGTTATTTGTAAAAAGTGAGGGTTTCTTTATATGCAGTTCCATGTTTCTTTTCATGAGTGATGTATAGATTTTTATTGAAGTGTGTTTTGGCAAGCAGCCCGCAGTTGTGTTTGAGTTGGAACAGAAACTGTTTGGTGTAATACATTCTAATATGAAGTGCTACCTTTATCTAAAGAGATTAACTGCATCACTGTCACGCAGCTGATACCGAAGCAAAGCAAGCCATTCTTTTTATCTTAAATCCTGTAAAATGATTACATACCTGCTTCAATGTGGTGGCAGTGATTGTTGCTGTAACGTTCACTATTCTGGCTTGTGGATTGACTAGGGATCCATATTTAGTCCACTTCACTTCTATTTCGAGCGATACTGGTATTTGGCAAGAGCTCTGAAAAGTGTTACAAATTCTCTCATTGTCTGACTTATACAGAAGTAACCACATTATTCATTATATTAAACTAGCAGAATGCCCCTAGAAAGCTTGCTCCGGGAGGTTACCAGAGCAACTATGTCATGCTTGTGCCCTGGACTGTGCTGCAGCACAGGTGCTTGCAGCCTTGGCTCAGGGGTGTCCCTGCAGTTCCTCCACAGGTGACAAACTGACTCTGTAGCTGCACTTCAGGCAGGACTGTTCTACCTGAGGCAGGACTTTGGCTCCTAGTGATAGTGCTGAGATGGCTCTTTTTAGTAGGAAGACTTATTTAGTAATACCACCGGGACAGCAGAAAATCCTTAACTCTGCCACGGCAGAATTTTGAAGCCTACAATCCTAAATATTTTTAGGTATTTCTTGAACTGTCAAGTTTCTAAATCATTCACTGTTTAGTTGCAAAAGCATGCAAGAAACCTATATACAAGCTGTCATTGAGGGGGTGCTGTCATTCAGCTACTGCCAACAGCAGGGACTGTGCTGCATTGGCAACAAAAGGGACTCGTACAGAAAATGCTAAGGCTAAATGTAGTGTTTGGGTCACTCAAGTATACTGTGTCTGTGCTGTAAAGGATTCTTGCTGCCTTACTCTAACCTGGCATAAGAGCACCAAGAAGAAACACTGATTCTGTTGCTCCACTCTTTATCTTTTCTTTTTGATCTATTTATCTATTTTTTTAATCTTTAATATTTTTAACTTTATTATCTATTTATTTATTACTTTATCTATTGTGCTTCATCCCATCTGAAGAGCTAGACTCTAAACTGTGGCTAGAATTCATTTTGTACCTAACATGCTGTCCTGATCCGTAACTGAGGTGCCTGGGCACCAGCTTAATTAAAAGTTAACCCTGTCTTCTACAGCAGGAATGAAACTCCTCATTTATGAACATTCCAGGTGGATTTCCTCCAATTTGTTTCTGCATTTATTTTCCCTGTACGTCTGAGAAGCCTAAGCTGATGCTGCAGTACAGGTGCAGATCTTGGGAGGGAGGACAACAAGAGTGAAGGGGTGGTGGTAGTGGTGTAACTTTCACCTGTTCTGAGGTGTGGAGATGAGTTATCGGCACCCAGTCGAGCACATCCTGGGCTTGAGAATTTCCAAATGAGGCCACGTATTCGGGGAAGCTCTGTCCCTTCAGTAAATCTAGGAGGGTTTGAGCCAAAGGCTGGCATTTCGTAGCTGCTGTAATTCTTCCAGGAAGAAAAAAAAAAAAGATAAGTTAAAGCAAAATCCATCAGTGTGGCACAGTAATAATTTCTCCTTGCTCTCATGCACTGTACAAGCCTTCTGGCTACAGTTGCTAATGTACACAATCTTTTCAAAAGAAAGACCATTGTTAATTAAATGACATCTTTTCTAATTAAATGCTCCATTCCCAGTACTCCTACAGCTGTATAAATGTCCCAGGACCTGAACAGATCCTAATGGAAAGGGTTGTCAGAGGGTTAAAAACACTAAATAAAAAAAAAAAAAGAAGAAACATCTTCTTACCGTAACTTACAGCCTGATATCATGTTATAACCAAATAATATTGGGATTCTGGCCCCCTGTGCTGCCAGACAGTCCTGGTGGGATGTACTTTGCAGAATGGTAAGTTGACTGTATTTGTTCGTGTTCTGAATGATGCCAGATGTAACACACAGTTAAAGGGAAATTCAATACTTGATACACAACATGAAGAAAGAATCCTTAATCCTATCTTTAAAATATATCTGAAAATGCTGTAATAGCTCAAGACTCCTCTTAGACGGTGAAGAGCACTAGAGTGTACAATGAAGGTCTAAATCTATCTCACTAAAAAGTCCCAGGAGATTGCAGTCAGGACTGAGTCATTCGCTCCTTCTAAAACATAGCCAAAAAAGCACACTTTTACTTTTGGTAAAGAACACATAATATTTGCTAGATGTCTGTGTTAGAAAGTGTTTGTGAAGATGGACCAGAACAAGTGCTGCAAACAACATTTCAACAGGGAAAGGATATCCTTGTGGCCGAAAGCCTGCTCTTATAGGCAGTCCAACAACATAACCAGGATTACCGCTGAGGGGAACTGGCTTCGTATTGACCTGCAATGCAAACATACAGTATTAGTTATTATCCTGTCCTGAAATGTCTGGGAAACACAGAAATATTTCCGTTACTTTAGGATTATTAACCACCTTGAACAATGACAGTAGTAAGACTGCTCTGTAAGATTGGAACAGTTCTCTAACATTGGGGCAAGCTTTGCTTTCACTGGATGCAGTTATACAAAGTCACAAGATGAGTCTTCTAAACGTGACAAATAGACTTTGGAGACCTTTACTGCCCAGTTCTGAAATGCTGCCTCATTTGCGTATCCAGGGCAAGTTATATTTTACCTTACTGCTAACAATTGTTCCAATTCGAGTTTAATAAGTTTTGTAATTAAATGTCTTTCAACAAGTCATCTGTAACGTCTCTAGCAGTTACCTGAGTAAAGCTGATTTCAAAGCTCTGCTGTATTGAAAGTACTTCTTTGTTAATTGCCCCCAAAACAAAAGAAGCAGCTGCTTCTATTATTTCTCCTGTGTCTGTGTATGTAATGTGATAGCTCACCTGAAAATTAAACATTTTAGATATTAATTAGAACAAATACGTAAGAGTATGAAACTAGAAAATAGGAATTTAAAATTATGCAAGTATTGTTTTCTTTCTTCCTTGCTTAAGAAACTTTCAACTACGTAGTAGAGATATACTAGATCCTCTGGAGGCTGGAGCCTCTTCAAAACTGACTTCTTGATACATCTCTCTGTTCATCTACTTAAGATTAAAAGATGAGGTGATGTGCACTGTGTATGCCTCTGTCTCTGCCATCACTGTGCCTGAAGTCATCTTCTCCCAAGCATAATGCAGATTCTAAACTCATGTTATTATTGTCTGTTATGTCACATAAACACAGTAATCATAGAAAAGGATTTCAGCCTGTCTCCACATTACCTTGCATATAGCTATTATTTTGTTGCAAAACACTCTCTTTTATCCCAAAGTCAGTGTTTTTCCTGACACATTTGCTTTGGAGATGTCACAATATATGGAAACTGTGCAAGGCCTTTCTCACATCTTTTCAATTTGTGAATCAGAAGTGATTTGATGCATACATGCTTTCCATCAAACACAAGAAGGAAAAGAACTGTCATACGTACCCCAAGAACTATATTTATGCATAGTTCATCCAAAATCATAGGGAGCCTGAGGACATCGCTATTATTAAGTAAAGTCCGCATTCCATTCAGAGACTGGACAACTATGGACTCGACAGTAATATTAACCTGAAAAAAATAAATGTAATTTCTGAATATTATGTATAATTATTTCTGGCTTTTTTTGCATTATTATATTTGTGACCCTTCTGGGCTCTGTCCCACAGAGACAGCAGTCAATAATCCTCTGAACAACTACTATGTTACATGTATTGCTGAAGTTCAACAAAAGGTTCGATTTTAAAGTAACTAGACAGGGTTACTTACAGAGAGAGAGTTTTGTATGAGGGGAATGTACGCAGTGTAAACATGTGCAGGTAGCATATTATGTTGGACTTGCTAAGTAGCATTACTGATCGCAAACAGCAAATGATAACATTTTTTTACCGGAAAGATTATGGATAAAGTCCCTGTTCTGATGAAGTCAGTGAAAAACTCCCAGTGACTACAACTAAGAATTTTGCCCCCAGCTCTTCCGACTAAGTTAGAAAGATACTTACCATCTGACTTGATTTGGGCACCTAGAGAAGAATAAAAGCACAAATTCAAACAATAGTAAAGGTATGACCTATTACAAGTAGCAGTCAAGTAAAGCAGTTAAGGCTTAACCTCCTTGGCCTATTTAACTCTGTCATTACAGTAACATTACATTGTGGAAGTGATTGGATATACACCACAGTATCCAGGTAGTGTGAAAATAACTGCTGTTCTTTGTGGCTAGTAGGCAAAATCTTACAGTCCAATGATCTTCTTCCTCTGACAGTAACTGCAAAATTTCTTACTCATTTCCATCAGTTTTCCATCAGGCCTATCTCTGACTACATTCCCAATAAATACACAATGCATTCAGTAAGTAGTAGATGAATCTAGTGTTTCCCTTGGACACTCTATTTGCAACTCAGAACTAAGAAGAAACACTGAAAAAGTTTCTTTGCATCAGAAAGGTGGCCTGAAAAAGGCATCTCAGTATGGCATCACTGTTACAGTGCATCGTAGCGTTTAACCTACTGAGGGCATCAGAGAACACGGTTCCTATTGCAGATCTGTGCAAAACCACCTGTGACTATTCAGACTGGTAGTTTAGGGAGTCTGCCAAGCTGCTAGTACCCAAAGAAACGAAGAGCTTTTGTTGTCCCATTCTGACAGTAATGAGTCCATAGTTTCACGGTCTCAAAACAAATAAGAAGCAAGTAACCTTGTTATACAGCATGTGGCCATGCACATGTGCACAGCTGCCCCACTGAAAAATTTCACCAAATTTTCATGAACAGGCAGAAATGTCAGACCAAGGTCATCAATCAGGCCTGTAAGATACTCAGAGCACCATTTTGTCAAAAGTTTTATTTTTGTGACTTCCCAACGAGTGTTCTATTCACATCTTCGGGAAGGGACTAAAAACTGGATTCTGACCATGAAGCACGTTCTGCAAAATTATGACAGGATACAGAGACCAGTCTGCTCACCTAATGTCACAGCAGAGAACACACTCCTATGAGCTGCAGACCTGAAGGTGATGCAGGTAAAGTCTGTCACACACTGACACATATTTATATCAACATCCTGAGGTACAGCTCAGCCATCAGAATTAGCTGTATGAATAGAAGTGCTTGTAGAGATTAGACTCACCCTTCAGAGAAGCATACTGTTTCTGACTAGGGCAGAGGGAATTATCACCGCTCCCCAAATTCTATTTATCTGTGACCGGGGTGACTGATCATGTCAGTCACTGGCAGACAGCACTCCAGCCTCACTGCTGCCTCCCACTGACTCATCTTCCCACCAGCCAGGGAGGCAAGCAGGGACAAGCAGCAGCATGTTGCTTTGGCAGCTACACATGCTACCCATGGCATAGAAGCATCACACTATGAGTATCTTGGTAGAGGCTTCCAAGCATCCCCAATGCCCCTTGGATCTACTGGAAAGGCCAGGGGAGAGAGAAGAGATTAACTGCAACAATTATCCAGACCTTCATATCGCTCAGGTTGCCCAGCCTGGCGGTATGGGCACATAATGATGGGGTTTTCTGGAAAAACTGCTGTACCAGTCCTCTCTCAGGGGGCTCCCAGCGAGCCTTCCTGGGTTAATGTTTCACTATTTCTTTTGCTGCCAGCTCCACCCACTGGCACTGGAAGGAATCCCTGCTCTGCCCTGGGACCACCCTGTCCCCAGTACCAAGGCACTTTTCTATTGTCATATTCCATCCTGAGCTCCCTTTGGGAAAGGGAGCTTCCTACAGACAACCTCTGGCATCTATTCGGCCTTCTCCAGCTCTTGCACGTGATCTTTCCTGAATGTCCTATGTACTTTGGACAGGAAGCTGACCTCTCCTAAGCTAGGCCATTGCAATGGGCAAGCAGCACGTGGGTAACGTGTTATGTACTGTTCCAGTGAGGAGGGGGAATTAATCTTTTAATTCAAAAACATTCAGCAGCTCGGAGCCTGTCCTGAGGCACACCTTTTCTGGTTCTGCAGTCACCAAGATCTCTAATTTCGGGTGCACATGGAAACACTCAAAACCCTTCTGAGGCAGTTTTCTCTACCTCTTCCACAGCAGGATGATCAAAAGCTGGTACTTCTGAGCAGCCCTCTGCTGGTTTCAACGTGGTCCTTAACAATGAGGAAAATGATCCCACCTATGAGAATGTGAACTACTTAGTGGGCTTTCCTTTCATGTTGATAGCTTTGGAATCTGTGAGACTGGAAGAGGTCTTTACTCAGTCAGTCACTGGCGAGTACTAATGAAACTAATTTAAATAATCACATAAATTAAAAGCATTTTAATGGTGGAGAGGATACTGGTTCTTGATGACCTTCAGCTTCTGGAAGGAGCTATCAGGTTAAGGTACTATGTATTTCAGTTTCAATTTTGCATGCGTGATTTCTTTGTCTTCCTGAATAGAAGAGGATTTATTTATACATAAGACGTCATCCTCCAGTTAAAAAAGGAATGAAAAAGTATGCTTAGCTGTGAAAAATAACCACAGACTGGATTTGGTAGTAGGCTGGATAAAACCAAATTTGCTTTTAGTAGGGTCAAAGGTCATGTTCTTTGAGGAGTGTACGGACAGCTTAGCATGTGTGTGTAACACCTCACTATTAAAAACTGACGCTTCTAAGAAAGGTATAGATAGGCAGAGGATTAAACCTTACAAGTTCTTCTTTAAGTACAAAGGTTTACCAACTCTTTAAAATTCAGACTTCTTAGAATTATGCACTCTGGTAATAGGCTTCTTGGAAAAGCTTGAACATGCACAAAAGCATAAAAGTGCTGCCATTGTGGTAAGTGCTAGCTCAGTCACACAAGTTTGTCTCTTAAAGACCATTATTTTTGTTGGCTAAGCAGAGAACAGTAAATGATTCTGTTACCAAAGCTTGAAGTAAAAACATTTCCAGAGGCTTTCTATATAAAAGTCTGTTGCACAGGGAGATGTTTTTCCCCAACCCACAATTTAAAAATCCAAATAAAACACCATATCCTTTAGTAAATAGAAGTTACTTGATTTTGTAGATGCAAAAAGATATGTAATATGTTTGTAATGGTCAGCTATATGACTGTTTCAAATCATACTTACTGCTAAAATGCTGGAGTTGATGTAGAACAGCATGCTAACTGCTTGAATGTTGTCACATTTTTCCACACTTACTGATCTAGTGCATTTTGTAGCCTGGTTTACTAAAAACCCTGGGAAAAAAGTCACAAAGTATTACTGAAGGAAAGTAAAGAGTAACTTTGAAAAGTAGAAATAAGAAACAATGTAAGAACCTAAAGTATAAGCAAAAGTAAAATTAAGCATAATATCTATTGCAGATAAGGTGTTATGTGAGCTACCGAATGACACTTTCTTAGGTTCTCCAGAAATGCTATGAGACAAAATATTACTTCTTAACAATAGAAGCTTAATAAAAGCTAGAAGATTTATTACTTCATTTTTGAGATCTCATAAGATTTTTTTCTTTCACCAGAGACTTTAGTTTTCCTATGGTCATCATCATGATTTTGATGATACCGTATTTAATAATAACAGTGGGGTTTGGAAAATGCAGGTGTGTGGGTTTGGCTGCCTTTTTTTTTTTTTTTCCCCTGCTCCCTCCCCGCAGATGTTCAGGAAACTGTGTGAAAGGTTACAATGTAGAGCTCAAGCCTGCAGCCAAAGGGACATCTTACAAAGGCTGTCCGCTTAGGTCTTGCTTTGTGTAATACCCTCTTCACTCATGGTGACGTGACGCCCTTGTACTATTTTATTAAACCAATTATGCCAAATAGAATGTTTTATTGTTGGATAAACAACCCATTAACAAGATTCTTAAGGATTTACATACCTAACTTTGAATGTTTAATATAGATGCAACACAACTTCCAATCTATGTCTAAAAACACCCCAGAGAAACAGAAGCTATTTGAAAAACATTTGTTCATGAACCTTTATCTGAATTTACATGCGTGTGTGTGCCAGTTTACTGACTGATTAAGCTCAAGTCAGAGCAGTATACTCTAAAACAAATAAACTGGAATTCAAATGCATTTTCCAACCTGCAGGATTCGCATCAGAGCACCAAGTGGAGACAACTGGACTAGGCAGTCTTAGAAATGCATCCACTGTCTGTATAGGAACACCATACTGCCAAATAAAACAACATATTTAAGTATATAGGTGTGTTTCAGTTTTAGGGCATTTGTATCAACAATAAATCTGAACAAAAGTGGTATTTATTTCCACAATATCTGTCAATACTGTCTCTGTGCATCAATTTTTAAGCCACTGCTAACAGCTTTATGTTTATGATAGCAAAAAAGCTACTTACTTTTCAAAGATCCTAAAAATCTAGTTCACTTTTAAAGTAAGCTAATATAAAACACTACAGTTCTTATTTCTACATTTCTATATTTAAAGACCAAAATAAAGTTTGTCTTTTCCAGAAAAACTGCATTTTTTTAAAAGCAGATGCAAACAATGCTCACTTGTCCTTCTATGGAATAATCTAATACGAACAATGTAATGCTAATTGAATCAGATAACTATTTACCTCGTATCTGTAAGTTTCATTTACATCAGAAGGATTTTGAGCATCTGTGTTCATATTCCAGTTGTCAGACTCAGCACTGAAAGCAGCACTTCCAAACTGTTTAAGCAATTGATCAAAATTTTCAGAAGTAGGCATTTCAGGGGAACTGAAGGAAAGTGCTTGCTCATCTGTCAAAATATTTCAAAGAATGAGGGGACTTTTAGGATAAAAGACACAGAAACAGTATTTAGTAACAATTTTTCCTTCTGGAGTTGTCAAAAACTCAGTGATAAAAAAATACCAACACAGCTTGTCTTTTAAGAAAAGCTTTCTCTTTTCTTTAAGAGAAAGCCTAGGCAGTAACTTAATTCATCATTTCACCCAGATCCATGAAAGCACAAACATAAACTTAAGGAAAGAGGTAAGCCCCTTGCTTTCAAAATCATGGTTTCTAACAGCCTATGTTCCAAAACAAAGACATGTCAATTAGCATCTACAGTTTCCATGCTAAGTATTCAGATGACAACTGCACAGTCATAATTTAAGAGGACACAGTACTGATCACTTCTTATTTCCCTGCAGGTCACTTCAGAGCTGGGCATAAAGAACTTTTGCCACTGGTGACTATGACACAGTTACAGTAACACATCGCGAAGGAGTCAATTTCCCATGAGACAAGTTTAGATGTGATTTATTGGGGATGCTAAATTCTTTTAAAACAACAAAAACAAAACCCAGTTTGTTTTTTTTTCAACAGAGACTCAGAGTTAAGAGTATGAGATGTTTTAACTCCATAGCTTCACAAGTGAAAGGATTACAACACAAGGACTGTAACCATACAGAATAACCAGTTTTCTGACAGGTTTAGTTACTTTTAATTTTAGTTTCTGGTACCTTACAAAAACAACACCACAACACTTAATATTGGCAACAACTCCACTTACAGTTCGTAGCATGAATGCAGAAAACACTGGGATTGACTTGGTCAATTAATTTAAATATCCTTTCTGGTGGATTTGCTTCAACATCAAGTGAATATATAGCAGCTTTCTGACTACACAGACGGCTGTCACCTCTGCAAACAATAATAATAATAAAACCAATCATCCACTAGAAGTTAGTATTGACCATATTTTAAAGTTCTTTTCAGGTGTTGAGACAGCATCAAAAAAAGCATGAAAGGGATTACTCTTTTTTGCACAATTTGTATAGCAGTGGTACCTTATATTGTTTTACACTGTGTGCTTAGTAATAAATAACAGAGAATTCTCTCATTTTTTATCTAGGAGAAGAAACAGTATGAGCAGGAACATGAAGAAAGGGAAGAGACAAACCAGGGGGAAGGGAAGAACCTGACAGTAATAATATTAGAGCTAAAGCGACGAGTTGGATGGGATCCAGATGGTGCAAGACACCACAAATGCAGGGTGCACCACAGGCCATATACAGCTCAGAAGCACTTTTATTTATACAACACAAGTGGGAAGTATGACCTTTAGAGTAATGTGATGGCATGTAGACCAGAAAAAAGGTCAGTTTTGTGAATATTGGAATAATATTCACCTGGGGAGAGGGCAGGAAAAAGTCCTACTTGAGGTACATGTAAAAGAAATGGCAGAGTGAGAAACAGGGAGATGAGATAACCCATCAAATCTAGGAAAAGTATTTGTAGATGTGCCATGGGTTCACCAACAACCGCCCAGACCTGCAGTAGGCTGCACAGTGAATGTTCCAGTTCATACCCTGAAGAGTACTGGTGTGTCCTACATGCTAGAAATACAAGATGATGATCGCTGTGAAATGGTGCTTAGGCAGGGTTAAAGCAGTCAAGGACAGATACTGAACAAGTGAAATTACTTTTAGAAATGACTTCTTAAGCATGGAGTTAAACTTTTCCACGAGGTGAACCATTTTTTAGCAGGACCACGTCATAAATCAAACACCCTTTTTCTGCTGTTTCAGAGACTGCGTAGCCTCTTACTTGTAATCGGTCAAACCCTTTTGGTAACTAACACAAATATGCAAATGTTTATAAATCTAGATGTAAATAATGAGATCCACAATACTTGCAGTCATTGAAAATCCCATGGATTTTCATGCAAAATGAACACTTTACACAAAAGAATTTAGGGAAAGAAATGCAACTTCATTTTATGCGTTTCTAGCTGACAGAGACAGAAAAGTCACCTGAGACAATTAAACTGTCGCTCAGGAAGGCGTTGATTAGACCGTTCTGATATATATACGTATCTATAAATGGGTAGCAGTAGTCATTGTGTGCAAGAACAATAAGAAACCACAGTCTGGGATGACTGCTAATTCAAATTTCAAAGCACCAAGAATAAACGCCAGTGTTCAGATTGGCATGATTTATGCAGAAGGTGGGTTGAAGAGCTGTACTTACTGTTCTGAGAAGTCACCAAGAGATTTTTTACATTACAGTTTTGAAGTGAGCTTTCTTAACTCCTTTTTGAAAAGATAAAATTGGGTGAAGGAGTTTTCAGATAAACTGTAAACCACTACTGGCATTGCTTTATTGATACAATGTTACATTTTACTGTTTGTAAAGTGACAGACTGGCAGTGAGGCAGCAGGTTGGGACACTGACTTGTAAAACCAAGATCACAACGGTGCTCACACTACTTCATTAAGCCCTGAATTGATCAAGTTTCTAGCTGACCCAATAAACCATAATGAAAGAGGTTACTGATAAATTGCTGATGACCTACAGAGGTGGCCAGATGGTCCCATGGTATCAGCTTTCTTCGCTTGTAGACACTGCATTATATTGATGAAAGTCTAAAGATGCATTATTCTTCCCCCAACAGAAGGCATCACCACCTAAGCGCCCATAGTAGCACAATGAAACAGGAGAAAAGCAAGAAGCCTGAGTTTAGAAAAGAGAGAGTAAGTGAAAAAGAAACAGATGGGAGGCCAATTTGTTGTTCTGCCTGATTGGGGCCAAAGGTTTACAGGCCTCATGCAGGAAGGACTGGTGAAAGGGCAGGCAGGAATTAGGATGCCAGGGGAGTTAGGAATCGGTAAGAGGAGAGGACAGAACCCTTACAAATGCATGAAGCAAGTAAGATTTTCGTATTTCATATAGCCATTTATCCACTTACGTGACAATAGGAACTGAACATGTAGTAAAGAGACTGAAATCATCTGCACTGCAATCAGGGTCACAGCAGCAATTTACATCACACTGTGCCACCAACAGATCACAAACACACAGCTTGGCAACTGGAGGAGAGATTTAAATTAGAATTAGAATTGGAACTTTACACATTACAGCATGTTCCCTAACACTTTCATTTTTCACCTTGCCTTATTTTTGACAATGGTTAAAAGTCTATATCCAAAGTCATGTGCTTTTTTTAAAGTAATTTTTAAAAGCCATCTTTTCTGCTACTTAGTAGATCTATTTGGAACACAGTAACAAAACCAAGGGTATACTAAAATCTGATGGTGTGCTCCCTGTGAAACCAAAAAGGCAACTTAAAAAGAATTTTGAAGGGTGAAAATATACTCAGCCCTGCAGAGGGGGGAAAGAACAGATACAAACAAAGTATGCTTATCTGCTTGTTTCAACTTCTTTTTTTTTTTTTGGGGGGGGGGGCGGAGGGGCGCGGAGTGGGGGGAATAAACATTTTGCTAGAGCAGTGAGATGTTTACAAGTATTGAGCACGTCCCAGGGTCCAGTAATATATTTTCCTGATATGCTAACATAACCATAGTTGGCTCCTTTGAAATTGCTTTTTGTCTTTAGATCCTGTGAAATATTGTAATAATACAGAAAGTAATTGCTAGCAATACTGTAAACTGCCTCAACAAAATACATTTGGCAAGTTCTTAATACATTCAGCAAGTTCTTACAACATTCGTAGGTTTTCAAGATTATAAATTCAAAGAATAGATATTACTCTACCAAACTGTTTTTGAAAATTGCAGTTCTGTAACAAATCTAGACTTAAGAACAGCACAGAAGGAAGAAAATTAAAACCAGTGCTCCACAGGCAAGACATTCAAAGAACATCCATTTTTGTAACTAGCACTTCTTTTGTTTCAGCTTGACTGTTGCCCATTTCTCTATGGCCTCCTGCCTGTTCTCTGACCATCTGAACAGTATCCAGGTATTTCCCGTAATTTCTGAAGTTCTGACTGTTCTGTTAGCAGAGTTTAGCATGGGAATCCTTAGCTCACCTCGTAAACAAGAGAAGTTTAAACATGGATGATTAGATTGCAAGGTTATGTCTCTGAGATCAGGGATTTAAGTCTCTTTTCCCTAAGGAGGTATGCACTGGAACATGTTTAATTTGGCAAGTAATCTAGGGAAGCTGAACTGATGGCATGAAGGCTGGGAAATCAAAAAGTAAATAAAAGGACACCTGCCAATTAGAAGACAGCAGGAAACACCTTCTGATAGCACAACAACAACAATCTGTGATCTATATTGCCACAGCACTGCTATATATCCACAGAGCTGGGGCTGAACGAGGAGTCTTGGGGCAATCAGCTCAGAAAGTGGAGATCTCCAAGCACACACAGGGAGAGTCTGGGTCCCCTCTGCAAGGCCAGGCTCTGCCCTGTGGGCTCAGAGCAGGGTGCTGGGTGGGCACACCGACCCACGGGACTGTGTGTGCCCAGAACCCACAGGCTGGGGGGGGGGCTTGCTGAGCCTGCCTTTCCAGGGAGGCTCCAAGCCTTGGCTGGAGGGGGGTGCTGCCAGAGAAAAGGGGGGTGCTGCAGCACAGCCCCGGTAAATCCCCAAGAAGCCGGGCAGCTGCCGCGCAGGCTTGTCCCAGCCTCGGGAACCGTACGGGAGCCCAGGGCCCCGTGAAGGCCAGAGAAAGGCCGCGAGTGGGGCCTCACTTGCTCCGGGAAGAGCCGCCGGTGCCCAGCAGAGCCCGCCCCGCAGGCCACCCACCGTCCGTGACCGGGGCCGGAGCGCTGCGGGGCCGCGCCCAGGCGGCAGCACCCGTCTCCGGTGGCGCCGCGGGGCCCG
>JAVJGI010000001.1:95899764-95932630 GCA_035590275.1 Ibycter americanus
TCCCTGCGGCGGGCGCTCGCAGGTCAGGAGGCGGCTGCGCCGGTGGCTCCCCGCGTTCCCGGCTCTGGGCTGCTGGGCGCCCCACGCCATGTTCTCGGTGCTCTCCTATGGCAGGCTGGTGGCCCGGGCAGTCCTGGGCGGCCTCTCGCAGACGGACTCCCGCGACTACAGCTTGGTGACAGCCAGCTGTGGCTTCGGCAAAGATTTCCGCAAGGGCATCCTCAAGAAAGGCATGTGCTACGGGGACGACGCCTGCTTCGTGGCCCGGCACCGGTCGGCAGATGTGCTGGGTGAGTGAGCGCTGCCGGGGCCCTGCCCGCCGGGGGCCGCGGCCGCACACAAAGGAGCCGGTTCCGCCGGTGAATGCCAGCACCGGGGTCTCTCCCCCTTTATTTTATTTTATACCCTTCCCGAAGGAAGCCCCTTGTTGCTCCACGACCCCCCCCCCCGGGCCGGGCCGGGGCGGTGTGTGGTGAGGGCCCAGCCCTGCCTCACCTGTGGGTGCCCCCCCCCGAGGCCTGCTGGCTCCCCAGGCACCGCTTGTAGTTCGCTGGCTGTATAATTTTAAAATCTAACCGAGCCCCGTGTCTGCGTATTGCATTATCCCCAGAAAAGATGATGGAAGCGGACACTTCCCGGTCTCAGCGCGTGCTGTGTCCTTGTCAAGTGAAAGGCAAAGTGACATTGAGGCCGGTTTCAAATGTCAAACTTCCAATTTCAGGGTTTGTTCTATCCTAGTCACGCTCTCCGGTGCGGATTCACGTGCGAAATGAACCTCAAGTGTTCAGATTTTTAGAAGTAGCGAATAATTATAGATAATCAATGGCATCTCCACTTTGTGAGCAGCATTGCTTTTGACAGTGCCTGACCTTTCTCCTCTGTAGTCAAGGTTGAATTTGGCTGACGGACACCCTGCAAAACTTAGTTTTCAACCAGCTGACAGAAGGAAATTTTCACCACAACTTTGACGTTTAAGAAAAAAAAAAAGCTTCCTCCCCCCTGCCCCCATTTTTTTCTTTCTTTTTTTTTTTTTTTGATTTAAAGCTGGTGGGATTGCGCTGCAGTATCTCACGGTGTGACAGTGCTTCGTGATTCTTCACAACTTGGTGCTGTCATTGTAACTTGGTTGTCGTTTAATATAGCTGAGATGTTTTTTCAGGAAGCTGTAGCTTGGTGCTAGGTAACAGTATTGCTGATTATTCTCAAGGAAGCTGTTACTCTAAGGGTGATGCTCCAGCTTTCAAGGAGATGTGGAAAACTGGTCGATGCGTTTTAGATACTCTGCACCCTTTTTGTTGTGCCTGTTCCAGAGAAACTTTTTTCTGTTAGAATTAGCTGTTGGATGACCTTACTTTAACATGTGACTAAGACTGGCTGCCTTTTAAAGTTCGTACTAGGCCAGCACTGATAAATAAGCGAGCAATCGGGGTTTGCCCCTAAGAGAAATGCAGAATCTCCTTTACTTATACGTGGAGTCTTTGCGTGGGGAGGCAGGTAGATTTAGACCCATTTGATCATGTTTAGGGTTTTTTGGCCGTATTTGGTAATTGCCATATGTGGACCTACAGCTTGTCTTGTCTTCCTGCTGGAATCAACAGAGAATTGCGTTTCTAAGTTGATCTTTGCATTAATTTTCATGGCAACTTGAAAACAAACAGAATTGTAACTCTGCTTAAGGATCAGACAGCAAAGAAGGCTTCAGACCAGGATATCTTTAAGTACTAAGAAGAAAATAATTTAAATAAAAAAGCGGTTGGTGTTGGTTTTTCTTCCCCTGTAAAGCTATTTTCATGTTAGCTCTTTATTGCTTTTCTAATATACATACCAAAAAGCAAGATCATGGTACATTCTGCAAACGGTAACATTCAGGGTGGGTTTCGATGCGGTCTAACTCCGTGCTTTTTCTTTGTGGTTCTTAGGTTTACAGACACAGTAGTTTTCTCCTTGTTTCTGCTACTACGATCATCTCTTTGCTCTCTCTTTCTCAACCAGCTCTTCTACACTGCTGCAAAAACTTTCAGCACCAGTGTTTTCCAGCCCTCAGGTCGTCTTGCTCTTACCACAAATCTGAGGTTCCTCAATGATTTTTTTCAAGGGCCTTATAAATTTTGTACTAGCTAGATACCTGCCTAACTCTGCACCTCAGCAAAACTGGCTGAGCTGAACTGTCGCTGTTCAAGCTTAATTTTTCACTATTAGTAGTGAAGAGGCTCATGTGGTTTCAGCCAAAGTGAACACAAGGCGCAGTAAGAGTGGTTTTAGAGAACAGTAGATTTCAAGCGTATCACTTAGTTACTCTGCCCTAGTAGTCATCAGTGACAAAGCCATGCCAGATAATTAATTTAAAATTCTTCCGTGCCAGTCTTTTCTAGAACCAAATATATGGAAAGCATGCCTGTGTGGGATGGGTATGGGTGTGGTGTAACAGTGAAAGAGCTACTCCCAGCCATTTGGCATGAGTGCTTGGGGATTCATTTTCTTAGGTCAAACAAAAGTTGACTAGGCAGCGTGTTTATAGCAGATACAGAAATGCTAAACACTGCTTTTGTTACGCATATACTGTATAGTCTAACGGCTGAAAATTTAACAGTGTCTTCTAGTCTGTGCTCTATCCTTTCATAGTGTAAGATCAACAGAATGCTTATTAAGATTCATGTTATTTCCAGTCCTCCCTTTGTTGTTCAAGGCTTAATAAGGCCTGTTACTGCTGTACTTACATCCCAGACAAAAGTAAAAATAAGACAAAAACCCCAGGGATTCATCTGTTAAATTTGCATGTTTTCTTCCCATCCTAAACACAGGGAGAAACCGGAGTGTTTCCTTTGGGATCACTCTGAGGAAAAGGAAGTGGCTTTACTACTAATCCTAATCTTTAGAGCTTTGTGATTCTGGCCTGTGTTTCCTTTTTGCTGCTGCTTGTCCCATGTTGTACCTTTCTGTATGTTCGCTGTCAGTGTCTTGGTTGTCCAGGTCCTCTGAATATCCAAATATCTTTTTGACACTTCTTATCTGAAGGCATGCCTGTGTAGCTTTTGAGGGCAGAAATACTGTTTTTCAAAGCTAAAACCCAAAACTCTTCAGAAACTTGACACCTGTTTTTTCCTGCTTAGCATGCAAGAATTTTTAGTGCATAGGGAGCAAAACACAAATTCTAAAAATCAACTTAAACACTTTTACATTCACGTAAACACTGATTTAACACAACTAAACATTGAAGCTTGTTTATAAATTGAGATGTCTCGTGCTGGTGATTGTTTTTTCTTTTGTTGGGATCTGCCTTTTCTTGCTTATTTCTGCCTTATCAGGCTTCTGATGTCTTTGCTAGTTTTTTATGGATTTTCCAAGCGGTTGTGTGACTCATAATTGAAACATTACAGCAACCAATGCGCATCCCGTGACAGCATCACTTATACAATGTCTGTGCTGGGTAGAACTTTGGGTGTAACCAGTGTGACTTGACTAGTCTTCCAAACTATTTCTGTCCCCCAGCAGCAGTACTAGGAAAAAACTGTCTGGCAGCAGGGTACTGTTTGTCCACTGCAAAGTTTAAAATTTGGCAACTGTTCTATCTGATGCGAATCTTGATTTATTTTTTTTTTTTTTTTTAAATTTTTTTTTCCCCGCTCCTGGGTGTAGGGGGGAAGCGGAGTATCATAGGGCAGCTACTCTAAACTGAAGGGAATTGCACTTCATTTGAAAATTGTTTCTCAGCAGCCTGCACAGGAGGTATGTAGAACTGCAGAGTGACAAAGCCCCTGAAATATTGTTAGTCTCACTGTCATCAAGGGAAGTAAGCTACCAAACCTAAAAGGATTTGTAGATGGAATGTCAGGGTTGTTCTGGCA
This sequence comes from Ibycter americanus, assembly GCA_035590275.1. Lineage (NCBI taxonomy): Eukaryota > Metazoa > Chordata > Aves > Falconiformes > Falconidae > Ibycter > Ibycter americanus. Next base: position 95,903,610 of record JAVJGI010000001.1, read on the forward strand.
ACTGTAGAGGAGGAAGGGATTCTTACTTTGATGCCTGAAGGTCAATTAAGACTATGTGAAGTGGTTTATTTGGTATCATACCTGCTAAAGAGATTGCTGCCTTATCACTATTTATCACACTGAAGGAAGCAAGTTGTTTGCTTGCTTCAGACTAGCCTTTCACCTACTCCATGGGGACAACTCAGGACATCTGAGAGGGAGTAAGCAGTGATTTGAAAAAAATCATGTATGTGTCTTAGCTTGTAATAGACCAAATGAAATTTTCTTTTTAACATGGGAGCATCAGTACTGTTGTTTGTAGAGAAACTACAGACTGAGAAACATTCCCGTTAACAATCCTCTTCACTGACAGTCTTGTCAATACAACTAATCTCAATGTCAGCAGAGCTGTTCTTAAGTAGCATTGAATGTAACCTCTTAGAAATGTGGTAGCTCCCTTTCTGAGAATGAAACTTAAATCTGGTTATTCTTCTTTACCACAGTTCCTGCAAGGGCATTGCATGCTACGTATTCTGATCAGAATTTGCAGTTGAACACTTATTTTAATTTTGAGTGCTATTGATACTTGTTGGTAGTGGAGTTTTCCACTCGTATGCAGATCTTAGCTTGAATGAAAAGCAGGTTCTGTCAAATCACAGAAGGAAATAAGCGAAGCTGAACACAGTACAGTAGGTGAGGCTGTAATCGTACCTATGTCGCAGGAAATATTGCAGAAATCTCCCACTGTTTACTTTGGTTCATCCGCACTATTAATGTTGTGAGCCTGAGATTGTTCAGGCTGTAATAATTTCAGTGCAGCTTGGCTGCTGTCTGTCCACAGTACCTACCTCTTTTCATCATTGAAGTGCCAACCGCCAGTAGCAGTTCAGCTACGAAAACAAGTTCCACGGTTGCTCAACACCTTGAGAGATCAAATAGTGACAACTATGTGGGGAAGTTTTTACAAAACTTGCAGAAATAAATGATGGTTTGGTGTTCTCCTGTAGCTCCCAAAATCCACTGAGCTATTTCTGAGGCTTAAATAAAATGGGTAAGAGATCTACCTGGTGGTAAAAACCTATTTCAGGAACAGAACAGCAGTATATTGGGGGGGGGGGGGCAGGTGGAAGTGGGAAGGACCTGCTGCTTTTTCTGGGAAGTAGATGCACAATTTAATGTTTTCACTTCCTTGTTCCTCCTTCAGTTTGTTCTTCGACATCATCGCTCATTTTGCCTGTTGCTTTTTGTTCCTTATAATCACTTAGCCAGTTATTCTTCCAGTACCTGGTTCATGCAAGGGTAGTTTAAGGTCTACTGTAACTTCTAAAATGCACAGTGTGAATAAGTAACCTTTCCTTTTGTAACTGGTCATCAGTCACACACAATCTGCCTTTAGAGATTTGTATTTAAGGAGGCTACTTCTTTGCCAGAACCTGGGGCGCGGGGGCATAGACACCATTTGGCTATAGCATTGTCATCCCATACCCGCTGCCAGTGAAGCTGCTAGGAGAGTTAGTGCTGGCTTAGAGCATGTGACGTGCTTTGGATGGAGAACATATCTAGGTGTGTGATTTATCTCATTGCTGATAAAACAAGAAATCTTATCAGTTTATCTCAATTCTGGTATGTTGACAGATACTAGGTGCTGTATTTCAAACGCGCGTAGTGCCGCTGATAGCACTTTGTTACCATTGTAGCTTCTGTATTTGATGCAAAAAAAAAAATTCAGTTGCAAATACATCCTTTTGATGATTTTTTATCAGTGATTCATTGCTACTTCAGGTAAAGAAATGGAAAGTTCAGTAGGATGTGTGGAGTGTCTTACCAGGTTAATTGTGGTTGTATGCAAAAGCAATTCCTGCTGGCACGCTTGTGCCTGCCTGATGCTTCTGTGTGTGATTACTGTTATCAGCTGTCGCAACGTTTGAAAGTATCTATCTTTCAAGAGATTTTTGGGGCAGGGTCATATGTTTGGACTGACCATGGGCAAGTTAGTTTGCCAGAACTTCCACTCATAATGCTATCTATATTAAACAGCGTTTGATTAATATTGTGGTTTTGTTCTGAACTTTAAGCCTGTTTAGTTCCTATTTGCTCTGAAGTAGGTAGGACATCTGGATCTGCCTTACGAAAGTGTGCGGTGAGAAGCACATATTTACTAGTCTTGGCGCTGGCGGGCTGTTCCCTGGGCTTCTGCAGTTAACCTTATGTGTTGACAGAACAACTTTGCGTTTGCATTTCAACTGCTATTTTATCCCAGGTGCGTTCAGAATTTTGCAATAAACTTTTTAACACGTTTCAATGCCAGTATCTTCGCTTGCTCTGTTTCAGTGCTGCAGCATCAGTCACTCGTGCTTTGTCTTGAAACTTCATTACAGCGCTCTCTCTGAGACATCTTGATACACTGAATCTTTAAGAAGTTAGAAAGAGCCAGTTTTTGGACTGACACATGCAGCAAGTATTTAATCTGGCAGTAGTATTTGTGTATTTTCCAGCAGAAGGCGATGTAGTGGAGTGTTAACTCTCAAAGATTCTGAAAGATCTCCGTAATATGGTTAAATACTTGAGAAGCGATTATTCTTTTGAAGTAATTTATTGTGAAATTTTCAATTGCTTTATTTACAGTGGTGGTTCGTCTAGCCGCAGGCATTTCACGGTGTCATGTGGACATTTGTGTAATTTCTGCATAGGCTTGAACAGGGAATATCCAAAGAAATGTTCCTTCTAGTAAATTTTCTCATTTACTGAATAGCTTAGGAAAAAATCAAGGATTGCGTATGGTTCAATTTCAGCAACTCTTCTGAGCCATGCAGTTTGTCTTAAATGTCCTGTGATTCCTGTTTTGTAAGATGGTTATTTTAGGTTAAATGGTGGATACTGGGAGACAATATTTAATGTATTATGGTGAAATGTAAGAAAATGAAAACCTGAGTAATCTTTTTCGCTTGTTAAAACAGTAGTTGTTTTGAATATTCACGGGGGTTTTTTGCCTTAGATGACAACAAAGATAATATAAATCAATAGAGCTTGGCATTATTCCTTGGCAGTGACATTGCCAGTAGCAGTACCTTTGAGTTTTCGTTTGGTGACAAAAGGAAAAAATGCTATTACATAAAAAGTAGTCCATTTTTATGAGCTGAGTTTTCAATTTTTGCTACTTCTGGAGTTTGAAATATCTCACAAATCGTTTTGCTCCTTGTCTGCTGTATGCCAGACATTACAAAGTTTTCTTAAACTTAATTCCCGTTTACATGTCATCTGGTTCAGTAGTGGTTTATTCAGTCTGTTTAAAAGTCACATATTCCTTTTCCATAAAACTGTTCGGTTTGTTGAGAATGTAGAATGTAAAGATACTGTTTTTATTTTAAAGCCATGCCGAAGGTAGAACAGGATGGCTGAAGATCTTGGGGAATGTAAAAATCCTCTTTTAAGACAAAAACAATAAAGGTGGATGTTTTCTAGGTGGTGGCACTGTGTGGTACAGGGCTTCCTGAATGTGCTTTGCTTGGGTGCTGCCATTGATCTGGATGGCTGCAGTAATTCCTGGCTCTGTGCCGGAGCAGGAGGAAGCATTTGACTGCTCTGGCAGTGTTCATGAGCCATGCTTTGGGAGCCAACAAGGTCATTTAGCTTAAATTAAATGAACTGACCTATCATCTTTAAGAGATACAGTTAAAAAAAAAAAAGAAGAAGAAAAAGAGAGGGGAGGGGAAAAAAACCAACTCAACAAACCTTTGCAAAAAACCCTACTTTGTCCATTTTGGGCAAGGACAAGAAATAGATGCCAGCAGTGGCACATGAGTCGGTGAGCTGATGAGGTGTCACGGAGGTGTTGCAGTGAAAGTGTACGCCAGGGCCTGCTCATGAATGTGATGGACCTGTTTGCTTCTGTGCCAGTGGTGGAGAAGGAATGTACAACTGTCTTCTTGATTCTTAAGCAGACGAGCTGTTCTCTTAAGTATGGTGCAAAGCTAAGGCAGAGGTTCTACGTATGGACCGTCTAGAGTGCGATTGTTTTGGAAGGCACTGGCAGACTGTACTTAAAGCTGTTTATAGCTTGCAAAAAGCAGACAGGAAGGCAGACAAAGCCATTTCATGGCTCAAGATGGAAAGTATGAAGTGTGCTGCCATGATCACTGATACAGATTGCCTGCCTGGAGTAAGAAGTGAGCAAAGAAAAATCAGGTGGCATACTCTTTTATTTTTGCTTTAAATATTGAAATAGGTTTTGGTAATTAACCTTATCAGGTGCTTGCTGTGATGGCTTTCTTGTACTCTATACTTATGCAGTAGTGTTTCTGTTTAAATATTTCCCAAGAAAACTAATGCAAAAATGGCTTACTGATCGCTTGAGGGAACTCTGTAACTTCTGATGACCTTGTTTTGTAACCACCTTAGGAGCCAAAATCTTTGGACAGTACTTGTCAAACATCATGTTTCCGTTGCATTAACCCTGTTGTCAGTGAAGCAATGCTGTATTCAGCTAGCAAAAGTACATCTGGATTGTGTTCATCTTAAAGGGAAAAAAGCCACTCATCTGGTAACATCATGTAAAGCAAGTATCATCATCCGAACTGAAGCTTAGTTTGTGCTTCAAGTTCTAGATCTAGAACTTTTTCATGATCTCTTATTCTAGACTTGTCTTCCTGGCAGCGGAAAGCAAAGGGTTAATCTAGTATTAACCTGAAGTTGTGCGACCTGTAAAGAGAGGATTAGTTTGTTCTTGAAGAAACCAGAAAAGGCAATTCTGAGAACGCCAGGGTTGCTTTTGCATGAGCTTCTTCCCAGGGTCTGGTCTGAAGAGGTGATTACAGGGATCTGTGTTCCTCTAGCATTCTTCTAAGAAAGCAAAGGGACAAAGCAGGTGTCTAAAAGGTTGTGCACTATTTTTGGGAGAAATCTGATTAATGTTGATAGGCTGTTCAGAATCTGGCTATAACCTCCTGTCAGATTATAGTTCATGCCAAGGTCGGCTCTAAACCTTCCGTCTCAGTTTCAGATGGTGTCCGATGTGAAGGGCATTTGTAGATGAGGCAAACTTAGTTTTACCTTCTCAGTCAAATTTTCACGCGTTTGCTAACAGTGGCAATTTTTCCAAGGAGACTGCAGTTCTTCAGCACAATCTGGGCTCATGAAATTGGCTCTTTGTGCTTTTATTGTGAACGTTATTTTAACTTCATTATGTTACAGAAGCTTGTGCTTGAAATGGTTAGTCCCTCACATGCTGAGGATCAAAAAGATTTTTGGAAAAATTTCCAAGTAGAAATAGTTTTGTCTTGTAAATAATACCTTCAGACAGTATTTTACTTTTATCATTGAGGCCTGTTGAGGAAGTTCAAGATACTTCAGCCAGATGGCCGGCAGAGTATTGTCTCTGCTGCATATCTCCCTCTAACCACCCCCCTTTTCTATGTGCATCTTTGCTGTTTGCCTCTGTGGTTGCTCAGAAGCTTCCCAAGCTTTGGCAGGGCTGGTCTAATTTTCTCATATCTAGGTTGTTTTGAATAACTGAGTGAAAATTGACTGGATCATAGTCAGTTTTCATTCTCTTGCTTGGCTGAAGCTGTAAGCCACAGCCCTTGGAAGCGCTAGGCCCCAGCGTTGTGTTGGTTACATGTTTCTTTGAACGTGCTTTTAAAACAGAAGTTTCGTTTCTACAGAAATAGATATTGCCAAATAGAAAGTGTTAGCCTTCATATGAGCAGGGAGCTTGAGAAAAAGGACTTTGGGCCGCTGGATAGTGGGGAAGAGTTTCTTTATAATTTCTATACTAGTTAACATCTTAACAGCCATCGCATTTAAAATTAATAAAAGGTCTTCTTCCTTTTTAATGGGCCAATCAAAGGTTAATGTGGTTGAACCCCTTTTCTTGTTCTCTAGTGAAGTTGTCCTCCTCACAGAGTTCTCAGCATTAGACTTTTACCTTCTCTTCAGTAATTCAGATTATATTTAGAGATTTGTCTAGGAGCTGATGTCAGAAGTTATCTTACAAATGCTTAGAAATTACTTTATTTCCTTAATCAAAAATGCTTTTCACGCAGGTGCTATGTCCTACTTTTTAGTTGCTGAATATCGTAAGTGATGTCAAAAATAAACCCGCTTGTTTTGGAAACCATTTCTGTTCATATAACTTTCATTTTCTGTTTTCTTCTAGGGGTAGCAGATGGTGTAGGTGGCTGGAGAGACTATGGGGTTGACCCTTCTCAGTTCTCAGGGACTCTAATGCGAACATGTGAACGCTTAGTAAAAGAAGGACGGTTTGTACCAAGTAATCCTGTTGGGATTCTCACCGCAGGTTATTGTGAGCTGCTGCAGAACAAAGTACCTTTGCTTGGTAAGAGAGCAAAAATGTATAAATTGGATCTGTGTTGTCTGTTACCTAGACATATACTTAGTCAAGGTAGCTTAAATCTGTTGCCAGCTTCTACAACAAATTTGCAGGCAGTTATCTTCTCTTAATTAACCAAAAAAACATAGAAATATAGTTGTCTTGGTAGCATCCTTAGTGTGTGTGTGTGTGTACACATATAAGTATATAACAAAATAAAAGGCAAAAAGCCTTTATGTGGGATGGGTGGTAATTTACCAGTGCTTGCAAAGAATTTGCAAAATGAGTTCTGCAGTAGAACGTGCTATGGCATGTGCACTCATTCTCTCTGTTACGCATGTATAAATAACTGTTCTCTGTTGAAAACTCCTAATGGTTGGTTGTGGTTTTTGCTTAAGCTATGCAAGCAAAAACATTTTCTGACGATAGCTGGATGCAGTTCTGCTCATTCCGTGCCTTGCTGCTCCTGTTGCCTTTTATGTCCAATGAACTTTAAACCTAATTGGTTGATTGAAGTAGTTTGTATCATACTATCACTGGTGCCATATATTATTTTTATAATTCTTTGCGGGGGGGGTTCATTGCAGATTTTTTTTGAAAGCAAGCTAAAGTAGATGCTTAGCATATCTTGTGTCAAACTTGATTTTAGACAGGGCATCCAGCTGCCCTGGGAGAGGTGAGCAGATAGAGAGGCAACGCTTGGCCTCAGCTGACAACCTTGAAAACAGTACTTTTCTAAAGGGCATGTGACCTCTTATGCACCAAGAAAGTGTTACCCTGCATGCTATGTGTGCTTCTCACCTGACCTTAAACTTCTATGCCAGAAGAGTGCTGTGTAAGCTATATTTAACTTGTCTGCTGAGCTTCGGAACAGATGTTCTTGCATTATATGCCGAAAGAATAGGTTTGAACCTCAGAAGTGACCTTAAGTATCACTAAAATAACAGCGGTCGTTAATTACATTAGGATTTGCGCGTTTAATAGTGCTTATTTGTGCAAAGCAGACGTAGCTGTAAGTGATCTACAAAGTGGGCCACTGGTGAGAGCTCTCACAACAGCTTTGTAGACAGAGGCAGCCCTGCTTGGCTTGACCTTTTGAATTCTGAAAAGCAGCATATGCTGAGTCACAAGATCTGCATTCCACACATGGCCTCCTAGTTACACTCTGCTAATAGAGTTAGAATTTGAAACTAATGATCCTTAGTGTTTCTCCTTCAACAGAGAACAGTATTTTTAGAAGTAGAAATAAACCCCTGGAATTACCACAGCAATGAGCATTTGGAGTTTATTTAAAATAAAGTGAAGGGAGAGGAGTTCATTAAGGAGGATTCATTAAGCAGTAAGTTTTCCCTGCTGTTGTGCTTCAGGTCTTGGTACTTTGTTCATCAGAATTGCATCTAGCAAATACTTTGGAGCAAAACTGAAATGGGAGGAAACTGTCCCATTTATTTAAACACTATTCTTGTATTGCAGAACTATCTTGGATGCTGTCATGTATAAAATCTGAATTTTTTCCTAAGATACTGCTTTGACTTACCATGCAGTAAGAGTGGAGAAGGTCCTATATATCCACTAGAGAACAAATTCAGTGCAAGTGTATTGCAGGGAACTCCCTGTATTGGAAAGGGAAGCATCTGGAACAGGTGATGCCTAGAGCCAGCTGGACTCTGCAGCAGCAGGCCTGACTGTAAGCTTAGCTGGTTGCAAGCTTGTGGTCTGTCCAACATGTAGCTGTGCTTGGAAATTCCTGCTGGAAGAACCTTAGGATAGGAGAGAAGATTATTCGCCGGCTGGTGATATGGGGACTTAAGTTAGAGGCAGGAGTCAAGAAGAAATGCTTTAGCTGTATTTCACCCTCTTCAGGAATGAAAGTTCCTGATGCGCTGTCCTATTTGAGGAATGAAGTGATTGCTGTTTGCTGTGAAGGACTTAGTCTGTGGATGGGTATCTTTGCAGTACAGTTATTTTTGTGGCTTGCAACCAAGCACAGTTAGTGGCTACTGCCTAGCGAGTGAATCAAGAATGCCTAGGGGCCCTCAAGCATGGCTGGGATAGCTCTGAGCATGGTTGAGAAGTAGATAAGTTTCTGTTCTGTCTTTCTTTAACCTGGAATAGCGTTTGTCTCTGAAACATGTTTTCTTTAAACTTGTGAAGTTAGCATCGTGAAGATGGGACAGGATTATCACTTTTTAAAATAGAAAGATAGCTCTACAGAGCCATGCAATAAAGGAAAGCATTTTAATGCTTTGACAAGAGTAATGCAATAATACCTAATACTTAATTGCAAGCAGTTCTTTACTTAACATAGTTTATTTACAGCTGATGAGTGAAACTGTGTGGAGAGCACCTAGCATTGTATGGATGCTACTAGAATTCTATTATCTCAATGATTTTGGAATTTCAGTATTTTATGTGACTTCTGTAAATCCAGTCCTATAGCAGAATGTGCTGACATATGGTGGGATGGAAAACTGTAAATAAAGCGGAACAAAACAGGTATTTGTCAGCATAATGTGTTTACCAAAATCAAAGCAGGAAAAGTAAGTTCTGTACAAAAATCATAGTTTGTGTTGCACAGTTTCCAGCATTTTGCTGCCTTCAGTGTATATTAATTTTGGCGTTACTGAGTATTTCCACTTCTCCTGATTTGTAAGCTTTGAAAAATGGACTATGAATCAAATGGGTGGAAGAGCAAGCAATTTCTGTAAGGCTAACTCCAGTTACCATATTCCTTTTCCAGGAAGCAGTACTGCCTGTATAGTAGTTCTGGACAGAACAAGTCATCGTTTACATACAGCCAACTTGGGAGATTCTGGATTTTTGGTAGTCAGAGGAGGAGAAGTAGTACATCGATCTGATGAGCAGCAGCATTACTTCAACACTCCGTTCCAACTGTCAATAGCTCCACCAGAAGCAGAAGGGGTTGTCTTAAGTGACAGGTAAGGTGGGAGAGGAACTTAAATTTTTAATCTGTGTACGTGATCAGCTCCCAAAAGGTTGCAGTTTTGCTGCTGTGGTGCTCTTTGTATAGCACAGCGTAGCACATGGGATTTAAGCATTTATCCAACCAAAGGGTCTTATACCTGCCCCCCTCCTGTCTTTAGGTAATGTGAATGTTTCTCACCTTGGACTTGTCAAACTTTGTACACTGTTGCCCAGTCTGAATTTACTGGGCTAATGATTATTCATTCATGATGGCATATCCCCTTAGTCTGTGGTGTGCACCAGGTATGTTCTGATCCATGGAAAGACGTAACTCAGTAAAGCTGCTGTGATAAGACTGGAGCTGGTATGTGCACTGGTCGTCCTGCATGAGTGGCTTGTCTTACCAGTAGCTTTCATTCCCAGTCCTTGTCTGTACTCTCTTGGGACTGGTTTGGAGTACGCTAATTTAGATATCTTGGCAGTGAGGTAGCAAGTACTTGAAGAATAGAGCAGAGGGACATGTGACACTAACTCGTGTTTCCAAATAGCTGTGTTTCCCGCGGCATATTGTATTTGACCAAAACGAGCAAAAAAACTGTTTGGCGGAACACCAAGCTGGGAAATGAGAGTTTTAGGGAAAGGACAATCTGTTCACAGAAATGAGTTGTTTCAAAGGCAGACTTGTACTTGTGTCTTCCCCTAAGAATGTCAGGCTGATGCATCCTCTGACTTCGTGAAGTCTTGCCAGTCATATGGAATTAAAAACAACCCCAAAACCCAGCTTTCAAATATGTATTAAAATACAGCTCTCCAGTAATGGTTATACGCTTATTAAAGTGATATCCCTCTTCTGAATACAGGAAGATGATAAGGGGCTCTTCAAAGAGTGACCATAGTATACAGGGAGCGCAGTAGGCACATTAAGGTTTTGATACAAGGCTTGGACTCAATGATCTTAAGGGTCTTGTCCAATCTGAATGATTCTGTGATTCTATGAAATATTACAGCTGACGCAGTGAAAGTTATGACTTTAATGCCAAAATAGCTCTTCTTGAAAATGTTGGTTAAGTTGTTGAAACTCTTGACCGTTCTTGCATGTGTTTTTATTACTTCATCATAAGACTACAGAGAGGAAGCTAGGGTAGAACTCTGAAATTAGAACCTTTAACTAATCTAACCTCTTAATTAGACTGAAATTAAATGATTGTTTGAAATTCCAGAGCAGTAAATATCTTAATTTTTCTAAGATTCTGTATCATCCATGGCAAAACAAAAACCAAAAAGCAGAAGGATAATTGATCATGTCCAGTGGAAGTCAGGAAAGCAAAGCAATCTGAGTCATCACATAATAAGGAAAGCACAAGATAAATGAGCTCCCACACTTCAATTCTGAATCATGATTATAGCTTTCTGGCTAGTTTCTGCACTGTTCTTGACGTTAATTAGTACTCATGCGTGTTGTCTAAATGCTTCTCCAGTACTTTTTTTTTCTTATTTGTTGTCCCAGTTAAATGTTAGATTTGGCTATATATGGGAATAGGCAGGCAATGTTAACTCTGTTAACCTTCCTGAAGCTACAAATCAGTCGAGCAAAGCAGCTCTTCTGCTCATTGGCATAGACAGATGGCATGGAATGCAGCAGTTTCTCCCTTTTAAAGACCCCTGAAGAACCTTTAGAAATGAAGCATTTGTCATTATGCTGCTTCTGAGAATCGGAGTTTGCAGCAATATTCGTGGCCAAAACAGATATTTTTCTCCTCTTGGTATTGTGTAATGTATTAGACAGAAGTAGACCAACCGGCTCTGGTCTCCTAGTAGTGATTTCCAGACGTGGTTCATATTCCATTGCATTAGAAAGTGATTCAGAATCCTTAAGTGTTTTGGCCATTCCTGTTATGAATTGTCCTTTCAAGTATAGCTCTATTACATATTTAAGATGAGTGAGAAGGAAGCCCTGAGCTGCCATTCTACTTAATGGTTTCCATGGAGATACACTTGTGAAGTGGATTAGTTTGCAGGGTTGTTCATCTGGGAATTTTAAATGCAAATCCTTTGTGTAATAGCTGGAACATTACCTGTTTGCAATCACAGTTCTTCTATTGTAGCTTTCTTGACAAGCCATCCTGGTGCAAAAAGCTCCACGGTTAGTGATTATTTCTTTCTTTTGCTGAAAAACACTTAACAGTGGTGAATTACAAAAGCTGTTGATGTGCTTGTTTGCCATTGCTTGGTGTCTCGGTGAAAGCTGCGGTCCTTTTCTTTAACGTATCTGTAATCTCCACAGCCCCGATGCTGCTGATAGTACCTCTTTTGATGTCCAACTGGGAGACATTATTTTGACTGCCACAGATGGACTGTTTGACAACATGCCTGACTACATGATTCTGCAGGAGTTAAAAAAGCTGAAGGTGAGTGTGTGTGTTCTGTGTCACATCTTTGGCGCCGGTTATCCCTTATAGTTATTGCCATTTCTCTTTACGCACGTAACTTTTGTATTTTATATAAAAGACCCACCACAAAGCGCTGCCTTTGAGTGACTTACTAGTTTCAGACACTTCAGGTAGAGCAGTAGGAAGGAGCGCTGACCCCAAAGCGCTTTCTTGAGTCTGCACAGGGCTGAATGCAGAAGCAGCAACTTGGGCATAAGTTTCCCGAGTGGCAGCTGGTCCTGTGTCACTAACGAGGGAGGGGAAAGGGGGAGATGATCAGTAGCAGGCACTGCCCTTGGCCAGCTGCTTACACACTGTATTTTATCTGTACTTGCAGGTCGTAGATTATATACGTGAAAATACAGCATTCTCTCATGGGTTATTTGAGGGATTCAGCTGTGTACTTAAAAATAATTGGAAGCTTTTCTGAAGGGTTATAAACTAGTAATTCTAAAGTAGGATGGGCTGTCTGAATTGCAGGTTGTGTGCGCTTGAAAATCTTTAATGTTCTGCAAAAAAAATTTCCTGGCTCTTTTTCCAAGTTACTGACCACAAATGCTCTTTTTTAAATAATAAAAATGTATTAAAATATTTTAATTTGGATGAGAACACTTAGCTTAAGGCTATTTACTTACAAAAAGGAAAGTGTGCTTAGGAGATATCAATATGTATAACCTCCCTGAGGAAACTGTTTTGTTATGAAATGCAAATAAGGTTAACATGTAGAATTACAGTGCGGTGTTAAAAAAATTTGCGTGCTCTTATCCTGCAGCTACGTAACCAAAAGGTGGTGTCAGACGGAGAATGGGTCCTTACAGACAACATGTCTGAGAGGCCTGGGTGCATCAGGCCGGCTCTTGTGTTTCCCCCTCTCTGCAGTCGCCGCTATCGCTCTCCCCTCTTCCCAGTGCAGTAATGTGGTCTGAAATGGAAAATGTGAGCACAGGCTGTCACAGAGGCTTTGATCTGGTTAGCAAAGGTGATGGGCGGACACTGGGGATGGAATTCCCGTGTGGAAGAAGGTTGAGCTCCATCTTTTGGTGTGTTTGGGAAAGGCACTAAAGTTCCCCGTGATGTTCAGCCAAAAGTTAATGATGTAAATGCCTGCTAATTCCCCAGACTGCGGGGAAGACTCTTAAAATGACAAAGCATTTTAAAATAGTTACAAACCAAAAGAGCAGTGGTTGTCCTGTTATGTTGGCTTGAGGAAGAAAAGTCTTGGAGTAAAGCGGCAGAGTTACTGAAACAGTAAAAAAAAATGGCACTTAAATGCGGTCTGTAGAGAGTTTGCGTGCTCAATACACTTTCTTCCATCCGATTTTTAAAGTGCCTGTGCTCCCCATGTGTGCTCTTGTCGATTTGGCTATGAGGGTCAGAGAAGAAAGACTTCAAATTCAGGGTAAAACGTAATTACTTTAGCAGAGCCCGCTTTGTGCGGGAAGGGTGGCTCTTTCAGTGTGAACTGCTAGCGTAGCTATCAAATACCCCGTCTTCTTCAGGTCTGTTTAGTCTATTTTGAGTATTAGTCCTCTTAAGTTTCTAAATTCTGTAAGTCCTCCAAAAGCAGGTCTTGTAGCTGCTGGTAGGGAACAGAAGCCTGGACTTCAGTTGTGCAGATTTGCAGTTCTAACCCGAATTTACAAAGTCTAAAAGGCGGTGAGGGTTCCATTTGGAAGAGAAGATTGTAACTACTGCCCTAATCTATGAGAGAGAGGTCTGGCAGTCAGGGATCTCCAAAACTGACATGCATCAGCAAAACAACTACCCGTAGACATTCTTACAAGAATAAACTTTTTTCCTCATTAATTTAGAACTCCAACTATGAGAGTATACAGCAGACTGCAAGAAGTATTGCTGAGCAAGCTCACGAGCTGGCATATGATCCCACTTACATGTCGCCGTTTGCACAGTTTGCATGTGACAATGGATTGAATGTGAGAGGTAAGATTTTTTTTTTATTCTTTTTTTTCCCACCCTCCTCCTCCCACTCCTGCTATCTCTGAGAAATCTTAAGCAAAGTGAAGTTCTGTTGTTGCGAAATCTGATAGGAAAACAGTGTGTTAAGAAACGTGGTTGGCAGTAGAGCACCAAGCTAGCGCGCTGGGTTTGGCAAGGACCCCAGCTCCTGACACAGGTCATCCCAGGCCCTGGCTGATCAGAAGCCTCCTGTGGGGAAGCAGCTGGAACGCAGAGAACGCAGCTTGCTGATTTTTACATTTTTTTTTTTCTTTTTTCATCTAATATGTATGCTCCTGCCCCAGGAATTCTGCCTGGTACAAGTTCTCCAGGTTCTTGGAGACAGCTGTACTTGACTTGTTCCTTGGATTTGGTGGTGTGGGTGGCTTTTTCTGCTTGTTTTTTTTGTTTGGTTTGGTTTTTTTGGTGTGTGTGTATGTTTTGGTTTTGGGGGTTTTTTTTGTTTCATTTTTTTTAAAGGTCTTCTATTATTTATGCTTTTTAGCCAAGATTTTGCCCACTCTTCAGTGGGTTTGGGGTAGTTTTGGTTGAAATTTCTGACCCTTGTACCATTAGCATCCCTGTCCTCTCTGTTGGTTCTACTTCCCATTCTCTAGAAGGATACTAACACCTGGCAGAGTTCAGAGTCCTATCGAACACGTTTTCTTGGTTTTTTGTTTGTTTTTTGGGGGTTTTTTTTTGTTTGTTTAATAAATAAGTATCATTCTGCTAGTAAAGATGTTCTTATTATCCCTCTGTCAGGAGGGCAGGATTTCCTGCAAAACCCTTAAGCGTCTTTCCTCAGGGTAGAGACAATGGGTGTAAAGCTTGGGCTCCATGTTGCTACAAAGCTCCATCATTCGGTGATGAAACTGCAGATCTCCTGAGCCCAGAGGACTGCTGTGCCTTCCTACATAACAAAATAGCTCCTCTCTGAGCCGTTTCTCTAGGATTTAAGTATATTGCTCCAGCTGTTGAGGTTTGAAAGGTGACTACTAAAAGCGTTAAGTAGCTTTTAGGAAGATATGCGGTAATACAGTGCTGGAGAAGATGCTACAGAGGTGTGTGATTTACAGTAGAAATGCCTGAGAAGATACTGGCTTTATTGCGGCTTGCGCGTAATGAAGCGTTGTCAGGGGTTTTGTACGTTCGTTAAATAAACAGTCTGCTAGAAATCAGGCTTTCTGCTCTACCGGCTAACAACAATGTTCAAGGTTCTGTGCTACTCCTAGTAGTTTGTGGTCTCACTACAGCTTAAAAGGAGAGTGTTTGGTTGCTGTGTTAGTTGTCATTGCTACCCTCAGCTGCGTGTTGGAAAGGAGGTGGAGGAAGCAGAGTTCTTGTGTCTACACAAAACAGGGTTTGAATATTTAAACTTATTTTTAAAAGCGCTTTGCATGGGGGGAATGTCACAGATAATGAGAAGATGACCCGCTGTGGTTGGATGAAATAATTTTACTTTTCTTGTATTACAGGGGGAAAACCAGATGACATCACCGTCCTTCTTTCTATTGTAGCCGAGTACACAGACTGATCTGCCCGGAGTGTCAGCTTCTGACGTTTTCGTTATCCCCGAGCTCCTAGCTTCACACGTACAGTTTCCTGCTGGCAGGATTGCTTTCTTCCTTTGCGGCTGATCGCAGCAGCCGGTTCTCGAGCTCGTTGCCTGTCTTGAGACACAGCTGAAGTCCCTGTTAAGAACCACTCTCGTAGTACACTGGTCTTTGTCTGCCAGCAAGAAATGAAGAAGCTCAAGGCTTGAAGCATGTCTTTCAGAGCTTAGTTGTTGTCCTTAAAAGGGGGAGGATCAATCCCGCATCGTTACCACATTTGAAATGTGACTTACTTTCAAAAGAGTAGAATTGGTTTCTCATCTTTCAAACTAGATCCAATAGGTAGAACCTCTCCAAGAGGGCATATTATCTATTTACTAGAAGCGTTCACTATTCATTAAAGGGTATGTTACAGAACACAGTTTCATAAGCATAGTCTTGTTACAGTGATAGCTGAGGTTTCGTGTTTCTAAGCTCCAGTTTTCAGGAGGTTTATAACTGCTGTAAACATTCTGCTCTTGCCATACATGGTGTCAGCCTAGGAGCCTTTTCTAGTACGAAATTTCAAAAAACATACTTAGTTCCAAGTTATATGGATGCAAATGTGTTTTGTGATTTCAGGTGCTTAACTGTGATCTTAAAAAGTTCTGCAGATCATTCGTCCGTAATGGGCCTGGTATCTGGATGTTTTGGCTGTGGATAATTAATTTTATTTTTTATTTTTAAAACAAAAATTCAGTCTCAAAAAGCCGAGCTGGCCAAAGTTGAGGTCCTTTCAGCATTTTAACCCACCTCACCAGCATGGGATGATGTGGTGCAGATGCCATGGCGGGAGGTTGTACAAGGAACGGGTCATCCTCAACTCTGAACGTCTTCACTTTTGGTAGATAATTCTGTCGTTAACAAAACATAATTTGTGTTAATGATTGCCATTCTCGCTTGTGTAGAACAGAATATGCTGCACCAGTTGAAGTCCAGTCGATCCTTATCTTTCTGACTCTCAGACAAGCACCTCTTTGCTTATGCTGTGGCAGCAGCAGTAAGTACTTAAGTGGAAACTATTAATGAATAATCAGCAAAACTTACATTTCAGTAACTAAAGTTTAGGGTTTTCGGAATGAACCTTAATGATGTTTACAGTTATCTAACAGCCACTTTGCAATATGACATTTCCTTTTGAATTAGAGTAGCTCACATTTGTTCCCCCTCTTCCAGCAAGCTTTCCTTTTTCTTTCCTGAGGTTCATACAAAAAGCTGATAGCTGTAAAGATATATATATTTTTGGTCAGTTTTTCATTAACTTTTTTGCTGGTAGAAAAGTATGTAGAAATAAATTAAAGCCATGTTTTTATATATAAAAAGTCGGGTAATGTTGCTGTTTAGGCGAGTGCAGTTAAACTTGGTCAGTAAGTAATCTTACCTGCTCTCAAAAGGAGATTTTTACTACCTGGTTTATTGTATTAAAACTGTTTAAGTTTGAGGTTACCTCAACTTGTTTAAAGAATTTTTGTGGACTTGTACTGTATATTTGCGTAACTATGTCAAGCTTTTATTTAAGGTCATTTAACATGTACCATGTACATGTCATTTTACTATATTTCAATGCATCATGCTTGTAACAGGCATTTCATTTATAATAAGAATAAGTGATTAATTTGGAAGCTCTTCGGTAATTTATCTGCTATTCCTAAATTGGCATAATGTTCGCTATCTATTTTAAATCACCTTGTAATTACTTGTCAAAATGCCTTAACTACCCTAACTTGACCAAAATATTATTTTGGTGAGGGTACGGGGAGGATGATATTAATGAAGAAAAAAATTAATTAGTTTTGCGATACATGGAACAGTGAGTGGTGGATAACTTTGCACAAATCGTCAGTCCTTGTTGTTTTTTTAAAGTTGAACAAGCTGTACCTAGCTGTCTCGTTAGGAGGAATGTATTCACGCTGCAGTATAGGGCTTTGTTTCCGGCATTTGGGAGGGGCCTTTCTCTCTCAAATCTGGGTGTCTTTACATTTTATTCTCCAGTATTTAACGATCACGCTTCTTGATTAGAGCAGATTTGATCAATTATTCTTTCCCTTGAACTTACCTTAAAACGATGCCCCCGTAGACCTGGGCTGTGTTGCACTCTGACCCCTCGCTCTCAGCACACTCATCCCCCGGCCCCCCAGCACCATCCATGGGGAGCCGCGTGCGGCTCAGCCAGGCGAGTACGGTGAAGGTGCTTTCCCCCCGTGAGGCGTCGCGTGCGCTGCAGCGCTGCTGGGCCGGGGTCTGGAACCCCCTGAGCGGAGAGACTCGGCCAGCTTCCCCGCAGCCGAGCCGTGCTGCCGGGCGGGCGCGGGGCCAAGCCTCACTCTCTCTGTTATAGCCGTTCTATCTGCAAAGCCATTTGCCTCATATCATGAATTATTATTATTTTTTTTTTTTAATAAAGAACAAATTTGGATTTTGATTTACCAATCATGAGTTTAGCCCTCACCGGACACACCAAAGACCAGTAAAGCTTATAGCTTTTCCATCTGTTTATAAAGCAATACTGTATTATAAAGAATTGATATTTTTATCACATGCTTGATTGTTTTGGGGTTTGTTTTTTTTTTTTGTTGGTTTGTTTTTTTTTTTTTTAAGATGTGCACTCTAAACATATCAAACCTAATTTCTTCCTATGAACTTAAGCTGTCTGCGCACAACAGATTTTTGGAAGAGGAGATGACAGGGCCCATCCTATCAAAATAATTTTAAACGATGCATGAAGCAGTAACACTTCCTAGGAATTAGATTATTGTGACTCTTCACGAGAGGAACGTGCAAGAAGGGTGTTCCATGAAACGGAAGCGTGCGTGAGCGGAGCACAGGCTGGCTTGCAGCTGCTGCAGAGGGTTGTTGTGTGTTATCAGGAGCTGGTGGTTTGGGAGCAGTGATTTGAAGGAAAAGGGAAAGGTTTTTTACACCAGTAACCACGTAACGTCATGGGACTGGCAGGAGCTGGGATTTCTGCAGCAGCGTTACCAGTTATTTGGGTAAAACAGCGCTAAGACGTGGTGAATTGGAAAAACTCTGTGGTTCCTTGCTACTTTTACGGCTATCTTTGGGAGACCTGCACCATACAGTTTCCCTCTAAATGTACTTTCTTTGTGTTTATGGAGAAGGTATGGCTGAAAAAAAACCCAAAAAACAGATCTTGGGACCAGACAGTTATGACTGAGTGAAGGAGAAGGGAGAGGCAAAGGTCTGGCAAAGATGTGAAGGATTTTGTGGTGGAATCTCCATCTTTTGGTAATAGACGACCTTTCTCCAGGGGCCGGGAGGGTGGGGGGAAACTACAAAACAGATTGTGTGTGTAGCAACTGACTGTATGAAGTAGTTTCTTACAAAGATAGCTGAAATAATGAAGCAAATCTGAGTCTGTATCTAATGAGGATGCTTTTTTGTTGTTGTTAAAATGAGACTATCATCTATGCTTACCTAAGAGGCAATTATGTGAATTTCATGTCTGAGGTATAACTTATGCAGGAATAGTTCTGTAAATACATTTAAATGAATTGTAAAGATATTTAATAAATATAGTATTTATACTAAAATGTGCTTTTTAAAGTAAAGTTGACTGCAAAAACTGTCTGTTAATGCAGTGATGTCACTGGTGGCTCGGAGGTGGACAGCCACTGTAACTCGGGGTGCTGGGCTTTCGTTTAGACCTTCCTACAACTCTGCGTTTGAATGACACCATAAAACTCATCTGTAACCGTCTGGTGGCTTGGTGAAATGCTAGTTCCACAGAGTTTCTGTAAAAATACCAGCTATTCTATAGCAGTAATGTGTTTGGCTGTGCCGGAGTTGATGGGTTTATTTTTCCAGCACTCTTAACATGACAACAGCAGCTTCATTTGCCTGAAGTGGTAACGCAATTTGTGTTCTCCAGTGAGAAGGTACTGGAGAGCTGAACGGCCAAAGCAGTGTAGCTACAGAACGCTTAATACACAAATCTCAAGCTGGTCAATCATGACCTAAATTTAATTACATTGTGACAGCAGCTAACAGTTCTAGAGTGACCCGTGCTGGTGCTTAACAAAAACAGTGAGCAAACACTTAACCTGCACTGACAGAGCAGGAACTGATACAACACTCAATACAGAATCAAATTTTGTCTTTTTCCGCTGTCTTGCAAAAAAATAAATGGGCACCATTTGCGTAGGATTTCCACTTTCCAGGCTGCCCCAATAGATATTCGTGAAATGCAGTTCACCACACAACCTTGGAGTACAAATAGTTTCCATTGAGTTCTAACTTGAAGAATTGCAACTACACTTCTTTCCAAAAGTAGAAACAGCTCCACCATTACCATGTCAAATACTTTTTTATCTTTCAAGGCAATCCTCAATAGCATTTATTTGGATTCAGATGCTTCACGCCACTAGAGAACTTGGGAGCTCTCCATGTTGCCAAAATCCTCTTCGGTGTTGCTAGGTGTTGCTAAACTGTGGACGGTGTGACTGATGGCATCCTTCTTACAGGAAACTGCTCCAAAAAACAAGGTGTGAAACTGGAAAATGCAACATTTGTAGAAGAAACTGCATGTGATACAGAATTTCAGGGTTAATTATTTCCAAAGCTTTTGCCACTTTAAAATCTGTGTCAGTCTACAGTGTTTCCTAGTAAAATACACCTGCCACCTGTGAGTATTTCCAGCATTACCGTGAGACACAGTAGTGGCGTTTTTTGTCAGCTCTGCTGCTGTGAAAGCCGGTTTCATTGCAACACCACGTGCAGAGCCGAGTATCACAACATGTAGTAAACCCCCCCCCCCGCCCCCGGCTACGTGTAACGCTCAACTGAGGTATTCCGCTGTAAATAGGACCAGGAGCCTCCTTACCTTCTGATAATGAGACACTGTTGCCTCTCCTTCCAGCGCTGCGTGATCCTCTGCCTCGGTCATGGCTATTCCTTCTGTGCCTGTCATCTCTGTCGCTCTGGTAGTACTTTTTATCTCTTGTTTTGCCAAAGGACTCGCAGGTTTTGCTGACTCGGTGTTGGGTGCGTTTCCGTTCCACTGTGGCTTTTTGGAAGCAGCTGCAGCGGCGTTGCTGTCTTTACCCATGGAGGTTTCTTCAGATTTACCTGTATGTGTCTTTGAGCTAGATTGGAGAGAGTAGGTTAGGTTAGTAACTGGCTTTGATGTGGTTTTGTTAAATGGCTTTATTTTGTTAATGAAAAGCATTATGGCTTCAGAACAGATTCTCAACAAGTATCTTCCCTTCCCCTCCTACTGCAACAGAACCCCGTGGAGATAAAGGGAAGCAGAAGCTAGTACAGAGGGTGCTCTGTTGCACCATTTTATTGCTGCGTGTGATGTTAACATGTTCCTGAACCTGCCTAGTTCACAGTTTTCCTATGAAAAGACACCAGGATGTGTACAATGCCTACGAATACTCTGCAAGAATGCGCAGATCACTTCCTTTCCGTCTTAAATCTTGGCTGGAAAACGTTAAGCTTCAATTTTTCATCCTCTTAAGGCCACCTGCCTCCCTTACCCGCCCCTGAAGCCCACCCTTACCTTTCCCACCGCTGTGAAGAGCCAGGAGGCTGCTGGGCAGCCGTCTCCTTTTCAGCCTCAGACAAGGTAGCCAAGATAAAGCTGGCTTCCAGCGCCATATCGTCAATGCTGAAAGCAACTGGTCTAAACACAAATATTCAGAGACTAAACAGCATGTGTAATTACAGATACTACAGGAGAAAACACAGCTCGTGCAATTCTATACATAAAGATTAAAAAGTGCCTTCTCTGAAAAGCTGAAAATCTCATGTATTTGCTGCTGAAAAATATGAGATGGCTGTCTGTTACAGATTTAAATGCACCAATGAGCATTTATACATTGGTATCCAACATTATACTTAGTCAAATTATTGTTTTGAATATGTAACTGTTAAAATTATATTTTAAACAGCAAATGTATTGTTTCTTTAGACTCCTAAATAAAATCATTGCATGCATTGGACTGAGAGCCTGAAGTGTCCAGGGAACTTTATCTATAGGTGCTCATTAGTCAGCATGGTTAGCTTAGTAACACTGATGCCTGTTAAATGCGTCATGCGTAATAACACACTATTTAACCCTGTATCGCAGATTAGAAATACAGCTTTTGGCACAAAATGAAAATCTGTTCTATTGCTCCAGTTAAAATACTCATTGAGTAAGCTGCAGACAGAAACCCACTGTAGGGTTGTAACTGCAGTAGTTCCAGTCAGGTGTGTTCCGATACGTACTTTCCAGATATGTCAAAATGGATTGAGACAGGAACACTGGTAGCTTCTGAAAGTGCTAGTAGTCCCTGAAAAGAAGGGGTGGGCGGTTAAGCAGTGTTTTAAAAACAGAAGATTAATATTAGAATCCAAGTTTATCCCAGCTGTTGTTTACTGGCAAAAACAGGGTAAAAGCCTACCGCTTCTAGAACACATTTCTTGCCTTCCCCACCTGGAGCTTTGCTGAAAAAGCTTCTGCAGGAATTTCTCTGGCCACCATGCTTTCTCTAGTACAGCTACAGTGTGTCTGCCCAGCAGTGAAACCACATTTCTGTTGTTTTAAAAATGTTTTGCTTGCTTTTCAATGGCTATGCTGAGGGGCCTCCACAGTGTCCTAAAGATCCTGGGTTTTAAAGCTAATCTTCAACCAGCTAGTGAAATACCGCTGCGGGTCTGGAGGCCTGGCAGAACAATTCCCACAGCTGTTCCACAGGGACCATTCTGCATTGTCCTAGTCAAGTCAGGCAAATTAATGGGAAATGTTTTATTTTCAAGACAAATTCTTACTTTACCCTCAGTTCTTTAAGGCAAAACGTCACTTCAGAATCTACTCCAACTTGAAAGTAGTCAAATTCATCTGGGCTTAGTTGTATTTCAGTAAGCATTGTCTTTGAAAAATCTATTTAAAATAACAAAAAAGTCAAGGACTCAAAGGAGTTAAGTTTGAACTCAACAAAACTATGATTATAACCATAAGGTTTCTACATCAGCACCATTTGAATAATTTTATTTTTATAGTGAATAACAGTAATAAATGTTTCGCTTATCTAAATTTATTTCATAATTAAGTAAACGAAAATCCACAATTTATTTACAATATATTATGTAGATTTAAATGGCTTTTAACAGAACTTATTTTATGTTCCACTGCACGATCTAACCTGGTACCTGCTGCTGTTCTCGCAAATCTGCTTTGTCTACAGGCGTTCATCGCAAATAGTATTACCGGCCGCTTATTGTTGCATAGATGGGAAGACAAAAAGACCGCATGACTTTAACAGATTGATCATAATTGCTGACAATCAGAGGACAATGAAGGTGGACTTAGGTTCTTTGTTTTAAATTATAATCTCTTCCTGATACGTAAGTGGCAACAGGAAATGGGCTCTTCAGTTTCAGGTATTCAATTGTTGCTTGTTACCATGAGATTAGCCCCTAGTTGTTATTAGGTGTGTGAAAAGAAAGTAAGAGGGTACTTCCGTGATGTGTTACAGTCTCGGAGGCATTCAGGGAAATTCTACAGCGGCCTAAACAGCACACACCTATTCAGTTCCCTTCCAAAGCCAGGCTGCTAACAAAGTATTACAGATATTCCCAGTCTTCTGTTCTCTGCTCAGGAGGGTTTTTTTATCTCAGCCGCCACTCCATGTTCAAATATACTCTTGTAAAGTTCCTTACAGCTGTAGAAATGTATACTTGTAACACATCTGCCAGCTTCTGCAAGGCAGGGCCTACCGCATGCAAATGAAACAAGTCTAGGCAGAAGGTGTAATTTCTCTTTGAAAATTAATCCTGAATGTGGAAAAACCCAAGCCATGACCAGATGATATGTTCAAAGGACACGTTTTGTTTCAGTGCATACAGAACATTTGCTGCAGGCGGTATACTGCATCACATGCTATACAACAACAATACTTGTAATTCCTCCTTTTTCTCCTTGACTGTTTGGGTTTTTTGGTATCCCACTCAATTTTTACCTACTATTTTTTTCACTTTCTTTCTTACAATAATCCTTGTAAGCCTATGTTTCTAAAATAACAAAATTTGTCACTCAAACTGCAAGCTTTTTAATGTCTTTTTATTTTCAGTCATTTCTTACCTGTTTCACTCCAGTTTCCACCACTTAATCCTTCTCGCTCTCCCCTGCTTGAGCCTGCTCTCAGCACAATCCCCACCCCTATGCTCTAGGCAGTCATCTTTTTCTAGGTCATTATCCTCAGCTTTGGTCATAAGCAAGTATGAAAAGCATCCCTTTATTATATGATATACAAGAACCTATACTTCAAAAACACAATTACATCTTTAACATTAGTTTGAGTCACACAACAAGAATCTAGATCGTTCTCCATCTCAGATGGAGATCTGAAAACGGCAGTGCACAGTGTTAGGCCAGCTAACATACTGTATTGCCCTTATACTAAAATATACTCTGTAATGATATCGATTCTATAATTATGATATTCAGATTTAAATAGTTCTTTTCTAAAACATAAAATTATCTCCTTTTTCTTGTCTGTTGCCATGCTTCTGCTCTTGCAGCACAGTAATTACCTCTGTTCAACCCTACAGCAAGTGGCATAATTTATTTCAATTGGCTGCTCAGTCTGGTATCTGCCACTGATATCAGAAAAATGTTATTACAAACATACTTTCTTGAAATACATTAATACCAGAGGGTGGCAGCGTGACTTAAAATCTCTATATATACATTTTCTCTCTTAAAAATCTCATTCAGCCATAAAATGCATTCTCCATTTATGTTGTGATAGTTATTCCTTTAGTTCACCTGTTTTAAAGTCCCAATATTGTCTCATAGTTTGAATTTCCTTACCAGTGTCTTCCTCAGTGTAACTCTTGAAACAAACTTTCATTGGAGTAACTGATAAGGTTACTTCTTCTTGACTGGTCGGAAAGTGAATCATTATATCAGCCAGCAGCCTATAAAATTTCATTCAGCATTAAAATAATTTTACCTGCCACAAATTACTAGCTAGCATTTGTTACTTCCATTAGAAATTAAAATTGTTACTTGGCAATACTGCTTGAAAAATTGCCTTTGAAATCTGCACCCCTTAAAGTGTGCTCTATCTTTTTAATTGATTTATATAGCAATAGGTACATAAGAAATCTAAAAATACAACTAGTAATTATGAAAGCAAATTTGTTTATATTTAATGCCTGTGTATGCTGCCAAATCAGTCTTTTTTTTATATAAATATATGCTACTTTTCTATACGTATATATCAAAATTTTGAGCAAACCTCGGCATCCTGTACTCTTTATTCAAAAGCTTGCAGTTTTAAAAGCTGCATCTTTTTATAAACACAGTGCATAGTATCTACACAGAGATATCTTTATACACCTTCGATGCTTTAATGGTTGATTATTGTGACAAGAGCTCCCATGCACAAGAAACACTTTTTTTTAATAGAAAGGCTGTCAGGAAAAGTCCAGCCTAACTGTTCTTTGCCTTTGCTTGCAATGACAAGCCGTACCTTGGATTCTTCCAAACGGCTGCTTTTCAAACCAGAACTATGCCTTACTGCATTTTAAAAAAATGTACTTTTACCACTGGATTTTTTGCCTATGAAATTAGAGCACCACTTTATTTGTCATAGGTGGAAGTTGCTCAAAGGCCTGACTTCAAATTATATGTTACACGCTTCTCAAGGTTAGACTGAGTAGGATTAATGGCAAAATTAACCAAATTTCTTGAGTTGTGATGTGAAAAATCAAGCACTAGGACACAGGATTTAGGAATTTGCCATTTTTGACTGTGCCCTAATCAGATTTTGATAGTGTTAACGACTATGAGAGCAGCATTGCCTCCTGTATGATTTTTTTCTTCAGAAAAACTATTTTTGCGTTCATTACCTGGAGTGGACTTTAAGTATGTTCGGACACATATGCTTTGCAAAAACAGCCTGCAACGGATCACATTCTTGAAACATCAGATTATACGTTTTTACAACACCTAAGTATAAAGGATGTGAACAAAAATCAATGATGGTCTGTAATTTTAAATGGTCTTTTTTCAGTTCAGAAAGTAACCAAGTGACTTTATCAACGTGGAAATAACTCACCCACAAATAGAAAGCTAAATTAACCTGCCATCTAAGACTTCCTTCATCCTATTAGTTATAGCCTTCCAGCAGCTGAGTTTTTTAAGAATCCACACGAAGTAAGTGAACACAAACAAGCGCAACAAATGCAGGGGAAAAAAAGGCTTCAATATTTAACTGGTATAATAATACAAATAGTGGTGGAATACAAAAGGCAAACCCTACAGATCTCTCTGTATTTCTAGATAAGCATGAGCTAAGACAGCTTAATTGTCTTGAGACTAATTCAATATATTATCTCATTATTAGTAACAAAAGCTAGATTTTTAATAATATAAGCCACTACCTATTACACAGCACAGCTCAGCAAGGTATGCTGATAAATGCTGGTTCTTTATGAGTTTTGCAAAGACTAATGCCAATGAATATACCTGGTGTTCTGCTGGACTGAGGCTATCAGACCTGTTACTGTGTTGAAGAACTGCAAGTACTAGAAGTGGAAAGACCCAATAAATCCTCTAGTTCAAACACCTGCCAAAACGGGATTTCCCTCCCTTTCCATAACGTGTGTTTTTTCAGAACTTACTCCAGCCTAATTCTAAATGTTGTAAGCAGCAGGCTGACAATTAATATATAGCATGCATTAACTACTGAACTGAGGCATGTTTGTCTGATAAAGCCTGTTGTAACTTCATTTTAACAAGATGATGCACATGATGAATATAGGTTATGATGTGAAGAGGCCAAAAGTGTTTGGCATAATGTTCCATCAATAACATTCAGTTAATAACGACACTAAATATTGCGTTGCCCTGTTGTTCTAAACCACTGTTGTTTCTGTGAAGTCACTTTATGTGTAACCTACCATGTTTGCAGAGGAGCTGAAAAGTTATACGATGATCATAAATATTTGTATAAATGGTGCATTTTTCTACATTCCTTTCCAGTACATTTACGCATCTAAATATAGGAAGAACTGACTGTAAAAAACAAAAGATAAAATTCAGTGCAGATGTTACTCACCAAGCAATTTTTCAATATTATTTCCCTACAGTTTATCTCAAGCTCCTGCTTTTATGGCTTCTCCAAACTTCTTTCTAAGCAGAACCTGAGGCGGCCAGTACTTATCCTTGCCGTCCTCACCCACTATTCCAATACCTGGCCAACAGATCTGTTTGCTAAACAACTGGTCAAAGCTCTCCTGGCTCATACTGTTTTTGAAGGCTGCAGAAGAAACACTCCAGAGGCAGAAATGTGGTATTCCTTCACCCCAAGATTAAGCTGGTTCAGACTTCGGGAACTGCTGGGCACAGCTCAGGAGGTACATCTTCTAAAAATAATTAAATACTAATTCTCTCTTTTGCAGAATTGCTCAGAAGAGCTTGAGTTTAGAGCCATGCACATGCCTCTGTGAGCCTCCTCCTATAATTTCATTTGGAATCTGGGCTAATTTGCTGCTTACAAAGCTGTGCATAACATTCCATTAAAATGTACCTTAATTATCAATTTACATGGGTGGAATAACTGTTTCTTCTTCTGACATGGTTGAGACACAGCTGTCCAGCAGTAATGTTGAAAAAACATAGATGAGAAGAAGACATATGCATATGCTGACCTTGAAGAATTCACTGATCTTAAGGCAAGCTGGAAATATAGGTAATTCATTAACCCAAAACTACTTCACATCAAACCTTGAACAAAAAAGCCATCTCTCTGCTTCAGTACCATACCTAAACCACAAAGCCTTTAAATGTATATACATCTCTAAATAAATATAGATGCATTATGTGTACAAGCATGTTCATGCTTATCACCTTCCTTATTACTGGTCAGAAGTCACTGGTACAACACAGGCACAGGAATCCACTCCACGGACATTGAAGTGGCCCTAAAGTGTGAGTTATCTAAATGCAGCTCAGCTTGGCGTTTGAGGCATTTGAAGGACAAGAGTTTATTCTGTAACAATTTTCCTGTACACCCATCCACATGATACATACAAATGAGCAAAGACACTAATAGCACCTCAAAAATTCTTCAGGTATTATCTCCACTTCTGATTTTTCAGTCTTCCAGAAAGTTAAGGAGAGCTGATCACTTTAAACTAAGAAACCTCTAGAGAAAATCCTAATTTTGCTGGAAATGGTGTTTGATTAATCAGAGGCGTATTAATGGATGTATTCTTCCTGTTGAGTCATACCAGTACAAAAACATGTTGTTAAGCTTCTGATGTGGTACAAAACATAAACCTTTTGACTCATGACAACAGAACTAAAACCCCTGGTATTAATCTGGATGTCTTGGACAAGCTTCAGCTCGGTTAACAAAAAATTGAAGAATACTAGGGGCAGAGTAGGAATGAATCTTCCATGATGTAATCTGCGTAATTACAATTACAGAAAATATGGCATTCGTCCACATTGAAAGTGGAGAAAGCTGAGAGAGAATGTAATTCAGACTGAAGGGTACCTGCAGGAAAGCATCACAATATCCAACAACATAAATGCTACGCTTCCAAGAAATATTTTTAAGTTACAATAAATCAAATTCACTTACACCTTTTTCTACGGGGTCAAACCAAAATTCATCACTAATACGTGCTATGGCATGTATCGCTCTTCCGAACACTAGCAGGCAAAGAAAACAGTGCAATATGCATTCCAAGTTAAAAAATAAGTTATACTGCATTTTCTTCAGAATAATTTAAGAGGAAACATTACAAATTTCCTACATGTTTTAAAGAAAACTGATGACATGGTGGAAAACATTACTCTTTCTAGTAGCACGTTCATGTTTTTGGAAGCTGCCTCCGAGGCGGCGCACCTCAGGTATCACCTGTCCCTTTGCAGCAACTGGCATGAGCTGACGACACCACAAATGAACTCAACCGCATCGGACAAAACACCACTGAAGTTAGAAATTTCATTTTGTAGATGGCAACAAGTTTGAGCAAGCCATAAGCAGCTAGCAATCCATAAAGATGTAGCCCTAAGAAACACCAAAGAAACCAGCAGCGGGTCTCAAACTTTGCCTCTGCCCACCCTGGCACTGGCAGGGGAGCATTTTTGCACGAAATGCCGCGCAAAAGGAGCTTTAGCCGGGCCTCTGGAAGGCTAATGGCGTGCACGTGGGAGCACCCGGTCAAGACACGGCTTCTCCACCTCAAAGCACCACAAACCCAGCCCCCTGCTCTCCGACCTGAACAACTTCCCGAGGCTGCACACCACCCCGCAAAAATGCCTTTGTCCTGCGGATGCTCCCAGTGCTTGTGCCCCACTTTGCACCGTCTGACACCCACCCCCCCCGGGGGAAGCCCAGGCAGGGCAGTGCCAGGGTCCCCAAGGTGCCAGCAGGCCTGTGGCACCCCCAGGGCTGCCGGCCCTGCCGCCCCGAGGCAGCCCCGCTGTGGGGTGCCCGCCTCTGCCACACACACCCCTCCGCCCCCGGCTTGCTGCCTCCCCCGGGGGCACGGCTACCTCTGAGGTGAGCCCCCCCAATAACACACTTCATGGCCGCGCCCTTCCCCTCACACGCCGGCGGCAGAAAGGGCGGGAAGCGCCCCCTGCGGGCGAGGGGAGGGGCCCCGCCCTCCCTCCTCAGAGCCCCGGATGTAGCTGCGGGGGGGGTGGTGGCCGCCGAGAAACGCGTTCCGGGCTGGCTTGGCCCTTGGGAGGCGCCGTAGCGGGTGGCTGGCGCCGGCCTGGCTTCCGGGCGGGGCCGCAGCGGCTGGTGTGAGGGAGCGCGGCGCCGAGCAGGATGGTGAGCG